>CM052708.1:87794770-87916550 GCA_028551405.1 Uromys caudimaculatus | reverse complement strand
ACCCTTGCCTTTTGCCATCTTGTTGACTCTGATGTTAGCTGATCTTACTCTGTCCGGTTGTGGCTTGCCCCTCCTGCAGATCTCTGTGTCAGTACTCCTTGAAGACCAGCTGTCTCTGAGAGGTGTTTGGGTTTGGGGAGCTGTCCCTCAGGGTCCGCTCTGGGGTGCAGAATGGAATCAGAAGGATCTTGTCCCCAGCTGTCCCTTGTTTCCTATGCCCCAAAGGTTCTGTAAAGGTCTCTCTTGATCCAGAAGTGGTGGTTTTGCCTGTGCTCAAAGGTGTGTCAGCCCTTCTGGGATTCTCTGTTCACGTGGAGCCTTGTGGCCTGGTCCCCAGGCACCGGTGTAAATCGGAAAGTTCACAGTTTTTCTTTCCCAGGTTCTCAAGCCCCGGATCCCTGCAGATACGGGCGGGTCTGGGTGAGAGGTGCTGCTCCCCTCAACCCCACTCACGGCCCTTCCAAGTTCTTGTGAGGTTACCTTTCTAAGGCGCTCGTTGGCTACCGACTCCTTGTGTCCCAGGCAGAGGTTTCCCCCTGCAAGTGAGATCCTGAAGTTTCGGAGTCTTTCTGTCCCAGGGTTCTCAGGCCCCAGATCCCGGCAGATCCGGGCAGGTCTGGGCGAGAGGTGCTGCTCCCCTCAACCCCACTCACGACCTTTCCAGGCTCCTGGGCGGGCACCCCTCTCCGGTTCTCGATGGCTACCGACTCCTGGCAGCGCAGACAGAGGTTTCCGCCTTTCTATGGCACTCGTTGGCTACCGACTCCTGGCGTCCCAGGCAGAGGTTTCCCCCTTTCTATGGCGCTCGTTGGCTACCGACTCCTGGTGTCCCAGGCAGAGGTTTCCCCCTTTCTATGGCGCTCGTTGGCTACCGACCTAAAAGCCTTCTTTCAATTACTATTAAGCTACCAAAAAATTGTGCTCATGGAGCCATGATTTGGTAATCTTAGAAGAAATGCCTTCCTGCAGTGTGAGCCCTGAACAATTCCACCAGATATTGTGCATTCCATGATCAGGTTCTCTGTGGGCCTGATGATGGCATGCTGAGGCTCAAACAGAAGCACTTTCTAGCAATGTATGGGTCATTGTGACATGGATTTCTGGGTTTTAACTTCTTGCTTATCTCTGCTCTTCCTCACCCTGCTTCTCAAATGCATCTGTTAACATTTGTGAGTCTTCAGATGCTCCTCCAAGTCTCTGAATAAAAACAAATCAAAACACCTTGATGTGAAACATTTAAAGCCTCTTAGTATGTCGCAATTACAGATACTTGTCCTGGAAGCACATAGAATGTGCAATGGTCCGGATTTCTAATATTTCCTAGGCATCTCTCAACCTTGCTTTACCAAACCTCAACTCACCACTTGAAATACCATCACCTCCACCATCAACAACAAACCTGTTTCAATTTATTGTCTCTTCTTGGCCTGCTTATAAATGGATCAGTTTGAATTTTCTAATTTACTCTATGTCTTTGACATTCAAGCAGAATACATTCCTCTCACCAAAGGTTAAGAAGCACTCTATTCTTAGGCTTTCCCACAGTTCCAAGCAATTGGTCCAAAAAGAAAAGGCCATGAAGACCCAGGATGTGCATGTATTCTCATTTCATTTTAGCCACTGATGGAAACCATTCTGGGAATAGCTCACTCCCCACTGAATTTTATTCACAGAGTCAACTCCCTTTCAAAGTAACAAATCTCTGTCTTCTTAGTAAAAACCAACAAGATATTCTCATGTGTATGTAGCATTTTTGCCGATACATAAAATACACAAGGTCTGTCATTTCTTGGGCTATTACTAATGAGCAAAGGAAATACTGAAATATATCTTATAAAACTATTTTATGTAATTAATAAACTTTCTAGACTTAGTTGAGGGGCCTCGCATAAGTTCTGCATGTGCTGAGCTGACCCATTTTGTTGCATCCATGTACAAGCTCATTCAATGATGATACAGATGATATTGTGATCTGTGTGCTCAGTTGCAACTGTTTGCATATGTATCTCTATGTACATATGCTGCATCTATCTTTAGTTTTGGTGTCTGAATAATTTTCTTGCTTCTTATTTATTTATTTACTATTCTTTAATCTTTTTTTTTAAACAGTTCAGTTGTTATCCCCCTCCTGGTCTACCCTCGGACAGTTCCTCGTGTCATTCTTCCTCCCCTGTCTCCAAAAGGATGTCCCCATTGCCCCACTCCCACCCCACCAAACCTCTCCCCTCCCTTGAGCCTCAAGTCTCTAGAGGGATAGGTGTATCTTCTCTCATTGAGGCCAGACCAGGCAGTCCTCTGCTGTATATGTGTTGGGGGCTTATTTATGCTGCCTGGTTGGTGGCTCAGTGTCCCAGAGATTTTGGGGGGTCCAGGTTAGTTGACGTTGCTGGTTTTCCTATGAGGTTGTACTCCTCAGTTTCTTCCAGGTTTTCCCTAATTCAACCCTAGGGGTCTCAGACTTTTGTCAATTGGCTGGGTATAAGTATCTGCATCTGATTCTTTCAGCCCTTTTTAGGCCTCTCAGAGCAAAGTCATGCTAGGTTCCTGTCTGTAAGCAGACCACAGCATCAGTAATAGTGTCAGGCCTTGGAGCCTCCCCTGGTGCTGGATCTCAATTTGGGCCACTCACTGGACCTCCTTCCCCTCAGCCTCTTCTCCATTTTTGTCCCTGCAGTTCTTTTAAACATGAACAATTCTGGGTCAGAGTTTTTGACTGTGGAATAGCAACCCCATCCCTCCAATTGAAGCCCTGTGTTTCTACTGGAGGTGGACTTTCCAACTTCTTTCTCCCCACTGTTGGGCATTTCATCTAAGGTCCTTTCCTTTGAGTCCTGAGTGTCTCCCAACTCCCAGGTCTCCGTATAAGAGAGCCCCCACCTCCTACCTCCTACCTCCTGTCATTTCTACTGGCTCTCAGGCTTTCTCTCTGGTCCACCCTCCTCCAACACCTGATCATGTTCCCCTTTTCCCATCCCCCTCCCATCCCCACCCAGGTCCTTCACTACCTCTGCACCTTGCTGCCTGTGATTGCTTTCTTCAGCCTCACAGGTGAGATTGAGGCATCCTGACTTGGGCCTTTGAGCTTGTTAATCTTCCTGAGTTCTGTGAATTGTATCCTGGGTACTCTGTACCTTTTTGGCTAACATCCACTTATCAGTGAGTACATACCATGCATGTTCTTTTGGGTCTGAGTTACTTCACTCAGCATGATATTTTCTAATTCCATCCATTTGGCTGCAAAACTCATGATGTACTCATTCTTTTTTATTTTTATTTTTTATTTATTTTTTGTTTTTTTTATTTTTTTGATACTTTATACATTTCCAATGTTTCCCTCCTTCTAGGTGTCCTCTTTGGAAACCACCTATCCCCTCCCCTTCCCCCACCTCTATGAGGGTATTCCACCTCCCACCCACCCGCCCACCCACTCCCGTATTCCCACCTTGACATTTCCCTTTACTGGGCCTCTCCTACCCCTGATGGCCAACAAGGCCCTCTTCTGCCACATATATGGTCCAAACCATGGGTCCCTCGATGTGTATTCTTTGGTTGGTGGTCCAGCTTCCAGGAGGACCGGGGGGTGTGGTTAGGCCAGTTGACGCTGTTGCTCCCTCCATGGGGCTGCAGACTCCCTCAGCTCCTTCATTCCCATTCTTATTAGCTGTGTAAATGAACCATATTTTCTGTATCCATTATTCTGTTGTGGGACATCTGGGTTGTTTACAGCTTCTGGTTATTACAAAGAAGGCTGCTATGAACACAGTGGAACACGTGCCCCTGTGCTATGGTGGAACATCTTTTGGGTATATGCCCAAGAGTGTTATAGCTGGGTCTTCAGGTAGATCTATCTCCAATTTTCTGAGGAACTTCCAGATTAATTTCCAGAGTGATTGTACCAATTTGCAATTCCACCAGTAATGGAGAAGTGTTCCTCTTTCTTCATATCCTCTCCAACACGTGCTGTCATCTGATCTTAGTCATTCTGATTGGTGTAAGGTAGAATCTCAAGGTTGTTTTGATTTGCATTTCCCTGATCACTAAGGACTTTGAACGTTTATAATGCTGATGCAAACATGATGAAACTTTAAAATTATATGTCAATATGTTATGGCCCTTAGGACTCAGGTCTCTTTTTCATCATTTAGTATTTTTTTCTTACTGAAAAGTACATCTTCCATTTTGCTTTTCTGTTGTTTTTTTTTTTTTTCTGTTTATCTTTCTTTATTGTCTGCTTCTGGAATATTTCATTTCACGTCTTCCAAATTCTGATGCTCCCTACACTTGAACATTTTAAATGTTTTGGTCGTCAACCATAGAAAACTCACTAGGGGTCCTGGTTCTGTTTCTTCCCATCTGTCTTTCTACTTTGAGTTTTATCCATATCTGAACATAATGAGTTCATCCCCATGAGTTATTAAAAGAAACAGAAAAAGAAATATAAATATTCCTAAATAAGGCAAGAAACCCCGAAGTGAAATCCTGATGATAAAATTCAAACATTGGATTCATGTTATCCATACTCCCAAACGACAAGAAAAAAACAAAACAAAACAAAACAAAAAAACAGTATTAAGATCAACTTGACTATGACTAATGTTAAATGTGAAACTCTTTAAATACATAAGACCTTGTCTATTTTGTTTCACTGAGACCATGACTAATTCCTCCATACTTAGGAGAGTTGAACTAAAACAGTGTTGGCAGTCAATTGTTGAATTCCTACAACAAAAATAAATCTGACTAGTTTCACTTAAAATTCTGATAGATCTCCATGGAACATAAAAATAATTGACAATTTTGCTATCATAAGACTGAATAGTTACCCACTACAGGCTTTAGTCAAGAATGACAGGTGTACTGTACTGAAATGAAAAATCAGCTTTGTGTCAAAATCTCTAATTTTGAGATAGGCATAGTCTGCTATTGTTATCCATGGTGAATTTTAAAGAAAGGAAACACTCTGCGTAAAGTGGAAAGGATATGTAATGCAAATTTCAGTAACAAACCCCTAGAAAATAACAGGAATTTACACGTTCATATTCTGGACTTTGAGCCATTGGCATCACATACCCAGGTTGCCAATATGACTCTATAAAATATCTTTAAAAAAAATTCAACAACAATTTTATTCTATATGCTTAACATGTACTAGAGGAAAAATATAATGTTTAAATCTTCCTTTTTAAATTTTTGTACACAAACACCCATATTTGCCATCATACATAATGACCTTGTCCAGGAGGATTTGGTCAATGGCATTAATTAGATATATCCCATTCTCACATGTCTGTTATCTAAACTTAAGCAAATGCTGGTTGGTGGAGAGCCTCATATTCAATTTTTCTTTCATTTTATTAACAAATCCGTATTTAATTTCCCAAGTGAGAAACAGTTCTAAGCTCAGAGGACGTGAAAGTAAACAAGAATGAGGGAAAGTAACTCTTACTTTAATGGTACTTTTGAAATTATAGATGAATATCAAATTGCTGCAGTACATATAATAGTTGTATACAGGAATTGTTTCTGTAGATCACAGACGTGAGGTCAGGTTTACTAGAAAAGCTCCTCTGACTAGCCCCTAATTGGATGAGAATATGTAACATTAGTCAGAAGGCAGAAATTCCAGAGTTACAGATAGAGAAAATGGCATGTGAAGAGATTTTATACTTGACAGAGAGATGTACAAATGTACATATATGTGCCATATATGAGAGAGGAAGTAAAAAGAACAGGTTTTGTAGTGGTGAGTAAATGGATCACCATGCCTTAACATTATATCAAAGAGAATGACAAACTGTCAGTGTTAACAGCAGAGTCTACAAGGCAAGTTGGTGCCATAAATTGATTTTTGACAAGGCTAATCTGGCTGCCATTTGAAGACTGGATTATAGGGCTTTGTAGGTGCAGATGAACCAGTGAGTCTGTAGAGTGGTCCAGATGTAATATATTCTTAGCATGGATGGTGATGGTCGTGGAGGAAGGCAAATAATGTTAGTGACTATAATAAGGCAAGTTCAGCAGGCTTTGAAATTCAAGGCTTGAAGAACCTGGCCATCAGCATGAAAGAAGCAGAGATCTGGTGCCTCAGCTTAGAATATGCATGTCAACCAGTGGAGCAGACTGCATCATTTTTACACAGTAGGATGCTTTAAGCCTATCTGTTTAGTAAAGAAAGTGCAGGGTGACCAAAAACATGTCCCACAGTTCTATCTAAATTTATTCAAAAGAGAACTCCTATCAGACCTGGGAAACCTGTGTGCGATGGGCTATTTGTGACCAAGTATGTTAAAAATGCAGCCCATTACAAAATTACACAATTCTTTAAAGAATAATAAATTATTTTTATAGATTATTTTGTGACTGGATTTTGTGACTGTTAAGAGTAAACTTCATTGAAAACATTGTAAATCGATATCAAAAGGCTCTACAGTCATGCTGGGGCAAAAATCTTTCTAATTCAAATTTATTGATATATAAGGCAAAAACTTATTCAATTCACTTATTTGATTTATGCATATGAAATTAGAAATAGGAAAATACCTTGTAGTATATTTCATTGTCTATATAAAGAGATAAATATAGGAATTCTAACAAATAAAAATAAAACATTAAGACACATGAATATTCTTGATCTGTAATGACTCTCAAAGTTGACGGAGACACGATGTTGGCAGATATGGAAACTTCTGGAAAGGTAGATGCTAGGGGAGGTCTCATGATACATTTGTCCTCAACATGGACTTTAGGACACCAGTTTCTGACTGAACACATTCATGCTTGGTCATAGGCTAAACAGCTTCCTCTGCCACATCCTACATCTATGATGTATGGCATATACACATACTCAAGCAAGATATAACTCATCCCTGACTAAATCCTCTAAAATAATCTTTCCTTCATTATTATCTAATCATCTCACTTATTTGTTATATTGACTGAAAGTTGACATATATCATATCAAATATATTCCTTTATTGAAAATATATATACTATCATATTCACTTATTATATGTATTATTTTCCTCTTTTCCTCTGGTAGTGTTGAATCAAGCTATACAAGACCATTATGAATCACAGCAAAATCTATTATCAACCCTCTAGAAGTATTTAGTAGCTAAGTAATGCTGATGTTCATTTGTTATTTCTGAATGCATAATGAGTAAGATATAACCATATTAGTACATATCTATAAAAGTCTTTTGACGATTGGCTTTATGAAGCATACCTGTAACTGCAAAACTAAATGAGAGGCAAGAGAGTCAGAAGTGTAAAGCCAGTACAGGCTATAAGGCAATATCCCATCTAAAAACAAGGCTCCATTGAATATGTAGCTTCATATTTTATACACCACATCAAATACTCATAATTATCCTAGTTTCTTTTTTACTTTCAACTTTGTCTATCCTGGCAACATTTTCAATGAGGTTAAAATCCATTAAGACTTCTGTATGCTCAAGTCTGACCAAGTCTCAGCATGGAGAGGGGAAGCTGGCAACAAGTTCCATCCCTAGCCAAAGAGCCATTGGCAACTAATAGCTGCTGTAAAAGGAAGAATCAGTTTAAAGATTGTTGCTCCTGGTCAGTCGAATGTCACTGTGCTGGAAAAGGCCACAAATTTAAGACTGCATGAGCATCACAATTTAGACTTCATGGCTTACAAAAAAAATGTTGGGTAGATAGATAAGGAAAAGTGGTAGAACTGGGAAGAGGTTGGAGGATGAAAATGATCAAAGCACATTGTATGAAGTTCTCAAAGTACTAATTTCAAAGTCTCATCCACTGGGAGGGGGTAAAGAGAGACACAGAAACAGAGTCAGAGAGAGAGAGAGAGACAGAGAGAGAGGAGAGACAGAGACAGACAGAGAGACAGACAGACAGGAAGAGGAAATGTATTTTTCTTATGACACTCATCTTTAGATTTTACAAAATGATGAGTAGCCCTATTGGCCAAGACCTTGGTCAATGATCATTAAGCTTTCTCCTTCAGACTCCTATTCCTTCCATTAAATGTACATATATCATAGGAGTGTCCCATGATGGAGAGCAGTGTCACTGTTTTCTAGTGGTAATAAAAGTCCCTGAAAATATTGGTTCATAGAAGTTAAATTAAAAACTGTCCTTCCTCTAGCCTTGAGTTTACTTTAATTAGATTTTGTTTTCTCATACTGATGGATCTACTGGGCCCTCTGGAGCAATCTTGTATATAAAAGACTGAATAATCCTCAAGGTGGTCACACATCAGGCTGCTCTAGGTAAGTTGGACTTCACCTAGTCTCTTGGTAGATCCATCTGTTTATTGAGAAGGATGAATGGCTTTTTGAAAATCACCTCCATATTGTGGGACCTGATTACATAAGCCCCACTGCAGACTATTTCCAACAATAAAACGTTTTTCCAATAAAAACCTTCAAAGATCCCATTAGGGTATAGGCAATTAGAAGAATAATATGCTGAGTCTTTGATAACAAAGGGATTGTCCCCCAAGATCACAAAAATCAAAATTATCATTGATAGGTAGATTGCTTTTCCACAAATTTCATTTGTGTTTAGTAAACCTTTAAAGTGGTTATTCATGGAATCTTCAATTTTCGGATGAGAAGACTTAGTGCCAAAGGATTAACATGTTTTTCAAAATGTCACAGATACAACAAATTGTGGCCAAGGATTTAACACAGAAGTTTTGTCCATTGACAAGCGAGAATCACTACCTATGTGACATGGGTTATTTTAAAGATATGGTTAAAACACCCAGTACACCAGAGCCCCATATTCAGCCTTCCAGTTGTTTCCTGTGACTGATGTTCTGTCAGAACAGGATCAAGATTAACCCTTTATACACTATTAGTAATTTCTTTGTCTTTACATGGTGGAGGTTTGCTAGGCTGTGTTACCTCATATATTCATCAAATATCACTTTGTGAAAAATGTTTGCTAACTACTTACGTGGCCAGAAAACATAAAGCATTAACCAGACTCATCCAAAGAGAGATGTGAGTCAAGATTCCATAATTTGATGTGGGTACAGAATAAATTTAGATATCTCTTACCCATTGACATTCCATAGGCACCAATGAAAAATGTTTCAATCCCTGCTTGGCCATAATTTTAAGAATACATTGTTAGAAAAAGTTTCAAGTCATTATCAGGTGTGTTTGTCTGTAAGTATATTTGTATATATGCACACAAATAAGCAATGATATGTATATAAAAGAAAAAAAGTATGCATATATTCCTAGTTTGAGGATTGATATTTATTATGTTAGTCGTTAGATTTTGTGGTAGAAATAATCCATATTCAAGTTATTTTCTGAACTATTTAAGGGAAAGTTGTGTGCTGTATTTGGTTTGCCTTAAAATACGATATAAGAATGTGCTGGACCATGAAAAGAACAGACAAATTAATTCTATTTATGGAAGCTAAATAACAATGATACAGTGATTTGTACTGTTCTTGTTAAATCATGTTTTCAAATGCCTATAATCAAAAGTTTGGAAAAACATTATGTAAATTGCAAACAGTTTTGAATTCCATTTTCAAATGAATAGCACAAACTCCATATTGTCTTCAGACACCTGTCACAATATTAATTCTTTATTTTCTTTCTCCTATCAAAAAAGATATGATGAGTTGTTTCTAGGCATAACTAGATGCTTGGGAAGTTATATATGAGTTGGTAGAATGAGGGCCAGTGAGGCAGTACAGTCCTGCCTACAGGGACATATAACCCAATGAGCAGTCTCCTCCAGGACAAACTCTTATTTTCAATAAGTAGGATGTTAAATACTTTTGTTTTACATTAGAACTGGGAGCGAGAAGGCAGATAGCGACTCACTTAAAATTTTTTGAAATATATTTCCTTGGTAAAAGGAGGTAGTAAATTGTACATAAACTATCTCCCATGGCAATTAATTTGAATATGATTGATTTTTTTATCAATATTCAATATTGATGTTGTGATTTAACAGCCGCATGTAGCACCGTAGCACTTGTTGTAATCAAGATTTGGATATGTCAGTCGACCTGACACTTTTGAAAAATAGTCATGGAACAGATTTCTGACATGTTTACTTCCTCATCTGATCCTGACACTATAATTTCCATCTTGGTTTCTGAATTGACTCAGTTAATATGTATTCTCACCTTATACATTTAGAATTTTTCAGTACATTAAAATATGCTGTGTCTTTTTGCAAAAGAAATGGTATAAACTTATGTATCAGTCACATATCATTTAAACATGTAGTGATGAAAACTTGGCAGAAACTACAATGAACAAGACAAAGGTTCATTTGCAAAGATACTTTTCAGACTCTTAAATGAAACTTGTGCTATGTGCTCAGTTCACTCATCCCTGTACAGTCTTTGTTCACTAATTCTACTGTAGTGTAAAATATGACATAAATATTGTAGTACTATTTTGTCATGCTTTCTTCCATTTTTATATGTTTATATACTATTTATTAATGATATGTATAAATTTATTTAGAGGGTATGTGCACGGGTTTGTATGTGTGTGTGTACGTGTGTGTGTGTGTGTGTGTGTGTGTGTGTGTGTTTATAACTATTTGGCTGTATTTTTAAAAGTGGAACACATGTTTCTGATTGTTAAATTTTAAGCTCTTATCTCCTCTTGTGTGCCTGTAATAGGGCTATTTATGCTGCCGTTATTATTTTTGCTTTTTGTCCTAGATTTTATTTTGTTGCCTAACACATTAGCATTTTATAGACACTTCATTTTATGTTTGGGAAGATATTTTGGGAAACAGAGTATGTCTTTATTCAGTTTCATAATTCTATTGATAACCTGTCTTTTAAAATGAAAATTCACTTCCCTTTCTTTTTTTCAAGTGCAAATATGTAATTTTAATTTTTACGTCTTTGTTGTTAAAATTATTTACTTTTTGACTTTTTATGTTTTTCTATTTTATATTTCCTATCCATCTTTCATCATTCAGAACTTCCCTATTCTCATTGCATTAAAAGTTATCCTGTGCAGGAGAAAAATCTACATTGTAATTTAAATTCTAGTTTTATTAAAATTTGCTTTGATTTTACTAGTATGATTGTATAAAGAAGAAAAATATTACTCTCAGAGAATATCTACAGTTTGCACATTTACTCATCACTCTTAGCATTGAAACTAATTACAGCTAAATGCCCTATTTCTCAGCTCTACTAGGAATATTTCAAATTATGGACAGTGGCATATGACTGACAGCTACCATACTGACTAGTACAGATATAATGGGTATTTCAGGTGGCTATAGACAGTTCTGTTAAATAATGGCATAGTGTGTGTGTATGTGTGTGTATGTGTGTGCGCGTGCACATGTAATACTTACATATAATTTACATTATAAAATACAATGTTTGAGATTTTGTTAGCAATTACAGATTGGCATTTAAGTTCAATTTCCTAGGAAAAGGGTAAAAAGAACTCTAAAGCTTCACAACATAATCAAGTTAAATAATGTTAAACTCTTAACTTTAGGTTAATAATAAATTATTTTGGTGTCTGGTAATTTCTAGAGAGCTTCTTGAAAATAAACTGCCTGGTAATCAATTTTAGAATAAGTGTAAATCTGTTGAGAGAGGCTCTTTGATCCTGAGCCTAGTGTACATAGGTTTACTCTTTTCTCTGATCTGGTTAGTCCTTTATGGTTGCTCATGCTGTTTCAACAGATGCTCTTACAGGCGCTATAGGCAATGTAGGGCGCTGACCTGTTTAATGTAGACCAGTGTGTCTACAGCTTGGGTGTGCACGCTTTTACTTGGTTGCCACAGTGTTTTGTAAGGATTAACTCCAATAATAACTGCATAGAAATGCCTGTTTTCCTGTGACTTTTTTTCCCTTTTAAAGAAGAGAATACAAATTATCCAATTCTCCTGGTTTCTCTAGGAGTTGCAGTTTTACCCTTTCCTCTTTTTGGCTATTTAATCATCCAATACCTCTCATTTTCAAGACGGTGAACATGATGAAATTTTTCATGATTTTTATATAGGTAATTTATATGCATGCAAATAAGCTTTTATAGTTTCTTGGTTGATTTCATAGGTGTAAAAGTAATCCACAGTTGTCATTTTAAATTTTTGACTTATTTTGCAATGTATGTTCTCTCTCTAATTACTGATGCCTTTGTATGTCTCAGGAGTATTTTACCTATTGAGAATATATATTCCTTTCCACACTGATGTTTTCACCACAGAAAAAGTGATAATAACCATGTAAAGAGATGATTGGTCCATCCATGCAACTGTGGAAACACTGCATCATCCCTCATATACGTGTAGGGTTATTTTTTGTGTTAAATGAAATATTTTTTAAAGCTACATCATCAATTTTTCACTTGTTCTTTGACTTTTATTATGGGCCGTTTCCCCTAGAGCACTTAAAAAGTAATTTTATATTTAGATGTATGATTTTGGAAGACTTTATGGGTTTTGAGTCTTGTGCAAGATGCCCAGGTTTTGCTGTGGTTATTGCCAGAAGTGTGTTCCTTCTGTCCACAGAATACTCTTACTTTCCAGGTGGCTTTTTTACTGGGGTAGGGAGTTCTCTGTGTTCCTAGAGGGTCTTGTGGTTCCCAGTTGTGATGGTTGATATTTTCCAGACAAACTTGAGTGTGTTTATTTATATTAGATTAATTGAAATGGATGATCCACCTTAACTCTGGGCAGCAACATTCCTGAGCTGGGGATGGGACTCAGTTTACCACTTTACTTGGCTGACTTACTCTTACTGATCTGTTTGTTGCCTGAAAACACAGTGTTACCAGCTGCTTCAAGCATTTGCTGCTATGATGGACTCTATTCTATGAAGCAAAATAAACCCCTATTTCTTAAACTGATTTTGTAAAGTATATTTTTCAACAAGGCAACTAATACACCTATCATAAATCTTAAACTATTGCGTATTCCAGCTTTCCTTGGGAAAACCTTTTTGATCTGATTCACATAAAAATTGATCAGTTTCAGGAGGGAGATTTAAAATAAATTTTAATACCTACTAGGACAAATTTTCTGGCATTGCTCCTTTGATTGAGGCCTCTGAGGCCTCACTAGCTTGTACATATTTGATATAATCCTAAAATGAACATTTTAATAACTCATGATTATCCATATATCAGATCACAAAGAATGGCTTGTAAGGGATGGGGACCTTCTCCCATTTTAAAATGGTTTACTTTTTTATTCTGATTATGAATAGAGCATCTTTCTAATATGTCGAGTTTCTTTTAATTTTAAATACATACTGAATTATGATGAGTTCTGTTTTAAGCACTTAAATTATATTCATTGAGTTTTAAGTAACTTTATTAAAAATCACTTCATATTCTTATGAAACAGTAACCTTACTGAGAGAACCATCCCTTCAACATCTGTCAGCCCAGATTTTTGAGGAATTGGATCCCTCACTTGGACTAAAGTTCACTGAGTAGGGTAAACTGACTACTCAGAACCACAGAGAGCTCTTAATCTCCTCACCCCCAGTGCTGCATATTACGTGGGGTCAGTGGCTTAAGCGTAGGTGTGGATGCTTGCAAAACAAGCATTTTACTAGTTTATCTCCCCAACTGCTTTTGTACATTTTGAAAATTTTTCTGAATTCTGCTAATTGGTGTGTGTGTGTATGTGTGTGTGTGTGTATGTGACTTTCAATATTTTTAAACATTTGTTCTATGCAGCTGATTCATTTTTAAAAACATTATATCGTGTGTGTTCCATGGGAAGGGATGTTACTTGGGGCATTATTTTATATATTATCAAGTTCAAAGGAGTCTAACAAATATGTCCTTAAGTTTTCATCTCACTAAAACATCTGACTTTGGTTTTTCAGTTGTGTCAATCATTCAAGAGTGCAAGTGTCTCTCAGCTGCCTGATTCTAGGTCTATTGTTTCCAAAATGGCTACCTCATCTCAGCTACGTGTGCAAACCTTTATTTCTAATTTCCAGTAAGAAAATTATGTATCTCCTAATGTCCACCAAATGAATTTCTGTAGTTATTATTTTTCTTCATATAAACTCAAGAATAGCATGAAAAATTATGCATAGCCTTATCATACCATACTATGTGTTGATTTTTCAGTCCAAATAGAGGTCACTCATGGAACTGTACATTATTAGAATCTTCTCCTATGACCATTTTTGTTTACGGTCTCTTTGTTTAAATCCTTGTGCCAGAGTGTTTTTTCTTGATAACTGGAATGCAGATTTAGTTGTATAGTATCTTCAGTTAAAGGAGTGCCTCAAATGTTAAGTGTTATGTTTTTGTTTGCTTGCTTGCTTTTACTACAATGTCAAAAATCTGGTTCTGCATCTATACTAAGTAGTCAGGAGAAGCCATATTTCTTCTGTCACAGATATTCACCATTTGGTATAGAAAGGACTCACTATTGATTTATCTTCCCCAGCTGTTCCATTCTATAGAAATCAGTATACTCACATGAAATGTTACTCATCCTTGGGATGTGCTGTCCTCTGCATCACTGGTAACTGCCAATGCCACCAGCAGTACCCTATCCCTTGCAATTCAATGCTAGTAATTCTAACATTGCCTTGGCTCTGAACTGCAGGCCATGGGCAATTGCTGCTACCTCTTCAACATCTTCTATCTGTGACCTAGCTTTTTAGGAAGCAAAAAGACCATGCAGAGGCACTCACCCCACCATTTCCCACTCTTCCTCCCAACTTTACCTATGAAAAAATATATTTTAAAAGATGTCTTATTTCAAAAGTAGAAAGACTTTTAACATAATTTTAATAATTCTTTGAAAATTTCATACAATGTATTTTGATAATTTTTATTCAACCTCCAAATCCTTTCAGTTTCACCCCACCCTTGACTCAACTTCATATTCCCTCTCTCTCGCTCTCTCTCTCTCTCTCTCTCTCTCTCTCTCTCTCTCTCTCTCTCTCTCTTCTCTGTCTTTAATTAAAAACAGTATACAATCCTATGGTGTTGCTTATATATTCTTGGGTATGAGGCCTACCATGGATAATGGTCAATTACCAGAAGCTATACATTAAAGAAAACTAACTCTTCCTCTTCCAGCAGCTGTCAAATGCTAATGCTTCTCAAGCCAGGGTAAGACTTTGTGCCTGCCTCTCCAATTCCAGGCTGTTGTTTGTGCTGACTTGAGGTTGCACAGGTCTGATTCATACTGTCACAAACACTGTTGTTTTATATATGCCCTCCTTTGTCTGATAAACAAGGTACCTTTCCTTATAGCCACCAATCACCTCTGGTTCTTACAATCATTCTTCTCCCTCTTTCATGATGCTCTCTGAGCTTTGAGAGGAGGGTGTGTCATGTAGATGTCCCATTTAGGGATGATGACACTTTAGTCTCTTATTCTCTGCACATTGAAAAGCTATAATGTCTGTTAATTTTTATCTCCTGCAAGAAGTTTCTCAGATAAGGGTTGAACTATAAGTATAGCCCTAAACTATAAGTATAGCAGTGATTCACTAGGTATCATTTTAACACTATATCAACTTAGCAGAATAGTAGTAGTAGATTCCACTGTGTGGCCTTTGACCTATCTATCTAGTCACAGGTTATTAGCCCTGATAAGGGTGCCAGGTATGGGATCCATCTCATGGAGTCGTCCTGAAATACAATCTAAAGTAATTAATTGGTTATTCCCATAACATATGTGCCACTATAGCACCAGTGGCATATATTGCCTGGACAGTCTTTATTGTTGCTTGGAGAGTTTGCAGGAAGATAATGTTGTTAACAATTCTTCTCCTCAGGTAGCATAGCACTACAAAACTAGGAAAGCCAGCCTGCAGGGATGAAGGCTTCAGGTCAATCATTAATCACTTGATTTCTCCATGCTTCAAGATTCGAGCATGTTGTATCTTAAGCGATAAGATCTTAGTATCAACTCCTGGAGAGTAACTAAGAGCTAGGTTAAAATTCTGGCATGTGTGGGGCCTATAGTCCATTATATTAATATACTTCTTTGAATACATAAACTATCATGTGTGAAACTTTATGATTTTATCTTACAAAACCATAGATGTTGTTTAGTCTTGGGTTTTATATCTAGATACAATGAGATATGATATGTCAACTCCCAATTCACCTTTGCAATGATATCTCTACTATCTCCATCTCCAAACTTTGTCTTCTTCTTTGATTGTTGTTTGATAATAACTCATTGAAAACAAATAATTCTGTCTATGGTACATAGATATACAGGCAACCTGTGGACTATTGGAAACCTACTAGTAGATCCATCCTTAAAAAAGAATATTTTGTCTTCCTTCAGAAGACTACCAATACCTCCTCCATTAAGGGCTGGGCCTCCTGATCCTACACAGCACCCAGTATTGGAACATGGACAAGTTTAATCTTGTGTAGGTCTAATGTCAATAACTATAGCTGCTGTGGGTTCATGAATATAACAGACATTTCATGTACAGAAAACATGGTTTTAAAGCAATTCCTTACCCTCCAACTTTTTTTTTTTTGAAATGTTGGCATTTTTGTTTGTTTTTAATCTTAATTTTTATTTTTTATTATTTAATTTATTTGCATTTTAAATGTTATCCTCCTTCTCAGTTTCTCCTCTACAAACTCCCTATCCCATTCCCCTTCCCCCTGCTTCCATGAAGGAAATCTGCCACTCACCCATCCACCCACCCACCCACCCACTCCCACCTCCCTGCCCAGTACCCTCCAAATTTTACATTATTGATGCTTCCTCTTCTATGATGTTCCCTGATACATATAGGAGTGGAGTGATGAAGATGACCCACTTGGGATTGAGTGTTCAAGCCTATTGTTCTCAGTACATTAAATAGTTTATATAACTCATCATTGACTGTTGCTCACTGAAATAGAAGCTTCTTCAATCAATCTGAGATCCACCCAGATCTACAGGTATAAATATAAACATTTTGAAAGAAATTTTAACAGCATGGCCATTTAGCAAAGTTACAAAAACAGTTTCAAAGCAGGTGAATTTTTTTTTAATTTTGCTATTTGATATATATTAACTTTTTGGATATTTCCAAGATTCTTGATTACCTGGACGGTGATCTTCTCACAAATTATTAAATGAGAACAGAAAACAATACAAACAAAAATAAGCTAGAAATCTTTAAGCAATCTTTTCTGTGACTGGCTAATGGTTCATGATGTGCTTGACAGAGAATAAATAATATTATGAAAGCTAGGGAAGTCATCTATATTCAGTGTAACGTATAACAAAAGCCCATGTGCAAAGAGAGGTGATGGTATAGGTCTAAACAGGTAAACCGGAAATTGTTGACCTATGGATTCAGTGCTTTTAGCCTAAGCTGACCCTTCTATTCTGGCTGTTCTATAATGATTCTTGGATTCCATGCTATTAAAATCATCACTATTATCATTATTTTAATAACATGGCTTCCCTAAACCTCACTCCCTTAAGGCACATAACCAATAACATGTACTCATCTTATCTCCAAGTAATTTCATCAGTTACACCCTATTCCTGTTCTTGGTATATCTCCCTTTTCAATTCTACACTATATCTCTTGGGCAAATGCCAAGGTCCTTGACTGGTTTCTAAGGAAAGGAGCTTCTATTCTCTCTCTGCAATACATCCTCACTGCTACAGGAGTAATATTTTCATATAAGAATGACCTCCAAGTGTCAGTGTGGCATTGGAGCTGTATCGTTTATCTCCTTCCTTCTCACACTTTCTGTTTTACAATGGAAGGTTGGAACAGGCTTTAGGGGCCATGGTAGCTGTCCTGTGTTTCCCGAGTAAGTCAAAGAGTTCAATTATGGATTTTTCCATCAGTCTGACTCAGGTTGAATGCTGTTCATTCTGGGTTTGTGTCTTTTATCCTACAAATAATGGATGCTAAAATGTTAGTGTGCTTTTATGCCATGCAATGGAAGAATTCTCTGCAGTATAAAACTAGTTCTTTTTCTTAACTACCAAAGTTGTCTAAACATTTGAACTTTCTTTTAAACAAAATTAAACAAAAACGAGTAACATTGAGACAACTGAGTACCAAAGAATAATACTATATTTTCCGAAACATAAACATCAGGTACTTTAGGCTTTTGTATGTGAAAGTGCTATGAGGTCAGTTGGGTTGAATATGCCAGCAATTTCTTTCGATCATTTTTCCATTGCAAAATACTATAAGATATATGTAGTATATCTAGCAAAGGCTAGCACATTTGAGGCTGAATCAGAGCATGACACTAGAGACGGGTGTTTATTCTTTGAAAAGCAATGAAAAGTTCACTCTCCATCTGGGTATCTTCATCCTTCCCACTTTTCCAGAGACACTGGGATGGACAATAACTTTTCTGGGGTGAAGAAATTCATTTTAGGAATCATGAAACGCCAACCTCATGTCACCACTGTAAGTTCACTAATGAAGTGAGTTGAGCATGAGGAAGTGCTTCTGTGGTTCACTAGAAGGCAGCGCAAGTGACAGAGATGGCTACTGCTCGCATATCCTTCCTGATTCATGCTGAAAAGCTGCAGTCGGATGCCTGGGAGATCTACACATTCAGTCTAAAATTGAAACTTGATGTTGGAGGTAGATTTCCCTTTGCATTCCTACCATGTGTGCACATTTTCAGTGTGTATATGTGTGTTCGAGGGTGGACATATCGGCATCTTGGGGGCAGGGCTGAGATGTAGAAGGCAGATTTCAACCTTTCATATGGTTTCTCAAGAATCACCAACCCAGAACTGCTTGTTGAGACAGAGTCTATCATGTGGCTCTGGGCTCCCTGATTAGACTAAGCTGGCTAGCCTGCGAGGCCCAGATAAGGCCTGTTTCTAACCCATGAGCATTGAGATTACAATTATATACCACCATATACAACATTTTTTGTGTATTCTCCAGAATGCTCCGGTCCTCATGGTTGCAGGGCAAGTACTTCACCAACTGACGCATCTTCCCAGCATGCCCACCAAATGTTGCATTTTAAAAACTTATAATTTTTTCAAAGAAATGAAATTATAACATGGTTTCTAATTCTTCTTATGGGTCATAATACAATGATTTACTGACATTTTTCTTTTCTCCACTTATATAGACTTGGGGAAAGATCAAGCTAACAATTGTTAATAAAATATTCCCACAGTTGCTAAAGCTTGTAGTAGCTGGCTGGAAAATTACATTTTTGAATTTTGTCTACTTCTTATGGCAATAGTTCAAGTTTAGTCACTAAGGAATCTGAAAATGGGAAGCTCACATCTAGCTGCATATTAAAGGATTCTCTTCTTTAGTTAGAATTTTTATGATTTTATACTTAGATTATGGACTTTTGTAAGAATAAATGAATTTTGACTTACAAATTTAAATAATAATTAAAAATACATAGTTCCTGAGGAAATGGCTCAAGACTAAAAGCAGTTGTTACACTAACAGCATGAAAACAAAGCTTGTCTCCCAGGTATTCTCCTAAGAACCAGAGTGTCAGAAAATCATCTGTAATACCAGCAGAGTCCAATAGGAGGACAAAGACAGGAACCTGTTTAGAAGGTCCTGAGGGAGGCAGCTACTCTACATAACCTGGCAATAAAGAGACCCTGTGGCAAATGCGGAAAGGTAGAGGCCAACACCAGAGGGCTGTCCTCTGACTTCTACAGATGCACCCTCTCCCACATACACTTAAATGCACAGATATACTTACCCTTTTCCCTCTCCCTCTCCCTTCTCCTCCCCCTCTTCCTGTCCCTCTCCCTAACCCTCCCCCTCCTCCCTCTCTCTCTGCTTCTCTGTCTCTGTCTATCTCTGCTTCTCTGTGTGCTTTTCTGTCTCTGTGTTTCTATGTCTCTATCTATGTGTTTCTCTCTTTGTCTCTCTCTGTCTCTCTTTTTCTCTCTTTCACACAAACACACACACACACACACACACACACACACACACACACACACACACACACACACACATCTAGTACAACAAAACTTTTAGCTAATAGAACATATAGATACCATATCTCTTCTTTAGTTTTTTTTTTTTTTTTTTGTCTGGAGAAACAATAATTCCTGTTCAACCAAAAGACTGCTGAATTAAATGATGTCCATAGAAGTGGGTCAATCCTTGAAAAGCACCATTCAAATATAACCACCGTTTTATAATTAAGATTGTTTTGTCAATTTTTATTGACTAAGTTATTTAATCACTCTCCATCTCTATCACAGCTTCCCTTCTCTTTCCTCCTCTCAGTTCCTCCCTCTCACCTCCCCTCATCCCTTATCTACCCCCCTTTCCCTATGCCCAGAAAAGTGGAGGCTTCCTATAGACATCAACTACTCTGGCATATCTGCTTTGTCATTTTTTATTTGAGCTCATCATGAAGGGTGGTGAGGATGGGTGTTCATTTCTGTCCTACAGGCAGGTTGTGATCAGTACTTTCCGAACCCACTGAGTCTCAATGCTATTTTCTCAATGCCACCATGGGTCAACCACATGATAAGTTCTAGCTTCTGAGAGCCATCTTTGGATATAGGTGCTGCAGAAGCGGATATGACCTTCAAACCACACAGTAGTAGGTGGAGGAATGTCAGGACCCTGTCTCTAGATCAATAATGCTAGGTCTATAGAAATTGTTAGGTCATGTATAAGGTCCTTATCATAAGGTTAAGAGTTAGTCAGATGGAGATGTTAGCTTTAGTTATATGTTTTGTTTTTCTCTTACTGTTTTTTGGTTGGGTTTGCTTTTTAGGTTTTATTTAAGGGGGTTGAGGTTTTGGAATAGCAAGAGACAAAGGAACATGTGAACAGGAAGTTGGGTGGGAAGGATCTGGAGGAGTTGAGGAGGAGAAAGAATGTGATCAAAATATATTGTATAAAAACATATTTTTTTATTAAAAAAAGAGGAAGTGCTAGAAAGTTCATTCTCAAATGCATACCCTAGCACACACACTTTTTGATATTCTCTTTCTCCTCAGAAAGGGAAAATCTCTGCACCTAAATAACTACTGATATCCTTTAGCTACTTAATTCTTTGCCTGCTTTATCAGTAAAGGAAGAATAATGTGGAAAATAATTCTCACAGTTAGGAAAAAACTACCTAACATGTTTCTCCACACATACCAAACTGGATAAATGTTCCTCTTGTGAATTCTTTACAAACAGGCATTTCATTGTCAATTTCTTCGTATTAGCTTGACAACAGAAATTCAAACCACACAAGTTGCTGTTATTTAGGAAGAATTGTGGGTTGCTGTCATTTTAAAATCGTAATTACATTTGCTCATATTCTGATGATTCTCCAAACTTTTCATTCATTATCTTGACTCTGCCCAGTCGTCTAAATTTGCCAGATGGCAGGGTTTTAAATTTGGAGGGACCCCAGAGATCTCTCATGCCAGCTTTCTCAATTTTTAGAATGGAGAATGAATGCCAAGGTAAGAAAGATGACTTACTCATTTTGTTTTCAGAATTCTGTCAACAACCTCAAAGAGAGATAAAGCACCAAGCTCATAGGAGGTATACTTTTTCATATTATTTTCTACTAGAATACCACATCAGCATATATATTACTCTCACAGACACAATTTTCCCCTCTAGAAAATTATAAACTTGAGCCTAATAATCATTGTGCATGTATGAATAGATTAAAATTACTAGAAGTAATATTTACAAATAGAGTTTTGCTTCTCCAGCAGTGACCAGAACACTGGAATTTCCAAACTTCAATATATGCTACGTCTTCAAAAACAAGTATGGAATGAAGTTTTAACATATGAAAATAAAAATATTATAGCCAGGCATGGAAATACCAGTCTTTTTCCCTAACAATTGGGAGACTGAGGCAAGAGCAATGTAAAACTAATGAACAAGCTGGGTTATAACACAAAACCTATTTTAAATAAGTGAATGTATGAATGGATGGATGGATGGATTGATGGATGGATGGATGGGTGAATGAATGAGTGAATCTAGCACTATGAAATTTATTACTAGCAGTATGTGTGATCTGTTGAAGCTGATGCTTGATACACTGAAACACTCACAGCTTTAGAAATTTTTAAACTCCTTTGTCGTGCCTGGAGGGGTCTCTGTGGCATGCTGATTATGATAGAGCAAACTAAATACTTGTCTTTGAGGTAAGATTGGATATTTCAGAATGGATTGAAGCAAAATAAAGGTAGCAATCAATATTGGCAAAGGTAAATTTATCTTTGCCTAGCAGGCAGTAGTTCTTATTCTTCTTTTGAGGGCCTTATACTGAAACCTACAGAAGATGCAAAATAGATATAATCACTATATGTGTGAGACTCAGGCGACACTTTTAAAGTTTGATGACATATTGGGCACATGGTTGGAGTCTGCTGTTTATCTCCTTTATCTTTATGTTAAACTCAAAAGTTCCTTGGTGTGTGGTTGTGGTAGGAAGGATTAAGGATATGTTGGGAACAGCTAAACTGCAATGTGGGTGGAATTCAGAATTGACCACCTCCAATGACGATGTTGATTGAATTTTGAAGTCATTTTTTGTGCAAGGTTTTAGAGGTTCTGCTTCCATCTGATGGCACAAGTCATCTCAGCTCCCATAAAAAGAATACTTTACATTTCACCTTAAAACATTTGAGAAAAATTATTTAAAATAGTATCCCTTAATAAGTCAAAAGAATATTCAAAATACTTCTCTAACATGTATACTGTTGCAGAGGTCAATTTTCCATTTTGTCACTATGAGAACACAAGTCCCTTTGGAGACTGAAATGATCAAATGACCAATCTTATGCTTATTTTTCCAAATTTTTATGTATAAGAGTCATTTGCCTTCATGTATGTTTGTATATTGTATGTGTGCCCAATGGCCACAGAGGTCAGAAGATGGCATTGAATTTCCTAGAACTGGAGTTAAAGATAATTGTGAGCTACTTACTCTGTGGGTGCTGGGAATTGAAGCCTTTTCTTCTACACGTACATCCAGGGCTCTTGACTGCACTGCTGAGCCATCTCTTCAGTGCCATGAACAATCCTGAAGCAAATAATTTGTCTTGTCCCTCCAAACATTCTACCAGGAGTTTTAACACCCCTATTCCTATTGAAAGTCTTGGTGCCATTAAAAAAATGTAGAAAGTAACCAAATGGGATGACAGTCTATTTATAGGTTTGTTGTTTTTGTTCTCAATTCTATGGATTTCATTCTTCCTCTCTATCTCTTTTATTTTCTTTCTTTTTCTTTAATTTATAGTGTGTTTTTATCAACATATATTCATATATTCAGATTATGGTTTCCACTCCCCCTACTCCTCCTAGCTACTTCCTACCTCCTCTCCCTTCTGGATCCATACCCTTTTTGTCTGTTATTAGAAAACACACTGGTACCCAAGGAATAATACAACACAATTAAGCACAAAGTAATGCAATGCAATACAATGCAAAGTAGTAAAAACGAAAGTGAATAAGCAAATAGGAAGAAAACAGAAAAAAATTCAGAGAGAAACCACAAGAAACAAATATAGACACAGAGACACACAGGTTTACGCACACAAGAATACCATAATGAAACAAAATGGCGTACTATCATATATGTGCAAAGTACCTATACATTTTTTAAAAGAAGAAAAGAATGCCCAGACTCAAAAATGCATTTCAGCTCAAGTTTTGTAAGTTCTAGGCAGTAGGATAAAGCCCTCTGCCTGGCACTTCCTCTTCTCCTCTGGGAGGGTGACCACTGCCCTGTATCTCTCCCACCCTGGCACATAAAGTCTCTGCAAGATTAGGCACATCCTCTCCCACAGAGACCAGACAAGGGACCTGTGTTGGGGAATGAATACCACAGTCAGGCTACACCTTTAGGGAAAGCCTCTGCTCCAGTTGTTGGGGGAGCCACATGGAGACTGAGTTGCATGTCTGCTACATATGTGCCTGGGGCTTCTGTCCAGCCTGTGTTAGCTCATTGGTTGATTGCTTATTCTCTGAGAGCTCTCAGGGGTCCAGGTTAGTTGACTCTGTTTGCCTTCCCAGGGAATTCTATGCCCTTCAGGGCCTTCAATCCTTCCTCAACTTTTCCATAAGAGTCCCTGACCTCTGTTCAATGTTTGGCTGTGGGTATTTGCATCTGTTTCAGTCAGTTGCTAGGTAAAGCCTCAGAGGACAATTATGCCAGGCTTCTGTCTACAAGCATAACAGAGTATCATTAATAATGTCAGGGACTAATGCTTGCCCATGGGATGGGTCTCAATTTGGGTCAGTAATTGGTTGGCCATTCCTTCAGTTTCTCCTCCTTCTTTGTCCCCACATTTCTTTTAGGCAGGGCAAATTTTGGGTCAAAAGTTTTGTGGGCGGGTTGGTGTCCTTATACCCCCACTGGGAATCCTCTCTGGCTACAGGAGGTGGCCTCTTGAAGTTTCATGAATCCACATTTATGCATCTCAGCTAAGGTCACCTGCATTGACTCCTGGGAGCTTCCCCATCCCATGTTTCTGGTACTTCCTAGCGATGCCCCACATGTTCCCTCCACCAGCAACTATTGATTCCCATTCATTCTCCTGGTCCTCTGGTGGATGTGCTTTAATTTTTTGCAAGCTAAAATCTGTAGGTTGCTTCCTCTGTAACCTCATAAAAGCAGAGTTGAGTGTGGTACTGAGCTTGTTTGCCTAATAAGCAAGGAGATGGCAGTCAGATGTACCCATGGAGGCACATCCAAGCTGCTGGCCTTGAACAGTCTGAGAGAAGGAGCAGCTGTCCTATGTCACTCTCCCTTGACTCTTGCTCATATGTATGACACTCAGATCACTTTTTCTAGTGAGCCTACTAGAAATATTAACTTCTGAAATATCAGCGTTCTGCTTTCTGGAATGTATAGAGTGTGCAGTGGCTTCTTTTTCCATCTACTCAGCCATCTTTCAGGATTCCCTATGGAAAACACAGACAAACTCAGTATGACTGAAACAGAAAAGGTCTCTTTTGTAACAGAAATTAACTTCTTATCCCAGGAATGACGATCAAGTTTGACAAGATCCCAGATTCTGAAAACTTGTTTTCAGAGATGTCAGATCATATAGAGAAGGGACTATGTTCTCTGCAATCCAGCCTTCAAAACCTAGAAAAATATTTGATACCTTACTGACATTAAATGGTTGGTGAGTTGATGTATATATTAATATCTCTCCCTTCTGATCACGGTCTACATCTTGTCACCAAAAGTGGTCGGTGTAGTCCCCTACCTCCTTTTGTCATCAGATCCTTCTCTTCCTCTGCTACATCACTCCTCAGTTATGGTCTCTGATCCTTGGGAGATCAAATCCAGGGAATGGCTCAGAGCTATAAGTGTTTACTGTGTAAACCTGGCAAATGAATTTTATCCCTAGACCTAAAAGTAGACTAATCAACCTCCTAAATGTTGTTCCCTAACTTCTTCATGCAAGAGAGAAACAGGTTTTTTTCCTCTTTCTCTCTTTCGTTTTCTCATTCTCAGAGTGAGAAATAGAAGATAGATTTTTGTTGATATTGTCAATCTTGAACTTGGGTTTCTATCCTGCCTTTATAATTTAGTTCCTAGATAAAAGACATACACAACCTTTATATTTACAATAAGTCTTAATCAGCACTTGAGCTGGGCAGGTAGGTATATACCTCCAAGCTATTAGAATTTACTTTGTTATGGAGATAACCATGAAGAAAAGAGGAAGGTAAAGGAAGAAGAAGAGAAAGCTGCCATGAGGGGAGATGGAATATGAGTACATGGCCAGGAGAAACAGAAAGTATCTGGGGTACATCACTGAGGAGACAGCAGTTAGAAGAGTAGATTAGAGGTTACCCCAGTAGTTAGTTAGATAGATAGATAGATAGATAGATAGATAGATAGATAGATAGATAGATAGATAGATGGATGGATAGAAATGTACACATGGGGTGAGAATAATAAGTATACTTTAAATTTAAAATGAAATCTAAAAACAGGATGGCAGTCTAGCTTAGTGGGTAAATTGCATGTACAAGGACCTACATTTAGATCTACAGCACCTTTGTAAAAACTTGTACTGTGATGCGATTTTGTCACCCTCTTCAGGAACTAGGAGGCCAAATACAGATAAATTCCAAGAGCTGCAACAACAAACTCCAGATTCAGTGAGAGATCTTGTCCTTAAAACTATGCTGGAGAGCTGACATTAGCCTATAGACTGCATATGTCCATGGACAGGAAGCCCTGCCCCACCTCCACCCCATACATATATCTAAGCTCTATCTAACACAAAAAAGTCAACGCATCACTTTTAAAATCTTGTATGTTTGAAGGTTACACTCTCGGCAGAGGGACTATCTTTACCATTCTCCAAAAAGGCTTTGTGGACCACACAATTTTCATCTCTTTAAACATAGGTGAATGTGCCAAAGGTCTTCCTGACATGTCCACTATTTTTCAAGCTGCCACCCAGATGTCCCCATCTCCCACACGGGCCTCTCTGTTCCACCTGCATGCCACAGGACACATTTCAGTGCATGAGAACCAACCAGGCTACCACTCCAGTATAAAGTGAACATCTTGAAAGCTGTGGCAAAATCCCCTTTGTCTTTCAAGTTGTGCTTTCAGTTTGAATGACAGCTCAGTAAGTATTTATTGAGTGAGTGAAAAATATATCCAACAACTATAGTACTCCACTTGGGGAAGTATATCCTAAGGAAAGGAAGGCAGGAAGAAAATCCAGACCTCTCTAACATGTTTATTTTGATCTGATACCAGAAAGACTGTATTAACAGGAGACCAAAAACCCATGAAATACAGTTATAGGAAACATCTCTTCATCCCAGCAGTGTGCATTGCAACTTGAGAATGATGTGTTTAGAATGTTTTGCAAAATTGCAGCTTCTGAAAGAGATATCTGGGTTGGTGATGTGCGGAGCCCAGCCTGTGGGGCAGGCTGCTGCAGGGAGTCCCCTTGGTCACATCTTCCCCATCTGTACAGGCAGCAGCAGGTGGAACCAGAGTTGTTCCATATGCGGATTAGTCTATGGCTTTTTCTAAAGGCTCCAAGAGGCAAGCTTACATTTTGTCTTCAGATCTTTATATGAAAATACCACTGTGGGTAATGAGGCTGTTGTATGCATAATTTAACTTTAGGAAGCCTAAATTCTGCTGCTAGGCAAATTGGTACCTAGAGGCATGCAATTTGCATGGGGATTTCAAATCCTCCTCCTTTGTATTATCCCTGGCCTGGTGTAATTCCCCCCCCCCCCAATTATTCTCTCTTGTACTTTGAATCCCTGATTTTGAGATGGTAACCAGATTACCATGCTTCTCATAAACAGTGGTTTCAGAAACCCCATAGGGCCTGCTTTGACTGGTTCTTGGAACTTGACTTGGGGTTTGGCAAAGCCTATATGCAGTCCTTAAAGGCAGTCTTCAGTAATGGGCTCTTGTGCTCATAGTCTGCCTGACTAGAGCCTTTAGGGGCAGCTGAGCCTGCAGCTGCCCAGAGTGGGTGGCTCTGATTGAGTCCTCAGTGGCTGACTTCACAACTCAATCTGTCAATCTGTTTGGAGACAGACGGTTAGAGAACTGTCTGTCTGATTTGCCTCGAAAAGAATTTGGCTTTTTGGCTGAAGTCGTTTTAGTGACAGACTGCTTTCCTCTGCTCTGGGCTGTGGAACATGGCTGCACTGGCATGGTTACTGATTTCACTTTTCCAAAGCCTTTCCAAGCAAAGCTATGTGTAGTTGGATCAGGAGAACAACCTGCTGATTGTAACTAATATTTTACCTACCATGCAGTGGCCAGTGTTGACTTTGTGGATAATGCCTGGGGCTTATGTGTTCATCAGTTGTGCTCCTTTCATAATGAATATTTCAAAGCTCTGCACATCCACTTCCTGAGACTGTACCATGAGTCCTGGAGATGAGCCAGTTCATTCACACTAACAGTGTTTGGTAATTTTGGTGTTTGGTCTGACTGGTCCAATGCATAGATGACTGGGGAGTTCCTTCATGATGCTTACTGAATTGCCTTAGGGAGTTCTATTATCAGCCAAGAAACAGAAAAGACAGATGGTACAAACAAGAAAAAAACAAAGAGAAAAACATAGAAAAGTCACTCTGGCTAAAACCGGAGGACAAGTTTAAATAAATTTTAACAATGAAGGAGTGAACTCATGCATTGACTACTTAGCTGGGCAAACTTGAGGACACCACTCCATTCTTGGTAATGAAAATCCTCAAGCTGAGGGCTTCTGGGGGCCTTGATGTGCAGTATTTAGAAAGTCCTTCAATGTCCTGTATCCGTTGTAAACATGACTGGTCATAGCTGACTATAACCTGATCTCTGCCTTGAAAAATGTTAGCAGGTTTAAAGTATTCACAAAGATTCCCAGAATTCCCTAATCATTTAGCTTTTAATATTTTTTTATGAGCCAGGAATATAGAAGGCACTTCATTTTTTTCCATTAATTAATTAATTAATTAATTAACTAACTAACTAACTTTATATCCTCATTGCAGTCCCCTCCTCTGAGTTCCCCTCACACCTCTCCCCTCCCATCCCCATCATCTATGAGAAGGGGGAGGTAATTCCTGGGTACCAACACACCATGACACCTCAAGTCACTGCTGAACTAGACACATCCTCTTTCAAGGATGCCAGACAAGGCAGCCCAGTTAGGGGAACAGGATCCACAGGCAGGCCACAGAGTGAGGGTAAATATCCCCCCATCCCGGCTCCAGTTGTTGGAGGATCCACATGAATACAAAGCTGTACACTTGATACACATGTGCAGGGGGGCCTAGATCCAGCCCCTGTATACTCTTTGTTTGGTGGCTTAGTCTCTGGGAGCTCCCAAAGGTGCAGGTTAGTTGATTCTGTGGTCTTATTGTGATGTCCTTATCCTAGAGGTCACTTAAATACCTGACCTTTATTATGTCTTCAGAAATACATCTGAGCTGGGCGGTGGTGATGCACACCTTTAATCCCAGCACTTGGGAGGCAGAGGCAGGAGGATCTCTGAGTTCGAGGCCAGCCTGGTCTACAGAGTGAGTTCCAGGACACCCAGAGCTACACAGAGAAACCCTGTCTCGAAAAAACCAAAACCAAAAAAAAAAAAAAAAAAAATAGAAAAACCAAAAAGCCCAAAAAAAACAACAACAAAAAAGAAATACATCTGAAGTAGCATTATTTTCTCTCTCTTAAAACTGATAAAATTGAAACTCCATAAAGTAAATCACTTCAGATATTTCTACTGAGGACTGGAGCATCAAGATTTCAATGCAGAGCCTGCATTTAGAATGTCTGCTCTGTTCTATCTCGGTAAATGTCTCACTTTAAAAAATATAGAAATGTTATTTGCCTTTTAGAAATTAACCTATTTGAAGTTTTGATAAGATGAGGGCACATTCTTGACATTATTATTGTTGTTGTTGTTGTTGCTGTTGTTGTTATTGTTATTATTACTAGGAGACTATGAACTAGAGACACAATCTATCTTAATAGGAACAAAGCAAAAAGGCATGACTCACATATAAATACTAATTAATACAGAATGACATTTTTTACTCCAAAGATAGAGAGACCTTACAATGTGGCATTGAAGCTAGGCAGTGTGGCTCACAACTTAAATCTCTATACTCAGAAGGCTGAGCAAGGATGTGTGTTGTTTTTAGAGGCTACTCTAGGGTTATGGAGTAAAATTGTCTTACAAAACCCAGAGGAAAATAAGAAAAAAGGAGGGTTAGCCATAAAGGGAGGGGTTTGAAAATGACAGGATAGAGGTTTGTGTTTCTGTCTACATTACATAGTACATGTTTTTTCATAGTCTAAGATTGATAATTTTTTTTGGGGGGGCTGGGAATTCTTCATGGTTGTCCATACTGCTAAACAACTTGGGGATTCTGATTGTGTTTAAGGTTAGTGGTATGCCAAGACCAATGGGCAATGATGACATTCTATTGTGGTAAGGAAATCTCAATAAATAAATAAATAAATAAATAAATAAATAAATAAATAAATAAATAAATAAAGATCCGGAATTCCGTTCTAAGTCTTTCATAATATATGTTCTGGCTTCTAATAAAGGGCAGCTTGTGTTCTTCCAGGGATGTGAGTTATAAATCACATACACTCTCCTCATTACATCCTTATGTAAGCAGCCATCCACTATATCACAGTGCTTTGCCAACCTCACCTATGCATTGAAAACGAGGATGTATGATTAAAATCTTTGACATATCCGAGAGTCACCTAGTTCAGAATACCGAATAAATTACTAAAATAAGTTCATAAATTTTTATTTCCTCACTTTGTAGTACAGTATTTGCTAGCTATATGCTTGACCTCAGCCAAGAAACTATAAGCAGATGTGATTTCAATAAAGTCCAGAGATGAAACAAATGCTTATGGAACGTGTCACAAAGACTTGAATACAAAGAGCTGTATAATGAATAACTGATACCACTTTTCTGAATTTAAGCAAGTTCCTTTGTAACATGAACACATTTTATTTTTATTAAATATACCCCGTTTTCTCTTCTTCTATCCCTCCTGGATCACTATTAAAAAGATTAGATATTGCTTTGGTATATATGTTTGTCTCACAAACAGTTAGATACTTCTGATATTTGTTGGAATAATATATACATTTTATGAATTTTCTTTGTGGACTTCTGTGAGTTTAAAGATTCAGTGCTTTCAGGTAACAAATAAAGATGCTATTAATCTTTGAGGATCTTTATGTTCTACATATGAAAGCATGGGTTCTTGTGATTTACCCAGGAGAGCAAACATTTTGACAAATTACAGTCTATAGAGAAAAGAGAAGGGCTGATTAATATGTTTTTTACATCCAAGATTTATATTATACATGGTCATTTACATCTTATGCTGTTTGATATGGCAACATTTGCAGTGGAGTGTGAACAGAATTATAAAAATCAAAAATCATTTAAGAAGCAGTTCTTCCTCCAGTTCCTAGAATAAAACAGCTCCATCTGGAAGACTGTTAATCAGAGCCTTCTGATGAGCATTGTGGGAATAATGGAGACTGAGAAGGATGAGAGAGAAGAGGACGAAGGGAGAAGTTCTAGTCTCTGCATAATCAAACAAAATGAGAATGACTATAGGAAGTACTTTCTGAATGTTCTGTAAAAAAATATATATATATATATATTATCTTACTCCTAGTCTCTAAATTGTGACAGCGTTACTTATATGCATTGATTGTCAATGGCTCTAAACATCCTTTTATAAGTGCTGTTCATACAAATATTCTGTCCATAGTGGACATATCCACCTGTGATGATACTGTGAAAAGTGTCATGTATTCTTATGTCCATATACTCATGTGAATCCTCCCTTATAACGACAAACCTCCTCAAATCATGATTTGGACACAGCTGGGACTTTATGAACATTAGCCAGGATGGGGCTTACTCAAAGTCTAACAAATATAAGTTGAGCTAATTATGTGTTTATTCTTTTTAATCTTATATTCTAGTGATTTACATATTACAATGATGGATTGGAAACTGCAATTGCAAGTAACAGTAGAATATTTAAGTTAGCTATTATTTGAGTATTTACCTGTGTGGTACTGATGCTCTAATTATAGTCAAGCGGTCCAAAGAAACTTATTTCTCTATATTTTGGCTATTTGTGAGCTTCTGCAACTGCCCTCCAATGCAAAATAAACTTTCTCTAAAGAGACCAAAAGCATCACAATCTATGGCTATAAAGATATGTACTTAAAAGGTATTGTGATAAGTATGTCTAGAGATCTATAGGGTGAAGATTCAAGATAAAGGTGTGGGTAGTCTTGTTGCTTCCGGTGACCTCTCTCTTTGGCTTGTCATCAGTCTCAGTCAGAGTGTTGCATGGCCAAGGCTTTTTACTCACAGGCGGTGGCATTAATGAAGCTCCTACCTTCTTCCTATAGTTAACACATTCCTCACGATTTTGTTTAACTTTATTCTCTCTTTAAAGATCCTGTCTCCAAAGTGTTACAATGACAGCCAAGAAGTCAGCCTCTGAATTTTAGGGAACAAAATTGTGTCCATAGCACAGTAAAGAACTGGTGTTTCTGTCTTATAAACAAAATGACATATTCCTGTTTTTCTGAATTCCAGGAAGAAAGCATCTCCTAAAAGGAGATGAGCCAGTACAGTCACTGGTTAATTATTTCATTTTGCTTTTGGGAGGCATGACACTAATATTGAGCTTGGGCAAGCCTCCATCCTTGTAGTCCAGAACCATGAGCATTATGGACTTCTGTGACTATATGCTTGCCCCATCACCTCTGGCTTCTTCATTGGTATTCTAGGCAGAGATCATGTCTGGATTATGTGTGTGTGTGTGTGTGTGTGTGTGTGTGTGTGTGTGTGCGCGCGCGCACGCGCGCGTGTGTCTATCCTCAAAGTCTGAAATCTTTAGTCATAGACTTCAGTACCTAGAGTGGTATTTCTGACTTGGGAGTAGCATTTATACTTTTACTGGTTGGGTGGCCAACCATATATCCATTCTATGAATGCAAAAGAATGTGTGTCTCGGAACTTTGTCCTGTGGATTTAGCCTTTTTGAATATCCATAAGTGTTCTGAGGAAGGATGGCTTATTTTCTACTTGCCTGCCCGTGGACAAGGCTTGAAGCCTGTAAGTGCCTTGGAATAATTTCAGGATGGAGGGTTTTGTCTAGTTACCTGTGTTCTCCCCTAGATTTTCTCTAAGTGTCCATTATCACAATAAATTCATTTGAATAAATAAATGAGCAAAGAATACCTATTCAAGTGATTATGACAAAAAGAAATATATTTGATAGTATTAAAATTGAATGAGCCAAAATAGGAGTATGAATTAATGCTTAGCTTTAGAATGCTACAGATTCTGTTGATGGTACTTGCTTATTGCACATCTTTTGCAGTTTTAGTCAATTAATGCAAGATCACACAAACCACAGAACTGGGGCATCTTCTGAATCCTCCACTGCCTCAGAGCAGAGCCACAAAGGAGAGTGAAGAATGAAGCCAGCCGGACAGCTGGAGCCAGGCAGGCCCAGGCAAGACTGTTCCAGGAGCCTGTAAGGAAATGTCAGCTCTTTCCATTTTTATGGAGATATTTTTAGGGTGGCTTCTTTTCTTCTTGGCTGCAGCCAGTGTGCTACTTTATTAAGGAATTGCATTCTACTGAAGAAGCAAACTTCTTTTAAAAGAGCTATTTCAATGAGAGGAATTTAGCTAATTTTAAAATTTAAAAGTATGTTTTTTGCACCCGAGTCACTTGCTTTTGAAAATGTATTTTTATTTTTTTTTTGCAGGAGTTTTCCTATCTTTTATCTCAGTCAATTACAATAAGGGAAGTGATTATATCATTTTACCCTTTCAATGTCTTTTTTTTTTTTTAAGAATTAAAATTACATTTGGAGAATTCCATACTAGTTTGCATCAGGTAGAAATAGAAAACATCCTGAGCTGGGGACTGAGCATCAACTAAAGCAAAGCAAGACATTTTTAGATTTCTTTTCATGCCAAGAGTGGATTTTAAGAGAAAGGAGGTAGCAAGTGACAGAAAAAGAGGAGAGAGAGAGAGAGAGAGAGAGAGAGAGAGAGAGAGAGAGAGAGAGAAAGAGAGAGACAGGGAGAGAGAGACAGAGACACACAGAGAGACAGGAAAAGAAGAGGAGGGAGAGAGAGGGAGGGGGGAGGAAAGGAGGGAGGGAGGAAGGGAGGGAAAGACTATTTTTGACTCTACTAAGTGTTCATGGTAACATGTCAGGTACATGATGTTTCTGGCTCAAAAGACCAGTGTCTACTGTGCATTTACCTTAGCAATGTCAATGACATTCCTGTTCAAATTCAGATGAAACTGATTCCTAGAGGCTAGAAGAGCCAGCCATGGAGGTCTAATGGTAAACAACCCATCAAAAGCAGAGGAAACTGTGTGTTCTTGGCTGGACACTCTGCACTCTCTTCCTGGTTGGACTCAAGGATCGTGGCTGCCACTCATAGGTTTCTGGGTTTTTAATGATATTAGTTCTGGAATTATATACATACATGTATACACATGCATATACACATACATATATAGCACATATATAATATATGTGTATGTATATATAATAACATGTTAATTCTGAATATATTGAAATGAAAGTTATCAAATCATATTTACTTTTTAATTCTTACTCTTCCTTCTGGTATATTCGTCCATAATTTCTGTTGTTCTGACCTTATTTTTTCAGTCATCTACATAGCACACATTTGTGTTCTATTCTTTCATATAGTTATGTGTGTGATTTGATTAACAGATGCTATGAAACATCAACTTTGAAAATGTCATAGCAACTTACCAGGTGCCTTCAGTACAGTTTGCTCATTATTGAAAACTTGAGACATTTTAAGATCTGCCTTATTATCTATTGATAATACAATGATAATACAGATATATGGACACATTTCAATTTCTAATTAGTTTTCTAAATAGTTTTCTTTAGATTGAGTCTATGTGGAATTGCTAGGTCAAAACTGCATCTTTCAAAACCTTTCATGAGTACTAATTTTCTAAATTTGTGGCCTATCTGGAAACCTGTCACTAGTAACAAGTTCTTGAGAGAAAATCAGGTGTATTTGTCTCTTCCTATGACCATATCTTAAATAGATACAAAATTAATATTTGAAATATGGTAATATAGACTTGTATTCTTAACATGGATTTTGTTTGCTTCTTTAAAAGAGCCATCATTATGACCATATAATGATGGGACCAAAGGACTGATTCTGTTGCACACTCTATTTGACGTCCAGTCTCTATGTTCTATGTAGCAGTAGCCTAAGTTCATCTCTTTTGCTTATTTATTTTTATGTATTGTAGAGAAATTTCATCTACACTGATTGAAACAATAGAATAGATTTTTTAAAATCAATTTATTTATTTCTGTGTTTGTATGAGTGTGTGTGTACGTGAAGACATACATGTGTGTACATGAAGACGTACATGTGTGTACGTGAAGACATACAACTGTTATGTGTGTATGTAGTCAGAAGGTAACTTTCAGGCATCAAGGCTTTCCTTTCTTTTTGTTACGGTTGGGCGTTGCTTGTTTCTATCACTGTACTATGCAACCCAGTCTCACTGTCCTATTGTGGGAAGTTCTCTTATTTCTACTTCCTCTTCTGCTCAAGGCAGGAGGGGATTGCAGTTGTACACTAGCACATCTGGATGTTTTAAAGGCAGATTTTAGTAATCAGACATCAGGCTGGAACTGGAAGCGATTGAGCCTACTGAGACATCTTTCCGATCCTATTGTAGACTCGTTTCTTTCTCTCCCCCTTTCCCCCTTTTCCCATTTCTTTCATTCTCTAATTCTCTCTTTCTCACTTTCCTTCTATTATTATTAATTATTTGAGGACTCCGTACGTTGTATTCCCATTGAGTTAAAATTCATTCCCAACTTTTATCAGGTTGATACGTCTTTACCCTGCCCACGTACTCATATTTGTTTTCTGTTTGTTTTTTAAATTACCTTATCGAGTCCAATAGGTGCTGTCCAAATTCTTTTAGATTTGTGTCTTTAATCAGTTGTATTCTCTGACTTGAGGAATGAGCCTATCTTCATTTGTGGTTGAACTAAGGATTCAATTCTGCTTCTAGGTAGGCATGGACAGATCCTTCCTATCCCTGTTTGCACAAAAAATGATGAGCAGGATTTGATCATTCCTTTCTGTGCTTCATATACCTACACCTTCCCCTGCTTTCTCCTGGTGTTCTCTCTCTTCTTCCAGATCTGGACTTCTGGAGGCATGTTATAGCTTTGTAAGTTCTTCTTGAGAAAAGATGCATTTCCACATTAAGTGGCATTTTTACCAGCTTCTGACTTGCATAAAATGCTTTGCTTCTCTGATACGTCTGGGACTGCATATTAGCATTCCTTGATGTAGAAGACCCAAGGGTCTCACCTGAGCTCAGAATTTCCTAAACTGTTCTATAGAACTGAGATTTCTGTGAGAACCATGAACAAAGAACCTCACTGTCATAGAAGAGCAAATGGTTCTCCTTAACAGTGCTTCGGATTTTTACAGTTCATATTACCATAACAGAATGTTTGAAGAGGTCACAAAGAAATGATTGTTTAATCTCACCATTCTTCACTGAAGGTCTGTTGGTTTTCTCTTCTTACCCTTTTGTCATTTTGTACATTGAGTCATTTGTCCTTAAAACCTATTTAAAAGCTGCTTTGAAATGAAACTTGTTTTATGGAGATGGGCCAAGGTTTGACATCAAGGGAAAGAAACTGCTAAGAATTCCTGCTTCCCAATTTTGAAATAAGACTACACAGGTTGATCTTCACAGTATTAGAACATTGAAAATTCAAAATGTTTAATTTCTAAGATGGCAGGAGAAAGAAAGCTGGATACTGAGGACTCTGCATGAACCAGAGCCAAAAAGCCTGGTAGGTGATCTACATACAACACTTCCGGTACAAAGTCAGTGAGTTCTCCAAACATAGAAATGCCTAGTCTCCAAACATAGAAGTGCCTAGTTTCCTCTGTTGTTTTTTAATAATTGTCAGTCAGAATGCTTGAATTTGATGCATCAGAACAATATTTTCAGAAAGTGATTTGTCACCCAAAGAGATACCTTAGGTAGACGCTTAGAGGGATGATTGATCTCTTTAAAACCTAAAAACACATTTTTCCCCACAGCTAGCGAATTGTTTGGTTGTGAAATAAAACTTCAGTTGGATATAAAAGTAATCAGCTTTCACAGCTCTAATTTTTGCCTGAGACACTGTGTCAGTGTGTTTGGAACGTGCTGTGTTGAAGCCTGGAAGCCTACGCCTCACTTCTGTAGCATCGTGACACTACCAACTGCCTATTGGATGCCATGGGAGACAAGGAGCCTAGGAAGCTGATGCTTCTACTCTGAATATTAAACCCAGGAATGACCTTCTACAAGTAAATATATCTAGAAAGGACCTTTGTTGTTGTCTTGTCCAATGAACAATATTGGTTATCCTGCATAGGGATGGTTCCAGTCTGACTTTAGATCTAGAAATATAAATATAATTGGTGGGGAGAGTATTTTCCTGGGTAAATCAAAATAAGTCAGAGTCTATGTTGTTCTGTGCCTATATCTGAATAAGTATTGTGAAGCTAGTCAATTTTCCTATCTTTGGTGACTCTGATATGATCTATTTGTAATATTTTTGTCTCAAATATTTAGGAAGGTCAGAGACAGGGGAAGAAATTGAGTTTATGGGTTACACTGATGAGCAATTCCAATCTATTCAGGGTATTAAATAGCAACAGTACATCTTTGTTGCCAAGAAATGAAATGTGACAAACATTTATGTTTCAACATTATCTTCATCTTACTCCCTGACCTGAAATGTTCTTTCTTCTTTTATAAGTGGCCAAATATAAAGTGTTACCAATAACATGTTGAAACATAATTTTAAGTTTTGAAAAACATACCAACATAAAGGAAACAGTCTGTATATCAATAGGCTTTCAGTTTTACAGTAATACATAATGGAAAGAAAATACTCAAGTGAATATATTGATCAGACATTCCTCTGTCTTTGAGTTTGCATTGGTTTAGATGCTCCATGGTAATGGGGGAGAAGAGAGAAGGAAACCATGATCCCTGTCCTCAAGAAGTTTATAGGTTCTCCAATGGGAGGTAGAGAGGACCAAGACAGACATGAATAGCTTGCATGAAAGGCAGGGAGTGATACATGTAGTAAGGATAGAAGCAATGTACTGAGGAAGCAAGTGGGAGAACCAGGTCATTATCAGTTGGGAGAATTAGAAAAAATATACAGCTAGACTGACTCTCAGTTGCTGATATAAAATAAATGCAATATCAGGAGGCAAAAAGTAAAAGGTGAATATTGTTACTTGGAGGTATTCCAGATCATCCGTGATATCTAGAAGTAGGGTCTTCCAAACTCTGTATGCATCATTTACAAGCGTTTTTCCTTTGTAGATTTGAGATTTGATTGTATGTTTGTCTTATCTGTGGTATCTACTTAAATAAGGCTATTATAGTTTATGTAGTTATTTTAATTTTGGGAGTCTCTTGAATCTGCTCTGAATATGCACCAATAGCTCTTTCTTATCAAGTTATGCCTCTGCACTGCTCTTTAATTTAGGGCATAGCTGGCAGAGATTATCCTCCATTCCCTGGATATCTTCTTCACACAATTCTTTCCATAGCTGTACAGCTTTCTAGTTTTATGAAGTACCACCTGTCAATCATTAGCCTTAATTCTTGAGCAAATGGAGTCCTATTTAAAATGGACTTTCCCAGAGACTGCCCCAACGAGGGATCCATCCAATCTGCAGACACCATACCCAGACCCTATTGCTGATGCCAAGAAGAGATTGTTGGCAGGAGCCTGGTATAGATGTCTCCTGAGACACTCTGCCATATCCTGACCAATACAGATGAAGATACGTGCAGCCAAACATTGGGTGGAGTACGGGACTCCAATGGAGGAGTTAGAGAAAGGGCTGAAGGAGCTGAAGGAGTTTGCAACCCCATAGGAAGAACAACAATATCAACCAACCAGTCCCTCCAAAACTCCCAGAGACTAAACCACCAACCAAAGAGTACACATGGGGGGGACCCATGGCTCTAGCTGGCTATGTAGCAGAGGATGGACTTAATGTGCATCCCTGGGAGGGGAGACCCTTAGTCCTGTGGAGGCTTGATAACCCAGGGTAAGGGAACACCCAGGGAGCTGAGGCAGGAATAGGTGGGCAGGTCGGGGGCATCCTCATAGAGGTAGTGGAAGGAGGAGGAGATGGGGAGTTTGTGGAAGGGAAACTAAGAAGGGAGATAACATTTGAAATGTAAATAAACAAAATAACCAATAAAAATGAAATGTAAAACAAAATAAAATGGCATTTCCTACACCTTATTTTCTATATTACTGCCTACCTTTTCTTTTAGCAGTTTTAGCATTTCAGTTTTCAAATTAAGATCTTTGATCCACTTGGAACTAATTTTAGTGCAAGTTGATAGAAGTGGTCATAATTTAATTCTTCTACATATGAGCATCCAGTTTTCCCAGCACCATATGTTGAAGATACTGTCTTTTGTATTGCATATATTTATGGCCTTTTTTTCAAATATTAGATGGCTATAGGTTGTGTACTTATGTTTGGATATTCTATTTTATTTTATTTTATTTTCTACATGTATGTTTTGTGCTAGTACCACATATTTCCTTTTTAATTACTGTAGCTCTGAATTCTTCTTTGAATTCTAGTGTGGGAATTTCAAGAATATTTTTTCTGTTCAGTATTGGGTTAGCTATCTGAAGTCTTTTCTGGTTCCTTATGAGTTTTGGGGTTATGTTTATATTTTTATTTATGTGAAAAGTGATGTATTTTGATTGGGATTGAATTTAATTTGCAAAGGTAGGATTGCCATTTTCAAAATATTATTTCTACCAATTTTTGAACAAGGGATATATTTTCTATTTTCTAATGACATTCTCAATCTCTTTCAACATTTCATTGTAAGATCTTTCACCTCCTTGGCTAGTTTTATTCCAAGCCATTCTATTATTTTTTATTAAATTGCAAGTGTTAGTGTGTCTATGTTTATTTTTACTGTGTTTGTTTTGGTGTTTAAAAGGCTGTGATGTTTGTAACTTAATTTTGTACCCTGTCATTTTGGTGAAATTGTTGATTCTTTAATCTGGTGGATATTAGAGGAAACTTTTGTGTATAATATCATATCATATGCTAATAGGTATAATTTGACCCCTTTTCCTCTCTGTAACCCTTCAATTTCCTTCTCTTCTCTTATTGCTCTAGCAAGTACACACAGCGCTGAATTGAAAAGGCATGAGGATAATGTACAGCCCTGCCTCACCCCTGACTTTAAGGGCACTTATGTAGATTTTTCTCTATTTAGAAAAATGTTGATTTTGGATTTATCATATAAAGCTTTTATTATGTTGAAGGACATTCCATTCATTCCTGCTCTCTATAATAACCTATAATAACTTTCATTATTAAAGCAGTTTCTATGTTGTAAAATCCTTTTCTGCATCTACTGAGATGACCATCTGATTTTTGTCTAAATTTCTACTTAGATGATTTATTGTATTTATTTATTTATTGACTTACTTATATTTAACCACCACTTCATTTTCTGAGTAAAGTTAACTTGATAATATTGGATAATCTTCTTGTGTGCTGTTTTAGCTTTCTTGCCAATGAGAGAAAACAAAAACAATATTTATTTGGATGTCTCCAGGATCCTTACTTACCTGAAGACCATAAACAAGATAAAAGAGAGTAGGTGATGTTGGGCTTTTCAGTCTGTTTTGCATTATCCAGAGTTCCTCTGTGGTCATAAATATGTAAATACTGATGATAACTTTGCTGTATAGCTATTCTCAATGGGCCTTTTGTGTGCATTCAGCATTATTTCCCCAAAGCCTAAAAAAACAAAAACAAAAACAAAAACAAAAGCAAAACACATGCTATGTATCAAGATTTGCCCTGCAAAAATAGGCACTCAAGTGAGTAGAGAAAAGAACCATGTCAACTAGTGATAAGGGGTTTGTGAGAGAGAGAATGTGGAATGTGTGCCTGTGGGGCACGTAAGTGAGGCAAAAAGAATAGCGCACGAACATGGTGTCAGAACCACAGAAGAATCATTGAGCTGTGGTTAGAAAGGGGTTTGTTTTAAGAGCTATCAGTATTCAACGAGACATTTTGTAAAGAAAATAACATTCATTTAGCCTGATTAAGCTTACTTTTCAGTTAATTACACTAAATGAGCTTTTAAATGTTTAAGTGTTTCATTCCAAATGACATGGACCTGAACAGCTCTGACCTATGTTCAGAACATTCAGGATATCTCTAAGAATAACGATCCTTACAAAGGCTTCCTAGATTTTTGGGTGTTTATCAGGTATCTAACTTAATAAGATACATAGCTTCTAAAGCTCTCACTAAATAAGAAAGTAAACTCTGTCTATTTATATAAAAGGTAGATGTGGAAGGACCTCACAAACAATCCACCAGATAGGTGCAGTCACAGGTGTATGACAAACCACACACAAAGAGAAGCACAGAAACATACTCATATCTCTAGCTCTATCTTTCTCTCTCTCTATATATATATATACACACACAGCACACACATATGTGTGTATTCAATGTTTTTTGTATTTCAAATATATAAATTATAATGTCACCACCCCTAACCTTTTATGTCAGGAATGGACCAACTTTATCTATAAAGAGTCAAATATTAAATAATCTAGGCCCTTTGCATCACGTGGTCTATATCAGAACCAGTCTATCCATTATAGTTTATAAATAAACATACATAATGTCAAAATAAATTAGTTCAGCTATGATCTAATAGGAAGGCATGGCAGATTTAGACTATAGAATATATACCACTGACCCCTATTTAACATTATCTAAATATAGCACTTGAAGAAAATATACTAAGACAAATAGAGGTGGATTTTGTGGTGAGTAAAATGGAAGACCCCACTATTAGCAGAAAAGAGGAAACAGGAAAGATCATAATGGGACAGTGTGTCTCACCTTTTGCAAAACACTTTTTATGGTAGGAAAATGTTTTAACAGTAAAAGGTAGCATGCATTTCTTATATAGCAAACGTGTCAGTATAATTTTTCATACAAAATGTGGCATATAAAATTGTTTATACATCAACAACATAGATCATTTGCCATGCTTCTGATTGAATTCTTTATTGAGATGTGTGAATGTGAATATAGAATTTAAAAGTGAATATTCTATCTTTCCCTATGTCTCTTCATTACCTTCTTCTCATTTTCCTTTGCTTTCCCCTTTACCATTTATTGAAATTTGGTTTTTTTCTTTCAAATAATGTTTCCTAAATATGATTTCACCTCCCTCTACTCCTCTCCTCTCCTCCCAACTGGATCCAAAGCCTTTCTCTCGTTAGAAGATGAACAGGCTTCTAAGGGATAATAATAAAATCTATAATATATTAAGATGAAACGAAAACTAAAACATAAGAATTGGGTAAAACAAACAGAAAGAAAAGAGCCCCCCCCCCCAAAAGACACAAAAACAAAGAACAGAGACTCACTTGTTTGCATGCTTAGGAATTTCATAGAAATACTAAACTGGAAGCCATACTATATACACAAAGAAAGTGTCTGTTAAGAAAAGAAGATGTAGAAGGAGAGGAGGAGTAGGAATACATATGTGTGTGTGTATGCATATGTATATAAATAAGATAAAATAGCTTACCAAAAAGAAAAAGCCCTGGCAAGATAGTATTAGATAAACAACCTTGAAAGGAACCGTTGAGTCCATTTTCTGCTCGTCATCTACTGCTGCCTACTCTTAAGTGGAATTAGTTTTCACAAGAGACTTCCTTGGAAAAAACCTAAGTTTTCATTTGAAAGTAGCTAATAATTGGCGATGGCTTCAGGTTAGGGTTAGGAATGTGGGTCTACTTCTGTCAGCTCTAGGACCCCATCTGGTGCAGACCTTTTCAGGTACTAGACATGCTACCTCCATCTCCATGAGTTCATATGTAGGTCTAGTATGCTGCTTTAGAAGACCTGATTTCCTTACTCTCCTCCATCCCCTCTTGTCTCTTACACTCTGATTCCTAGAAACTTTGTGCCACCATTGTCCTAGCATATCTTGAAGGCAGGATACCATTGTAGATGAAAGGGTTTCTCAACTGGGTTGGTGTTTATGTTTCTCCTTTGATAACAGGCAGTTTCTTCCTGAGAAAGGAGGATGTTTTAAGTTTTTTCTTAGTGAAGACAGGAAAATAACTTGTCAATATTCATGGTGTAGTAAACTTTCACCACTGGAAGGCAAACTTTAAAATGACATATGTCTATTATCTGAACCTTATTGAGAATTTCTTTTTAAATTTCCAGATTTTGCTAGCAATACTTTCAATAACTCTTTTCTCTAGTACTTAAATTATTGAATGACCTATAGATAATCTAATAGCAGCTACAGTCTCTGTGAATACACAAGAAAGTACTAGGAATGAATCAATGAATGCAGATATTTGATTTCGACCATATTGTTTACCATAATCCTAGATAATGAACCCGTTTTCTCAAAATAATATTAGATCCAAGACACAAGTTTAGGAGTATAATTTGTCAATAAGGCAAGAAGCACTGGGAAAATATGTAGTGGGTTTTGTTTTTACTCAAATGGGCTACAAACATACCACATGAAATTGAAATAATTTTACAGTCAGAATCTAAAAAATGTTGTATGTCATTTGTTGCCTTTTACCTTTTATTAAACTGAAAATGTAAAAGGAGTTATAGATAACCAAAGATAAAATAAAATGGCCTTTACCCTTTCTCTTTTCTCATTGCTTCCATGAATCTACTTTCTGTGTCTGGGTTGGTTTGCCTGTTCTGAATATTTCGTCTAACCGAATCTTATACTGTATAGCCTTGAGTCTGCCTTCTTTCATGGGCATAAGGATTTCAAGGTTAATTGATGCTGTAGCAAATATCAGTAATAAAGGAATCAAATTTATAATGCAATCATCAAATTGCTTCTACTTGTTACCTCCTGTGAGTAAATCTTCCATGAGAATATGCATATGATTCTGAACATTTTGTTTTGATTCTTTTTTATAAGAAGTGGAATTGATGAGCTATATAGTAAATGTAGTTTGGAGAACTGTAAAACTGTTTTCTCAGTTGTTGAGATTCACAGCCAGACATTACATGAAGGGGGGAGGAGAGGAGGGAGAAGGAGAAGGAGAGGGAGAGGGAGAGGGAAAAGGAGAGGGAGAGGGAAAAGGAGAGTCTAAATTGCAGATTTCCATCAAGTTCTTCCCTTTAGAGATCAGGGAACCTATGGAAGAATGGAAGGAAAGACTGTCAGAGGGGGTGGAGGATACCAGTAAATTATGGCTCACTGAATCAACCAAACAAGGCTCTTATTGGCTCACAGAGACTCAAGCACCCAATCATGACCCAATTTTCATGGGTCTGCACAAGGCCCTTTGCTTATAGGTTATAGCTGTTAGCTTGGTGTTCTTGCAAGACTCCTAACGGTGAAACTGGGTATATCTCTGACTCTTTTGCCTGCTCTTGGGACTCTTTTCCTCTTGTTGTGCTGCTTTGTCTGGTCTCCATAAAAGGGCTTTGTTTTGTCTTATCTCATCCTGTTTTGTTTTGTTTGGCCTTGATCTCTTGGAGGCCTGCTCTGTTCTGATAGGAAAATGAAGGGGAAGTGGATTATGGGTTGAGGGGAGATTGGAGTAGCTGGGATGAGTAAAGAGAGGAAAAGCTGTGATTAGGGTGTTTTATATGAAAGGAGAATCTATTTTCAGTAAAAAATTAAAAGGTAAAGAAATTTAAAGTATTTGTTATAATAGATTAAATCTTTAATAAACAATTTACTTAACTTTTAAAAATAAGACTTTTCTGCAGCAACTGCAGCATTTACCTGCAACTGACATGATAGGGTGCATTCAGATTCTCCTCATTCTTGCCAACACTTGGTCTTATCCATTCTAGTGCAATGGGAGGTGTCATCTCACTTAGTTTAGGTTCTTTTTTAATAAAGATGAATGATTTTAAACTATTTTTCTTGAGTGTATTGGCCACATGTATACATTCTTTGGAGAAATGTTCATGCAAATGAAAAGAATTTTAAGAGAAAAACATGAACAAGATCACTATCTAGTGAATCTCTGAAAGGTCATAAGTACTTTAAACTCTTAAAAAATGAAACAATGGCACAATAAATAATTTTATGCATAATTCTGAAAAATAAATAATAGCTTTATGGAGTCAGGGGACATCTTAGAGTCAAGAGTCAGATAATATGTATAGACATTTTTATGGTGTTGTATATATTCTGACCCTGTATCTCTTGTTTATACCTCCAAAAATTACTAAAGGATCTACCACTGAGGAAATTCCTTTGCTCCAGGGCAAAAGCAGAACTTTAAAATATTGTTTTGCAGAATAACAAAGAAAGGTGTGATTTCTCTTTCTGAAATCTGTGCAACAATACAGTTATGTCCAGTATTATGATGCCATTATGCTTCTGATGATATGTGATCTGCCAGTTTAATAGTGAATAAGAAATCTATGACCTAGCCTGTGAATTTTTTCTATATTATTTAAAATACATAAGTCCCAGTTAGTGTCTCCAAGCAAGTATTTAGAAGAGAACGGTACAAGGTGTTAATGAAATTTTTGTATTCCCTATTCAAAGCTCAGTGAAACATATATTGAGCACATAACACTTGCAGTTGCCTGGCAGTCCCTTAAAACAGCCATATCCCTTGTGGTCTCTGATCTGGTTTGCTCATTCACACCTCAGGAACTCATGAAGTTCTTATCCCGTTACAGCAAAGACTCAGTGACAAATTGGCAATATCGGCATCATGAAGAATGCTTAATAAACATAGGCTAACCTATTTATCTATAAGGAGGAGGCAAAAAACGGTAGCTTCAGGTTACAATATCAAGGTCACTGAAAGTACATTTTTTCCTCTTTACTCATCTAGGTTTTAAGAAATCCAGTGAATTATTATAGTTTCATTCATCCCATTTATTGATGTCCCACATGTATGTGAGCAGCAATGTTAGATTGTAATTCTAGTCCTTCAAAGGTCCATTACAAAACACATGATTCCACATACACAGATTAAAGTACAGAGTCCATTTCTGTGCCAATACCATGCAGTTTTTATCACTGATGCTCTGTAGTAGAGCATGAGGTCAGGGATGGTGATTCTTCCAGTTCTTCTATTGTTGAAAATAGTTTTCACTCTCCTGTGTTTTATATTATTCCTGCTGAATTTGAAATTTCTCTTTCTATCTCTGTGAGGAATTGAGTTGGAATTTTGATGGGGATTGCATTGAATCTATAAATTGCTTTTGGTAACAGGGCCATTTTTACTATGGTAATCCTGCTGATCCATGAGCATGGGAGATCCTTCCATTTTCTGAGGTCTTCTTAAATTTCTTTCTTGAGAGACTTGAAGTTCTTGTCACATAGATATTTCACTTGTTTGTTTAGAATCACACCAAAATATTTATATTATTTGTGACTATTGTGAAGGGTGTCATTTCCCTAATTTCTTTCTCAGCCTGGTTATCCTTTGAGTAGAGGAAGGCTACTGGTTTGGTTGAGTTAATTTTATATCCAGCCACTTTGCTGAAGTTGTTTATCAGTTGTAGGAGTTTCCTGGTTCCTGTCTAAAAGAAATGCAAGGACAGAAAGTGTAGCAGAGACTGAAGGAAAGGCCATCAAGAGACAGCACCACCTAGGGACCCATCCCATCAGTAAACACCAAACCACTCTTGATGATGCCAAAAAGCACTGGCTAACGGGATCTTTGTATAGCTATTCCGTGATAGGTCCTGTCAGCACCTGACTAATAAAATGCAGATACTCACAGCCAACCATTGGACTGAGCCTGGGGACACAATAGAAGAGTTATAGGATGGAATGAAGGAGGTGAAGCAGATTGCAATCCCATAGGAAAAACAATACTATCAACTGGCCATTTTTACTCTATTAATCCTTCCAATCCATGAGCATGGGAGATTTTTCTGTCTTCTGAGATATTCTTTGATTTCCTTCTTCAGAAACTTGAATTTCTTATCATACAGATTTTCACTTGCTTAGTTAGAGTCACAACAAGGTATTTTATATTATTTGTGACTATTGTGAATGGTGTCGTTTCCCTAATTTCTTTCTCAGCCTGTTTATCCTTTGGGTAGAGGAAGGCTACTGATTTGTTTGAGTTAATTTTATATCCAACCACTTTACTGAAGTTGTTTATCAGGTTTAGGATTCTCTGGTGCAATTTTTGGGGTCACTTAAGTATACTATCATATCATCTGCAAATAGGGATATTTTGAATTCTGCCTTTCCAATTTGTATCCCTTTGACCTCCTACTGCTGTCTAATATCTCTGGCTATTGTACTATATTGAACAGATAGGGAGAGAGTGGGCAGCCTTGTGTAGTCCCTGATGTTAGTGTGATTGCTTCAAGTTTCTCTCCATTTAGTTTGATGTTGGCTACTGGTTTGCTTTGCATTGTTTTTACTGTGTTTAGGTATGGGCCTTGAACTCATGATCTTTCCAAGACTTTTACCAAGAAGGGGTGTTGAATTTTGTCAAATGCTTTTTCAGCATCTAATGAGATGATCATATGCTTTTTTTCTTTGAGTTTGTTTATATAGTGGATTACATTGATAGATTTCTATATATTGAACCATCCCTGCATCCCTGGGATGAAATCTACTTGATCATAATGGATAAATATTTTGATGTGTTCTTGGATTTGTTTTTTGAGAATTTTATTGAGTATTTTTGCATTGATACCCATAAGGGAAATTGATCTGAAGTTCTCTTTCTTTGCTGGGTCTTTGTGTGGTTTAGCTATAAGCATAATTGTGGCTTCATAGGATGAATTGGGTAGTGTTCCTTCTGTTTCTGTTTTGTGGAATAGTTTGAAGAGTATTGGTATTAGGTCTTCTTTGAAGGACTGATAGAACTTTGAACTAAAACCATCTGGTCCAGGGCTTTTTTGGTTGGGAGACTTTTAATGACTGCTATTTCTATAGAGGTTATGGGACTGTTTATATGGTTTATCTGATCCTGATTTAACTTTGGTACCTGGTATTTGTCTAGAAAATTATCCATTTCATCCAGATTTTCCAATTTTGTTGAATATAGGCATTTGTAGTAGGATCTGATGATCTTTTGAATTTTCTCAGTTTCCATTGATATGTCTCCCTTTTCATTTCTGATTTTATTAGTTTGGATACTGTCTCTGTGCCCTCTGGATATTGTGGCTAAGAGTTTATCCATCTTGTTGATTTTCTCAAAGTACCAGCTCCTGGTTTTGTTGATACTTTGTATCGTTCTTCCTATATCTACTTGGTTAATTTCAGCCCTGAGTTTGATTATTTCCTGCCATCTACTCCTATTGAGAGTATTTGCTTCTTTTTGTTCTAGAGCTTTCAGGTGTTCTTTCAAGCTGCTAGTGTATTCTCTCTCCAGTTTCTTTTTGGAGGCACTCAGAGCTATGAGTTTTCCTCTTAGTACTGCTTTCATTGTGTCCCATAAGTTTGGGTATGATATGCCTTCATTTTCATTAAATTCTAGAAAAGTCTTTAATTTGTTCCTTGACCAAGTTATAACTGAGTAGAGTGTTGTCCAGCTTCAATGTGTATGTGGGCTTTCCATTGTTTTTGTTGTTATTGAAGACCAGCCTTAGTCTGGTGATCTGGTAGGGTGCATGGGATTATTTCAATCTTCTTGTATCTGTTGAGGCCAATTTTGTGATCTATTGTCTGCTCAGTTTTGGCGAAGGTACCATGAGGTGCTGAGAAGAAGGTATATATATATTTTTTTGTTTTAAGATGAAATTTTCTATAGCTATCTGTTAAATCCATTTGTTTCATCACTTCTGTTAGTTTCACTGTATCTCTGCTTAGCTTCGTTTCCATGATCTTTCCATTGCTGAGAGAGGGGTGTTGAAGTCTCCCACTATAATTGTATCAGGTGCAATGTGTGCTTTGAGCTTTAGTAATGTTTCTTTTATGAATGAGGGTGCCCTTGCATTTGGAACATAGATGTTCAGAATTGAGAGTTCTTCTTTGTAGGTTTTTCCTTTCACGAGTATGAAGTGTTCTTCCTTATCTTTTTTGATAACCTTTGGTTGAAAGTCGATTTTATTCAGTATTAGAATGGCTACTCTAGTTTGCTTCTTGGGATCATTTGCTTGGAAATTTTCTCCCAGCCTTTGACTCTGAGGTAGTGTCTGTCTTTGTCACTAAGGTGCGTTTTCTATATGAAGCAAAATGCTGGGTCCTGGTTTTATATCCAGTTTGTTAGTCTATGTCTTTTTATTGGGGGAATTGAGTCCACTGATGTTAAGAGTTATAGCTGTCTCTTGAGAGCTTCTGCCAGAGCCTGACAAAGGATGCTCGTAGACAACTATTGCACTGATGATGGGGTCCCCAATGGAGGAAAGGAGAGAAAGGATTGAAGGATCTGATGGGGTTTGCAAACCCATAGGAAGAACAAAAATATCGACAAACCAGATCCTCTAGAGCTCCCAGGGACTAAACTACCAACCAAGGAGTACACATGGGGGGGGGGGGACCCATGGCTCTAGCTGCATATGTAGCAGAGGATGCCCTTGCTGTGCATCAACAGTAGGAGAGGCTGTTGGTCCTGTGAAGGCTTGATGCCCCAGTGTAGGGGAATGCGATGGCAGGGAGGTGTGGGTGGAGGAATACCCTCATAGAAGCAAGGGTAGGGGGGATTGAATAGGAGGGTTGTGGAGGGGAGACATGGAAAGGGGACAACATTTGACACATAAATAAAGAAAAAATCCAATTAAAACCCCAATAATATCAACTAACCAGACTCTCAGAGTCTAAACTATCTACCAAAGAGTATACATGGAGGAATTCATGGCTACAGCTATAAATGAAGCAGAGGACTGCTTTATCTGGCATCATTGGGAGGGGAAGCCCTTGGTCCTGTGGAGGCTTGATGTCTCGCATTGGGGGATGCTAGAGCAGTGAGGCAGGAGTGGGTATGGGATGGGGGGTTTGTGAAGGGGAGAACAGGAAGGGGGACAGCATTTGAAATGTAAATAAAATAAGCAATAAAAAATATCAGGGCAAAGTACAGAGTCCAGTTTTGGTTCCCCTTTTGCTTAAGATAAGACCAACACTGTCGCTAAAGAAGGGCAATATTGCAGTAGAAACTGAGGCTGTAAAGGAAGTGAAATAAGAGAGTAGCTGCTTTATGAAAAAAAATTTAAAGAACCTCATAATCTTACTGCCTGTCCCAAAGACTTGAATGTTGTCAAAATGGTAAATGGCTTACTGATTGGGTGAATGTCACTCTGTTTCAAGTAAATGTTTTAGCATTTTAAGAGTTAAGACTATGATTTCCAGTAATATTTAACAATAATTTTCTTCTCTTTTACCTTCTCCTCAACTTCTCTTTCTCTTTCTCTTCCCTAGTTTACATATGGAAATGTTCAGTTTACTCATCGTTAATGTTTTCTTGACTTTTGGTGTGTTTCTCCTGTTCCTTTATTTCTTTTGATTCTAATACTTATATTTCTGCTCCTCAAACGAGCTTCTCAGCTGCCTTTTCTGACATTTCTTTACCTTCTGTTGTGTATCTAGAAATATGCTAGCTCTTCTGGGAACTCAAGACATCTTGAAGATGTCATCCATCTACTTGAGCAACTATTGTCTGTTTAGAGGCCTTTAGTATGATTTTCACCTTTTTGTTTGTTTGTTTGTTTGTTTTGTTTGTTTGTTGTTTTGTTATCCTTTGGTTTGGTTTGGTTTGGTTTTGCATGCAGTCAGAATATAATAAATATTCAACAAGGTAACCATGTCTACTTCTTTTGAAAGCTTCTTCTTTTTGCCTTTTCTTCATGCTTTAATTTATATACAAACTCTCATCAATTTCCCTTCATCTTCTGTGATACTAAAGTAGTTAGCAAAGGTGGAGAGCCTGATTCCATGTACATTGCAATGCTCCTGACTGCTTCACGCCCCACACACTGAAGGTGGAGCTCACTTTTCTGAAAACTTAAAAGACTCAAATAGAGGTCAGGACTATACAGAGGAAAACTAAGACTTTTTAAATAAAATGAATATGATCATTTTAAGGTAACTTTCAGAGAATGATGTCAATGTTTAGACACTATTTCTAAGCCATAAGAGAATGAAAAGAAATTTTGAAGAAAAAAAATAAATAGAGCTTCCTGAAATCTGCTACTTTCTGTTTTATTTTTGAACCCACCTACCTCTCCTACTCCCTAACAGTTCTCACAGAGTTTCAGACTTTTCTTCAAATATGGATGCTGAGTGAGCAGTGCATGTAGATAAATGGACTGCAGATAGCACTGTTTCCTAAGGGATGATATATTTACTTACAGATCTCTAATAGTATCTGGCAAGAGAGAAAATGTATATAATAAGGCTTTAAATAAGTTCAGCTCTTGGTAAAATAGTTCTTTGAATATAGGAGACTATGTGGGTGAAACTTTATTTTTCTGGCTAAGTTATAAAATCCTAAGAGTAATGCATGAGCCCCCTATCTTTCCATTCTTTCTCTTGAAATGACAGAAATATTTATTTCAGATAAGTAAGTTTACTCCAAGCATTGTTAGCCCATGTTGATTTAATATATTTTATCAAGCCCATCTGGTTTGAATTCCTAAAACTGAATGTACTAATGGCAGATGAAGATCACAAAATACCCTAAAAGTCACCTACAAACTTAATTATATCAATTGATAGATTGGTAAGATGGTGCAGTGATTATATTCTATCTGGTGAATAGAAACAATCAAACTCTCCAAATGAAGTCTGAAGAAAGGTCACCAGGGACACCTGTTAACAAAGTCCCAGATGTCTATTCCATCAATCCTAAAATCAAACACTTAACACCTGGAAATACAGTGTGCCCTAGAACCTTGCAATTTTACAGACACATGGATTTATTCTAGTTATACCTATCATGACCATACCACATACTGAGTGGCTTTGACATCCTCTGTATATATAAATAAATTTAAATTAGGGAAATTCTTGACCCAAGAAATATAAAAATGTTTTTAAAAATGAAACTACTATTTTTTTCTGTTTTCTTCCTTCCTTCCTTCCTTCCTTCCTTCCTTCCTTCCTTCCTTCCTTCCTTCCTCCTCCTCCTCCTCCTCCTCCTCCTCCTCCTCCTCCTCCTCCTCCTCCTCCTCCTCCTCCTCCTCCTCCTCCTCCTCTTTCATTTACAATCCAGCCATTGCCCCTCTCTTAGTCCCCCCTCACACAGTTCCTCATCTCAATCCTCCTCACCCCTGTCTCTGAGAAGGTGCTCCTCCCAAACCAGGCTTATCCCCTCAAGTTTCTTCTCCCACTAAGGCCAGACCAGGCAACCTACTGGTATATATGTGTCAGGGATCTTGGACCAGCTCTTGTATGCTGCCTGGTTGGTGGCTCGGTGTCTAGGAGCTCCCAGGGTTCCAGGTTAGTAGAGATTGCTGGCCTTCCTATAGGACCTGCTCTCCTCTTCAGTTTCTTCATTCCTTCAACTAATTCACCACAGGGTTCTCCAACTTCATTCCAATGGCTGGGTGTAAGTATCTACACCTGTCTCATTTAGCTACTGGTTTTGATCTCTCAGAGGACAGCCATGTTAGGCTCCTGTCTGTAAGCACAGCATAGCATCAGTAATAGTGTCAGGTCTTGGTGACTTTCCATGAGATGTATCCCATGTTGGGACAGTCACTGGACTGCCTTTCCCTCAAGGCTTTTCTCCATTTTTGTCCTTGCAGTTCTTTTAGACAGAAACAATTATGGGTCAGAAATTTTGACTGTGTGTTGGTAACCCTATCACTTGAAGCCCTGTCTATCTACAGGAGGTGGACTCTTAGAATTCCCTCTCTCAACTCTTGGGTATTTCATCTAAAGTCACTCCCATTGAGTCCTGAGGGTCTCTCACCACCCAGGTCTCTGTTATTTTCTAGATGGTCCCCCCCACAAGCTGCTTATTTCCATCCATTCTGCTGGCCCTCTGGAATTCTCTCCTATCCCCATTCCCCATGCCTGATCCTGTTCTCTTTCCCCCTTCCCTTCCCCTCTGCAGATTACTAAAATAATGGTGGTTTGAAAATCAAACAGGGTAGCAAAACTCTAGAGAATAAGTAGAAGAAAGATAGAAATGAAATCTTGGACAGAGGGAGGCCATATTGTAAATCATGTCATGCCTTGTTCATAATCCAGAAGTAATCAGAGAAGAACAACAAAGCCTGTTGCCAAAGACAAAAACTGTCAGGCTTCCAGACTTCATTCATCAAATGGGAAGAGGATAAGAATTAAGATTAAAAAAAAGAAAAAGAAAAAGAAAGAAAGAAAGAAAGAAAGAAAGAAAGAAAGAAAGAAAGAAAGAAAAGGATAAAAGAAATCCAGTGTTATCCAAAAGATGCCTGACCAATAATGATTGTGGATATGCTTTAGAAGTAATTTGAAGACCAGTCTTTAGTGATCTAGAGTTTAATTATAGGTTAAATGAGGCAGTGTTGGCAAAACTCAAAGAGTGGAAGGGGAGTCAAAAATAAGTGACAGCAGGGGAAGGCAGGTCATGAAGGTGGTAGACATGGTGAAGAGATTGAAAGAAGATGAGAAAATATAAACTAAGCTGTCATTGGATTTAGAGATAGTCAGGAACATAGCATGGTTTTGGTTTTGGTTTTGGGTTTTTTTTTTTTAACACAATTTGAAGAGCACAGATTTTTTTTTATGAAGAGTACGTACAAAATGCAAGGGCTTCAAAAGCAGTTACTATCATTGCCATCATGGTGGAGAACATTTGTGTAAATATGTACTGGTATATAGGTGGAAGGATAAATATTGACTTTCATGATAAATTCTCTAATTAGGAAATAATTTACTTCAACAAACATTCTATGCCCAGTGTAGGTTTATTTAAGCTGAAACAGAGGAAGTTTTCTTTCTCTGTCTCTCTCTCTCCACTTCCCCTCCCCGCCATATGCGTGTCCCCCCTACCATCTTCCCTCTTTCCTTTTTTCTTTCTTTGCCATTTTTTTCATAGAATCTTCCAGTGTAGCCCCAGCCTGGCCTCAGATACACAATCTACCTAACTCAGCATCTAGAATCCTGAGATTACAGGTTTAAAAGTGTATTACTAGCTGGAAGGTAGTAGGTATGCCATGCAAATTTTGTAGGGCTTTTCTCTATACTTGCTGTGAGAATTGGAGTCTTTAGGATACATCAAGAGTCTTCTATCCTCTCAGCAGTCCTGTTACTCAAATGAACCTCAAAGTGTTTGGTCCAGCATTTCTGTTGTCCCTACACTAGCAAAGAGAACAATTGTTTGGTCTCTGACCATAGTGGGAAAAAAGCTGTCTTTGTCTCTTGGCAGTTGAGAAATAGTGCGTTTTCCTTTCAAACAACACTGTATTAAATATTTTATAAATCAATCTCATACTAGTGTTTCTTCCTGGGTGCCAAGTAAGTGGAAGACTCGAGAGAGATTTCAATATATGAAGCAGGTTTCTTCCAGGTACATGACTGCCCTAGAAGAGGTGACCAGAGATAAAGAACATATGCAATGACAGTGTCATTTGCCAACCAGGAGTGTGAAAGATTTATCCAGTCTTTCTTCTGCCCCATCTCAATCCTTCCTTATGTGCTCTTACTTCTTGCCAGAATTTTTCTTCCTCTGATGGTACAATCACACACTTTTGAAACAGGTTTCCACTGCTAATCTTTTGGGATACCTTCAGAAACAGCTAGAGTATGAACTAAACCCTCTCCTTCCTTGGCTGTCTACTGCATTTACTATCTGCAATAGTCAATTTTACATTCCTGTTCGTGCAACAGAAATATGGCTTCCCATTGTGTATGCAGTATTGTATTTGGAACATAGAAACCCTCCCGAAGTGACACTCAAGTTCAATTCAGTACTTAAGGGGAAAGGAACCATTTTCTTAGCCATTAATAAATTAGCTTTCATTGCAAAATCTGCAGGGATTCCTGTCTTGCAGCCATACATTTTCTTCCCATTTTGCTTTTAATGAATTAACTACCACTTCTTCCCACAGTGTGTTTAATTACTGTGCTGATTACTTATTATGTATGCTACATGAAGGGGAAAGAATACAAAAGTAAAAAAATATATATATAGACCTCCTTGGGGAGAAAGACTAAGTACCATAAAAATAGGAAAACATATTAAACTACATGGCACAAGTGCCAGATGAGTGGTCTAGATAATTGCACGATCCCTGTGGACAAGTTCCTCCACCTGACTTCTGTCCCTGACACCTTGGCCTGATGTCCTTAAGCTTGGAAGACCTTAATACCTTTGGAAGCCTTACCCTTCCTCTGCCCTCCATAACTCTCTCTTAAAATCCTTTCCAAATTATTGTTTTGTTTTGATGTTTTAACCTTTGTCTTCCCTCCTCTAGAAATTAACATTTCTTTCTTTTTCAAAATTCGGTGTGCTTTAACTAGATTTTAAATTGTTTTTATAATTTTTGCTCTTGTTATTATTTTTTAAAGTGAGTCTCCTTATGTTGCACATGCTGACCTTGAATTTTCAGTCTTCCTTCCTGCCTTATCCTCTTCAGAGCTGTGGTTTGGGATAGCTGGTTTGTACCACCATACCTGACTCCTGAGTTGTTTTCAAGGTACTTTTGAAGACTGAACTTCTGAATATTTAGTTGTCGAGGTGTTTTTTGATTATTTATTTTATTTTAGATGCATGGGTGTGTGCTTCATGTATCGATGAGTGCTCCCTGTGACTGTTGCTGGGGAGGGTCAGAAAATGATATTGGATACACTCATACTGAAGTTATATATAGTTGTTAACCTCCGTGTAGGTTTTGGGAACCAAATGCAGGTTTTCTGCAGGAGTATCAAGTGTCTTCAACCACAGAGCCATCTATTCAGCCCTTGAGTTTATGTCTTAAGAGGACAAAAAATGCATTCACACTTTTCAGCATAAACATAAAAAATGTTCAAGCCTAAACATATGCTTCAATCTACAAATATCTACTGTCTTCATCTCCTTGTTGAACCATCAATGAAATACCAGGGGTCAGAGGGGTATAAACGTACTGTCCTCAGGATCTCTCAGTCTTGTCATGTGTAATATTCATGAAGAAATGAGATGGGACATAAGGAAATCTAAAAATAAGCCTCTACTGAGTATGACTCTACAAAACAGCCTTTAAGGGAAAAGAATTCATGGAAGTATTAATTTACCAGCACTTTCAGCCATATAATAAAAAGCTATAAATAAATACAGCATCAATTTTTGTTAAAATTACCAAATTTTATGTTTCTAATAATAAACTTGATTATGTACATGCCAAATTATACCACATATTTTATAGTCAGCTTAGTTTATTGAATTATCTTAATCATACTGCAATTTTTAAAACTATAAATATGTCCCAAAAGTATTGGCTAAGTTATAGGTGAGAATGGTCACTGATCTAACCCAAGGATTTAACTTCTTTGCTTTCTTTTATCTTTTTAATCTCCATATAGTGGTTTCTTCTTCTTCTTCTTCTTCTTCTTCTTCTTCTTCTTCTTCTTCTTCTTCTTCTTCTTCTTCTTCTTCTTCTTCTTCTTCTTCTTCTTCTTGTTCTTCTTGTTCTTCTTGTTCTTGTTCTTCTTGTTCTTGTTCTTGTTCTTCTTGTTCTTGTTCTTGTTCTTCTTGTTCTTCTTGTTCTTGTTCTTCTTGTTCTTGTTCTTCTTCTTGTTCTTCTTCTTCGTGTTCTTCTTCTTCTTGTTCTTCTTCTTCTTCTTCTTCTTCTTCTTCTTCTTCTTCTTCTACTTCTGTTCTTTTTCTTCTTCTTCTTCTTCCTCCTCCTCCTCCTTCTCCTCTTCCTCTTCCTCCTCCTCCTCCTCCTCCTTTCCCCTTCCTCCTCCTCCTCCTTCTTCTTCTGTATGCTCACATTCATCTTGACTGCAACCACCCTTCTGTCCCCTCCTTTCAGTACCCGTAAAATTTTCCTCTCTCTCAGATCCACTTCTCTTCTTTACCTTAAGGAAAGAGAAGGCCTCCCAGTAATTATCAACTGAACAAAGGATAACAAACTAATAAGAACAGGCTAATATCAAGTTTGGACTAGGCAAACCAGTAGGACAAAGAAGGTCTGTTGAGCAGGCAAAAGAGTCAAAAACACCCCCACTCCCACTGTTAATAGTCTAGTCCGAGCTAAACAAGCACAGCATGTATACTGAGGAATTTACACAGACATTCAGGCTCCATGGTTGATACCTAAGCTTCTGTGAACCTCTCTGAGCCCTGCTTAGTTTATTTTGTGAGCCATGTTCTTCTGGTTTCCTTGGCCCCTCTGACTCGTACAATGTGTCCTCTGCCTCTTCAGTCAGGTTTCCCAAGCTATGCCTAATGTTTGACTGTGGGTCTCTACATCTGCTCCCATCAGCTGCTAGAGAAAGAATGCCCAGGATCCAGAAGCTGGATGACTCAGAGACCTAAAGTAGAAGCAATCATGATGGAGAAAAAAATGTCTTTGAGATGATTCCTATGTGATATTATGCTATACTCAAAGATAAGTGTCAAGGACTTAACTTTAAAGGATTGAAGTTAGATCTTATCTAGAATGCTACTTCATGCCACAGAGACAATGAATTGTATTTGATAGTTGATTTTTATTTTATGTTTTATATAATGATGTTTATAATGATTTTATGGAAATTATTAAACATATATATATGTGTATATATATGTGTATATATATGTGTGTGTATATATATATGTATATATATATATATATGTATATCTAATTTGTGTTATTCACTATGCCTACTATTTTATGTTAGGCTACATTTGATTATAAATTATAGAAAGCTTAACTAATGGTTACTTAAGCATTTTGTATGCTACTTATTTAACAATAGCTTAGGTAGTGGTTTTCAAGGTTATGTAGCAGTGTGATTATGTCACCTATCAATCTATATTTTTGGCATGATTATTATGAGCAAAAACCTTTATTTCACAAGGCATATGTTTTAACCTCATCCCATGTCCTTTGTTTTGCAATGAGTAGTACGATGTGAATATTACACAGGAAAAAAAATGCCCTGGTAAATGCTCAGATTTTAAATTCACTGATAATTTCAGTTGATTTAGTCATAGGAATATCAATTCCAGCACTCTGTCATGCTTCCTCACATAGAGCTTTACAAAATAATCATGCTATTTATTTAGAATCCAGTTAAAAGTATTTTAAATTAATTCTGTGATTTTCTCAGCTGTGGGTGTAGATGCCTCCAGTACATGCTAAAGTGGTATTCCCCACATCCCATACCCAGGTCTTTTAAGAGTCACTGCCTGGGGTCTCTGATCCTCTGTAACTGTAAAGTGCTAACAGATGATTCCCACTGTGACAGCAATGTAGTTGGTTGAATTGAATGGGAACTCCAGGAGACAGCAATTGTCAGATGGAAATTAATTGATTGTAATTGCTTTGCCATTGTATTGCACTCTGAAACTGTAACTTGTTCAACCACTGATTATAAAAATAAGGATCTTATTTTTACTGCTGTAGGTTATATTAATGAAAAGCTGCTCTTAAAGAAGTGATAAGTGAACATAAATCAGTGGATAATAAGAAATTAAAGGAGAAGTTAAGTAGCCAATCATGAATTAAGAGTATACTTCAGTAGTTGGAAAAGCCATCTGCTTGGAGCTTCTGAATGCCAATTATTTCTCACAGAAAGCAAGGTGAATTCTGTGTGGCTATGTAGCACATAGTGCCCTAAATAATAGATCTTTGTTGGAAGGAAGATTTAGAAAACAGAAAGTGTTTGTTTTGCAGAGCCTTTATCTTCTGAGAAGTCTTATTAGTAAGTTATCTTAAAACAGGAAAGAGTTGCCATTGTAACCAAAGGGGACAGGACATCAAATTCCCTGTTTTATATTGTCTTGCATAACTTATGACTGAAGACTCTAAAGTTGTTGTCTTGAAATATCCAGAAATCAAATGTTACAAAACTATTCCACCTTGTGAGATCATATCCATGCCTTCTTGTTTTTAGAGATATTAACTATTTGTATTATTGTAATGTGGTCATTAGTGATCTTGACTTTCATTCATAACATTTGATTGATTTGTGATGTCAGGAAGGTCATATTTACTGCATACCAATTTTGGTTAGGCCTCATCTAATCAGGACACCAGGAAGTCATAGAATTAAAGAATGGTTGGTCTTGGGAGTAGAACCTGCAGTTCAAAACATTGTGAGTAACCTATATCCATGAAAAGGAAATTTAACAATAAAAAACCCTGAATAATTTATTCATCTTTTACTTTTAAAAACACATATATTTCTTGACTATTGCGATAGAATTGTTATTAGTACTGTAGTTGCTTAAAGCTCTGCAACTAGGAAAAATGTCTAGATGAGGCAGTGTAATAATTCTGTAGTTAGGATATATTTCTGGCTTGTTTAATATTTGTGTTGCAGGTATGTACTTATAGCTTAATGAAAAATATAAGTAACTATGATTTAAAAGTACATGTTATAAGCAATGGTGAAGTCATATTTATTTGCACCACTAAATATTTTCCATGATTATTCTTCTCATGAGACTGCCTTTCAGAATTTGGAGCACTGAGAGTTTAATTATATAATAAAATAAGAATGTGAAAGACTATCAGTTATTAGGGAATTATAAGTATAAGCAAAGCATGCTCAAACTGACAAGAATCTTCACATATCTGTCCGGATATACACTGATCAAATGTTTAACAGTATTGGAAGTGATAATGGACATGAATGTCATGTTTCAATCCTCCATATGGCATGTTGGTTAAAACCAAAATAAAGCAAAAGTGGTTGCATAGCGTTTCACTAGAACCATCCAGCTCTTGTTATATGTGCATACGGGATCTCTCTAGAGTGTCTCCATCGTTAAGATGCAGTGAGAAGGTATCATTAGAAGATTGTTCCCAAGACATGTATTGGATTCTGCCTGTAGGTTCACACCCTATATTGATGCACTCTTTGCTTCTCTTATGCATTCCTTCCTGTATAATAGGACTCATGCCCACCACTTTTGATGCAGAGGCTAATAAAAAGGTTGTTAAATAGATGCCAGAGTCTCTTGTTTAGGAAATAGTGGTAAGGAGAAAAAATATGAGCAAATACAACTTAATTTTGTTTCCAGTGCTGGGAATTGAATACAGGACCCTGCAGAACTAAGAGGGCTTTAGCTATTTCAGACTTTGGTTTCTGTTTGGTTGTTGTTGTTTTGTCTTGTTTTTCAAGAAAGAACAATGCTATACTGCTTAGCCTGTCTTTGAATTCTGTATGTAACACAGGTATTCCTTTAGCTCATTATCTTCCATGCTCCCTTTATAAGGTGCTAGCAGTAGAGATGATCTTCTTTATGCTGAGTTGCAAATTATTTTTCCGACCTAGATATGTTTCATCTGTAGTTTGTTGAATCCCAGGATACAGAGCCTGTCTAAATGGAGGGTTGACTATAAAACAACTTAATGCAGCCGTATAAGTCCGTTTTACTGAGAATTGATCCTATGTCTCCAATCCCCATGGTTATTTCCTATGTTTAGTCCTGGGCTCACAGTTAAGCTAATGATAGAAGTGGTATGTGTTAGAATATATGTCAACAGCATCTCCCTCTTTTCTGTTCTCTTCAGATACTACAACATACTCCACTGAACGATCTGAGCACTTCAAACCCTGTCGAGATAAGGACCTGGCGTATTGCCTCAATGATGGTGAATGCTTTGTGATTGAGACCCTGACAGGATCCCATAAGCACTGTCGGTAAGCCCCTGCAACAAATAATTTAAAGTGTGGACTCTCATTGAGGAATGAGGTGGAAGGTAGTAGTCTGTCTCAACAACACAGCATCTGGGTGTGGACAGGGCTGCTGTTTTAGTGGAGAAATCAATTTGAAAGGAACAAGGCTCATATCTTGTTCTTTTTTGTTTGAGGAAGAAACAGTAGAAATAAGATAAAGGTGGTTATGTTTTGCCTAACAAGTCAAAGAAGATTTACTTCATATCTACCAATTTAATGGAGGTAATTATTTATTCTCTGAAGCTTGTGTTTTTGGTTTGAGATCCACGGTTGTGGTGTAGCACTCGGAAATAATCCTTTCCTGAGACATAATCCTTTCTTGCAACTGTATGGACTTTGGTAAGAGAGACAAATTGTTCATCTTAGGCACAGTTTTGGTGTTTAATGTGAAGCAAACCCTAGAGGCTGCACCTGTGTCCAGAGAGAGCTGCATTTTATTATGATTCTGCCCACACTTATTAATTTCATACTTCTTTTTGAAAACACCTGCGATGAGAAACTGCTCTCCAGCAAGATGTTGTAAATGAAATGATCGTCCTGCTAGAGCCCGGGTAGAGAAGCACTTAAGGAAAATTCCCAGTAGATTCAGGAAGGTGTTTAATTGGTTTTCAGAGACACCAGGTTATATAACTGCTAAAAATACAAGCAAGGGGAGATAAACAGTGCACTGCTAGACACTGCCACTTTAAGTCTCAATAGAAGAATCAAATTAGCATTCAAAAGATATTTCCCACCATGCCTTTATTTCCAGCACTACCCGGGTAATTTGTTTTTCCTTGCAATTGTACATGCTTCAGTGACCATATGTATCCACAACCCTTCCCTCTCCTTTATTTACTCTTCTCATATGACACAGTTATTAAATTAATTATGCTGAATCGTGAAGCATGGAAAATTGTGACTTTTTTCTCTCTATTGCTTTAGAAAACTTTATTCTCATGTTGTTTTATTAAGATGATTCAGAACAATGTGTCTTTTAGATTTCAGATTAGAATATGAGAGCTAATCTGGCTTGGTTAATGAACAACCATGAGTTAATGAAGAGGATGTATGGCTACTGCAGACAGAGATACAGATGTGAAAGAATGGATCAATGGGAGTAGAAGCTCTCTTTCCTGTGTCAGAGCAAAGAGAAGGCAGTAGTTCTTCACCTAGGACCCTCAGACACTCAGCTTCAATGTTGCTAAGCCTTTTTAGCTGCATGCCCCCTTCTCTATCTTCTGAAATGACTTCAATTACAAAGCCCTTGTTTCATGTCTCCCTTCTCACACCTGGTGGGGAATGAGGAAATGTAAGAATGGTTTCATCCCACACTTTTTCTGTATTTGCTATGCCCAAGAGAATGCCAGTAAGTAACATATAAGAGACTTTAATCTCTACAAGGAAAATATATGGGCATACTTTTCAGAGCCTAGCGTTTGTCCAATGTCTTTTAGTCACCCAGTTGTGTGCTAAAGTTAACTTAGGCCACATGATGAGGTCATGGTGTGGAAATTAATGCTATGGTTGGTGCGATGCTTTGTTACTAAATAGTCATAGGCTAGAAGCATACTCCTCAGTGCACTGATTGGGGTGATGGTTTTAAAGAGTCACGGACAAGTAACTAGGTAAGTAGGTCATGAAAGTTCCACCCTTGTGAATAGATTAACAGTATCTCCCAAGAGTGTGTCAAAAATCAATAAGAGAGGATATGTTTCCTAAGGAGCAGATTGTTAAGAAAAATAGCAACCCAACTTCTTCCTACCTGTCAACAATGGTTGTGTGTTCAGCCTTTCATTTATGGCCAAATCCTTTTTTGTTTCTTTACCACAGTGTGATGCTGGCACTGATTCATGGGATAATGGCACCATCTTGTTTGTTTCTCCTGTCACGATAATCATAAGCTAGTCACTTCCTTATTTTACAAGTTACTTAGTGCCATATATCTTGTTATAGTAATAGGAATAAAAAAATAGGGACAGTCAATTAAAGCTGACTTCCTTGGCCATTAAAGAAGAGATGAATTAAAAGAAACCGCTAATGGACAATTTTCTTTGATGTTGTTTTACCGCAAAGATGGATCAGATCTTACCCAACCAATGTATACCACTATGAGTCATCTGTTCTAAAGCTGAGTATACAAAAAAGAACAGAATGATTTAAAAAGCCTTTTTAAGCATATGGTATTACTAATTCCTTAAGTTTATGAGTTTATTAGTCTTTAATTTAAAATCTTTATTTTAGAGATATTAACTGTGCAAATTATTAGGGTTAATTGGGGTTATTGGCATTTCCATATATGCATATATTATTAAACTACCATTTCTAGTCTCCTATATAGGTCCTATCCACTTCACTCTCCAACACCTTTCCCTGTTCCTAAATTTCTCTTCAGTTTTGCTCCCTATTCTTCCACAGTTTTCCTGTTGCTACTGTCCATTATTTGATTCCGTACTTCTACGGTGTAGTAATTTACTAGTACTTCTAAGGTCATGTATTGAAGACTACATAGATTGACAGCTGAAATCTGTTTTCTCCCAATTAGGCAGATTAGAGGTCAGGGATTGAGGTGACATTGTGGTTGGTTTCTTTTGAGTCTGCAGGACATCTTCTCCCTCTGCATTCTCATTGTGTTTCCTTTGACAATGTCAGAGTCCATACCTCTTCTTCTTCCATGGACACCAGTCAGTCATAGTAGATTACATTTCACCCTGTGACTTTTTGTTAAACTTCACTTTGGTTTGGAAAATAATGCTGGATTGCTTGCCTCACAAACTGAAGCCCTGGGAAGGCCTCCCCCTATGTTTCAAGAAAAAAAGCAAACAAATATTCAAACATAATCCTTCAATAAAAACAGCTCTACAAGCATGTTCACACTCTAGGACACTGGAAATTAATAGTTGACCTCAGGAACTTATTGAAATCCAGTTTAGCCCATAGGAATAGTTCTCATATTTAGAAAGGGAATGCATATCTAAATTTTGTATCTCATACTACTGGACATGTCTTCAGGTCTCAACTAGAAGTATGTTGATACTTGGTTCTTCTGTCTCCATATTTCTTGCATATTTTGGTTCAGAGAAATTGTTATTTAACATAGATTGACAACATAGCTAATCATGACAGAAGACCAGTCTCATACAGAATTGTAGCTCAAGTATGTTAAAAGACAGTTAGTCTATAAATCACTTACTGGTGAGAATGAGAAAGTCACATATCTTATGTGCCTGCTATTCATTTCCCAAGCCTTGCCGTGAATACCACATATCATGTGTGCATACTACTCATCTCCCAGGATTTGTTATTAATAAGAAGCACACATTTGTTCCTGTATTATCCACACTTAAAATTCCTGAAGCAAGTATTAATAATATTCTCTCTGCGTCACACTCTACTGAAGTAGTGTTTCATTCACTCTTCCCCCATTTGGTAAATGTTTAATAGACAGTTTCTACCATCAAGAATCTCTTGAATAAATACAAACAGAAATTAAATAAAAATCAAATGGCACTGCACTTTGTGATGTGTTTGTCGATGTAGGATGGTTCATATTTAAGAAATAGTTTCATACTTAGGAAATATCAGAAATAATGCAAAGTACTTGAAGGTGACTGGCATGACCCTGGTAGCCTCTTTAGGATGTGTTAGTTATGGGAATATGTTTCAGGTAAAATAAGTTCCTATTTGGTGTGTTTGAAAAACAATATAAATGCATGTGTCTTATCAACTTTCTAGTCATTTTTTCAGTTACAAAGTACTGTATAAATTAAAGTCTGAGGTCAATTATGATCATGTTTTCTTGACTTTTTAAAAGTGGCACTGTTAGAACAAATGTCATCAACTCTCTTTCCATGTTGTTAAAAGCAACCTCACCCTGACACAATCCTCTTTCCTTGATAACAGAGAACTAGTAACAAAGCTTGCAGTATACATTCAAAGTATACTTCATCAAACAACCCCTGTTTTCATTCAGAGCTTGGTGTGGTGACACATGCCTGTAATCCCAGCATCTAGAGACAGACACAGAAGGATCTCTATGAGTTTCAGGCCAGCCTAGTCTACGTAGCCAGCTCTAGTTCATCCAAGGCTACACACTGAGAATCTGACTTAAAAAGTAACAAGAAAAAAACTGTATCAAATGGAAAAGGTGTTCAATGAGAAAAGATTGAGGAAAGGACATCATAATTATTCTTTTGAAATATTTTTTCTTATTTATCAATTTTTATAAAGATTTCCTGTAAGCACTAAAATATTAATTCATATAAAATACATGTATTAAATGTTTAAAGAAATACTAAAATCCTAAAATAATTTCTCAAAAGGACATAAATGTGAAATATGTGAATAAGTAAATACTATTGATTCTTTTAAATTGAGATGTATTATGGAGTCAGATATCATCCACACACTAATTAATGAGAAGAGTCCCATGGTTTTGTGGGTCATCCTATAAAACAAGGATGTGAGTCAGAAAACATGAAAGACTGATTGCTCAATATATGGTTTTCAGGCAAACAAAACCTATAAGCATATATTTTTCCTTACTTTGTATATAAAAGGTTATCAGTGATGACAAAGGTTAATGTAAAAGCAAGTAAGTGAAGCCTAGGGAAGAAAAATAAGCTTGCATATGTGTTGGGCTGCGTGCTGGGAGCCTTCCTCAGGGATCTCCGGCCAAATGCGAGGGTTCCAGCAAGGGGGAGAGGGCGAGTGGGGACAGAATCCTCCGCCTTGGTCCCTGCCATTGCTCCTGGGTTGCGCTGAGATGCTGCACCCACCACCCTGTGCTGAGTCAAGCCGGGGCTGAGCCCACGAGAGGCCAACTAGCTGGCAGAGTGCAGGAAGCCTCTGATGGCGTTCGGGGGAGCAGATCTCTTCCAGGGCCGAAGTATTACAGCTCTTATGATAGAAGCTCTCAGACGCTGGAGTAGTTCTCACACCTCTATTCCTTCTGAATGGCGGGCTTCCCTACACAGGTTGGGACGGTCTAATATACTGTTTGGGAGGGGTCAGGGGTTTGACAACCGATACTTCCCATTGGTTTGGTCTGAGGGCCTCAAGGCACCTTATTTGCATGTGGGAGGGCTTAGTGTTGTTCTTACATGACAAATCTCATATGACAGGCCTCTCTGTAGGGGTTGTAAAGGCTGTAGATGTTTTTACAGGAGTCTTCTGGGAGCCTTGGCCAAAAACATTCTCGGCTCCCTCGTGGATTATTCCACTGGGTCTCCCCGAGTTTTCAGCCTATGCTCAACCGGGTGCCAGATTGCCTGCCACAGACCACTGCCCAACACATATGTATTCATGTCTGCAACCAAAAACACATTTTGAATAAAAAGAGAAATAATGGAAGAAAAAGTATGCATAGCATTGCTTTAGATCTGAACATTTGAAACAGCAGTTTTTAAAATTATATAAAAAGTGCCAAAAGATATATGAGAACTGACTAGCTAATATTACAAATCCTTAACAACTAAGAGATGGTCCATAATATCCTAAGGACGAGATTAAATAAAATCCAATCAATACGGTGGAGAAAGGGACAGAACATAATACTTCCCTCAAGATGAATTCAGATAGTAAGTGAATACATGAGAACCAATCTGACCTCACAAGAGTTGGAACTTGTCTTTTTGTCTTGGGAGAGGTGGGCATTGCTTGATTCTAGCTTAACCTATATTTAGCGATTGTTAAAAGTAAATTCTATTTATACGTATTCTTCAAAATTTCCCAGAAGTGTACACATTGTTAAACATATATTTTTCACAAAACTTGTTTCTGTACATTCAAAAGTCACTATTTCTAAGTGCGTAGCCTACAGAAATTTATGTGGTGAATTATATTTAAGAATGTTCCTCAAATTTTTATTTGTCATTGCTGAAAGAAACAAGTAAAGTCTGAGTTTAAATATGCACATACATTTGAAAGTCTGTGTTGAGTTAGTGATGAATCTCCAAATAATTTAAGGAGGTACGAGTGTTCATTTTGTCATGCTGTATGTGAGAACTAGAATGTGAGATAAAACTGAACAAACTTTATTGTGTTTATCTCAAACAGCTAAGTGAATAGACAGGGATAGGTTTATAATTATTTCTTGTTAAAATTATATGTGTTTTCTAAGGTTGTCATATATTTCATGTATTTACTTCATGGAACATTTGGCCTAAGACATTTCTGACTTTTCCATTAAGAGATACAGAGTATCCCTGTCTCTGCTAAGTCAATGTCATTATATTTCACTATCATTAGGCTGATAGCAGAGCTTTCAATTAGGCAGTTTCAGATTAAACCAATATCAGGTCTCTTTGAATGTGCCTGCTCCATCTTGTTAATAATTTACAGATAGTCTTTATATCATATTTTGAGAGCCCAAGAAGTCGATATAGTAACAGAAAGATATATCTTATAGGAAATGGAGAAGAGAACATAGGAAATGCATCTCTAGAGATAAATTATTTTGAAGAGAAGTTGAGTATCCCAGTGTCTTCTGATTTTCAGGTCATATCTAGAAAACAATAGCACTTGAGAAGCATCATCTATAAACATTGTATTAGTGTGAAGAAGATAGCCATTGTCACTAACATTGCTCGACATCTGAATGAGACTAGTGTGTACAAAAGGCAAATTTTCTTTCAAAGCCAGTGGATTCTCATCTGAAACTTATTAAATGTTACACCTGCCCTCTCAGGGTGGATTTTTCAAAGTTCTGAAAAAATCACATTTGGCCTAGACTTGTTCTAACATGACCACTTTGGAAATCTATTGATTTGAAGATGCTTGAATCATTTGAAATGAAGAAAGCCAGAAGCTTCTTCTCTAACTGACACTAAAGGGCTGTTGGACTCATACAGCAGTGAAGTGTGGCTTCAGGTGGGGTTGGAGAGGGAAGGCAGCAGCTAGAATGTGAAGGGGAGCCCTAGAGACCTTGCTCCACATCACTGTGTCTAGGTCTTCCTGCGGAGGCTTTGAAGCCAAAGCTCCCAGGTTTGTGGGAATTGATTGAGAACAGTACAACAATATCTCTGTGCTCTAACATATAAAATTACAGGACTAGCCTGGTGATATCTTTGCTCTGTCATTTTGTAGGTCCATTAGCTCTTTAGGATAGCTAGGATCCTCTTTATCAAATGGTTCTCCAGTAAGTGCTCTAAGAGCAGTGAATAATGATTCCCTGTGGTTGAAGAAAGTCAGAGTGAAAATGGTATTCTGGCACACATCTCTGGAAGGTATCAACAAGGCAAGAGAGGCTTGAGGCTGATGTACCTGAAAAATACACCCTCAGCCATAGGTCCCTTGCAGAATGGGGTTAATAACAACATGAAGACCCTTAAAACAACTTTTAGATTCATCAAAGAAATGCCCATGAGCCCACGATTGCCATGGCCTACATATAAATTGTGTAATTTGCAGTAACCACTCCTAAAACAGGTGACCTACTGATTTTTTTTATTTTATTTTATTTTATTTTATTTTATTTTGATCAGAAGAAAGGAGCTGAGTTGTCATAATTCTTCTCTGTGAGTGGAGATTGTCAAGATAGGCTCATTAACTCAGAAATCAAACAAATATGTATAATATCACAATTTCAAGACATTCATGTAGTCACTTGCATCTTTAATTTTTACCTCATTTGGTATGTCCATAGACTTAAAAGTTGCACAAATGATGGGAAATAAATCTAAGAAGGAGTAAAGTAACATGCGGTTTAGTTATTTTTTTGAAGTCTCTCAGCTCATGTTAATGCTTTCTGACTTAACTGTCAACGCTAGCTGAAACAAGAACTTTTTCTTTTTGGTTTTTCAAGACAGATTCTTGATCTTAGCTCATAAACCATTGGTGTTCTGTTCAGGAAATTTTCCCCTCTGCTCATGTTTCAAGGCTCTTCCCCACTTTCTGCTCTGTTAGTTTCAATGTATCTGGTTTTATGTGGATGCCATGGATCCACTTGGACTTGAGCTTTGTACAAGGAGATAAGAATGGATCGATTTGCATTGTTTACATCGATTTACATGCTGACCTCCAGTTGAACCAGCACCATTTGTTGAAAATGCTGTCTTGTTTTCACTGGATGGTTTTAGCTCCTTTGTCAAACATCAAGTAATCATAGGTGTGTGGGTTCATTTCTGTGTCCTCAATTCTATTCCATTGATCCTCTTGCCTGTCTCTATACATACAGTTTTCATCACTATTGCTCTGTAGTACAGCTTGAAGTCAGGGACTGTGATTCCTCCAGAAGTTCTTTTAATGTTTAGAATAATTTTCGAAATCCTGGGTTTTTTGTTATTCCAAATAAATTTGCAAATTGCTTTTTCTAACTCTATGAAGAACTGAGTTGGAATTTTCATGGGGATTGCATTGAATCTGTAGATTGCTTTCAACAAGATGGCCATTTTTACTATATTAATCCATCTTCTGAGGTCTTCTTTGATTTCTTCAGACACTTGAAGTTCTTGTCATACAGATCTTTCACTTGGTTGGTTACAGTCACAACAAGGAACTTTATATGATTTGTGAGTATTTTGAAGGGTGTCATTTCCTTAATTTCTTTCTCAGCCTGTTTATTCTTTGAGTAGAGGAAGACTACTGATGTGTTTGAGTTAATTCTATATCTAGCCACTTTGCTGAAGATGTTTATCATGTTTAGGAGTTCTCTGCAGAAATTTTTGGGGCCACTTAAATATATTATCATATCATCTACAAATAGTGATATTTTGATTTCTTCCTTTCCAATTTGTATCCCTTTGACCTTCTTTTGTTTTCTAATGGCCCTAGCTAGAGCTTCAAGTACTCTATTGAATAGATAGGGAGAGAGTAGGCAGCCTTGTCTAGTTCCTGATTTTAGTGGGAGTGCTTCATGTTTCTCTCCATTTAGTTTGATGTTGGCTACTGGTTTGCTGTATATTGCTTTTAGTATGCTTAGTTATGGGCCTTGAATTTCTGATCTTTCTAAGACTTTTAACATGAAGGGGTCTTGAATTTTGTCAAATGCTTTCTCAGCATCTAATGAAATGATCATGTGGTTTTTTTCTTTGAGTTTGTTTATATAGTGGATTATATTGATGGATTTCTGTATATCAAACTATCCCTGCATCCCTGGGATAAAGACTACTTGACCTTCGTGAATGATTGTTTTGATGTATCCTTGGATTCAGTTTTTGAGAATTTTATTGAGTATTTTTGCATCGATGTTCGTAAGGGAAATTGGTCTGAAGTTCTCTTTGTTTGTTGGGTATTTGTGTGGTCTAGGTACAAGTGTAATTGTAGCTTCAGAGGACAAATTGGTTAGTATTCCTTCTATTTTTATTTTGTCAAATAGTTTAGCTTCTGTAAGACAAAGAACACTGTCAATAGGACAAAAGGGCAACCAACAGATTGGGAAAAGATCTTTATCAATCTTGCATCTGATAGAGGGTTAATATCCAATATATATACACAAAGAACTGATGAAGTTAGACTCCAGAGAATCAAATAACCCTATTAAAAATGGGGTACAGAGCAAAACAAAGAATTCTTAACTGAGGAAACTCGAATGACTGAGAAGCACCTAAAAAAATGTTCAGCATCCTTAATCATCAGGGAAATGCAAATCAAAACAACCATGAGACTCCACCTCACACCAGTCAGAATGGCTAAGATCAAAACCTCAGGTGACAGCAGATGCTGGCAAGGATGTGGAGAAAGAGGAACACTCCTCCATTGCTGGTAGGGTTACAAGCTGGTACAACCACTCTGAAAATCAGTCTGGTGGTTTCTCAGAAAATTGGACATAGTATTACCTGAGGACCCAACTATACCACTCCTGGGCATATGCCCAAAACATTCTCCAACATATAACAAGGATTCATGCTCCTCTATGTTCACAGCAGCCTTATTTATAATAGTCAGAATTTGGAAAGAACCAAGATGTCCTTCAACAGAGAAATGGATATAGAAAATGTGGTATATTTACACAATAATTCATTACTCAGCTATTTAAAACAATGACTTCATGAAATTCTTAGGCAAGGGAGGGTACTAGAAAATATCATCCTGAGTGAGATAATCCAATCACAAAAGAACACACATGATATGCACTCACTGATAAGTGGATATCAGCCCCAAAACTCAGAATACCCAAGATACAATTCACAGACCACATGAAGCTCAAGAAGAAGGAAGACAAAAGTGGGGGTGCTTTGGTCCTTCTTAGAAGGGGGAACAAAATACAGGAGCAAATGTGGAGACAATGTGTAGAGCAGAGACTGAAGGAAAGGCCATCCAGAGACTGCCCCACCTGGGGATCCATCCCATGTACAGTCACCAAACCCAGACACTATTGAGGATGCCATGAAATGCTTGCTGAAAGGAGCCTGATACAGTTGTCTCCTGAGAAGCCCTGTCAGAGCCTGACAAATACAGAGGTGGATGCTCTCAGCCAACCATTGGACTGAGCATGGGGTCCCTAATGGAGGATTTAGAGAAAGGACTGAGGGAGCTGAAGGGGTTTGCATAGGAAGAACATAGGAAGAACAACAACATCAAACAAACAGACCCCCAGAGCACCCAGGTACTAAACTACCAACCAATGAACATGCATGGAGGGACCCATGGTTCCAGCCGCATAAGTAGCAGAGAATGGCCTTCTAGGGCATCAATGGGAGGAGAGGCCCTTGGTCCTATGAAGGCTCAGTGCCCCAGTGTAGGGGAATTTGAAGGTGGAGAGGTGGGAGTGGGTGGGTGAATATCCTTATAGAAGCAGGGGGAGGGGGAATAGGATGGGCATTTCCAGAAGGGGGACTGGGAAAAGGGGTAACATTTGAAATGTAAATAAAGAAAATATCCAATTTTTAAAAAGACAGATTTTCTGTAGACCAGGCAAGTGTGTGTGTGTGTGTGTGTGTGTGTGTGTGTGTGTGTGTGTGTGTGTGTGTACTTGTGTAGAAGAATGCTTTCCCTACTTCACTTTCTTTTGCTCATAATAAAAAGCACCAATAACTTATTTGCGGAAGTCCTGGGGAAGATGTCGTGCAGATGTCATCGGCCTTACTTAATGAGAAGTCCTCAGTTTAGAACTGGAATAGGGATACTCAGGGAACTTACACCAGCATTCTGAGTCCTTAGGCTTCCTGTTACAATCTTCATACCTGAGAAAATTACCAGTGTCCCATAATTTCTCAGGTTCGTCCATTTCTTGACTTTCTCTAGTTTTTTTGTACTGAATCTCTAGGAATTAGAGAAAAAGATGATTGTATTTTCTTATGTAATCAATGTAAACTGCCATGATGTAAAATGAATGTTGCATTTCCCATTCTGTGAAACAGTAGAAAGGCATGTTGACTTATTTATTTTTTTGGCAGAAAAGTTATACTTCAGTGTAAAGATATACATATTAAAATATAATGAATCTACTCATGGAAAACATATTATTCAATAAAATGACCTGTTTGCTTTCTTTATTCTTCAAAATAGTTTTTTTTTAATTTTTTTAACCAAGATTTGCCTATTTGTGTGCTTTAGAGTTTAAAATACAAAGTGACTGAAATCCTGTATCATATAGCACATTTTCAAACCTCACAGAAGAAACAAAATGGAAAATATTTGAAATGCTGGATAATTTCAATGTTAAATAGAAATAGGTGATGGCCAGTACGTGGCCCATACCAGATGACAGGCAGATGATACATTGCTTTGGATAAGTCACTCTTAGTTATCTTCCATTGTGAGGTTACAAATTAAGCTTGTCTTTAGATATGTGACAAGCCCCCCCCCCCCATTTGTCACCCTGTGGAATGAGAGTGGGCATGACATTTTCTGGCAGTGTCATTGAAGTATCACATATATGAATGTGAACTGGAAAATGTAAAATGAAATGAGAGTACAAAGCATTGTTGCTGTGTGGTATGTAAAATGATCCAGTTGATTTTGGGTCTGGCTCTAATGTCTGATGACAGTGCTGTTAATTAAAACACTCTTAAAATCAATGCAGTGCTGTTCCAGCCCATAGAGCCTGGAGTTTACCTATCACGTGCCTTAATCAAATGAATTCAGTTAGATCTATAGTTCAAAGGGGTTTTATAAATATTTTTTCATTCGATGATTATATATACATATAAGTATATATACATATATATATACATATATATATATTTAATTTAATCTTGTTTTACAATGCAGTCATTATCCCCTTCCCAGTCTGCCCTCTGACTCTTCCTCATCCCACACTTCCTTCCCCATCTCAAAGAGGATCTGCCCACCTCCAACCCCCAACCTCACCCCACCAGACTTCCCCATTCCCTGGAGCCTCAAGTCTCTAGAGGGTTAGGTGCTTCTTCTCTCACTGAGGCTTTAATTAAAGGCTGAATAAATGGTTTAGTGGCTTGAAAGCACGTACTGCCCGTCCAGAGGGCCTGAGTTCAGTCGTCAGCACCCACCTTGTATAACTCACAATGACATGTAACTTCGGTCTCAGGGGTATCTGAGGACTCTGGTTTCCAGCTTTTGAATGTACCTGCACTGATATGTTCATACTCATATGAATGTGTATGTATAGATAGATAGATAGATAGAGATATATATAGAGAGAATTTGAAAATTACTCCTCTTTAAAAATGAGTAATTAAAATATAGATTCTTATGTCCTTGAAGATACATAAAAAAATTTCTCTTTGGTATTTTGTTTTGCTTTGTTTTGTTATGTTTTAATGATTCCCATAAGGACTGACTCACTGGAGTCAGTATCCACCTTTAACTAACAGAATGGCGGAAATTTATTGTCTCTGTGACTCAGATTTTTATCTGCTAAATTGCAGAAATGTTACTGCTTTATAGGATCATTGTAAGAGTAGCATAGAATAAGCACCATGAGTTGGAAGTTGAATATCATATATTAATAGTAAGCTACATACTCTGTCATCCTATTTGTTTGGCCCTATTGGCCCAGCATTGAATTCATCTCTTGGCATCTTTATATATACTCAGAGCCTGTGCACACAGAGAACCTTGTTTTTAGAACTCACCTTGACTCCCATTGTCAGATGTGAAGAAAACAGATTACGGTCTATCACGTTCAAGAACAGTAATGACTGATAGTGTTTCAGGAGCACCTTTTCAAATCAATCATTATTTTTCAAACAGTAGACATGGAAGAATGGAGAAATGGGAGGCAGCCCTTTGTTACAGGAGTTCTCCCATTCCACAATTTTTGCAAAAAAAAATATGAAATGAAATAACTCTCCCTGTCTCCCCCTCTGTGTGCCATTCTGCCTGAGGTCCTACAGACACATTTTCTACAACACCAATACATGGAGATTGACAGGTAACTACTTCTCCTTGGGAGCTGCAGGCTTCTAGGTAGGTTGGAAGATGCTAGAAGACCTCCCTATACAGAGATAGGATCATGTACTGATGTAGGTCCTAGGTTAGAAATAGCAAGTGCGTCACAGATATCATCAGCATACACCAAAATATCAGTCTTTTGGACTCAATAGGCAATTACTAACTTCAGTATCTTCAGGTTTAACATTTCCACTAACTCCTGTTCTTTAAAATCTCTATGGCCCAGGAATCTCCATCTCTTAACTGCTTGAAAAGAAATGTCTAAACTCTGGCTAACTTTAGAATACCTCTATCTACATTTCAACATAATATATTCTAAGTAGTCATACACATAGTTATCCAAGACCCAAACTTACTTTATTGTGTATTTTCGTGAGACGCAGTCCCACTCTGTAGCCTACTTCAGTTCATATGTGCAAATGACTCTTGTTACTGTCTACCATGTGTCCATGCCAGGATTGTAGTCTCTGTTTTCAACATAACTCTCAAACTTTTCTGATGTTAAAGGTAGTTTTGCTAATATCTTCTAGAAATTAAGTGAAAATAAGCAATGTGTTGTGTTAAAGATGATATACAATTATTAAAATGGAAAAGAAACTAAAATTTGTAGGAAGTCAAGCCTACCATATGTCTATGTTTTTTGATATAAATTCTGCACACACAGAGAGAGATAGAGAGAGAGAGAGAGAGAGAGAGAGAGAGAGAATAGACAGAGAAGAGTGTATAGAGCTTTTTGCTATACCCTGTGTGTGTTTCTGTAGATATTCCCATGTGATTTGTATTTTATTTAATTACCTACTCTTGATAAAACCAGGTCGAGACAGATTGCTCACCAGTTGAAAGCACTGAATACTCTTCCAGAGGATACAGATTCAATTCCCAATACCTAAACAGTGGCTAACAACCATCTGTAACTCTACTCTAGGGATTCTAAAATGCTCTTCTGTCTTCTATAGCACTAAGGCAAACATGTAGACATACATGTAGGGAAAACACCCATACACATAAAATAAAAATAAATAAACAGTTCTAAAAACCTAGAAAATTAGATAAGCATATCAGTCTTTTATTTAAAAAAAATTCAAGCCGGGCAGTGGTGATGCACACCTTTAATCCCAGCACTTGGGAGGCAGAGGCAGGTAGATTTCTGAGCTCGAGGCCAGCCTGAACTACAGAGTGAATTCCAGGACAGCCAGAGCTACACAGAGAAACCCTGTCTCGAAAAAACCAAAAAACAAAATTCAGAGCTAGTTTTTCATTGGTTGGTTTCTGTATGACCAAGGCTATTCTACTAGTTTTATAAATATGAAGAAAATATGAAGAAAATCAGCTCTCTGAACCCGCAAATTCATATATGGTCCAAATAACATTAGGCAAAGAAAGCACTGAAGTTTTGTGGGAAAGTGGACAACAGGCGCCCTCTGTACAGCTCTTGTGAGTCCAGAGCTTAGAGTCATAAACACAGATGTCAGCAGAGATGTTGGACAGATTTTCATGATCCCTGGAGAGCAAAGCCTGGACATAGGACAGCAGAGAGATCTTTTCCAGAGTGGTGAATTTAAAAACAAAAAAAAATTACTTCATTGAGAATATTTGTATATAAAAACATGTATCTACTTTTTAGCAAATAAAACTATAAATGATCAAAAAATTAAGCAGACCAAAACCAACGTTTAAAGTTGTTGGAAAATGTCTTTGTGCTTACACACACACACACACACACACACACACATTCACACACACACCACACTCATGCACAAACACATCTGTAAGAGCTACCAGATGTAATATTTAATCCTCTTTTGTGTCTCTTTCCCTCCCCTCCAACAATGAATACATAAATCTATGGTTATTTTATATACTCTCCTTTTTTGTGTCCGTCTCCTTGTCATTGCCTCTTAAGCCTATCCAGTATTCCAGGATCACTAAGTAGTGGCAGGAAAAAAGTAATAAATGTTCTCAAAAAAAAAAAAAAACCTCATTAAAGAGGGATCTTGATGGGCCTTTGTGTTCAATTTTGTGTGAAAGGTTCTGTGATGCAGATTGCAGTATCAGATAGCCATGCTTATCAAAGTCTTGGGAGCTTTCAAGATGAGATAGCAGCTGAATTTACATTTGGCAAGATAGGAGCCATCTCTTCCTCATTCCAGAGTCTGCCCCTGCTTGCCAGCAAAGACATGGGTTGTTGAACAGTTATTGGAGAAGATCCCCTTCAAATTGTAGGAGAGAAGAAAATTCAAAATTATTTAGATGCAAATTAAAACAGCATCGTGTAAGTTCTTCATAAATCTAGTCACTTCTTTTCTGAATTATTTTCTCTTTTCTTTTCTTTTCTTTTTTTTTTTTTTTTTTTTTTTTTTTTTTGAGACAGGGTTTCTCTGTGTAGCCCTGGCTGTCCTGGAACTCACTCTGTAGACCAGTCTGGCTTCGAACTCAGAAATCTGCCTACCTCTGCCTCCTAAGTGCTGGGATTAAAGGCATGAGCCACCACTGCCCGGCCACTATTTTCTCTAATATCCAGATAATTCTCGAAGACTGACACAGGACAGAATCACTCATTCAGTTTGCTCAAACTATTTTTATGGTGAATGTAAAGTATAGAAAAGTTTTTTTTTTTTTTTAACCAAGTCTCATGATGATTAAATATGAAATCATGAATATTTTCATTCATTTGTACATGATAGATCACTGTAAAAACTATTTCACAGTACAATACAAAAAATGCTTTCTTTAAAAATTACTTGGCATTGTAGGTATAAGAAATATTATTTTTAACTGTTGTTTTTCTCCCTAATCAGTTACACAGATTCATTGAAGGATATATTCAACATTACCATTAACCATTCTTAAACAACACTACTTTATAGAGTCTTATTGGTGTATTCCAATAAAACTGTCCTATATTTTCCCAACAGAAGAGAATTTTCTTCCTTTTACAGCCTGCTGTGAGCAGCAAACAGGGTCGAAATCACATTTTGGCATACACAGAAACACAAAGACTGGTAGACACCAGAATAGAAGCCCATGAAATTCTCACAATGAGGTGGTTTTCTAGTTTTGAAATGACTGTTTTCTCTCTTCAACAAATACTAAAATGCAGTTCTAACAGCGGAAGGAGCGATTATTTCAGTGGGAGCCTTCATTAAATAAATAAACCCAGGCTTTGGTGGGGATAGGCATGCTTGGAGATGAGAGGGCAGAACAAAGAAGATAGCCCGAGGTGAGCATGCCCTAAGCCTGGCCTGCAAGGGGTCCTCAGACAGCAGGTTGATCCCAATGACCCTTCACTCCTGAAGGGCAGAGATTCAATTAGGAACTCTGAGTGTTCAGCTCTGAGGCTCTGGAGAGCAGCGCTTGTGTGCCAGTGGGTAGCTCTACTGCTGGAGGAAAGCATTCTCTAGCAGTTATAAAATAGAGGCTAATAATAGACAAAGGGGAATAAGAAAGCACCAGCTTGAAAAGAATTGTCAGGAAGGATGAGCTGATAAAGCATAGACTTTAAATAAGGTCACAATGTTGCCACCATTTGGGGTGTTCTGGGCTAATTTAGATACACAATCAGAGTCACATGCATGCCTTACTCTCTTTGACAAGGTTTTATTTGCAGTGCATCCAAAGCTCTTTCTATTCTGCCTGGGTTAGCATATGTGAGAGAAATAATGATTATTTTAATGATATTAAATAGTAGCTTTGATCTCTTCCCCCACATGCTAAGCAAAACATTATCTAGATGTATAAAATGATCCATTTGTGAATATAACTCCTGTTTCTACACAGTATTCCTGTTCACGTTTCTGATGCTCTCTCGAGTCTCTGGCTTCTTCTTTTATACAGGGACTTATTATCTACAGAGTAAAGATGGTTTAATTGAATGAAATAAAATGTGTTGGGGATAGACATTCTTCAGGGGTTGACTGCGCTAGCCGCTCCTCCAGAGGACTGGAGTTCGATTGCTATTACCCATGTGATAGGTTCACAATTGGCAACTCCAGTTACAAGGGAGCTGATGCCCTTCTCTCTCCTCCATGAGCGCCAGTCATTCCTGTGGTTCACAAACATACATGTGGCAAAGAAATCATATACATGAAACCTTAAAAGCTATTGAAAGAAAAAGGATCATATCCGCTCAGGATCCCCATGACCAACTTCTCAGCACAAAGAAGATTTATATGCTCCAGAGGGATGGGGGAGCGAACACAAAGACAAGAGATAGAGGATGAAGAAAAAGAGAAATGGAACAAGGGAGAGGAGGAGGTACTTGTTTCAGAGTGGGACAAAGGACTTCCTCTGGATAGAGAAGAGACAGATGTGGCCCATAGGAAAATGGTGGTTTATAAAGGTAAATGGGGAAGCCCTGTGTATGGATGAGGTGTTTAATTAGATGAACCAAAAGATGCCTTGATTGCTCCACTTCATTGATAGCTGGACCTTGGTAGTCAGCCGCAGGAAGAGGAAATGGCAAAATAATATATAGATCTTGGTTTCTAGCTTTAGGAATGTACCAGAGCCATGCTTGCTACCTATATGATGCCCAGAGTCCCTTCACCATCTTCAATTCTTAGAAAGCAAAAATTAGGTGTCAAACAGGGGATAAAAACACTAATAATTACTTCTATTTTATTCCTATTCAGCATTAAACACATACTTAGGCCCTTTCTACAATGTTTAAATACTATCTGTGTGATTTCGTTGTTTCTATTAAACATATGGAGAAATGCTGTGTCCCATAGGTTACAAGAAAGTGCCACATCACTGACATTGGTCATCAGGTTGCAACACTGACTGCCATTGTTGGGCTGCTTGACTATAACATTCTGATTTTGTGCTTTGTCAAGCATATTTTATTGTAAAACTCACCAAAAGGGTTTGATAGATGTCCCAGTGACTTAAGAATACTTGCTCTCGCAGAGGACACTGGTTTGATTCCCAGAACCTACACTGGGTGGCTCACAATCACCTGCAGCTTGGCTCCAGAGAATCTATCCTCTTCAGCCTCCAGATACAAGGCATGTGTTGATGCTGTTGTGTGATGTCTCTCCTGGAGAGATGCACAACACACATGTTTACTCACCTGAGAGAGGAAGTCCAGCACAGACAAAACCATGAATAACATCAAAATCCAACCTGGGGAACCAATGAGTCTTAGTGAGGTTACTTACAGTAATACAGGTGAGGGAGAACAAAAATGTCTCAAAGACAGCTGTATCACCAAAGCCCACTCTTGTGTGGATGAAAGCTCACAAAAGGGTGCATGCAGATTAACAGTTTAGTAAATGACCTTTTTAAGGAATTCTGTTGGTCTAACCTCTTCCAAGTAGCAGAACTGGTTTCTTCTTCTTCCAGGTAGCTGTCTGGGCTCAAAGTTTTCTTTTTATCTTGGCTTGGCGAAGGGTCTTTTCTGCAGCTTGATTTTTTCTTTTCTTTTTTCTTTTTTTGTCTTTCTTTGCAGCTTGGCTTTTGTGAGAGTGACCCTAAACAGTCTATATTGCTTACTCTGAGAAAGAGACTTCTATTGAATCTAGTCAGTTTCAGAGACTTCCTGAAGTTCTTTTGAGTTGCTTGTCTTCTGTCTTAACAAGCTTCCCTGCTAAATGAAATGTTTAAATTTACTAAGATACTGCTACACAACAGTTACACATGTGCACAAAATGTGCACAGACAAACACAAATATACATAAGCTGTGATTAATTACATATGTATTTTAAAATTTACCATAGGTCATGGCTAAGTACAGAAAAGCCCAGGGTCTTCTTCAAGCTCTGAAGGTTCTGATTATGTTTTGACCCAAGTATCACATTTTTCTAGTTTTGCTATTGAGAATTACATGGAGAACAATCAATGTCACCCATGGCCCTCAGTCTTTAACAAGTAGATGAATCATGTATCTCTATGGGGATTCAATGCAAATGCACAGTCAGAGATACTAGTTCTGGGATGGCACCTGAAATAATGCATTTTTAAGTTTCTAGGTGATGCCTACTTTGTCTTGAATGAAGGCATACTGCCCATATTGGAACTTTGAAGGACTGTACCTTGGTACTCAGCACACAATGGACCATGATCCCATCTAGAAGTCTGAGTATCTTCTATTACCTTATATCTGAAACTCAGTAATTATACTTAAGTTATCCTTCCTGTGCCCTTTCACCAAAATGTCCGTGTGTTCTCTGGAAGACCTTCCTTATCTCCCCTAGTTAACTCGTTAGTTCATATACTTGCCAATAAATACCCATTAGTATCTGCTGTAGGAATTCATCTCATGGCCTTCTCCTTTGTGGTAGCTTCACAAACCATTGTTCCTGCAAGCTTCTGTTACAACATTGCTCTCATATATCTTGGACTTATGCAGGTTTTAAAAGTTAATGGAAAGGATTCTTGGTGACATTCAAAGCCATGGATGCAGTGCTTGTTAAATAATAGCAGTAGCTATGCTGTCCAATTGTCTGTCTCATCTAGGATAACACAACTAGTGCTTGGAATATGTGCATGAATATATTTAGCCTATTATTTTAAAACTTGGGAAGTTCTGACATGTAAACCAAACAATACGCTAAACAAATTTTGCAGAAAACAGAGCTTTTCAAAAGGACAATATTGATTTATGAAGATCTATTCAAATTTAGGCTTTTTTGCTTCCTGCCTGTGTGATATGGGCCTTAATTTCTTTGTTGGGTAATGGGGGTCCCTTCTAAAGGTCACTTCAGATTAACTGTTGAAAAACCTGTGTGAGCCTGTGTTTTTGCCTGTGTTTATAACAACCAGGAGATGGCTGCATTCCTAGCCAATAAAAATAGTATGTCAAGAAAAAAAAAGGCTGTTTATGGAAGTAAACGTAGTTGCCCAGTGATTCAAGTTAAACAATGCATGACTATCGCAGAGAAGTTTACGCAATGGAGGCATCTGCCCTTCCCACCACCCCGTCATGTCCCAATCTTCCCACATTGGCACATCCATGTGCATAGCCAGGAGGTATAAAAAATATGGACTGGCACCTTTTCTGTAGGTTCATGTCTGGAACCCCAGTACTCAGGTGGCTGTGAGTTAGAAGTCATCCTAGGTTATAGAGGACCTTCTTATCAGACACAGAAATGAACAAACACAGGCTCAAATTCTGGCTCCATAGATTAGGGGGGAACTACAATTTTACATTTCTAGTAAATCTCTAGCATGCCATGGGGTATTAGGAGACATGAGATTGGCTTAGCCTAGCAATGCCTTCAGACAAAACTTCTCAGTATCAGTTGTATAGACGAATCATTCAGATCTAATAGTAAGATGTTGGTGCTGAAACTCAACAAACCATTGAAATCTCTGTAAGCTGTCACAGCCTTCCAGGTCACTCCAGTAGGCAGCTAAGTGGGAGATGCTGCTTTGCACTGCTGCCACAGGCCCTGTACTTGCTGACCCAGTCTCCTTAGTGATGAGCGTATGATGCAATGTTAGTGCAATTCAGAGCAAGTACTTTCCAGTCACTTCTACCTTACCAGCAGAGAAAATGGATTATGTGTGGAAATGATGCTGCTGTCTGCCAGCATCCTTTCAGCCTGTGTATGTAGTCTGAGCATTCCACTTTTGTCTCCTTCTAGTCCAGACTGACGTGTGTTCTGCCCCTGTGCCCTGTGGGCACATTTCTAGATTGCTGCAGGAGACTCTGATTGTCATTATCAGTGTTATCACTATCTCCATGTTCAGCAAGTCGTCAATGGCTACTGTTTTGAAAGATTTCTAGTTGTCTTCCTCTTCTTTTTCCTTTCATTTGTTTCTACTTCCACCCAGACTCTTGTGCACATGGACTGAATGCTCACTTTCTGTCAAGACTACGGGAGCTCCAGTGAAATTTGTACATAGGTTGAAACCTTCTCATGTGATGTGTCTTTAAAATTGGAACCTAAAAATGAAATTGCTTGGCTCAAGGATATAAGCAAGTTCCTGTCTTTTAATTGCAAACTGTTTTGCAGACATTGGCTCAGCTTCTATTTGCTAATTTGAATAATGTAAGCTTTTGTAGTCTATTTGTCTTTAATAAACCTTTTATATCTTTTATATGATCACCATGCAGATTTATATGCTATTATTTTCTTTATCTGAAATACTTTCCAGAGCACTGGGAAGATAGTGAGCCGCTAGATAAGGAAACAACGTTTTCATTGCATGCATATTTTATGTATTTTCACCATCTGATGCTGCTGGTTCACTCATTTTGTAGGAGGCACAGCAAGAGGCCTTGTGGCAAAGGTGGTTTCATCTAATAAATTCTCAGGCTTTGCACATGTGAAATAAGTATGCGCCCATAGTCCTGCATAATTAGGGTAAGAAACCTGAGACAGTGAGATGGACTGAAACTGAGTGTGTGCTTGCGTGAGCCTGTGCTGCCAGCGGCATCCTGCAGACGCTGTGGGATGCCAAATTAGAGGAAGCTTGAAGCAGTTTATTAAGGAGCTTAAATTCTTCTGAGAGGATAGAGATCAAGAATCCAAGCCATGCTGTCCAATTCAAAATGAAGGGTGCTTCTCTCGGGAGAATGGCTTGATTGATATGAAGGGCAAGAGGGAGTCAAGAAACACAGTGAACTCACAATGACAAACACCAGTTTAAACCTACACCCTGAGAACATGCTGCTGGACACAAGGTCTGCCCTGGCTTCTCTGTGTCCCGCATATGTGGATTAGGGAGACCTATAACCCCACAGAGCAGACAGGCTAACTCTAACCTACTTATCTGCAGAAGGCAGAGATTTCCACAAATATAGCATTTCTGGCTGGCATGCTGATTTTTTTTTTTTTTTTTTTTTTTTTAAAGGCTACCACTTTGCTCAATGCTGCCACCTTGTGACAGAGACTATAGTAGCAACACTTCTGGCAGAACTTGACTCAGGCATTTGAACTAGAAAGTGAAAAGAATTAAGTTTTGGACAAATAGTGAAAAGAAAATCTTGAACGTTCAGTCCCTAATGGGAACTTGGAGCCTGATATCTCGAATTATTTATAACGTTGCTTTGTTTGGTTTTCTTTTTTGTTCAAAAAGACCTATGTAATTTTAGGGAGAAAAAAAAAAAAAAAAGAATTGTAGCATCAGCCTAGGTGTTTGCTGTCTTCCCTCTTCCAACACCAGACTGGAGAGCTATGAAGAGTAAACATTAGATGTGCATGGCATTCTAAGAGACAAGTCTGAAAACCTTCTGGAAGAAATACATGCTGGACATGTCCTGTATAGCCTGAATAGGAGTGCTAGCCCTTGCTTTGTTTTATAACCCAAGGAAGGAGAAACTTGGTCTTCGGTCATGCTGCCCTCCACCTGAGGCACTCAGACCATGAGATCATACCCTGTGGATTGGGCCAGATGTAAACCGGGCAATTACCACAGACGGGGAGTCCGGGAAGCCCACATGAGCAATGATTAAAGGCTGTGAACTGGTTTCCCCATCTGTACCTTTCCCAGCCCACAAATGGTGGCTGACCTCTAAAGTAGAAGCTCCTCCCATAGATGCCTTAATGAGGGACAGGGGATGAAGTCTGGATGTGAGGGGTAGTTTCAGGACTGTAGTGAAATTAACTATGAGGATGAAATTAATATACAAGGAACACAGATTTTAAAGTGTCAACTATAGTAGCTATTTTCTCTTTGCAGAGGAGATGGTTTAGAGGCATAGGGCAATGGCTTGAACCTATTAATGTAAGGCTGTGGTTGGACATTATGATTCTGTTTGACTTTGAAGTGCAACATAATCTGGGGCAGAACTATGAAGCCAGTGAAAAGGAAGGCATAAGTCGTAATATAAAAACAGATAGTCATGTAAGGTGAAATCCTTAGAGTGATGTCTACAGAAAAGAAAAAATAAGGGCAGGGAGACTTGCATAAATGAACAGCCAAAAGAAAAATGAAAAAAAAAATAAAGGAGAAAAGTCAAAATCAAAATCTTACAAACCCATTTACCCACTATCATTTATAGTGTTTTTAAAGGCAATATTAAAATCTTCAACATAAACTTCTGTGAAATCCTACTTGGCTGAGTCAGCCACAGCTTGCTTATTTCTCCTCAATACAAACAGACTATTTATGCAATTGGTTGTGTTCAGTCTCTGGTCTAGAGCTTTCCCCCTGTCACCACCATGATCTGACTTGCCTTTTAAAATTGCTAGGTAGCATTTCAAGCATAGGATATTTTAAACATTTTCTTTTAAACAAAATCAGCTTAGATTATTTCCTTTTGGGGCCATCTTTAAAATATATGTATTTTACTCATAGGAATTAAATAGTAAGAAGATATATTAAGTTTAATTTTACCATTATTTATGAAAATTATATAATGTAGCACCACCAAAAATAAAGTGCTGGATATAAGGTGGTAGTGTAAAACTTAAAGTAAAAGGCTTATTTAGAGGTACAAGTGGTTAATATTGTTAATCACAGCAATAAATAAGACAACATCAGTTGATATGCCAATGAACATAAGAGAAATTTCACAGCTCTCATCCTTAGATGAGGATCTACTGGCAATCAATGACTGATGAGAGATGAGAAGCAATCTTATTCTGATGGTGATTGAATCAGTAGAGTGGTGTGTGTGTGTGTGTGTGTGTGTGTGTGTGTGTGTGTGTGTGTGTGTATAACAATAATTAGAGACAATAAGATCATGAAGTTTAGAAAGAGTGAAAGGCACAAGGGTTGGAGGGGGAAAAAGAAGGGGTAGAAATAATGTAAATACAGTGATTGTGTATTAACGTCTCAAAAAATTAACTAAGCAAATCCTTAACAAGGAAAAGAAGATAAAGAGAATGGTCATGAATTTACAAAGGATCTCAGTGAGACCTTAGTAAGAATCATCTGAGCTGCATTGTGCAGCAAGATGGCAGATATTAGTTAGATAAATTAATTCAGACATTAATTAGAGATTAGAGAATGCAGAAATGAGTGTAGAACAATGTGATGTAATATTGCTACCTACCTAATATACTGGAAATAATAAAGTTTAAAAGAACACTAGTTGAAGTGTACATTGGTGTAACTATTCTGGATGAGTTCGGCAGTCCCTTGTCATATTGGATTTATCCAGTAACCAAGCAGCCCTATCCCATGGAAACTATTGTATTTACATATAAATAAACATATACTATTATTATTTCTATAAAAACTCCAATAGAAATATCTCTAGTGGTAAAATGCCAACAGGTTTTCTATAATAAAATACTTGCCAACTATAATACATATACAGATAACAAAACAGACAGATTTTAGCAACACAGTATTTTACAAGAAGAATCAAACTTGTAAGAAGGCACACCATGAATACTATTGGGCATCCCTAAGAAAGAGACAAACAACAAACCATAAAGACTAGAAATGACAGCAAAGGAGCAGCCTTACCATTACCACAAAAGGGATTAGTCCCTTGTGGGATGAGAGGAGGCCGTTGCTTAATATCTCATGTAGGTATTCAGCATGTGTCATTTTCCAACACAGCAGTTCATATGAGTGACGGGGATGGTATGGTGGTAGTGGTCATGGCTATGATGATGGTGACCTTAACGATGATTCTCATGAAGAACTTTTCTCTCAGAGTAATATCTACTACTGTGCAGGGGACTTCGAGGACAAACATGGACTTGAGACAAAGATGGATGATCAACTTTTTAGTCATGTATCATATCATATCTTGCCTTCTATTTAGACCGAAACTTTCTAATTGCATCCAGAAGATGAACTTACGTTTTCTTTGGACTATTTTATCTCTCTTTCCAATAAGACCACATTGAATACATCTTTTTCTTCTCTTAACTATTAATTTGACTTTTTAAAGTTGCCTGTCAAGGATAGGTGGCCTTACTTGGTGTGTTGGCATGCAAGCTATGACCTAAGTACAGTAACGGTAGTAATGGTGGCCTCTTTGTGTGGTGACCTCTAGGGTTAAGTTGTATTAATATTTGTGTCTGAGTCTTCCAATCTTGGATAGAAATATTTCTTTAGTATTTTATTTTCTCATCCTCACAGGTGCTATTACTGTGCATGAACAGAAGTGTGTGCTAAAATTATCTGTCAATTCGTAAATTTCCTAATACATGACTTGCGATTCACTATTTTATCCTGTAATTTGTTATTGTTTGATTTATATACAATGACTCTGATATTAATATTTTATAATGAGAATAGAGAAATCAGAAATTTCGTACTTTTATAGCTATATAATTGAATAACTATGCTAGATTAAATGTATATTTCTGTGATCATACAATATGAAATTTGCTGATCTTTTATTTCTTAGACCTACATTCTTTTGTATGGTATTAGCTTTCTCATTCTACCATACTAATCCAGTAGTCTAAGCCTATGTAAATATGGAGAAGCCTTTATTTTGACAGACTGTGAAGACCATATCTGTAGGTGCTCATGTAGTCTTGCTAGGCATGGCTGAAATGATGTTCCTGTCATTTTTATCCAAACTCATCTAACAGAGTATCTTGTTCTGATTATGTGGCACATTAAATTGAGAATTTTGCCTCTACAGAAATTTCCTTGTATCCATGGGATAAATTTAATCCTATTGCTTAATTGCAGCCACTAATAATGTACTTAAGATTTTAATTTAATATCCATTAGTAAAATTGTCTTGGCTTAATTTTTTTATTAAACCCCTATTACATTAGTACCCGCTTGGTTTGTATGTTACAGAATACTTTCTTGTAGGTCTTTATTTTGTTCACTAGTTTCTGAGGGATTTATGTAACAATTATGTGAAGATTGCAAATGTTTTAAATGAGTTAGCTAATAAATGCATCTAACACGCTCTTTAATAGTAAGACATTTTGTCCAAAGTCTGTCTGTGTGCTGGGACTGGTAGGAGAATGCCTAGATCCCTGTCTTTGTTGCCATTTCTATTTCCTATAACCTAGGACAGTGTTGTATAGCTGGGTAATATTTTCATTTAATCAAAGTTTGTATATTGTATTTTGTAGTATGATCAATTTTATTATTTTCATCACGTGACTGGATTTACCAGGGTTTTATCTATCTTTCTATTCATCTATTTGTTGCCTCATAAACTTTAAAATTATTTTTATTTTTTCAAAAAATTTCTTAATGACTGACCAAATCATTTTCAGTAATTTTGGTAAGTTTGGCCACACATTTCTTTTTATTTACTGCATACATTTTAGTAATTGACATTAGAATATATTGATATTATCATCAATATTATTAACAACCTGGACAACATTATCCAGACCAGAAAAGTTTTCAACAGTAATTTCTCAGTTTATTTATGTACTGGACTATTAACTGTTCTGTTTATCATTTTCAGCTCTGTAACAATATATGATTGGGATGTTATGTACACTTTAATTCTCTTTTAAAATTTCTACTTGATTACATACATATAAAATACTTTAGTAAGAAGAAGTAAGTTCTAGAAAATAGTATGTGGCAGTAATGTGATAGGACACCAATCTGGGAATGGCAAGCAGTTCAATAATAAGAGCAATTTTGCAGCCCCACGGAGGGAGCAAGAGCATCAATGGGCTTGACCTCCTCCCCCCGGTCGTCCTGGAGTTTGGACCACCAACCAAAGAATACTCATTTATGGACCCATGGTTCGGACCACATATGTGGCAGAGGATGACTTCGATGGCCATCAGGGAGAGAGGAGAGGCCCTTGGGCCTGAGGGTGTTAGAGGCCCCAGTAAAGGGGAATGTCAAGGCGGGAATATGGGGATGGGTGGGCGAGTGGGTGGGAGGTGGAATTCCCTCATAGAGGTGGGGATGGGGAGGGGATAGGAGGTTTCCAAAGAGGAGACCCAGAAAAGGGGAAACATTGGAAATGTAAGTAAAGTATCAAAAAAAAAAAGAAAAGAAAAGAAAAAAATAAATTTTTTTCTCTAATAATATATATCGACTGTGATTTCTCCTCCCTCTACTCTTTCCAGTTTTTTCCTCACTTCCCTCCCAAACTTGTCTATTCCCTTTCTGCCTCACATAAGAAAAGTTTTAAAAATGCTTTTATGGGACAAGAATAGGATAGGGTAGGACAGGACAGGACAGGATAGAATAGAATAGGACTATAATAAGAAAACAAGAACTAACACACCGGAACTGGAGAAGACAAACAAAAGGAAAAGGGTCCCAAGAGAAGGAACAACAGTCAGAGATCCACTTGTGTACAAACTTAGAAATTTGATATTAACCTGGAAGCCATAATATCTATTCAGAGGATCGGCTGCAGACCCATGAGCCCTGTGCACACTGCCTCAGTTTGTGTGAGTTCATATGATCTTTGACCAAGCTGATTTAGAGGGCTTTGCTTTCTTGGTATTCTCCATCCTCTCTGCCTCTTATACTCTTTCTTTCTCCTCTTCTACATGGTTTCTGGAACTCTGAAGGGAGAGATTTGAAAGAGGCATTCCATTTAGGGCTGGGTATTCTAAGGTCTCATATTCAGTCTCTCATTCAATGGTATCATTCCCCGCATATTGTCTGACTATGTATCTCTGTGTTTGTTTCCATCAGCTGAAGAAGGAAGCTTCTCTGATGGTGGTTGAGCAAGGTCCTGATCTATGAGTATAACAACATGTCATTAGCAGTCATTTTATTACTACATGAGTTTTGATTTGTTTGGTTCATTTGGTTTTGGGTTTTTTGTTTTTTTGGTTTTTTTTTTTTTTTTTTTTTTTTTTTTTTTTTTTTTTTTTTTACTTTTATTTTTAGGAACAGTAGTATTTGATTTTACCCTATATACCTGGGATATCTACTTGGATCCTTTGTCAACAAAGCAGTGTTGAGTATGGGTTCTACCTCTCGGAGTGGTCCTTAAGCCAAATCAGCCATTTATTGGTTATTCTCATAAGATTTGTCCTAGGATACTTTATGCCACCATTGTCCTAGCATATTTTGCAGGCAGGATACTATTGAAGATAAAAGGTTTTGTGACTGTCTTAATGTTAACATTTCAACTTGGGTAGTGTGCAGAGAACCTTTCTGTACCAAAGGCACTAACTAGCCTGTATATGTGAAGGCTCTATATAGGGACCAGCATGACTTCTCTGTGTTCAATGAGTTGTGTAGGTGCTGTCCTCAGAAATAGGGCCTTTTTGTCAGTTTATGGGGAGAAATCTTTCACCTTGGCAACAGCCTGAGGTTTTTGGGAATTCCCATAGCACTCTTTTGCCAACCAGTCAATTAAGTGTAAACCAATCCTGGAACTGGAAGCTTCATTTGGTTACAAGAGATAACCAGTGGGAGCTCTGTTTCCTCATTTGGTGATTTTATGTCACCTTCATATATGTATATATCTTAGAAAGCTTCAGTTGTATTAGATTTCCATACTACCCCTCAAAACCCCCTTAATATTAATTGTTTCATCCCATATTCCTTCTTACATCCCTTTCTTCCCTGCCCACCACACTTGATCCTCATGTTTTAGCACCCATTCAAAAGTAACTAGTTTATTTCCTTTTCTTAACAAGATCTTTCTGCACTACCTTGTCACTTACTCTATACCTAACCTCTGTAGTGTTATCACTGACTCAACAGCTAACATTGACTCAGCAGCTAACATTTACATATAAATGAATACATTGTATATAGATAGATATAGATATAGATTTTTTTTTCTGGATTAGGGATACCTTACTCAGGATGACTTTTTTTTTCCTAGTTCCATTCATTTACCTGTGAATTTCATGATTTCATTTATTGACAGCTTAGTCATAATCCATTGTGTAAATATATCACATTTTATGTATCTCTTCTTCCCTTCACAGACATTTATGTTGTTTCCAGTTTCTAGGTTTTATGAATAGAGCATCAATGAACATGGTTGAGCAAATCTTATATGGTAGGATTAAGTGGCTTTGATGTACATGGCCAAGAGTGGTACAGCTGAATCATGGGGTAGACTGATTCTCACCTTCCCGAGGAGCCACCACACTGATTTCCATAGAGGCTATAAAGTTTGCTCTCCCATCAACAATGGATGTGTGTTCCCCTTATTCCAGGTCCTTGTGAGCATGAGCTGCCACATGTTTTATTGATCTTATCCATTCTGATGAATATAAGGTGAAATATCAAGGTAGTTCTGATTTACATTTTCTGTTGACTAAGGATGTGCATTTCTTTAAGTGTTTCTCAGCCATTTGAGTTTTTTGTCTTGAGAATTTCCTGTTTAGACCTGTGTCCCAGTTGTAGTTGGGGTATTTGTTTTCTTGATATCTAGTAAATTTTTAAATTCTTTATATATTTTGGATATTTCTCCTTTATCAGATGTGTACTTGGGAACAGTCTTTTCCTATTCTGTAGGGTGCTACTTTTGATGAACGATGGTGTTCTTTGCTGTGCAGAAGCTTCATGAAAGATGCCATTCCAACAATTACCATCCTACAGTCAAAAACTCTGACCCAGAGTTGTTCATGCTTAAAAGAACTACAGGTACAAAAATGCAGAAGAGACTGAGAGAAAGGAAGTCCAGTGATCAGTTCAAATTGGGATTCATCTCAAGGGGAGGCTCTAAGGCTGAAAATATTACTGATTCTATGGTGTGCTTACAGACAGGAGCCTAGCATGGCTGCCCTCCAAGAGGACCAACAAGCAGCCGACCGAGACAGAAGCAGGTCCCATTTAGAATTGTTGATCTTATTGCCTGTAGTAACAGTGTTCTGATCAGAAAGAGTTTTCCTGTGCCATTGTGTTCAAAGATATTTCCTACTTTCTTTTCTATTAGGCTCAGTGTATTTGGGTTTAAGTTGAGGTCATGGATCCATTTAGACTTGAATATTATGCATAGTGATGAGGATGGATCTATTTAGATTCTTCTGCATGCAGCCATCCAGTTTGACCAGCATCACTTGTTGAAGACACTGTGATTTTTTTAGTTGTATTTATGGCTTATTTATCAAGAATCAGGTGTTCATAGGTGTGTGGATTCTTGTCTAGGTCTTCAACTCTATTCCATTGATAAACACATATTTTTGTTTTAATAAAACACCATACACCATGATTACATTGTTCATAACTCTCTTCTTAATCTTATTTATTATTTTTGAGAATTTCAAACACACATGCAGTGCATTTTGATTATATTTATCCCTATTCCTACCCCTATCTCCTCCCATATATCTACCTCAGCCCCCACTAATTGCAAATCCTTTTTATTAATAACTGAGTCCAGTTTGTGCTATTCATGTACATATGTGGAGAGGGATTCTCTTATTGTGTGGAACTTATATGGTCCATATACTTAAACTACCCTGACTCTCCCTCTAATACAATTGTCTTTTTAATAAAATGTTCTGTGTTTCTGACTTTTGCTGGACCCAGTTGTTAGTTAGAGAAGATACTAAACATGAAAAGGAGAATATGCTTACATTTATCAAAATACTTTCTCACTATAACTAAAGATACAATATGAAAACAAGAGGATCATATTTATCCACCCTCATAGCAACATATGGGGATGTTTCACCATAGTTAAAAAATAGTATATTTCCCCAAAAGTTTTACTACAAAGTCAATGCAGCAACTGCAATATATCAAAAATAAAATCTACTTATTTGAACATCCAAATATATCACCTCTTTTTAAATAGGTATGTTTATGATCATTTATCCTTTCCTTCATTAAAATATATTAAGTTGCCTTAATACTTACCTCACCACTAATCTTCTGTTCATTTCAGTAAAACCTTTGGACATATCAACTTTGAATATAATTCAGTCACTATACACTGCCATCATCTAAATTGGATCAGAGTTTTGTTGAAAGGATTACTTAATTTTATTCATATGTAGATGGTTTTGCCATATTTATATTTATACTCAAAATTTTAATGCCTATATTTTATATAAGCAATTAGGACCAAGGTTCTAAATGTTTTAAAGTTCTTTAAAGAAAAAGATATATAAAATAGGTATATAGGATATGTTGTTATATACAATATCAATGTGTAAAAGATACATAGAAGTTAATGACATTCAGTGGCAATTGAGAATCAAAAGAGAACATCTATATCAAGGCTTTTCAAAAGTCTCAGTCACCAGATGAGACTTATTTAATTGGGGAAAGTAAGGTGAACAGCAATAATGTGTAGGTAATACATTAAAAACGCCATACCAGTGGAAGTTAGTGCTGATACAAAGTTTAAGTTGCTGTGATTTCATCAACAGTTAAGATTACGAATTTTCTTTCAGAATGTTCAACAAGACAAGTCTATTAGCTGCATGGTCCTAATGAGAATTATAATATAGTAAAAGGCACAGATAGAAGGAAACAAGACAAAGGAAATGGGATAAAGAGAACAGAAGAGAGGAAAGATGAAAGGCAAAATATAAATGTCCAAAGAAACACATAGGTTGTTGTACTTTTGATTCTCAGTCACAAAAAGCTGATCTTGCAATCAGAAGACTTTTCCCCACAAATTCCTTAATAAGTAAATTTGATATGTGTCAAGAAATATCAGCAAAATTTGATTCAAAAAAGGGAAAAAATAGCAAAATTCTTTTCCACAAAGCTTTAATTTCTAGTTTCAATTGTTACACTGTTTAAGCACACTTGTTTCTTTATAGCATTAATCAACTCTTTCTGTTTAGAATGGATTAATATGAGAATATTTTTTAGTGTTCTGAATGTGGAGTTGGAAAGAAAAAGTCTCCATTACTAACTCTTGTAAACACAGCAGCCTCAGTGATGTAGTCCTTAGACACAAAGGCTTATGTCCTTAGAGATCAGGACAATCATTTTCAGCACTGTTCCTTAATAATAAACCTTTTATGTGAGAAGATAAAAGATATTACATTAGCTATAAAATGCATGGTTTTAGTAGGATAGTAGTTTTTAACTTGTGTGCTTTTCTAAAAGAATAAATGATTGAAAGTTGAGCAAAACGAATGCAAAATTTAGCTCAGGAGTCGTGATGACTTCATAAATTCCCAAAAGAAGGTAAACCTGTACCAACATCTGTACCCACAGAGTCATTCTCAAGTCTCCTCTCCTCTGATGGTCTTTCTCATATGCTCTGTGAGAATTCTTTTGGGTCTAATGTGTGCCAAGGAATTATGTTAAATATTGACTCTTGAGCCAGGCCAGCACTCAGGAAGCAGAAATAGGAGGAGCTCTGTAAGTTCGAGGCTGGCTTGTTTTACAGAGGTAATTCCAGGGCAGCCAGGACTACATAGAGAAACACTGTCTCTCAAATCCAATATATGTGTCTGTCTGTCTGTATGTATGTATGTCTGTCTGTATGTATGTATGTGTATAATTTTTATTATTGAAATGCATTAATTGTGCATGTCATAAGGTAAAGACTGGAAACAATATGGGATAATTAAATCAGAACAAATCCATTTCCATATCCCCAGAATACATTTCCATGTCCTGGGAACTCATTTATCTGTGTTGGGAAGCTTCCAACTCACTTTATGAAACGTACAATGAATGATTATGAACTGTACTCACCTTGGGTTACTGTAGATCATTGGAAAATTTCCTTCTGTGTAGTTGGCAGCCATCATCTAGCCTTTTTTCTTTCTGAACACGTATCATTCACAGACCTACAATTCACTGCACAACAACTGTTATGACTGCCTATTTTCCCATCACTTTTCTTTCAGAAAGACCTCTCATAAAAAGAAAACTCATAGGTGAATAAATAAGATAATTGCTATGATGCTAATATAAAGCCAGAAGTTGTGTGCTTATTTCTAAGGATAAGACTTTAGCATGCTTCACATAGAATAGAGTCCAACCCATTTAAAGGGAAATACTACACTTCATACTAAGTGTTAATAATTGGCCCACATGTTGATGAGTAAGATGATATACGTGTAGGTATGCGTAGTGTGAACTGCTCCATTATGAACCTTGGAATTTATAACTGTCCCTGTCTCATGACTCACCTATTTCAGTTCTAATACAAATTTTTTCATTATTGTTATATACATTTTCTGTGTGTGTGTGTGTGTGTGTGTGAGTGTGGGTGATGTCATAGGACAGTTGCTAAAAAGAAAGGAATATGTTTGTCATATTTAAAATACTATATATAAAATGCTGTGAGAAAACGGGGCCTTGGGTGCTTCTAAAGAAAACTGTGACTGTAAAGCAGGTAGTTTTCCATATGCTTTCTAAAGTTAATAATATTGAGTTAAAAGCCATAAAGGTTATATTTTACAGGTCTGATCTTTCTCTAAGGCAGATGTGAACTCTTTGACAAATATATTTGAAGTGTGGTAGTTTTAAATATGTGAAGAACTGACTGAAATTACTATGGTTTCTGAGAACTTAGTCCATAAGCCCATCTAAGAGAATCTAAAAACTACACTTTTAGAAATGTAGTTATGGGAATTTAAAGTAGTATTCCCATCTTCAGGCACCATTTTAACATCATCTTTCTACTGTCCTGATCAAGTGTTGACTAAGGCTGGGTGCATGTATCTGGGGCTATCTCTGGGTGATCTGCAGAGCTTAGTTGCTTGCTGGAGTATGTCAAATTCAGTACTGTAGAGATTCACCCATACTAGCTAAATCACTGGATCTAGGAATGAGGCCTACATATATGCATTTATAGAAGACCTTAAGGGTATTCTTGGAAGGCAGATATGCTCACAACTACACCACCTAAGAAACTTCTAGGTCTGTAGATATGAGAGAACACCTCACCTGGCCAGCACATCACAAGCCTCCTTTCCAGCTTTCTTCCTTATACATGTACTCCCTTAAATGCACAAGCAGAGTACTGCAAACTACATTTAGAAGGTGGTAAACTTAGTCATCATGGAACTCAGTTCTATAAGTGACAGAATTCATGAATTGAAATCAGGATTCACTCATTTCTGCTTTTTCTGTAATGATAAAAGAAAAAAAGGGATGCTGTTATAAGTTAAAAGAAATGTGTGAGGGTAATTTCAAATGACCAAATTCATAGTTTGTATAGGTTTATGGTGAGGTGCTATGTGAATATTTATTACCAAAGTGAGTATAGTGTAGATATTTAGCCATCAAGAAGTCTCACTTTCTTTCCTATTCTTATTCATTTGAAATATCCATGGCAATTCTGTTCAAATTAATTTTTATAACCAATACATATCCTATGCATATTTCAGTGACTAGAAGTAAAAAAAAAAAGCAGACATTGATAAGTAATTTAAGAATGGCAGCCCACTAGAATAGTTAATATATAGACTAATAAATATTATAAGTTAACATAATGAAAATGTCTTTAAATGTAATATTACAAATAATATCCAGTATGTAGATTCATGAATATACATATATGTGTACAAATGGATAATTTCTTAATGTAAATTGTGATAAAATTTTCTATGAAATATTGAAATTATGTTATACAAAGGTGTAAATGTGTCTAGAGTCTGATTTTATGAAGTTAATGACATCAAAAACTGATATTTCTCAAGTATGAAAAGAGTTTATTAGAAATGTTGTTTATCTGATTCCTTTAGTCATTTACCATGCATCCAAATAGATAAGCATGTTTTTGTTTGTTTGTTTGATTTTGAACTTTATATTTGTAAGTGTTTTACATACATGTAGGTATGTAAACCATACACATGCCTAGGGCACAGAGAAGTCAAAAAAGGATGCCAGGTCACCCAGAACTAGAGTTAGTAATGATGGTAAACCATCTTGAGGGTACTGGGAATTGAATCCACATCCTCTGTAAAACAAGAAGTGCTCTTAACCAGTGAACCATCTTTCTAGCCTCAGAGACATGGTTTGTTTGAATATCTACAGCAACTGTGCAAATCATTTAACTACATAGATCTTGAATTTTCTATCCACAAAGTAAGAACTTTATATAATATTGACCTCTTTGAACTGTCATGGGAATATGAAACTAGGGTACTTGAGAAGCTGTTCTTTCACAGTATTGTTTTGGACCATAATCAGCATTCTTCCTATGAAGCTAGAACATTTTTTTTCAGGCTCTTACACATCCACTTTCATAATGTTCTTTGTGAGATTTTGATTCTATTTTTTTTATGGTATTTCTCAGATGGAATTGGTTGCATTGTGGGTAGTATGGCCTTGGGCTGATGGTTTTTCTCTGTGTCAATTATTAGGTCGAATAAGCTGGTTGACACTTATATCTTAGTTGAGTTGTACTCAATTGTACTGTTTGTTTCAGAATTTTGAGGATTATACAATAAGATTGATCAAAATCTCTTGTCTAAAGCTTTTAGATAAGAGTATTCTCTGGGTAAAAATTTAAATAAAATTATAAGTAGAGTCATATTCTTCAAAAACTACTTTAAGCAGAATGCTTTATGAACAGAGGGTTCTGCTTACATATCTGAATTGACCAGGTCATACCTAGTATGTACTTTTGCATGAGGAATAAGACAACACATTCCCAATCGCCATGCCCTTTAATAATTTTGTGATTTAAACATGGCTTTGAGACACATAATTACATCTTTCATGATATAGTGGTTTGCTTTCCCCAGAGTTTATGAGAATGGAGTGAAACACCTCCTTAATGATAAACATGGTATAGTTATTTTTTAAGAATATAAGTATATATATATATATATATATATATATATATATATATATATACACACACACACACACACACACACACATACATACACACACATACACATACATATATATAACAAAAATTAATGCAAAAAAGACCATGAATTTGAATAAGTGCAAGAAGGGGTATGTTGGAGAGTTTGAAAGGATAAAAGGGAAGGCAGAGAATTATTTAACTATGTTATAATCTCAATAACATACATAATTTCTAAAATAGTACTAATGGCATAGATCAGTGGTCGAGTGCTGCTCCTTATACATGAGACACTATGGATAATCCCCACCATTTCAGAAACAAACTAAAAGCAAAAAGAAGAGTCTGTCTTTGTCTCTACAGGTGACAATTGGCAACTGGACAATTTTGTCTTAGAGTTGTAGTTGAGCAATTAGAAAAGTGCAGGCATTAAAGAGTTAGTGCCAGGAGGATGCTGGCAAGTGATCCTGAACACTCATATGGGGAGAGTGATGGTGGAAACAGGCATAGAATTGAAACATGGGAAGTAGAGTGGGGTTGAGTGATAGGTGGAGGGGACCCCAATTTAAGGATTATTGATGGACTATTTGGAAAACAGAACAATAAGTATTATGTGTATATAGGAAATCTCAAAACAAAATTATTGTTAATGAATGGGACATGATATTAAGTGCTTTCTCTCCCAAAGCACTTTAACTGAGGATTAAGCACAAATGGTTGTATGGCTTATTTGCTCCTTGCTAGGATTTGGTGACCTATCACATCTATGGATCAAACTAATGAAAGCTCCCTTTGAAATGCCTGAGTTAAGGATGAGCTTATGTTTTGTGAAATTTTCCTGAAAGGTTCTTTGTCTAACAAGTAAGAGTCATTTTATAACATGCTTTTATCCAGGAGAATTCAACATAGGAATGACACAAGACAAGTTTATCTGGGTAAATGGAACCTGGAAACCTTGTGAAAGCAAATGCTGGTCTTGAGCCCCTCCAACAACAGTGAAGAATCAGCAGGAACTGTTTAGGTCATGCAATGGCCATGGCGCTGTAGGTCACAATGCATTTCCTTTGCTTGAGCGTGAAGCACAATTTGGATGGTACTGCCCCCAAAGACCCAGTTACTAAACATCTGGTCTGTAAGGTGGAGCTAATGGGAAGTTGTAGAACCTTCCAGATGTGAGACCTGAAGGTATGTCTTTAATTCATTAAAAGCATCTCCTTAGTTCATGTTTAGGCAGTCATGTTAGTGAGATTTTTATATGCAAAGCTTCTGACATTTCTAGGACACACATTTCCATAGAAAATTCTTTGATCTTCTAGCTTTACAATCTTTCTATTGTCCCTTGATCGATGTTCCCTGAACCTAAAGCACTTTTCAGTATATAATGACCTCACCATATTGTTGAGATGTCTGCTTTTCAATGTGTTACTGAGATTCCTCTGGCTTGTAGCATTCCCATTATTTCTATTTCCTAGTACATTTTTACATTTTATACATGCTTATACAAGTTGTAAACTCTTAAGGAAGGGTACTACTGATTCTTAGATGATCTAGCAATTCATGCTTAATCTCTGAGAGTCTTATTCCTTCTATGTATGTATCACAAATAGGAAGAAGGTATCATCATTCCTGATAGCGATGGTTTTGAGTGCAGAATCAGGAAAAAACTTGCTTTATTCAAATTTTAAAAATTTGTCTATATTAGTGCTTTCATTGCTTCAGGAGGACCTTTGTTCAGTGGTTCACAGTCCAGGGACTAGTCTTGTGTTTGTATTGGAGGACTACGTGGTTCTAACAATCTTACCAGGTAATAAACTTTTAGTACTATCCTGTTTCATTCTCAGGATAACTTAGACTTAAACTTTTGACGTCCACACAAACAGAAAAGCTGAAATTTAGACCTAAAGTCTAATTCTAGATCATATTATCTTAATCATTTGTTGAATGCCTGGCTGCAAATGAACAAATATTAGACATTAAGTTTTGCATCTTACTTGCATACTAAGTAAGATTCTTACAGTAGTTTTTTGGTGAATACTGGAATTTGTAACCATCTTATGGATTCTGAATGGATATGCTGTAACATTTAGAACTGTAGTGGGAAGGGAAAGCATATTCACTCATTGTCATTGCGTCATCTGTGACTTCATTAAGCATCTGATATCCCTAGAGGCACAATGCATAGGCTTCAACAAAAGACAAATTTCATCATAGTGACTTGCTGTGCCCCAGTCAATGAATAAGATAGTAAATGGGTATCAAGTGTTGGTGAAAGAATTATAGTCTCTTGTAAAGATTAGAGACAAATGATGAATGGCTCTACAAGAAAGTAAAATGGGATATGGTTGAAGAAAGGGAGATAATTAGTAAGTTGAGCAGGTCCTCAGAGAAGTGAAAAAAGAGGGCTCTCTGGGTAACTCATTAATATAACATGTAAAGGCTAAAGATGAAAGGTACAATAAACCTGAAGGTTACATGGACATCATGGAGTGGGAGCAGAATGTGTAGTGGTCCTGAGTTAGAAATCACCTGGCTTCCTTGAGGATCTAATAATGTTCTTAGTCACAGGAATAAGATTAGTGAGGTGCAAAGCAGAAAGGAGATATTGTACAAAAGGAATTTGTGATTTGTGTGTGTGTGTGTGTGTGTGTGTGTGTGTGTGTGTGTGTGTGTGTGTGTTTTGAAACAGCTATCAGTGAACAAAGAGAAAATAATTCAAATAGTTACAGTAACAGAACACTGCCCATTTCCTCTATACATCTTTGTTTTCAGATTACATTAATATTATATGTCTTCATAAGACAGGGAGATCAAGATTGTGCCAGCATGAGGCTGGAGAAATGTCTAAGTGGTTAAAGGTGCACACTGATTTGCTGAGGACCCAAGTTTGAGTCCTAATACCCATGTTAGACTTCACAATCATCTTTAACTCCACTTCCAGAAGAGCCAACAACTTCTGGCCTTGACAGACACCCAAATACATACTAACACAGGCAAAGACACATACACATGATTAAAAGTGGAAGTAAAATATTTAATAGAGACTGGTCTGGCATTGTCAGGGTCTCATTCCAAGTTCATACAAACCAAACAATTTGTTGTTTGTGCCTCTTTCTTTCCTCTGTTATTGGGAGTGTTGAACTCTAGGTGCTTAGAAGTGACATTCCTCAAAGTGAGAGTGCCTGTTTTTAAGAAGTGCCCCAACAGTTGTTATACAGTGTGTTGTACAGTCCACTGTGTGATAGGCAGTGCAGAGGTTGATGCCTAGTTCAGAGACAAAGAAAAGGAGGCTCATAGACACAAGTGATCTGGCCTCCTGTGGAAGGCAGAGTAAAATACTGCTTTCTGATTTCTAAGGGTATTTATCTAGTAGTGTTTAAAGAAAATGATTTAAAAATCACTAATTATATGAACTTAGAAATTTGTTGACTTAGCAGTTTGCTCTATTCTGTATTGAGACAGCTACTATTCTTATCTATCAAGAAATAAATTGAATTATTTCAATTTATGACCAAATTCTTGGGTATAATTAATATTTGCAAGCATTTCATGTTCAGAACTCTAGTAAGAGTCCTTTTTGTCATTATTTATATTGTTCTTATTTGCATATCCATAGCATCTCTGGAGTCTCCCCTCCCTTTGTTTCTTTCTCTATTTCTCTCTCTCCTCCTCTCCTCAATTCTCCCTTCCCTCCCTTTATTTATTTTCTTATCCACTCATTTATTTGTCTAAGTGGCAGTTTCTAAGCATGCACTACCAAAATGCTTTGGGGACAGATATTTGCATATAATTATCATGATGTTAGTGGTACAAGAAAGTAAAAGGCATGGGAATATCAGAGCTACATATCCAAGGAGGAAGATGTTATTTATAGCTAAGAATTTAAAGAAATGCTTCAGTCCGGAAAACCTTTAAGTTTGTAGATAAACTAGAAAACTTTCTCCCACAAGAATCGTTAAGAATTACTAAGTGATTTATTATTGGCCAGGTTTTTACTCAGACTGCCACATAAGGTGTCTGCAGTGCAAAAGTAGATGAAGTTAAGATAGCACCATAAAGCAGGGACCATTGCATATCAAGAAGAGCAGTTCAGGATTTAATGTGTAGGGAGAATTCAATTAAAACTATGAATAATTTAATGCCAGAAAGAAAATTTTCTGTTCAAGCCTATAAGACTGATGACAAATTATGATAGAAATGAATTTCACTGTAAAGTGTCTACTAATTAAATAATATGCAGTTTCTGTTTGTACTGAGCAACAGTTCATCAACTCTGTATCAAACAAGTTGGAGGTTTACAATTTGGTAAATGGTAGCATGTATGTTTACAGCAAATGCATGCCTCTCAGCGTATTCATAAATAGTAAATAAACACTTCATAAAAATGTGAAGTCATGCTTGTTATATATAAAATGGGAATCTGGATAGAGTCAACACTGCAGGAAGCCATATTAGAAAGTGGCCAGCCTTTCTATATGAAGAATGTATTTCATGTACTCCAGGTTTGGGCTTGCCACTTGAATGTCTGCATGGATCATTATCGGAGAAAATATGACCTTCATTGACCCCTTGCTCATGTATCTATTACTGCATAACTAATTAACCAAAGCCCCGTGGGCTGAAACAATGTTTTCTTTTTCTTATGAATCTGTGAATTGAGGGCCCATTTAGCTCCCAGGCTATTCCTTGTACAATTATGGTCAGACATTGTCTATACTAGTGTTACATGGAAGAATTGGCCACATATTTTCCAGTACTAACTCGCAGGCATCTGAGGTGGGCCCTAGGCTAGGAATTAGACTGGTGTCATAAACCAAAATACCGGCCTGGGGTCTCTTCATTTTGTACTTGCAAATCCATCAGAATTCTGATTTTGGCCTTTGGCCTCACCTGAGTAACCAACCAACTATTCCTGGAAAACCAGGGACAACTGAAGTTGCAAGGCCACCTGCATTTCATAATGTCCCCAGGATCGTCCCGTTCATCTGCAGTCACAGTTCATATAGGTCCACAAAAACGTGCCCTGTCTCCTTATGAGGAGATTGTTAACAATGGATGTTCATTTTAAAATGTGTGATACTTCTCATAAAATCTCAAAACCTATTATTTACTGAGTAGTCTTAATTAATTTAAATGTCTTGAAGAAAAATTCACGTGACAATTTTCTCTTACACATATTTCTTGAAACTCACATTTCTTATAGTTGCCTTTGTACATAATGGTAAGTAAATTATATGCACATGTATAGATCATATTTCATCAATTGTAAGAAACAATCAGTCTTTTAATATCACAATTCTTTGTGTACCACTGAATGTAAAAATAATTTCATGGGATAGTTATAATACTAATTCCACAATGCTAACATAATATGAATATTAAGTTGATAAAAATATTTTGAAGTTCTAGAGATTTATCCATAAATTCCTTTTTTTCCATACAATTCATCTACCTTAAATAAATCCTTTAAAAATTTTACAAATTAATATTTTAAAAACAACTTTAAGTCAAACTGCTTTCAAAATATTTTTACCATTCTTTCTTCACTATCCCAATGCTTGTAAGCAGACAATCCCCATTTGCCCATTTATCCAGCTCCTAGCAACCACAAATCATCTCTTTATTTTGCAGATTGATTTGTGGGCCTTCAACAGAAAGGGATTAATTCAATGTACACCCTTCTCTGACTGCTTGCCTTGATCTTTCACAGGTGTTATATGTAACTATGAATGTCATCATCAGTGCCTTCATTAAGTCCTTTCCATGATAGCACAGTCACTACTGAAACAAAAGAGAATGAACTTCCGCCACATGCATTTAGAATATAATAAGATAATGTGTCCACCATGGATGAGATGAAAGACACATGTGGAAAGCCAATCATCATGGTGGGCCTACTCTATACACAAAAAGGCTTCAGATGCTGAGTGATTCCTTTACTGAAATCTTTGTTTGTGTGTTTGTTTGTTTTTGTTTTTAATTGGATATTTTATTTATTTACATTTTAAATGTTATCCCCTTTCCTGGTTTCCCCTCTGAAAATCCCCTATCCCATCCCCTCCTTACCCTGCTATTATGAGGGTGCTCCCCCACCCACCCACCCACCCACTCCAACCTCACCGTCCTAGCATTCCTCTACACTGAGGCATCAGTCCTTCACAGGACCAAGGGCCTCCCCTCCCACTGATGCCAGATAAGGCCCCTTCAGCTCCTTCAGTCCTTCCCCTAACCCCTCCATGGGTCCCTGTGCTCAGTTCCATGGTTGACTGTGAACATCCCCATCTGTATTGGTCAGGATCTGGCAGAGCTCCTTAGGAGGTAGCTGTATCAGGCTCCTGTCAGCAAGTACTTCTTGCCATCCTCAATACTTGGTTAGATAGTGCAATGTCCTATGACAAAGGCAAACTTTTAAGGAGAGATCGTTGAACCCAAGCCTATAACTGAAGCAGATTTGTGTAACCCAAATGCAGTTTACTACCTCACCCTCTTCCAGTGAAATCAAGAATAGGTTTAGCTCAAGCAACTGAAATCTGACATTTTAAGATCTTAGAGTATGGGTATTTAGATATTTAGATATAAGGGCAGTAGGGCTATGGTTGGGACTGTGGAGAATAGGTAAGAAGAATATATGAACAAAATTGTAACTCCTGTCACGACCACAATAAAATTACTCATTCTTAGCACACTGGACATACTCTGAACCTTTGGTTTCAATCATCAAGCAAGGAAATTAATCATTACACAACTCCACAAGTTGTTCTCCACTCCTTGGTCACTCTTACCCTAGAAATCTGCATCCTAACCTTTTGACTTGATCTCTTTAATCAAGAGCCTTAGATTCATCTAGCTCCAGACCTGTAAGTTAACTGAGTCACTGAGATGGAATTCATCATTAAATTTTGACATACTTTCACAAAAGGAAACAACTATTTCTCTGAGTATCCTTGGGTTTTGATCCTTGTTTGGCTGAATATGTGGTTAATACAGGAAATTAAAGGCTGAAATTTAGTCATTAGAAATTCCATTTGGTTTTATAATAGAATTCTGATTGAGGTGAGATTGGTGGTGTGATAAAGAGAAAGAGGTAGTTAGGTGAAGTAGGGTAGATTCCATGAAATAGTTGATTCAATTCATAAAAGTCAAGATGGGAAGAGGATCCAGAGTCCATCCCTGAGTGGCCCAAAAATACTGGCATGATTAGAACTTGCGTGGATGATGCCTGTGATGGTTGATATCAACTATGAATTTGATCACCAAAGAAATTGGGCATATCTCTGAGGGATTCTCTAGATTGGGTTCATTGACAGGGCAAGCCACAACTTCCATGTGGGCCGTAACATTTCATAGGATGGGACCTGTACTGAAAAGGAGAAAGAAAAACTCAGCACCGGTATTCATAGCTCTCTGCTTTATAATATGAATGCAATGTGGACAGCCAGCTCCTAATGCTACCTCACCTTGACTGCCAGGATGAAATTTATCCACTATCAACCAAAAACCTTTACTTTTTTATGTTTCTTTACTCAGTTATTTATTTTGTCATAGCAAGGAGACAAGTTACTAATACAATGAATATTATAATGTCAATGGTAATTTATTAGTGTATTATAGGAAAAACCTCTCTACTACAGCAAATGGGTGACTTATAGGTGTTATTGGCAATAAATTCATCTTAAAGATTTATTTAAAATTGGTAAGTAATAATAAAATCATAAAAGGAAGAAACTAGGAATATGGTGATGTCATTATATAGTTGGGGCTTCCAGGGGAATAACTTTTACATAAATGTGTGTGTTTGTATATTTGTGTGTGTGTGTGTGTGTGTGTTTCTGTGTGTGTATAAGACTGATGCTTCTGTTAAGAGATTGGCTTACACAAATTTGAGATTTGGAAAATTAAAAATCCAAATCTTCGAGTAGACTAGATATTGGGTTATGATTTCTAGTCTGAAGAAGAATTCTCTTGTTTTTAAATTGATTGATCATATATACAAAATCAATCTAATATGCAGTCACATAATGCAAGTCTGGCCAGCTTGACATTAAGAATAATCATCACAAGAGAAACATGCATTAGATGAGTTCAGGCTTGAGAGTGTAGATTGCATTTTTCTGATGGATTAGAATGGTAGAAATTCTCACTAGGGTTTGGGAAATGAAAGCTACTCATAAGCAATCACTATTTCCTACAGTGTTCACCCATTTTTATTTAGAAACTTGCTTACTCTGAAAAAATTCCCTCTTGCACTTGCATGACCTATTGTTAAGTGAGGGAGTATTTGCAGGGCTTCCCTGTTCGGCTCATTTACACAGCTCAGATCTAGCAGTGCGTTGTAAATGTCTACCATAAAGGTTTGCTAGTTATTGCCCTTAATTTGTATCCAGATGGAAGCAAAGAGAAGAAAAAATACACAAGCAGGAGTCTTGTAATTGTGCTACATAAAATTATTAGGCAATCTAGAAAATTGTTAGTGGGAAGCTGCCCATCATGCATAAAAATTATTTTGATTTCGACATCCAGAGTTTAATGTGAGAATGATTGTAGGGAGACCACACTGTTAATTTTTTCTTTAATTATTTAAGCACCTTTGGATTTGTTTTAAAGAAAGTGATAGCTTGATAAAGTTGAATCACTGCAGTCAAGATAATTCTGGTTTGGCTGTCTGACAAAGTTCATTTTCTAAGGTGTGCTGTGAACTGTAAAACTATGAGAATAGCAAAGGACATGTGTTCTTTGTTTCCCTAACCCCTCTAACTACAAGTAGTAAATAGTTGACATATTTCCTGGCAAACTGAAGAACATTATGTTGTAGGCATTTCCAGGTTTTTCAGATAAGTTTGTCCGAAATGTTGAAAAGTTTCTAAACCTCCAGTTCTCATGACACAATTATTCATTCAAATATTTTTCAACACAGTGACATGTGTTTCAGTAAAAAATTAGTAATATATTTCCATTCTTGTTATTAATAATTTCTTTCAAATTTGAAGCTATATATAGTTAATTTAAATAAATTAGATCTACAAGGGTTCAAATTACACCATTTTGGGCATCAATGGAATTAATTTATACACATTTATTTAAAAACATCTCTTGTTCAGGTCAGGAATGATTTTAATCTCAGGCTTTTAATGCCAACAGTCAGGAAACTGCGGGAGGAGAATGTCTGTGAGTATGAGGCCTGCCATTTCTACTCAGTAAGTTCCAGAACAGCTAAGACTAAGTAGAGAGAACTGTAAAAGAAAAAAAAAAAAGCAAAAAGAGAACAAAAATAAATGTTCTGTAATATTTTAGGAACTACAATTCATATTCTTTGAGTAGTAGTCAAAATTCTTGGTGAATATATAAAGTGTGTGTGTGTGTGTGTGTGTGTGTGTGTGTGTGTGTGTGTGTGTGTGTGTGTGTGTGTTTGTGTGTGTGTGTGTGTGTGTGTGTGTGAAAGAGGAAGATTTGGAAAGCCTGTCCTAACTCACATCTCCCTAAGATAAGTGATGTTATCTCAGACCTTTGCTAGCTGTTTGTAGCATTACATTCTAACACAATCTTGCAAAACAGTGGGGTTGCTTTGTCAAACACATTGATTATCTCCAAATAGATTGTTCTATGAGAGCAATTCCTACTCACCCCCTTAGAGAATGCCAACCTGAGAGGGTGACAGATAAAAATTATCCTTGTGCTTGTGTTTTGAGACTGTCCAACAGTAGAGAGGGTGAATGTGAAATGTCATAGCCATCAGAGAATGTAAATTCATTGAACTGGCTAGTTTTGTGTCAACTTGATACAAGCTGGAGTTATCACAGAGAAAGGTGCTTCAGTTGAGAAAATGCCTCTGTGAGATCCAGTTGTAAGGCATTTTCTCAATTAGTGATCAAGGGCGAGGGCCCCTTGTGAGTGGTACCATCTGTGGGCTGGTAGTCTTGGGTTCTATAAGAAAGCAGGTTGAGCAAGCCAGGAGAAGGAAGCAAGCCAGTCAGCAGTATTCCTCCATGGCCTCTGTATCAGCTCCTGCTTCCTGATCTGCTTGAGTTCCAGTCCTGACTTCCTTTCGTGATGAACATCAGCATGGAAGTATAAGCTCAAAAAACCCTTTCCTCCCCAACTTGCATCTTGGTCATGATGTTTGTGCAGGAATAGAAACCCTGACTAAGACAGTCATACTCCTTTGGACCCTTAGTATGAGTCTCCTCCTCCTGACCTTGTTTGATCGGCTGTTTGCTATTTGGGAACTATTTATCCCAATCTTGCTGAGTTACTCTTATTTGTCTCCTCAGCCTCACACAGACACTCTACTTGCATTCTGCCTCAATCTTGGCAATATCAATGTTTTCTGGATGACTTCTGATCATTTTCTTCTATGCTTTGCATTTGGAAGGATACCTGCACTACAAAAGTGTTAAGAAAAGTCAGGTCTCACCTCAATTCTTTGACTCTATTTGGTACGCTACATGGTCCTTTGCACATAAACCCTATTCCATACTATTCATATGTAAATCTAGAAAGTAGCACTTTAGTGAGAGGGTTTGTAGATTCTTTAAATACTATCTATACATCATCCCCAGCATTCAATTAGGGTTTCTTTTTCTAAGAAGAAAAATGAGGCATACTCTAATTCAGCTTTTAATGTCAAGATCAAGGCTTTACTGAATTAATCTCTGGAATCATTCATTCTGTTTGTACATCTTCACAAGATCCCACCTATAAAAATTGTATATACTTACTGTCATTGTGATTTGTTTCTAAAATTTTCCAGTGTTAGCATAATGACTTTCTCTGGCTTCTGAAGATAGAAGAAAGGAGTCTGATAATCCTCAGTAGGTAATACTTTACCTAGTGTTAGATCTACCCGTTGAAGGGTGTTCCTGGGAAGTGCTGCTGAGTTGAAATCTAAGGAGTAAGTATTGGCAGAGGATAAAGGAAATGGTGTTCAGAAACTACTGTGACAAAATGGGTTTGAAGGAAAATGTGTAACACCAAAACATGTATGAGCACAAGGATCAGATAGAAAACCAATGCCAGTTGAGATGGCTAGTTGACCTGAATGGTGACAGGGTCTGCAAGCTCTTTTCACTAGTATTGGTTTTGTGCCACTGTTTTGCTAACAGAATCAAATGCTGAGTGTTGTTTATGTGGCACATGTTCTTTAAAACTTTCCATGTACAACTTTAGGAAAACTGAGGCACAGAAAATTACAGTTAGTAGTCACAGACATTGGATAATTTAGATCCAAATTAGTAGAGGAGACCTAGACTCCCTGCTCCTTACAATTGATTATTCCTGTTGGGTGGAGGGGACCAATGGGAGAGGGCTATCCATCAGATTTGCATGATTGAATCAGGTTTGACATTAGTCTGGCCTCTGAGAGCACCTATTGGAAAGATGTCATAGGGGATGCTGAGACCAGAGAGTTGCCATACAGAAGAACAACTCAGTGATGATGGTCTTTGAAGCTAGAAGTGTTAGAGAGTGTTATTTTGTGAAGGGAAATTTCAGTTTAACCAGAACACCTTGAAGTCAAGGCTTTGAATTGGAAAGAAGGTTTTAAATTGCTATCAGAATTTTTCATTTTAGTGATTGAAATATTTCAGGGCCAAATGTGCTATGCTGTACCTTTATGGAGGGGATTATGGGTGGGAAATAACTGCCAGTTCCTCTAGCCTAGGAACTCTGAAGTATGGATTCAGAAGAAACAGCAATTCACTTCACCTCAGGTGGGGACTGATTGTGTTTCTGAACAACTGGGATTTGGAGATCTTTTAAACCTAATTATCATGACCTGTGAACTTGTGGCTTCACTTCTCGTGGGAGAAAGATTGAATTGTGAATAAGAAGCTGACTTTACAGTCTAAATAAGTAGACCCAGAAGCAATAAGGAAAATGGTTTATTAGATTATGGAAAGAGGAATAAAAATCTATCCTTGCCTAGTTTACTGGGATCATTCGTGTTTTGACGATGGTAGAAATGGCAGTATGCACAACATCCTTTAATGCCTCTTTCAGTTTATATTATATAAAAAAAATAAGCTACACTTAAAACATTTTCTTTATATTGCAATCAAATCATAGAATTTCACAAACATTTGTTTGGGAGTTATTGCAATGCTTCTTCTTCAGAAGAGGATATTTTTTGAATAAATCAACTTTGTAAAACCAAAATAAAATTTCAAAATGAATTGTAACAGCATACACTAAACTGATACTGTGGCTATACATTGTGAATATAACTATTATATACATGTTTAAATATTAAACCACTATCAAGTATTTTTCCATGTTAGAGTTGTGCTGGCAAGTATATTGGAATAATTAATTTTTACAACAGAAAAATCCATTACTAGCAATAACACCTGAATTTCAAAATACAATCTCTTTCTATATTTTTACTTAAAAAAAATAGTGATTAAGAACTGGAAGAGAGTTTCTTTGGATGACTGAAGCAGAATGTAAATGGTACATAAATCACTAACAATTCCCAAATCTGCCTAGGGTTGAGTCAATGAATTTCTTCCCTAGAACAAGAATTGAGAGCCACAAATCACCTTCCCACATTACAAATATTGATGCAGATGTTTAGAAAACTAATGCAAGTTACTAAATTTCTTTGGTTAAATTATTTCTACTTAACTTGGTTTTCCCTTGACAAGATACTCATGAGTACTCAATAACTTATATTCAATAGGCTAACTGCATCTCCCTTCATCAGATACCTCTACGTTTTTGAAGAGCTCTTTTCATTTGAGGAAGTACATTTGTATGTAGTCATAGAGTGAACAATCCAGTCTTTCACATATATGCTCCAAGGTTTTCCACTACATTCACGTTCATATTTCCTTAAAGGCATGTGATTTAGCCTCTGAGGACTGTTTGCATGCATGTGAAAGAAGGCAATCAAAAAGACTCCGAAATGTGTAGCAATGAATCACTTAGCCTATGTTGTACTTCTTAGATGGCTTAATAAAGCAACTACAGAGAAGTTCTCCTTCTTGTCCTTCAAAGTTTCTGAGCAAATGGCTAATAAAACTATTTTTTCAACAATCTCTCTGAAACAATATGTCACCTTGTTTCATGGTTAAAATATAAAGCCAGAGTTGGTCATGGCACCATCTAGGTTTGTAGACTTGCTTTATTTTCCAGGGTGACTTAGACTTCTTCCCAATTGGTCCCAGTTACAGAAAGGATCCTGCCTTTCTGACTCTGTGGCACAATTGAAATCATTGAGTTGAGTTATATCGCTTGTTGCAGGCAGAAGAGAACTCAAATTAGGCATGATGTATTTTCCCACTACCACTGTGCTTATGAAGCACTTCATTGTATCTTAATGCTCATCAGTATTTATCTTATTTGTATTCATCTTCAAGGAAACACAGAACAAAGTAAATTGGATTTAAAATTCACAGAGTTGCATTTATTTAATATCTTTCTTTTCATCTTTTGCTGTAAAAGATATCATTCCATCTCATGAAAATTACCTAAGAAATCTTTTATTCTCAGAACTGCAGCTCAGTTTACTTTAGTTCAAATGCTGTAATGTATTATAGTAAGTTTGGAGAACATTGGTTAATTTTTGAAGAAGCTAAACAAAGGTTGTCACATGACATCACAATGGCTCTTATGAAAAATTTTGCTAAAGAAATACATTTTTATTCATACATAAACCTACACAATGACATTTTTAGCAGCACAGATGCCCAAACCTGAAAACAACTTAAATGCCCAACAGCAAGTAAATGGATAAACAGCTCTACTGGGAAAGGGGTTCTGTGATTAACAAACCAACATTAAGATATCTCAACTGGGTATATTTCCAGATATCTCCACAGATACTATCCTTTGTGAAAGGTGCCTAAAACAAACAAACAAACAAATAAATAAAAACAAAAACAAAACAAAACAAAAAACCTTTCTAACTCCCAACTAAAACCTGTAAGAAGCAATTAGGAATTAACTAGAGATTTCAGTGACTGGAGTAAAAGTATGAATGCTCAGCATGAAAGAACTCCTTGGGGATTAGGAATTGATCTGTATCCCATGTATTTGTGGCTACAAGAATATCTGCATGCATAAAAACTCATAAAAAGTGAACGTTGGAGTTGGGAAAATGCATCATTATTTGTACTAGTGTTCATAACATGAGATCAGAACGTAAGCAACCACATAAAAAGGCAGGCACAACAGTACATGCTTATAATCCAAGTGACAGTAAAACCTACATAAGATGATTCAGTGGATTTGCTAGCCAGAATACCTAACCTATTCAACGATCTTCATATTTACTGAGAGACCCTGTCTCGAAAAGTAAGGGATAGAATACATGAGGAAGACAATGGACATCAAACACCGATCTTCACAAACATATACAGTAGCAGCAGCAGCTGCAGCACCGGCAGCAACAAGAACAATATCAAGTTACAAAGTAAATGAGTTTTCTGAGTGAAAGTCAGAAAACTAAAATCTGTATTGCTAAAAATCTTTCCTGTAACATGTTAAAATACTGTGAAAAAAGCAAGTTTAAAAAACATGATTTATAGTGGATCACAGTTCAAAACACAGTCCATCATGGTGGGAAAGACATGCTGGCAAGGCCTAAAGGACATATTCATATAACATCGATAAACAAGAACCAGGAGCAAATGAATTCATGCCACCCATAACCCTTTCTTTGCATCTGCAGTCTGCCGACACAGGAAGTGTCTTCCTCACTTGTTTAATGTAATTGAGATCATCTCCATATGTATTTAGAAGCCCATGACCCAGAATATGGTGGAGTGTGTTTACTTGAGAGTTAACACCCATCATATCCATGGGTAAATCTTTACAATTCTCACATATGCAAGTAAAATAAATAGTAATTCTTGCCAGTTGTGCCTACTGTTACCACCTGATGCTCTGAACCCCATATTTCCAAGTCTTTCCATGTGGAAAGGATTTCGTGGCAATGTTCTCACCCCTGGAGTAGAGCAAACAGGATGTGGGCCTCCATGAAAGCTGATGTTTCCTGTGGGGATGGGGGTTGTTTGTATAATAATATACACATTTTCATGTTCCTTCTTCAGAGAATACTCTCCCTGTTAAGGTTAATGACTCCATGATAATTAGAAACAGTCGAGTACAGGAGGTGAGAATATGTTCCTTGACAAAATGATAAACACTATGACCTTCAGGAGAGCCCTTAAGGCTGTGAGAAAGAACATGAGTTCAAGAATGTATAATTTCTCTACTATGCAAAATGTAAGGATGCAATATGAATTATGAGAGGCTTCAAAGACCTACAAAAATAAAAAAAAATAAAACCAGAGGCAGCTTCACTGTAACCCAACTTGTCAGAAAGATATTAAGGAAGGAGATAAAGAAATTTGTGGAGTGATGATCACTTCCCAACATAACAAGTTTATTGGTTGTGTTTACAAAGGCAGGCAGATTTCTGAGTTCATGGTCATCCTACAACACAATGAATTGGGGTCCAGGTGTGGTGGGAATGATGATCTCAGAGCTGGATCCCACCCAGCTAGCTTATTGTTTGTGGCATCAGTTTCTGATTTAGTAGTACTTCTGATCTTTGTGTGTGTTGTGTAGGAGTCCTTTAACTACTGCAAGGTAGGAAAAAATGAGTTTAGATACAATGGTAAGATGGTAACAATTAGAACCAATAAGAAGGTGATGTTGTAACAGTGAAGTCATCTGTGCATATTATATAGTGGCTTTCAGAAATGGACTCAATGGGAACATTTTAAGCCTATGGGTTGTATTCTATTATCAAAATAAAGCTATAATGTAAAATATATTAATCATACTGTGCAGAAGTATGACAGAATGTCCACTGTTAAAATTCAATTTCCCAAATACTTCTGACATACTTGTTTGTCTCTACTTAGTGAAATTTTACTAGTTCAGTTATTTTTATTTGTTTTCCTCAATAAAGTTCAGATGGCATTAAAAACTGATCTTTTTCCTGGTTCTGTATGTGCTTGCTTTTTTGAATTAGTCAGAGCAAAGCTGTTTCAGACCAGAAATTCCTGTAATTAGTGATTTGTGTCACTAGCATGGCTTCTCAAAAGACTGTTTTATGCCTTTGGAATGCATTTAAATTTTGGGGAAAAGAACAGAACAGCCTCTTCAGGCTCCCTCTGGGTAAGACATTTCAACCACTATCACATTAACTTCATTTTCATGGAGGGAGAGCATCAAACCATGAGACAGCTTTACCCATTGTCCTAGCTGGGTATTAGAACCCACACTTATTCTTGAGAAAACATATATTTACAGGTTATTCATGGCTCTTAGGTTTGTGCTATTTCTACAAAGAATCTTTAGTTTGGCTTTATCAGTTAATTAGGTATTTGATTAAGTGCTCTGAACTCTGTTGTCTCTTTAATCAGCTAAAGGTTATTTTTGCCTGTCCTGGGACCAGACAGTGGTATAGGATATCAGAAAAGAATTTTTGGTGTTTTAAGGGAAAGATTTGAAAGATTAAAAGCATAGAAAGATTTATAGATGTCAAACAAGGTTCTGAAAAGAAAAATTATGAAAATATAAAGTGGTTTCCCACCTCCCAGAGTAAAACTTGAAAACTTACATGAAAACATCCAGTGATATTCAGAGTGTAAAACCTAATGTGTATTAATTCTCCAACTGCTGACTGTGGGATCCCGGTTTACTTCTCCCTGAAAAACATAGTTTTATGGTCCTGATTTGTACATTGTGCTTATAAAATTGATATCAGAGGAATCCACCTGGCATATCTAAACTATTTAATGCCCTACTCAACTATGCTCTATTATGGTCTACTCAGCCTCACACATAAGAAAATACGAACATTATCAGAAGCCATGTGTCCAGCAGCTTTCAGTTTGGAGCAAACGACACCACTGGTAATTCCCAGAGCTTCATAGCTCGGGAAATCATATAGATAACGATTTGTTTAGAGGAGTGGCTTTCAACCTTCCTAACGCCGCAACCCTTTAGTACTGCTCATCGTGCTGCAGTGGCACCCCTACCATACATTGTTCCCATTGCTACTTTATAACTATAATGTTGCTCCTGTTATGAATCATAATATAAATATCTGATGTGCAGGATATCTGAGATGTGACTCTTATGAACAGGTCATACAGTCCACAAGGTGTCTTCACCCACAGATTGAGAACTGCTTATTTAAATGTTTTAAAAGGCTTAGTGGCTAAAGTAGCTTGACTCGATGTGTACACTGTTTTCTATGTTTGGTTAAAATTGGCAAAATTACAATCACATTTTAAGCATGGTAGATTTCATCTACATGTATGTTCCCTTATCTTATATAATTAAGTACTTCAATTGTATAAATTATATTTATATTTTTAATTTGAATAGAATAGTAATACACAAATAAAGTTCTTTGTCTATCTGATCCTTGACATGCAAATAATTGTTTCATTTGTTGTAATATCACGTTAAATATCAAAATATATTTTGATAAAGAATTAGCATTTCAATTTCAAATGAAGAGATTTTTAACATAAATAGAATTTAATCTAAAATAAGTTATAGACTAAGTTACTTTCTAGGAAAAGATTTTCACTCATTTTTAATATTTTTCCGATGTATGAAACAAATATACAGAGACACATCCACATACTGCAATTCAACAAAGCAGTGTGTTATGTAATGTACCTATGAGTTTAAAATTCCATAGTAAAATTGCCTTTTATTAATAGGCCACTCTAGTCTTTCAGAGAATCTTTAATTCGCTAGTGTGTTACTTGAAGTACTTTTTCATATGCTAGATATATATTCTCATACACCTAAATTGAAGACAGAGAATCAAATTGCTGTGTATTGTTATTGAAAGTGAAATTGAGAACACCAATCTCTGATGTGATATCATACCCTACCTTAGCTTGGCTTCAATCTGGAAGGAATTAAGGCTGAAATAGAGCAATTCCCTCACCAAGATGATATAACATACTTAAATTGTTCTATGATTAACAATAACAACAACAATGACAACAAAAACAATGACAAGGGTATTTGAACCTGACAATTAGGAGAAAACACAACCCTGACAAACAGTAGTTGGTATTAATAATATACCATGACCTTGTAGTGGCATCTATTTTTTTAAGTAAATTTCTGAGATTTGTTAATCAATTCACATACAAGGGACATATTATTTTCAAATTATACGATTATTAACTTGTAATACTAATAGTTCCGCAGTCATCACCATCATTTAAGTTTAGAAAAATTCTCATTATTCCCCAAAGAAACCTCTTACAGAATAGTAATCATCAGCATTCACCCATTCCCCATCCCTGGCAACCATGATTGAACAATTTTGCCAATATGCTTACCTAATCTGGTCTTTTATGTAAATAGAATCATTTGATATGTGGAATTTGTTGTCTTTAAAGTAGGATATTGTTTTAATGATTCCTGACATTGTCAACAGTTCATTCTTTTTTATGGCTTAATAATGGCTATTCCAGATTTTGTTTTAAGTATTCATTGGTTGATAGGTATTTGAGTTATGCCTACTTTTTGGCTATTATGAATAGTACTATGAGTATTTGTAAGCTGTGAGTGGCCATATGTTTTCCGTTCTCTGGGACATGTATCTAGGCATGGAATTACTGTATAAGTAATCTTTGTACATTATATATTAGTGCCTCACTAACTTTTTATAACACCTTGAAAATAGCTTATTTTTTGAAATGTCTGTATCATTTTACAAGTCTACCAACAAACATTTAAGGAGACCAATTTCTCTCTGTTTTAATTGACAGCTGCTATTGTGTTTCTTTCAATTAATTGCTCCATTTTAAGTTGAATTACTTGATTTCATGGTATTGTTATTCTACGTTTCTATGTGCTCATAAATCCATTTCCATAGAACATAGTTATTTCAAAATATTTCTTCCATGGGGGGAAAAGTCCTTTTAATTTTAAACACTGTATTTTAACACATTAGTTTTTAATATTGACAGTTTACATTATCTTGTTTCTAGTTGTTACATTTGCTATATTTTTATTACTATTTCTCATACACTACTGCCTAAATAAAATGCACAAACATATAATCTTACCTTTTGTTTTAAAACTTTGTAGTTTTAGTTTTTTATAGTTAGGGACAGGATTCATATCAAGTTTAATTTGATTATGGTGAGAGGTCAGGTTCTAACCACATTTTGTACATGTGGACTTCTATCTTCCAAAATCATATTTGCTGAAAACAAAACAAACAAAAACAAAAACTCTTCCTCATTGAACTCTCATAACAAATCTTTAGACAGTTGGTTTGGCATAGACATGGGAACTGTTCTTCAACCCTGATTCTATGTCATGCTCTGATTCTCTGTCAGTGTTCTCCAGGCCTATTTCTGTGCCAACACCATGACTCTGTGGCTTTATACCAAGTGTGGAAATCAACAAATGTGCACCATGTTTTGATGTATTTGTTTTTTTCAAGATTTTTTTTTTTTGGCGATTCTGTGCCTTTTATGTTTCTACATGAACTTTAAGATCAAATTGTTGATAATTTTAATAAAAATTATTTGAGTAGTATTCTGTCCAATCTCTACATCATTTCAGGGATTATTGCTCTAAAAATATTAAATCTTAAATTAATGAAAATGACTGTCATCCTGATTATTCCTGATTATTCATTTTAATTGCCTTAGAAATATTTCATTTCAAAATGAAAGATCTGTAATTTCTTCAAGCTTACTTTTAAGTTTTATTTTTGACCTGGTAAATATATACACCTATATTAGCTAGCTGAATATATACACCATACCACATTTACTATGTATTCAGACAAGATCAGGTCAAAAATATTATGAAACTGGTCTCTATTACTAAATATATACACTTTTTGTCATTCATGGATAAAAACTAGTTATACAATGTTCCATTATATTTGATAATATAAGTAATCTAGAAATGACTTAAGATATATAGATTTGTATATGTTGTATAAAATCAAAATTCATTTCACATAGCTTACTAGAGCTGCCATAGATTTTGTTTCTAATTGTTTTCTGGAACTAGTCCTCCATGGATAATGAGGGTTAACTGAATTTCTGTACAGTCTCCATCTTTCTTCTTACATTGTCTTTATGTTCTTGAATGCTCTCATTTGGTTCTCTATAAGAATTGTAATTACTGATGTCAGGAATTAGATGCCTTTCCATCTTTAACTCCAGCTTTTAAACCTAGACAAACTACTCTGCTTTACTTTTCTCTCACTGTTGGCAATTTCTTTTACTATTTCAACAGATCTTAGATTCTTTTCTGATTTATTTTATGACTTTTTAATTTGATTTTTGATCATTTGAGTAATTATTAGATATTTCTAGAGATTTTTGGATTTCATAGAAAATGCTCCTAAGTTTATTACATGATTGTTAGGACATGGTATGATTTCAATACAGATATTTTCTGACATACTATACAATATTTTTAGCTTACAGTTGTTTGGAGGCTATTATCATAGCAATCTGAAGAGATTCTTTAGAAATCGGAAGGAAGCTAAACTAAAATAATTCTCAGGGAACCCAGAAAATTTGCAAATTGTGCTTTGCATGGATGTCAACTAGTGGTGTGGAGGCAGGAAAGACAAATGAAATAAGACAATTTGAAATAAAAACTAAGATGGTCTTGCTGTTTTATCTTCATTAATAAAGGTTACATGACTTTTGTTCAACTTTTGCTGTTGTTGATATTGGTGATTTCTGAAGAAGAAGAAGAGGGATAGTCTGAGTTTTGTTCTTTGGAACAAATCTCTCAATGTAACCCCCACTGGCCTTCAACATGAGTCTTTTTACATTGTCCTCCAATCTAGATTAAGATGTATTTTCAACAAATCAAAAAACCCTTTAACCTAGAAAAAACAGTAAATTGGAACTCCAATGCTTGTATATACAGACAAATTATATATGTATTAATAGTTTCATATTTAGTAGTGTAAAATACACTTTTCTCATTACTGTTTTTCTAATAAGAAATCCACCACAAAATAAGTGTGACTGAAGCTTAAAATGTCTATGTGTATCATGTAACACAACAATAACCCAATTACTGCTAGTCCAAGTTAAATCATTTAAAATTAATTAATTTTAGGACTGAGAAATACAATAAAACATATTAATATGTTAAGAAAGATTTTTAAGAAAAAAATTGTTCCTCAAGTCTTAGGTCATTTTCAGCTATTATTACAGATCCTCACAGGCTTGTAAAATAGCAATATATTGGATGTATTTGGCTATTATCCTAGAGACTGTAAATTCCAGAACTGACAGATCATCTCTTAGGGTCTCTTGTCTCATTCTAACAGAGACAAGGGTGATGGGGCACATTAGGGATAGATAGGAAATACCTCCCCCCCCGCCTTGTGTGTGTGTGTGTGTGTGTATGTGTGTGTGTGTGTGTGTATGTGTGCGCGCGCGCATGTGTTTTACAGTGCTGGAGATGGAACCCAGGGCCTTAGGCAAATGTTCGCGCAAAATGGAATTTACTCCTATAGTAACCTCCTCAACTCTAGCAATAACATCATTAATTCCTTCATGATTGCAGAGCCCTTCAAAATGATGTAATCCCTCCTTCATCATCATACCATGAATGAACATACAATGGCAATGGAAATTCACTATAAGTTTTAGAAAGAAAACAATGAAATTTCTACTGAAAAACCTTTACGTGACAACCATAACTACATCTGTACCTATCAACAGAACCTTGAAGCAATAACAGTTAACACTTAGCAGCTAGAGATAGAGCCTATGTTCACTTACTTTCAATAATGGGCATAACAATTGGCAGAAAATAAAAGTAAACAGAAAACTTAAAAAAAAAACATTAGCTAACCGGACCTGGCAGACCTTTACAGAGCATTCCATCTGAAATAAGCCAAGGTGTTCTCCCAGCTCACCTTGACCATTCCCAGGAAAGGACATGTATCAAAGCATAATCCAGCAGCAATGAACTTGAAAGAATGGTTCTCCTTGACCAATAATGAGGTTATAATGCAATAAACCCACTGTAAATTGAAAATATTATAGGTTAAAAAATAGTCGTGATACTCCTCACTTAAGGTAACATTTACTTTTCCTGTTGCTATGATAAAGTGCCCTGACCACAGCTTAAGGGACAAAGGGTTTATGCTGATTTACAGTTGCAGAGAATACATTTCAGTGGGCAGGGAGGTCATGGTAGCAGCAGGCTAACTCATCACATTGAATGGAAAGTCTTGAAGCAGAAAGTAACTGGAAGTGGGGTCTGGCTATAAAGCTGCTGGACCAGTGGTTCTCAACCATGTTGTGGTGACCCCAACCATAAGATTATTTTCATTGCTACGTCATGACTATAATTTTACCAGTTATGAATCATGATGTAAATATGTATAAAAATGTTTTCTGATGTTCTCAGGCAACCACTGTGAAAGGGTTTTTGACCACAAAAGGGTTTTTGACCCAGTATTCAAATGCATAGACCAATGGAGGACTTTTTACATTCAAACTACATCTATACTAATAATACTTATAGCTTAGGCAGTTTCACACTATTCACCCCTGTGCTCCCATAGCTAACTGGAAGCTACTTTTTTCTTTTGCTGCTTATCCTTTGAGGAGGCAATCACTCTGCATATGGCTAGCTTGCAAAACAATCAAATTTCAAATTCTAAATGATATATTCTACTGAGCATATATCATGCAGTATATATCATTACCTTCAGAAAACCTAGAAATTAAATGTTAGTTAAACCATTGCTAAGAAAGCATTTTTGTTTATGTCACATTTTCTCACTTTGTTGTATAGCTTTTTCATTTTTTTAGCAAAATACTTTCATTAATATAATATGATGATTACATAAATAAAACTCTTTTGTTATGCTTCTTGTTTTTGTTAATGTCTATTCATTAGTAATAGTCTAATGAGTAAACTACTCATCTTCATAATCTAATTCTGGATTCTATATTGTCTACTTTTGTTACAAGTTATCAGTGAAGCCTGTCATGGGATTTGTATTTAGAGGTGAATTGATAGATTGCCATTTTGTTGTATTTTATTACACTGTACTGCACTGTAATTTGTATTCCTCAATCAGCAAAATTGAGCAACATTTGCCAGTAGGCTTTGTCTTTTTGTTGGGAGGGATTTACATGTTTGCTTTTCAATTTTTTTGTTTGTTTTATTAATGCAGTGTTCTTCATGACCACTGCAGCAGGGGCAGCATGACAGAGTTCCCACCCTTGAGCAGAGTCAGCAGGGCAAAGACCTCCAGGAGTGTTGACCACTGCTAGCCTTAAGGCTTTTTCGTATATTTTACTTTATGTTCCTCCTTTGGGGAAATGTTCTTTGCCAAGGGTAATGACTCCATGATAATCAGAGAGAACAGGAGTTCAGGAGGCAAGGGTGTGTCTAATGTCCTTAGCAAAATGGTAAATGCTGAGCCCTTAGCAAAATGGTAAGCCTGAGACCTAAGGCTATGGGAAAAATTCTAAAAACCCAACTTCAAAAATATATAAACAGAGTTTTTCAACTATGAGAAATATAAGGATGCAATAGCAATTATTAGGGGCATAACAGACCTAAAAAAATCAAACAAACAAAACAAAAAAACTAAAAAACAAAATAGGCTTCTGTGCTATGAGCCAGCTTGTCTGAAAGATATTAAAGCAGAGAATAAAAAGATTTGGGGAATGCTGATCTCAGAGCTGTGCCCAGCCCAGCTAGCTTATTGTCCGTGTTTACAAAGACAGGCAGATCTCTGAATTCATTTTCCATGGTTTTTTGTTGTTTTTTGTTTGTTTGTTAAAAGTACTTGCTGTCTTTTTCTAAGAATCAAGGGTCTACAGTCATAAAATGCTGATTCATGGGATAATCAAAAGGGAACATGGAGTAAATGACTGAATTAATGTGTAAATAGAAGACTGAGCTTTGGTCAGAAAGAAGGTGCTACCCAGAGATAGCTTCCTGGAGAGCAAACACAACTGTTTTAGAATGTTTTCTAGCTGCTTCTATGACTTTGGACAGAAAGTCCAAGATATTTTTCTAGCACAAGAAAGCTGTCTCAAGCAGAGAAAGCTGTCTTGAGTAGACTATAGAACCAAAAGCTATCTACAGAGAGCTGTCTAGGGAGCTATCTCAAGCAGATGATAAAGCTGTCAGCTTGCACCCCATCATTTGGCTTCGAGTAGTATCTTTCCCAGCACCCCTTCCTCAGAACTCCTCTCCAAGCCAAGGCTGGTCCTTGGCATTTTAGCTGCTGTGTCTGATCTATGGAAAGCTCACAGATAGCCTGGATAAAATACAACAGCCTTCCAAATCTTTGCAGGCTACTGACATATACCCATACAACAACTCTCGAGGTTCTCAAGAATATAACGGATTTATCAACGTTACCTATCTTATGCTATTTAAGCTCTTTGTTGATTAGCTGCTTGAGCATTTGTTGGAACTGCTGACATCATACACAAAGCTGTGATTTGTACAATTGTCTCTAATGGCTATATATCCTTACTAGGTGAACTCTGAGTTTTATGAATGGAGGAACTCTTCTGTGAGGAAAAGGAAGAGTTTCAGGTAGTGACCCATCCCATTGACTGCTTGACTCAGAATGTTCAGAGCAACCAAGGTGTGATAGCTATAGGTATTCATGACCAGTCTTCTTTCTTTTTTTCTGTGCTTTTACATTTTTTCCTTCCTTCCTTCCTTCCTTCCTTCCTTCCTTCCTTCCTTCCTTCCTTCCTTCCTTCCTTCCTTCCTTTCTTTCTTTCTTTGTTTCTTTCTTTCTTTCTTTCTTTCTTTCTTGATACTTTATTTACATTTCCAATGTTTCCCTTTTTCTAGGTCTCCTCTTTGGAAACCCCCTATCCCCTTCCCCTCCCCGCCTCTATGAGGGAATTCCACCTCCCACCCACCCACTCCCTTATTCCCACCTTGACATTCCCCTTTACTGGGGCATCTAACACCCTCAGGCCCAAGGACCTCTCCTCCCCCTGATGGCCAACAAGGCCCTCCTCTGCCACATATGTGGTCTGAACCATGGGTCCCTCGATGTGTATTCTTTGGTTGGTGCTCCAAACTCCAAGACAACCGGGGGGGGGGTGTCAGGGCCATTGACACTGTTGCTCCCTCCATGGGGCTGCAAACTGCCTCAGCTCCTTCAGTCCTTTCTCCAATTCCTCCATTTGGGACCTCACTCTCAGTCCAGTGGTTACTGTAAAGTGAAATTTCGGCATTCTGAACTTTTGGATTAATATCCACTTATCAGTGAGTACATACCATGTTCGTTCTTTTGTGACTGAGTTACCTTGCTCAGGATGATATTTTCAAGTTCCATCCATTTGCCTGCAAATTTCATTAGTCATTGTTTTTAATAGCTGAGTAGTACTCCATTGTGTAGATGTACCACATTTTCTGTATCCATTCCTCTGATGAGGGACATCTGGGTTGTTTCCAGCTTCTGGCTATTATAAATATGGCTGCTATGAACTTTGTGGAGCATGTGTCTTTATTACATGTTGGAGCATCTTCTGGGTATATGCCCAGGAGAGGTATAGCTGGGTCCTCAGGTAGCATTGTGTCCATTTTTTTGAGGGTCCACCAAACTGATTTCCAGAGTGGTTGTACCAGCTTGCAATCCCACCAACAGTGGAGGAGTGTTCCTCTTTCTCCACATCCTCGCCAGCA
>CM052708.1:87757465-87794670 GCA_028551405.1 Uromys caudimaculatus | reverse complement strand
TTCTTTAGGTGCTTCTCAGCCCTGCGAATTTCCTCAGTTGAGAATGCTCTGTTTAGCTCTGTTCCCCATTTTTTGATGGGGTTATTTGGTTTTCTGGAGTCTAACTTCTTGAGTTCTTTGTATATATTGGATATTAGCCCTCTATCGGACATATGGTTGGTTAAGATCTTTTCCCAATCTGTTGGTTGCCGTTTTGTCCTATTGACAGTGTCCTTTGCCTTACAGAAGCTTTGCAATTTCATGAGGTCCCATTTGTCGATTCTTGATCTTAGAGCATACCCACTGGTGTTCTGTTCAGGAACATTTCCCCTGTACCCAGGTGTTTGAAAGTTTTACCCACTTTCTCTTCTATTAGATTAAGTGTAACTGGTTTTATGTGGAGGTCCTTGATCCACTTGGACTTGAGCTTTGTACAGGGAGATAGGAATGGATCAATTTGCATTCTTCTACATGTAGACTGCCAGTTGAACCAGCACCATTTGTTGAAAATGCTGTCTTTTTTCCACTGAATGGTTTTAGCTCCTTTGTCAAAAATCAAGTGACAATATGTGTGTGGGTTCATTTCTGGGTCCTCAATTCTATTCTATTCATCTACCTGCCTCACAAAACATGGGGAATCTCACTGTTCTTTGTAACATTAATTCACTTTTCTTGAATTAATCATTCTAGCATTTTAACAAGCCTTCAACAAATATCCAGAGTGAGACAAAGTAAATATTGACAGTGATTTGCATGCTGTCATGCAAGATTAGGCTTTTAAATGTCTTTACTATTTTGAAAGGCCCTCCAAGTTTTAATTGCCTTGACACCAGCCTGGAAGATTTATAAAAGGGCATGGGTTTCTGGCTTACTCACAGTTAAATTTTCTGAAAATAATTATCAGAATATGCTTCAAGTTTTGATACATGGTCTCATTATGTTGCCCAGCGAGGCCTTGAATTAACAATCCTCCTGCCCTAGGCTCCCGAGAGCGCTGAGATTGATTATAGATGCATGCCACCCTACCTAACTCAAAACAAGCTTTAAAAAAAGGTGTTAGTATACTATGGTTTTATGTCTTTTTTCCAAAAGCATATAGAATAGGTTGCATTCTTATAAGCACTACATATTATTTTGCAACTTGCTTTTTTTTTTTTTTTTTTTACATAATAAATCAGTGAGTTCCTTCAGTGTATGGAACTGAATTCACATATATTTATCTTCAGGTCAAGTTCATCCTTCATCACTCTGTGTTCCAGAGATTGAGACTGTCACCTCACTTTAGATTGGACATATAGGTTCATATGATGAAATCAAACAGCAGAGGGATGTACATTCTGCAGCCTTTAACCACCAAGACAGAGAGCCATTCTGTGCAGTCATTCTAGCTGTGGAACAAACACATACCATCAAGTAGTGAAAACAGTCTCTGTCAATTCACACATCAGAAAGCTCTTCATTCATCTCCTTTCAGGCATTTGTTAAATGTGATGCTGATGGTGCGTCATTATCTTGAAATTAACACGTGGGTCTGAAGGTAAGATGCTGGTTTCCAGTCTGTTGATTGACAGTGTGTGTTTGGGTTTGCCTTCTTCTTCCTTATCCATTATTAGAACATGATCATTCATGATCAAATATTTCCTTAGCTTTCAACCAACTCGTACAAATGCTGAAAACATTGTATCCTCAGTCACTATCTTCATTTTGGTGGTTTCTCAGATATCATACATGACTTACATTAATATATATCTGCTTATTTTTCATATCTTTGATAACATTATTTTAACATGAAATTATCTAATGTCATTAGAATGTACCTTGCTGTATATTTGCGGCAAAGGTTCATCTTTATAAAGACTTTGACTATGTAGTAAATTTTACCAATGCTATTTATTAAGTTCAAACACTGCTTCCCTTATTGAACTGTTTTTTTTATTTTACAATAAGTGTTAATATATATTTTGTTTATGAAATATGTAATGCTTATCTGTCTGAACCTATGTCAACATATTTCTTGATTGAAGTAGTTTCTTAATGTTTTAAAAAATGGGTATCATTTGTCTGTCTTTATTCTCTAATACTTATTGCTCACTTTCAAAAACATATTTTCCTGATTCATGGAACTCATTTGCATAATTTGTTATATGTTATAGTAAGATTTTGTTTGAAACTGCATTACAGTGAAATATTAATTTGGGAAAAATAACTCATACATAATAGCGTGCCATGAAATATCTCTTTTCGTATCCTTTATATGTGGTCATTACCACATTTGTTGATTTTTAGTTGTGTCTATGGTTTTGGGGCTGTATAAGTCAGAGGTTGAGCAATTGTCTACCATGCATAAGACTTTATCTCTAGCACTAAAAAAGAAAAGAAAAATTATGCCTTTCAGCACTTTATTGAATTTCTTATACCTTATGTTTTTGAAAGCTGAATCACCAGTATAAATGAAAACTTCTCATATATCTAGAACTTTTGTGCTATCAAACCCTCTTAGGACTTCAAAATGATTTAGCTAGTCCTAGTTTATTCTAAGCATATAATTATATGTTTATATAGTATGTAACCATATGTGTGTGCAACTTGCTTGTCCTGTTTTCATGGCATATGGATACTTATTATCTAATTAACTTATCTAATTAAATAAAATTCTTGGAATATTTAAAAATAATTGAAAATAAAATTCTTGAGTTTTATTTAATCCACTTGATCAAGTAATTTAATTTTATCAATATCCATTTTATTGGTTGCTCATACTTAGTTTGTTTATTATGTCACCAAATTTTATAGTACCCTCTTCTATAATATTTTTCATCATTGCTAAGGATTTACATTGACTTTTATGACCATATCTCTAAGTAATAGCCATATGCTGTTTTTTCTATATTCAGTTTATTAGATTTATTTACCAGTCTTTATTGTTGTTTTCATTTGATTTGATTTTTGATTTCATAAAGGATTTCAGAACATCACATATTATTCATTCAAAGATTTGATATTATTTTCATTATGGTTTAGTCTAATATTTTACAGTTTGCAGTATATGTCTGAAATTCCAGTTGAGGTTCAGGTCATGTTAAAACAGCATCTTGTCATTCCCAGCTTCACCTTGATCACTGGAGTTCAACTTGTTCATTTTAAATTGGTTTCATGGGCCAAAAAGGTGGCTCAGTAAATAAAGGCTCTTACTGCTGTGGTGCCCAGCAATCCGGTCCCAGGACTCAAGTGCTGGCAACAGAGAACCAATTTCTACACACTGTGCAAAGTGGCATGCATCATCCATAAATAAATAAAAGGAAACTATTTAAATATTGTTTATAAATATCATTCTGTATGCTTAGTTAAATCTCATTTATCATGAGTCCTGATTCTTGCTTGTCTGAATTTTGTCAGCAATCAGGCTTTGTAATCATTCTCCTGTCCTGTTCATTTGCTAGCATAGACTGTTGCTTTTATCTATTTTTGTGATATATTTTGGAAGTTAGCATCATTGAATAGAGTTTTCTTATAAACTTAATTGCATTTTGTATCTTGTTTTTGGTTTAGTTTTATTGTTTCATGTCTCAGAGGATTTAAGGTCAAAGATAACCTTAATATAACTGGGCCTCTGAAAGCAATTCTAAATAGTCAACATCTTTGTCTGGCTTGAAAATCATTTTGGCAGTTTACAAGAGTGGTGTTGTTTTCCTGAGTGTCATGTTAGTTTTGAACCGATACAGTTGGTTGTCTTGTCATCTGGGTGAATGTTGCCAGATAGTAAGCAATGGGCAAATGGTTGCAATTCGTGCATGTACTTTCATAAAATTTACACTTAGGACACTGTGGCTTAGCCTACAGGGAGTACATTGCCTTTCTGTTGTCTCCTTCTAATTATCATGGCTCTATGGCAAATATATTTTAAGTTTTAATAGTGATTAAAGAAGCAGACCTTTGTTTTACTGTGGTCATTGCTGACTGTACTAATTTACTTACTGACTCAAGTTAAATTTGGAAAAGAAATAAGCACATATTTTGGACTTCTTCTAAGAAAGAAGTGTGACTTCATGTCATATAAGTAGGAAGCTAATCTCCTTGTGCTTTAAAATATGTGAACTTCCTAAGGCACAGCAGGTTAACAATTTTCTTTAGCTGCATTTAAATCCTTGAGCAGTTCTATAGACTCTCAAAAGCTTACTTTTATTGGACACTTGTTATTTTTCTGTAGACAAAGAAGTAAGAGCTGCAAAATCATTAGAGTAATTTCAAGGAAAGAAATTAATATTAACAGAGGAATAAACTCTACAAAAATCTATCATTTATAGTGTGAATGTCATATATATATATATATGGTACATGAATAGAACCTATAAAGTACAAATTAAGGACTTCAGAAAATAATGCTGGGAGCAGACTTATGTTCTTAACAACTATGAATGTAGGATTATGGCTAATAAGTCAGTCAGAGAATGATAGAAACAATTTTCAATTTTGTAATATAAGAAAATCCTAAAATCAGATCTGGATATTTAGTGTTTTTTAATGCAATGGTCACAGGAGAGAGACTCCAGGTCAATGTTGACTGGACAGGAAGGCATGGCATAGGGAAATATTGGGAGAGTTTCACGGGCTGAAGGAAAATCCACTACAGATGTTATAAAGTACATGCAGCACATCGAAAGAAATGCTTTTGTTGGAAATACTTTCTTCCAAATACATGAAAACAATTGGAAAATCACTTGTATTTTCAAATATTTCAGTCTGTTTTTCTCTCTGAAAATACAAAAAAAAAAAAAAAGGATAGAAAGAAAAGAAAAGAAATGTGCAGCTCAAATCTTTGACTCAGCATCTTTTTCAAACTACTTAATGGAAAATCAACAAAAGTAGATTGGCAAATGTAGTGGTCTTGATCTTGTAAGATACAGTAATACAAATTCTGAATAGCCTGAACAATATTTATGAACAAAGCACTAATTTTTTCTGTAATGCTTTTCTCAAAGCTATCCCTAGGTTTTTTCTGTGTCCCATTACCTATAGTTCGACAGAAAATCAAGTTCCATCATTTGAACTGGCCTAGCAGATGACTCCAATTACAGACATGCCTAGTAGATAGATGCACAAGTGTTGCCCAGGAATTGGTGGCTAGCCCAATAATCTTAAGGACTTAAATGTTTAAAAGAAGTGGTAGGTGACCAGGATACTTCAGCTCCAGATAAAGATATATATGTGTATATACACACACACACACACACACACACGCACACACACGCACACATATATAGTTATTTATCATTCTGAGGGGGTATTTTTTGTTTTTGTTTTCTATGGACAAACAAAAGTTTGTTCTGGATTTGGCTCAATGACAGGATGTTAGTCTCAATGCTGGACTCTTCAAATGATGGAAAGACAGGACATTCCATTTGAGAGAAGCTATTATATCTGTAATGGAGTTGTTCTCTCATCATGACTTTCTCCTGCAGTCCTTGCTAGCCAGCTCATTGACGCAGTCACTCAGCTATGAAACATTTCTGCAGTTAAAAGTGCAGGTCAAGTTTTGGATTTCTTTCTCCCACTTTCTGATATACCATTCAAGCACAGAGACCAACAGAACTATTCCTTTCTTCTACTCACATTGATATAGGCACATAAAAGTTACTTTTGCTAAACATTAGCTCCTTGTGTGTTCCCCTAAAGTAACTAGAACTAGCTGGAAGCCTGACATTGCTACCTTCATTTCACACATGTATTTTGGCTGAAGTCACAGATATAAAGACAAGTTATCATCCTCAATGTTTCCTAGTTGTTCCCCTTGAATTTATGAGAGAGAGACAGACAGACAGACAGACAGACAGACAGACTCAGGAAAGATCATCTCCTAGATGGGAACAAATTTCCATGAGGTTAAGGCTGCACCTCAAACAATGGAGAGATTACCGAGCTAACCAATTATTTTATTACTATACTAGGCTAGAGCTGAAATAATGGTAAGTCAGTGGTGCCAGGATGACAGCTTGACCAAGACTATTCACAATACAAACTTTTGGCCTCCCTTAAAATTGAAGCTCATGTAACTACACTGAAAATGGATGTGAGGCTCCCTGGATCTTTCTATTTGTTCTTCTGAATGGAGCCATAGTGAACACAGGTGCCTTCTCTGATATTTCACCATTGCTTGTAATTTTTATTGACTGATCAGAGTAGCTGCCTGAGCCAGCTGCTGAGGGCACAGCTTTAAAGCTGAAGACTCCATAACAACTTCACCTTTCACCTACTGTAATATGTTTCACAGATTCATTTGTTCTCTGGATGTCCTCCAATATGGACTGAGTGAGAAGTCTTAATACCCTGGGCAAAGTTTTCTACTGCGTAGAGAAAAAATTCATTCTTAGATTTATGTTTAAGTTATTTTACTATCTGGCCTCAACCAACGCAATGCATCTTCAGGCAATTCCAATTAAACTGGAATTAATATCCCGGTTCTAATTATCCAGGTTCCTAATACTATGCACTCAGTTGTAAAGCTGCTTTTGCAATCACAGTGTGAGGTCACTCTTTTCCCCTGGCTGCCTTCTTTTCATTTGCTCATGACCCAGCTTAATGTCAGTACCTCTGAGAAAATGTCTTCTGCATCCCAGGCTGATAGCCATTTCCTCCCCTGTACTCCAATGCTCTTTATTAATAATTCTATTTTAACATTTACTCAACTGAACTCCAATTATCTGCCAATGCATCTTTCTCACTGACAGAATAATGTTCCTCCTTCCCACAGGGCAAAACCCCTGAGTTTTAAACTAGCACAGAGTTGGCCCAAAGTAGGTGTCTAATAATCATTAGTAGAATGAATGAGGGGTAAGCTAATTGATGCAGAGATGTAGCCTGAAAGTCTAGATTGCACTTTCATTGCTGCTGTACTAAATATATGTGAGAATTTTATTTGTATTTATTTGTGTATTCATTATTCCACACCAGAATAAAATACAGAATACTCTATGAGTTATCTTGGTATTCAATGACTTAAACCAAAAGAATGCCCTTGCTGAAAATCATGATAACTTTTATTAAACTTTTGAAGGTATTCAGGAACATTGTTGAAGAAAATCAAAAGATTCCCTTACAAGTTGTGATGCAGTGAGTAGAGAATTCTTTAATGGGTAGGGGACATCTCTAAAGTCTTTGTGTGTAATACAGATGAGCGGTGTTCATATAACAAAACAGAAATACTTGCAACCTGCTACACACCACTCTTATGAATTTCTTTTTAATAGAAAGAGACTTGTGCATTCTACGTGCTAATTACTCACAGGCCAGAGCTAATTGCAGGAAACAATAATGTATGCTTTTGAGAACAATTCTTTCAGACCCGAACAGACGAAGCATTCATAGGTGAATTGGTTCCCAAATAAATTTCACTGAGAAATCTTTAACACTGACATGTAAAACTACACAAAGATCCCAGCCAGCATTTGAGGAATTACCTTTATAATCCCAGCTTCCTGTGGGAAATAGTTTTGCAACTTGTCCAGTAAAATGTACATTGAGCTACCTTGGTTATTTTCCTAAATATGGATGCAACATTGGTACTGTATTTCAAATGAGAAATGTCCCCCATGGTTTCTGGCATTTGGAAACATTACTTCCAGTTGATGACACTGTTTGGTGCTTTAAGTATTGAAGCCTTGCTGAAGGAATTTTCTCACTGATTACCGACTTTAAGATTGAAAGCCTAGCATACTTAGAGCCTTTTGTCACTGCTTAGAGAGTAGGATTGAGATATGATCCCATGCCTTCCTGCCCTAGCTGCCATGACTACACCTTGCTGTCATGTTTCCAGCTATGATGAATTGATTCCTACCCCTCTCGAGCTATAAACCCAAATAAATTATTCTATTTTTAAGCTGCCTGATCTTGATTTTTTATCATAATCACAGAAAAGTAACTAATATAGATATTTTCTCTAAGCATTTGTTGTTAGTAGTCTCTCCGTTGAGAAACATTATGATTTGACTCAGAAGGAAACCAAGTCAAAACTAAAACCAACAACCAAAAGAAAACAAAAAACAAACAAACAAACAATGGGAGAAAATGACTGGTTCATTTCTAAGGCAGGCATCTGGCATATCTATAAAGATTCTACACTTTCTGTTTTTGCTTATAATTTGTGCTGCTGTCTGTAAACCAGCAACTAAGAATGAGGTAAGTAGGCAGGAAAATCTTCCTCTGAGAGGCACAGCTCTTACACAAGCTGACTTGCTTTCATAGTTTAATTTTTAAAGAAAATAAGCCTGTGAGGATCTTGAAGTTGTGTTCCTGAGACTCAAATCTTACCTCTTTCCCACATACACCTCCTCCTTTCTCCATAATCTCACCTCTAATAGGAGTGTGATTTCCTTCTGTGTTCTGCTAGTGACAATCACTTGTTTTTATTTTTAGTAACTATTAATGTATATTTGAAATGTACAGTGTGATGCTAGAGGAATATGAAATCAGGTTTAGCAAAAGGTTTTGCTCAGTTTCTGTTTTCTTTAGTTACTGATCTGATGATTTCTCTATTTATAAACATGCACACATAAATACATTTTATAATTACCTGTAATTCTGCAATGTTGCATATAAATGTGTGTGTGTGTGTGTGTGTGTGTGTACATATAAACATATACAAAGAAGTTCCTTGGTATACATGAGCATTTTTCTGGAACTCCAGGTTTATAAAATTCTATGAAGCTCAAGTCCCTCACAGAAGATATACAGATGACCTGTGCACATGTTTGTCTACTTTAGAAGATGTTTGTATTACTCTTAATACCACAAAGAGCACACAATGTAAATGTAATGTAAGTAGTGGTTATACTGTATTATCTCAGTGATAATGAGAAACAATATTCAGTAGAGATGCAATTTTTGTAAATGGTTTTGATACTCAGTTGTTTGACTTGAAATTTCTAGAGAATAATGCAGCCTATGTTCTGTCATCCAGTGTATAATTACTTCTTCCACTGAATCAGTATTTGGAATACCATGAGAATTACCAATACAATGTAGCCCCCAATCCCTTCATTCTGTTGCCTAGGCTGGGACTCTTTTTATGGACTTGGAGCTGTGCAAAAGATGGATGGATCAGGGAGTCTTTTAGAACAATGCTTTTTGGTGATAAGAGCCGAAATGAGGAAACAGACACTGTTCTGTGTATAGAAGTAGTTTTCTGAGACTAGAGGCAGTTGAGTTGGGATTCACGGACAACACTTGCCTCCCAAAGGGACATTTTCAGGTAAGAATGTAGTCAACTGACAAAAAAGCAAGAATCGAAACAAAGGCTATGTTTTTATTGTGCTTGAACCTCTGCACTAGTACAGGATCTGACACTCAGCAACTCCTTTTTGACTAGAGGCTATATGAACAAATGAGGTTGAATAAAAGAAAAGAAAATATATATTACACAATGAGAACAGTTTCTCTCTGTAGGTCCCTAGGTTGCTCTGGATACTGAAGAAGATGAGGAAATGATAATTTCAGTCAATAACAAAGAATGGAGTACTTTATGCTATTATGAGACTAGCTGTGAAAGTTACCTTCTAGGAAGGACTTCAGTGGCCCATATGACTTTTTTCAGGGAGCATGTCCTCATCACATCAGGACCTGTTCAAACTGGGTCACCTCAGCCATGATTCTAGTTTTGGGATTTTCCTATTCATGTCCCCAACAGTCCTTTAGTTGCAAGACAGTTTTGCTCTATAGAACAGGCTGGACCTGACCTTGTGATTTACTTGCCTCTTTCTCCTGATTTTAGGATTACAAAGATGTACCCACAGCCATGGCTTTTAAGTGTGATGCCTATATAAGTTTTTAGTGCAATATATCTATAAGAGGCAGCTAATTAAGTTTTTGAAAATTTGAATAATATCTTGCTGGTACATTTAAAATATATTAGCATATTACTGGTACAAGTCCTTGGAAATCCTCCAGTAAAACCACGACCACAACTCAGCTGTGTCTTATTATTGTTTTTGTTTTTAATGTGTGTGATTCAAGAATGAATTGCTCCATAGTGTTTTCTGAGGAAGGATGATCAGTATCTTCCTAACAGAACCCATGAGGACAGAAACAAACATTTCAATGAAACTTCCAAGGTCAGAGTCTGTACAAGATGAATTAGCCTTGCTTTCATTTTGTGTAGTCTGGTAGCCAGCTATCGTATTAATGACTGGACAACTCTTGATGACAGCTGGGCATACAGCCCCACCCTGACAGGGCCAGTGCTATAGTATAGTCTTAACTCCAGTCTTCACCTGCCAACTTGTTTCCTGCATATTCCCTCCTGAAGAAATCTACCACAGCCTTTTCAGAATGCAATTTGAAAATATCCACCAAATCTGTCTTTGATAAGACGTCTCTAGTTTTCTGTTACTCTCAGTGTTTTTAACACAACAATGTTCAATCGTTAAGTTATTATCAAAGATGTTTTCATAATATCATCATTCACCTAAACAAAAGATGAGCCGATTCTTCACCGAACATCAAATACCAGGCATCAGAGTCTTAACATTTTGTGTGCTCTTAAGTGTCAATGTCCTGTAACACTTTGGGATAATACAAGTCTCAGGATAACTTTAAAGGAAGATGACATGATGGTAAATTCAGTATCCCATCTCCCAAATTGGAAATAAAAATCTAGAGAGAAAAAAACAACATGCCCAGATGATTCAAGTTGCATCTTTCACTGGAGCCTGGCTTTGGATCCACCTAGTTTTGCTCTAGAGACTCTATTACATCCCTGAGATAAGTTAGCACACATTTGATCCTAGGAGGATTCCAGCGCAACTTATTTGGCTGTCAAATATTTAAAGAAATGAAGAATCACCTGTGAATGTGAGGAGTGGATTCATGTAAGCAAATATTAGCATTAGAAAATTTACCTGATAGATGCAAACACTTTAGCAAAACCCAAGAGTAATGGTGTGGGGAGCCTGGGTGTTTATTTCTCATTTCACAAAATAGAGCAGTCAGGCTCGCATTTGTCTCAACAAGTAGTTTGTTTAGCTTCTCCAAGGAATAGCAGTAAATGTAAACAAAATCTTATCAGGTAATGTATATCAGCTTTACTCTGTGATATTGGCCTCCTATTCATTTTCAAGATACGCCATTCATGATTGCTTCATTTGGCTGTCTGAGATAGTTTGTGCCTTACCAATGTAAACATCTAACATTTTAATAAATCTGTTCCAGAAGCAAAGATTTCTTGAATTAAATATTGTTTCTCAACATCTGACAACTTAGGACCTCCCTGATATACTGAAGAATTTTTTGCAGAAGTTATGTATATTTGAGTATGTGTTTATGCAAAATTTAAAGAGCTTCATTAATTGATAACTGTCAGAAAAGCATGTTATGTCAGGGTACAGACATTATATTTATTGCTATCAACAATGGTTTCTTCTTGTTCTTTTTCTGCCACCCTGTGAGTGTCCTCAGATCTAAGCTGTCTTCTCACCCTAGGGTTGTTATCCTTGCTAATGTCTAATAGTCCTCTTTATACCCAACCACACTGGAAATATTTATTAGTATTCTCAGTCTTGTTCTATAGACTCGTAATGGTGTGTTTCATTGTTTGTGGTGTTAGCTTTGGGCTGTTAGGCATAATTCTGTTTATGACTGTGAATTCAGGCTGTCCATTCGAACATGACAGATTGTAAATTCAGTATATCTGCTGAATCAGCTGGGTTTGTGCAGTGAATACCAGAGCCTCATTTGCGGAGCTCATGGTTTCTGAGTGAACACCCAGAAGATCAGGCTTGTGATCTTTAAAACAATTTATTTCATTTTCCTCAGTTAAATGACTGTCTTATGGTTTCCATTTTATTTTCTCGTGTATTTTGCTTTACAGGTTGAAATCCATTGCTGTTTTTGGTATGATATAATAACTACGTGAAATCTTGCTTTTTCACCTTGATCACAGAGAGCAACCATATTGCCCATACACTGTAAAGCTTAGATAACACATTTTCCCCCATGTTCAATCAAAAGTGTGTAATGGGCTCTTCTCTTTTGGATGAATTTTACTGCTGCAATTGTGGTTAGAGTCCCCTTCATAAACGAGGTACACATTAACATATTGATTCCTGAACTTTAACACCCAAATTAAGTCCCCTTTAAATCTTGTTGGGCATCACCATCCCATCGATAGACGGGGAGAAGAAATGGTAGTGATGGTAATAAACAGATGTGGAGAATTTGCTCATCCCTACTGTCCACATCCCACTGTGGTGGTTTACAACCCCCCATGGCTTCATGAAATACATAGATCCTTTATACAGATTCGATTAAAGGAAATATTCAACTAACAAGTCTGCTTCTTTTATTTATTTATTTATTTTTGTTTTTTTGAGACAAGGTCTTGGTAGTCTTAGATAGCATGATACATCTACATCAGGTTCCCAGGCACTGAATAGCACATGTGTGCAACCTGTTTCCTGAGATACATAGACCTAAAAAACAGTGTCTATCTAGCAGAAAGTCATCTGTAGCATCTTCCTTGCCCTCAGTTGTCTTATTCTTAATGTGGAGTAAAGCTAGTTACCTCACAGATTATGATTCTGGGGTTAAAGAGAATGCGGTAGGTAGAGCTAGTCTGTGAACTGTAGTACTATGCCAATTTAAACTAATTTATAATTTTATAATAATTGATGATATTAGAGCATTGGATGGTGAATTGCTATCCAATTGCTCAGATGGTGAGTCATAAGATAAGCAAATTGGCTTTCTTTTTATGATTGTCCGTTAGAGATCTTTCATGTCTGTGTCAGATGTACCAGCATAACCCACAGAACTAAATACATAGATAGAAAGTACAGGTGTAAGCTAGCTCACAAGCTACAAATAAAGCTTGACCATTTATATGGTTATCTTCTGGAACCACTGAATTAATTCCAGCTTAACGTTTTTAAGTGAAATAAGGTAATATCACAAAGATAATATCGAGTGTTTTCTCTCACCTTTGAAGTCTAGCAGAATACAATGAACATGAATATAAAAGGGGAAGCATTGAGGATCTGGGGAAAAAAGGGCAAAGCAACGAGTATAAATTAGAGAGAGAAACATTATCAAATTGCATTATACATGTGCATGCAAAGATTATAATGAAAGCTCTTTTATATAATTAATAAATGCTAAAACATTGTCCAAATAATTTTCAAAATTATAAACAGGACTAGTGAGATAACTTAGGACCCCCAAACCCATTTGAGGATGGAAGGAAAGAAACAGCTCTATAAGGTAGTTCTCTGACCTCCAAATGTATGTTGTAGTCTTTCTCTCACTGTCTCTCTCTGTCTCTCTGTCTCTGTCTCTGTCTCTGTCTCTGTCTTTCTCCCTCTTTCTCTCTTCTCCACCCCCTCCCACAGGAGAGATAGTAAATACAACTTTGAAATACAAGCAAAGACAACACTCAAACTAAGCATCACAGAAAATATCTCAGTAATGATGCCTATGTGTAGAGCACAACCTCAGTGCGAGCAGGAAGGGCTCCCGGGTTAAAGCCTTAGGGGAGCACAAGTTAGGTAGGTCATACATTGGGTCATAGTATAAACTGTGAGAATGGAGAAATCCAGTACATCCTTAGATTTACATTAGACTGTTACATTAATCTCAGTTATTTAGTGTACAAGGCTTTGTTTTCTTAAATCTTCAGTGGATTCTGTGAGAGTTATTATTGATGCTTCTAAAGTTCTTGTGGCAGAGAGTTTACTATGGGATTCTCACTAAGTGTTGTCACTTGGAATTCTCACTATTCATAAAAATACTATAGACATCAAAGGGCAAAAATGGTAGTAAAACCCAGAACTGTCTGAGCATAAGTTTCAGTATCAAAGTCCCCACCACCATTACCAGCATTTACTCATTGCTCAAGCTCAGATCTGTGTCTGGCTCATTGTAATTGCTCAGGAAATCACAGAACTATCTATTAATATGTGTGTCTGTGCTTAGATCAACTGCTATATGACAGCAGGTACTCTGCACCAAGTCATCCATATACTAGGTATGCACATGCTTACAGAGCTAATCAAAGGCCCTTAGATTATAGCTCTTCTGAGACTTGAACACCAAGCCTTCATGTGATCAAGGAAGTCTCATTAAGTAGATGATTCTCAAGAAGTTATTTGAGATGCACTTCATCTGTGTCATCTTTTGCTAATAGCTTTGTCTTACTGGCTTTTATACTTTAATTTGGAGATTACATTCTAAAATTCATCATGAGAAAGAATAGGATTAGACAAACGGAAATATTCTGGAAAGAGAATGGAGAATACATGGTAGACAAATGCTGGGAAAATGAAAGGGCATTTAAATTATTTTTAAAAACAGATGTAGAAAACAAAAAACAAAGCTTGAGGTAAAAAATATACTTTTAATAAGTATAACAGTGTTTCCCAGGAATAGTACAAAATCAATGAACTGATGTATATCTCAACCATTCAGATGAAAAATATGTAACTATTGCTTTTTTGCTCCTTCCTCAGCAAACACAATTAGACATAGATTAAGCCTACAAATGTATAAAATGAAGCCTGGTAATATCTCTGGTCTCAGGAAAGAAAAATGGTATTCCAAACAGCAAACAAACAAACAAACAAAAGAAAACAAACAGAAATGAAAATAAACCAGAGGTTAATTGTATATTTGTCTACTGAAGTGCTAAAATAAAGATATATACATTCCAAAATGCTAAGTAAAACCTCAAGAAAAAGCCTGGATTTAATTTTCACAATATTCCTGAGAGGTAGATAAAGGCATTTCCATTTATAGGGGAGAGAAAAGAGAGGGTCCCAGACAATTTAAGTAATTGAATAGCTTTCTGGAGGTCATTCTGATAATGAGTGCAGCTCGGGAATTCAAATCCTTGACAGATGAGGACTTTTCCTGACAAGTGGCCTCCCTGAATAAACAACAGCAAAAGGAACCTAGGCATGTTTCCATTGTATTTCTGTTCATTTGTTCTCATAATCAGCAGTCATTTACTTCCAGAGAATGAAATTTTGAATTTCATTTCTAAACTTTTCTCCTTTGCATAAAAGAATGTTTGACATTTATTATATAGTAATAAAGAAAATTCTACTCTCCCACATATAAACCTCTTGGGCATGCTGAGCCCCAGACCTGAAAATATCCATGGAATGCTATAGCTTTCATGGGTGCCTAGAAAAGTATCCTTTTGTGAGGGTTGGGAACAATATTAAGGTGTCTTTGAATAACCCTAAAATGAAGTAATGGCACCTAGTAAATAATGTCAATTCATCTGTAAGACAAATGACAGCAAATTGTTATTTTCTGTTCACCTCATGCTTTCCCTTGTTTTTGCACGTGTTAAGCCTCTATTTGTTTCAATTAGACAACGTGCCTATAGCTCTGCTTCCCCAATCCCACATCCAGCTAGGAACATAACAACCATGCAAAGACTGGGAACAAAACCTACAGTGAACCATCTGAGTGTCTTATTCGTTGGCAAAGGATTCATTTCAATTCTGCACTTCAATATTCCTCACAGGCAAGAGGGTAAGAGAAAACTGAGTAAAGAAACCCCCAGCCTCAGAACACTGAATATCCACAAAGGCGCATGTACAACCTTCTCCTTTGTAAAAGGGAGAGTTCTTTGGAGTGGGATCTTCAGGACAGCTTTAAGGAAACAACAACAACAACAACAAGAAAAACAACAAACTCACAAGTTTCCCTTTTCTCTCCAAGCTGTTTCCTCAGAATAAAACTCCTAAGGGGAGTAAGGGGGGCCATTGTGATGGTTCCAAATGTTATTTAGACAAACAGAAGTTTCAAGAAATATTCAATATCAGCAAGACACAAAGAAAAGGAACAGAAGAATGATAAAAACAAAACAAGATAAAAGCAAAAGAAAAGAAGCAAATAGAAATGACAAAAACAAATAAACAAACAAACAAACAAACAAAAACTATCTTGTGGAAAGGGCCTAGAAGCAAGGGCGATCGCCAGTGTACTCTTTCTTGAGAGTTCAGGAGAATCTACTGAGCACCTTCAAAAATGTCCAGAGTCACTGGCAAGTGATATTTCTCAATAGACCCCATTGCTCTATTACATGGTTCTCATCTCACCCAGTAACAGAGATCTATGCTTCCCTGCTTGTCTATTTATACATAGGAAGCTGGTAACCTGTGGTATGTAAACACTCTGGACACTGGAAGAAGTGGGGTAAAAGTGCATTCTAGACAGTATTTCCATCACGGTACCCTCAGCCTGTATAACATACTTATATCACCTACATTTTATTTTGAGCAGTATATTAGTTAATATTCTATTGCTGTGATGAAACACCATGACTTAGGCAACATCTACAAGATAATGTTCATTTGGAGCTTGTAGTTTTAGAAGTTAAGAGTCTACGGTGCCTGAGTGAAGATGTAGTGGCAAGACCACTCAAAAGCTCATATCTCAAACCACAAGCAGGAAAAGGAGAGTGCATACTGGGAATGGCACAAAGACAACCCCAGTGATACACAATGCCTTGCCTCCTAATCCTTCCCAAACAGTTCTACCAACTGGGTACCAAGTACTCAAACATATAAACCTATATGGGTCTTTCTCAGTCAAACGTTCACAAGCAGCCAGTGTATTGTGATTGCTCTTTCAAGGTGCTAAGATACAAAGAACACATCTCTAGGGTATTTGCCATGCCCCCACTAGTGGAAATGTACTGTTTATGACTGACATTTATTACTACCTCCCCCACACACTGAGGTTGGTCTGTGATTGAAAGTCTTCTGTAGTGCCAAGAATGAACTCAGAGAATTTTAAGGTATCAAACCAAGAGTCATGGGATTCAGTCCTCTCTGTTGCTTAGGAAAGAAATGAAATTGAATGGACTGATAACACATTAAAGTGAGCTAGACATGATCTGAATCCTTGCTGTGCTATATTGGGCTCTTGAATCATAGACTTGATCTCTTTTAGCATCAACTTTCTAATATGAAAAGGAGAATAATTTTAGGTGTCTGTGTGTGTGTGTGTGTGTGTGAGAGAGAGAGAGAGAGAGAGAGAGAGAGAGAGAGAGAGAGAGAGAGAGAGAGAGAGAGATTGGAGACTTAGCTTGCTGACATGAAGTCTTCTATATAATATGTACAAATGAAACCACTGTTCCTCAGTCCTCATAAGCCTGTGGGTAGAAATGAGAACCTATTATATGCATTCCCAGAATTTTCAGATTTGTCACTTCTACCCAGAACAATTGGACATTCAATTTCAGGTACTTGGTCCATTTATTCTTGCTGTATCATGAATTGAAAAGTCTAATCATCATGGTATCATAAGCATGTCAAGGACTTCCACCATACTGTCCTTTGCTTCCATTTCCTGTGTTATGTCCTTGTGTCTCTAGGACAGCCTACTCATAGAAATCTTCCTTTTTCTTTTGTCATGGATCTCCACCAACTGTATAGTAAGTACCACACCTACAATCTCCTTTGCTATTAAGACTATGCTAACATGACATAACACTCTTTTCTTTTATGTCTGTGGTTTTGGGGTTCTAGTAGATGAAAAGTTCTAGGTGTAATTGTAAAAATGGTGGATGGTATAGAATGGAAGATGGCAAAGCTATTATTCCCCTTATTTGCCCAAATGGAATACCTCAATCCATTTTGGAATTTAATGGTGAAATCAGTGAAGCTGAGTAATTTGCAAATAAAAGAGATTTATTTAATGAACAGTTCTGAAGGTGTGAGAGTTGGGTACCAAAATCTACTCACCATTAATGAGGTCATCATGGAGAAGACATCATATGGCAGAAGCATATAGAAAAGAAAGCTGAAATGAAGAAATATAAGCAAAAGACCAATGGAAACTGATTTATTCCCGTGAGAACTACATTAATCCCACCAAAAGTGACTCTAAGTTGCATAATTACTCCCTACTATCTCTTACCTCTTAAGATTTCAACCACCTCAAATCTACAATTTTGAAGGCAAAGCTAACAATACACTTATGGGGAACCAAGCACAGATCCAATCCACAGCCAATGGGGGGCCTGTTTCCTGCTTCTTTCTACCTAGAATGAGACAGGTGTCTTCCTCTTTGTTGCCTATCTTTTCATTCTCTGCAGATTCTCTGCTATTATGCCTACTGCTTTCAATCCTCATCCTCTTTCTTCTCATGTGGACAGGGGTGTTTCATAGACTCCTGTGTTTTAAAGACTAGCTTTGCCTCATGACTACAGGTCTAAGTATGCAGTACAATATCCCTTGGCTAAAGCTTAGGATCCTTGCTCTAATATTCTTTGAATATTCTTTGATATTCTTTGAATGACTCCAGGCAAATCACTTAGTGTCCAGTGACTTATTTCCTGTAAAATAAAGAGAATAATACCTATTTTTAAAGACTGTAATGATGGCATGAATCATGTCTGTGAAGTTAGTAGCACAAAGTGTCACACACAGACAGAAAGTAACAAAAGCACACTAGCTACTAATTATGGATCTAAAACATCTCATGCTTCCTTCCTTTGCTTCAATAGTGTTTTCTCATTCGGTCTGTTTTGATCTCTGTCTTTCATACAATTCTATTTTCCCTTCTGCTCAGGGAAAGCTTGAACTAAATAGTACAAAAGAGACTCTATATGATTTCTGGCTTCTCTTTTCAGATGAATATACAACAGGGCTATGGTAAAGCAAAAAGTCTTTGAAGGTTCATAGAGGATCCCTCGGTTACCATAGTTTCAGGACAATGGAGAGATGCCTGGGCATGGGCTACTTGACAGAACAGTGCCATTGTTGTGATAACCTGCTGGAGTCACACCATCCCCTTGCAGTGTGAGATGGACCAAGGGGCAGCCATCTCCCCTTCCGCATGATTGTCCCTAGAGCAACTGTTACCAGTTGAGAATGTTTAAATTGTTTGCTTCCTCATTTGTCACTTGGTCTTCCTAAAGGTCATGTGCTGGCTTTGTGTGACTCTGAAATGTTTCTAAATTATACTTGTATGTTTTCTTCTGGAATACTGGACTCCATCACTAATTAGCACCTATCACTTCTACCTCTCAAGCTTCTCTGGGGCTCCAATGTGTACCTTTCTCTTATTTGCTTCTTGGGGATCTATATATTCAGAATGTAACTTTTCATGCCCTTTAACTGATGTTGGTTGAACCCAGTGGAATTTTTTATACACATTGAGCTGAATTAAATTGCTTACATGTAAGCATTTCTGTCTGGTTGCCTATAGTAGTACATGCATCTAACTAGTATTTATCTTCCCACCATATGGACCTATTGGTTACATAAAAAAGAATAGGGAAAGTGTCTTTTATCTGTTGGTTAACACATGAGTTGGTATGCTTTGTTTTGATTTGTTTTGTTTTTATTTTAAATAGAGTTTCTCTGTGTAGCTCTGGCTCTCCTGGAACTTGCCCTGTAGACCAGGCTGGCCTTGAATTCACAGAGATTTGCCTTCTTCTGCTTCCTTAGTTCTGGGGTTAAAGGCTTCTGCCACCATGCTTAGATATGATGCTTTGTGCACACATAACATTTAATAGGTATTTACTAAGTATCTGGATAAGCCATGCACAAATGCTTTATGAACTTGAAAGCCCATTTAAGCGTGAGAGGAAGGTGTTGTAATCAGTAGAACACATAGCAATACTTTGGCGCTTAGTTTTCTGAGACAGAGTTGGAGATGGAGAAAGGCAAAGTCAGCATGGAACTGTGAATCATGAACTTTACAATAATTTCTGAGCTTTCCAAAGTGAACCAGGGACAACTATGTGTGATAAGCAAGCTATGTACTAGGGAATCTTTTCCACCTTCCACCCTTGATCTGCTACATGTTTTTAGTGTATGACCCAAAGTAGGCATTTTAAAGTTTATGTTACGTATAAGAAATTTGAAAATAGCTATAACGCATGACATAGTGACAATGAGTGTTTAGAGCAGGGAATTTCCTGCTGGATCTTGTAGTTTATAGCTGATATCTTTGAAGCAGACATCAGTAATAGGATATAAAGGTGGAAGCAAGAGACAAGGGAACAAGTGAGGAGATTATGGCCAAAAATGTGAGTTCAGAACATGAGCTATGAGTAGAATCTGGGCGGGTATGTGCCAGGCAGTCAGGAAAGGCACTCATCTTACAAGAAGAAGGTACCAAAAGGGAGCGCTGGTGTGCATTGCCCTCAGACTGAGAGAGATTGGAAGGCTGGGCAGTTATCAATGTCACATGCTGAGAGGGGTGTGGTAAAAGGAAAGATTTGGAAAGGAAGATTCTGACTGTATTGAGTAGGGGTTATTACAGGATAAATCTGGATTTGGTGGGGGTGGTGTTATTTATTTTGGTTTCTTCTGTTTGATAGATGTTGAAAGAGTAGTCTCAGAAGATGGCTAGAGTAAGTGAAGTGGAAGGGGTGGTGATAGGGCTCCAAGCCAGAGCCACTACATCATTTAATTTCTGTATTACTAGAAAGCTATATTGGAACTGAGAAACACCAATTTTTGCGTTGTTTCTTTATGGCCTTCTTCACATTGAACATATTACGAAATTGACTAGTGAGCTGTACTTTTAAGATTTTAATTAATCATTGACTGGCTTGCCCTCCAAGCACTTTTTGCTCCTGCTTAGAATTTTTAGACAGATGGCAGGTAGTTATTTCCCCAGCCTTTGTCATCCGTTTGCATGGCAGCTGAGACACCAAATACAGACTTGAAGAGGGGTCATAATTCATCCTAATTAGTCTTCTCTGATCATTTTTCCTTTGTCCTAAGTACAGTAGTGACATCTAATTGTAATTGAAGTATTTGCCTAGAAGAACATTCAGACTGCTGTCCTTCCAGTAATGCCTGGGCACTGGCACTGTTAGGAGACCCCATTATCTTTTCTGATTTTAATAGTGACAGTAGGGTGGAAGCGATGTTGGATTTTACAGCAGCTACCTGAGTGCAGGCTTCATTTTTGGAACCCCTGAGTAAACCTTGTTAATAAATATACTGACCATTTAGCCTTATTTGAAGATTTCCGTGGGGAATGGATGAACCATATTTAAGTATTTATTGTGATGGAATATCAACTAGCTTCAGAAGGCTGAATTATAAACATAGAACACAGTTAAACATGGCAGAGGTGAGATCTAGGTCCCAACCATATGGATCTAAAATGCAGCATATACACAGGCTAGATTCACCACATCCTCTGAGAGTTGATTCATTTGACAAAACCAACATAGATTGGAACATAAACTAGAATGCTTTGTTCTGAGAAGAGTCAGATCTTGATCTTTGACAGCTTCTGGATAATACCTTGTGGCAATTTTTCTTCCCGTTTTTTTTTTTTTTTCAACTAAATCCTGCCTCATCAAATAAAATAATAATGCTCTGTTATGTCTACTGTGCCACTTAGATTTTTCTGTTCTCAGAGTGGTATGCCTGGCTGTTGAGTCTTTATTCTCAGTTACCCAAGTCTTGAATTAAGTGTGATCGAATCCCATTGTATGGATGAAGTAACTGGGGCTCAGTGAGTCCCCAGGATTGATCAAATAAGCTCTTGAAACACCAGATTTTAAAGGTGGAGTTTCACAGGGTTCCTCTAAAGTGAATTCTTAGCAGAAGCAAAGATAGGGTGGCTCCAGCTTGGAAAATATTCTACTCTGAGACTGATGTTCACCTCCGAGTCATATGGTTTGGGTTTTCGTCTTTCCACTTTGCAATTTTTGACACTAAGTGATAATTATAGAGCTGAGCGGCACCCGGCACATTTGCAGGAACTAATTGAGTCAGTGGAGGAAAGGCTGATTTTGCAGCAGACTATAAACTACCAATTGAAAGAGAAGGAAATCACATGCACAGGGTGTCTTGGATATTTATACCACAGTGGCAGCATTCCCTGTTTTATTGAGATCATCTGCATGTCAAAAGGTATGGCCACTTGATGCTCAGCTGCAGGCCTGGGTCCAGCCAAGACCACTGCAAGTGCCAGAAAGTTCACTGCTTTTTTTTTTTTTTTTTTTTCCCACCTGTCTGGATATGAGGAGGATAAGAAACAGAAATTCAATGTACAGTAAGAGAAATCAGGAGCAGTTCCATCTTTCAATTAATTGCCACTTCAAAAAGAAGTTCATCAGACACTAACTTTGGTACAGTTCATGGTGTTAATAGAGAATGAACACTTTGAAAGCAAGACTACTGCTACCAACTTGCAGAGAGTAAGAGCATGGCTCAACATCCCAGAGATTGCATCTACTTTGTCTCCAGATCTTCCTGCACATGTATAACAAGTGAACAGTGGTAGGAAGTGTCCTTCAGTAAGACTTCTATCCAACTAAATTGCATCTACACAGTGATGGGTGTGATGCTCTTGCCATCAGGCAAAGTCAAAAGTCAGGGATCACTACTTGATTCTGAATGTACCTAGTCTGATGGCTTTTCAAAGAGGCTGACACTGTTTAGCACTGTGCCTCATTTATATAGAACAATATCCTATGTCCACAATCTATGTTTAAACAAATCCCTACTGGCCTTGACCTCAGCTCTTCTTACGTTTTCTTCCTGCAGTTATCTGACCTATCTATGTGGCATTATGTCGTTGCGTTTTGTTTTCTGACAACTTCTATCCTCTACTTGCCACCTCTTAAACCCCCAGTTGCTATTCCCATCTCTGGCTGCTCTTAGAAACAATTATATCTTTTCTAGTTTACTCTCTTCTGTGATCATAAGATTCTAGAAATATGGCTCACTGGAGTTTCTTTCCTGAAGATAATATGTACTATGAGAGGTGCTTGGGTACAGGATGTTTGAAGCATATTCTAACCCTTTCTTCAGTTCTCTGGTGGGCTGTTCATGACAAATCAACCTCAATGACTTTCCATTAAGAGGTGAATGCTCAAATTTCAACCTGACAAACATAGATTGAGTGAAACAGAAAATATCTGTACTTGGAGAGTTAGTGCCAAGAAATAGACGTTCCTCTAAGAGGACTCAGGCAGGCAGTTAAGGCCAGCGACTGGAGGCAAGGAGGTAAACAAGGAGGAAACTCTCTAGAGATCTCCTGAAGAAAGGTCATAAATAATGCCTACCAGGAAAATGTGAGCAGCTGATTAGAGAAGAGAGGCCTGGGCGTTGAATCTGAAGAAGAGGGATGATGTTATCAGCAAGACCAGTTCATTCTTATATTTAGAGTCTGATCCAAATTATCTTGGAGATCTAGTGTTTGCCATCAGAAGGATCTGGCAAGACCTCTTTCTTGGACAGTGTCATAAGCTCAGTAAGGAGCAAGGGCAGAGGAGGAGATAGGCTGCTGCTGGCCTCATGGCCTCCTCATCCTGGCAAGAGACAATACTTGGAAAAATAGGCCGGAAGGACAGGAACCTACAAGGAGTTGCTGAGGGGAGCATGCTGGCAAATCCACACACAAGTTCTTCAGAGCATGAATGAATATATCAAAACAGGGAAGTGAGCATAACTGCATTTCATATGTATCATCCCCCAAACAGACATGCATTTGCATGAATGCATTTGCTTTTGTCTGTACTCAGAGTGAAGCAGTCTGGGGTCTTTTTAACCTATGAAATATATCTTCTAATTATATTTTCTCCCAACTGTCAAATTCATAATGGAGTTCAGAGTATCTCACTGCTCTGAAGGAAAAGTGACACAAGAGAAGATTCTTCATCACTTATTAAAACAAGTTGTAACACAGCAGAGATGAAAGGGCAGTTGTGGCTATGAAGAGTGAGGGTGTGTTCTACCCAAAAATAAGTATGTCAGGAGGGGTTCTGATTTCAGACTGCTGGGGCAAAGCATCTGTTCTAAAGGTCTCCCGAGTCAAGAGTTACTAAACTTGAAGACAGTGATGGTGAGCCACTCTTGGTAATCCATGCAGTCTGATGACTCAGGCTGAAATAATGCATTTTTATTACCAGAACACATTGGACTAGGTGCTACTCTAGGGCTTGGGTTATGTTGAAAGAAGGAACTTAACACCAATCCTAAGTATTTTTGATTTTCTTTCATTCTTAGCAGGGAGGGATACTTGGGAATTCAATGTATCTTGATTTTGAAGAAAATGGAAAGATGAATCCCAGTAGTTCTTCTCAAACACATACACATGTATGTGTTTTGATTATCATCATTGTCATAATCACTATGACTCCTGTGTGGTCATATACATCTTTAAGAAAATGGAGCTCATTATGTGTGTACTATTAACTCCATGCTATACCTTTGCATGTTACTATGGGAATCATGTAAGAAGCTCAGAATTACATGTGAAGTACTAGTATGTTGTCTTCATATACATGAGAAGTCTGAGTTAAAAATGGTTCTGTGACCAGATGCACAGCAAACATAGCTGGTTAGTACCAGAATGAGAATTACCCTCACTTTCTAAAACAAAGACTTAGCCTTCTTCTACAGCATTAAGTTGATGGCCAATAAAAAGAAGTTTAAAACAGCATAGCTTTTCTTTGCAGAAGAGTGTGTGAAGCTATGGTAGTGGACCTTATAATTATGGACTGTGCAATAAAATAACCGGGAATTACCATTGATGTGTAAGGCCTTCAGAGCAGCCACTGTGGAGGCCCTGAAGCACTAAAGGGCAAGGTGAGGTTATATGTGAGAGACCATCAGTGTGACCTGGATCTGCTTTATTGTGAAAAGCAGTCATCATCAGCCCTCCATCACTCATTTAAAAATGTCAGCATTGAGTTGGAAATGTCTGTGGATATGTGGGCATTGTCCAGAAAACAAGTGACATGGAAAGACCTGACAGATTGTTTTTGGAGCAGACAATTATGCAAAAAAAAAAAAAAAAAAGGTGCTGAACTATATCCAGGAATAGAATGAACTGTCGGTTTTGAAGTGCTAGGGAAATGCCTTGCTGAATATGAGCAGGTGCCTCAGACTTGTGGCATCTAAGTGAATCTTCAGCAGAGTTAAGGGGAGTAGATACTCTGAGCCCATTATCCCAGTGAAAGTACAAGGGCATGGGAAAGACTGAGGAGAGGAGAATTAGGAGAGGAGATGGACTTAAAGGAGGAAGGGAGGGTAGAATAAAAAGGTGGGAGGGAGGAGAGAGAGAGAGAGAGAGAGAGAGAGAGAGAGACAGAGAGAGACTGCTTAAATCAGCATGAATGGGTTGGTGGGAACAAAAACCCCAAGTGATCAGCTAGGCCTCAGCACACAGCCCTGCATAGGTTCCTAAACACCTGCATCGAGCTATCTACTTGTCCCGCTGAGTTCCATATCAGTTTGCTTTTTAAGAACTAACTACTTGGTAGAATACATTATATATTTCCTCCCACTCTTCTTCCCTATAATGTCCTCTCTTTTCTTCCAGCCATCCAAGTCTTTCGGTTACCTGTATGTACCAGGCAGGAAGATAAGTACAAAGGAGACAGTGATGGTCAAACACACAGAGCTCAAATTTTGTGCTGCAAGTGCATAAAACTGCAGTGAAGAATGTTCTGAGCAAGCAACGTATCAAATAGAGCTGAAGCTGAGCAGCATTTCAAAAGGCAGACGGAACCTGGTCGTTTTGATGTTGTATAGACTGATGTTAAGAGACATAGCTACTGAGAACTTGGCTAGGAATACTGACAGATGTTAGGTTCAGGGTGGAGCCAATAGGCAGGCCTTCAAGGCTAGAGTGAGTGTGAGCTGTGCCATGGGTTATGTGTGAGGTAGACACCTGGGCTCTGAAGGCCCAGGATTTCAGCTTGCTCCTCTGGCTGTCTGACCTTGTCAGTGACTCGTGAGAGAGAGAGGGGCATAGCACAGACGCATGTGTTGGAGTGCATGTTATTTCTTACACTTTCTAGTAGAGGATCACATCGCTGTGCACCACCAATGTGATTTCCCCCTGGTTTATTTTGTCTTTATGGCTGAAAAAAAAAAATAAATAACAGGCCACAGCTGATGATGTTTTCCCTTCAATCTTTGAATGCCAAAGAATGCAACATAGGGCCAACTGAATGTTTTTATCCCATTCCAGTAAGGAAATTGTACAAAGTCTTGACCTCGTTTTTGCAGTTCTGCCCTTTCAGACTTGACCAAAGTAGCACTAGGGTCAGGGAACCAACATGCATGTGCTGCTTTTAGCTCTGTTGGGCCTCCTCCCTCTGGCTTCTTGCCACCTGCCTTTGAGATGTAAAACTTCAATTCTATTGTGCTGTCAAGACACATAATTAAAAATATGCCTCAAGCTTTCTGACTTTTAAACAGTTCTTCAGTAATTATTAGAGCTAATTGATTATTAATATTTATGGTAAAAATATCTCCTAGTGAAAATAAGGGAGATTGGTGAGACCTGTTGAGTATTTTAAGTCAGATACACTTGAAAGAAAGCTTTGGTTTTGTTGCTTATAACCTGGGTAGCTTTGAGAAGTGGCAGAGCCATCCCAGGCTTGCATTTCCTCCTCTCATAAGAAAGTACAAGGGTAATATAAAATGGGATTTACAAATCATAAGTATTCAAAAAGCTCAAAAACCAAAAAACGGTCCTTACTTACAATGTTGGATACGGAGAGAGATACAGTGCAGGATTCAATAGCACTTTTAGGAGAAGACAAAGTCTTTCCATCCCTGGGAGAAAGGGCATCATCAGCAGATGAACACCTAATGATGCTTTACCCCCACAGCATAAAACATCAAGGCAGTTGCCAATGTTGTCTAGTCTCAACTGGGTGGAACAGACCGGTGCCCCACTGCTAAAACTCAGGGTCCTCCGGGTACACTCATGGCTTCAGCTCTGGAGTCCTTGGCTCTTTAACTCCCACCTCTAGATGCTGAAGGCTTTATTGGGATGAGAAGTGGGCATGCTTGCATATCTGTAACTCCACCCTCTCGTGGGTTTCTTTGTCTTGCCTAGTCTCCCAGAACCACAGTCTTCCTGCCTTGGTCACTTAAATTCTCACAGCTAGAAGAGTTGACAGAGATTCCAGTCCCCATTGTGTACAAGGATTTTTTCTCCCTTTGGACAATCTGCCCAGACTTGCTAAAAACCTTCTTAGTACCTGATTGCTTCTTGACCACATATTACTTAGAAAACCAGGACCATCCTGAAGGCATTTCTCAATGTCTGTCCACAAGACCAGTTCAAATATGGTATTACCTGTTAAACACTTTATCTACATAGGTATTTTTGTTACTGCTACACCTCATCTTTCCCCTATGGACATGTTGATACCTTAAATTTAGAGAACACTCAAATTCAGAGTTATTGCATTAACAATGGATGATTGCAAGTTTCTTGAAGTTTGGATAAAAATTACAGTTGATTCATTCTGTAAATAACCACAAGTGGTTACCTCACTGCCTTGTGAGGGCTTGCACCTGTGCCGGTGAGGATTCAAAAATAATATGTAATTGCTGGAGATAGAATTAAATTACAGCGATAACAACAATAATAAAACAACTGTTATTATTGTCTTTATTCTTATAGCAATTTACAAGAATGAAGACAATAATAACAATTAGAGTCTCTTCAAGATTATAAGAGAATTAATTGTAAAAAAAGACTCAGAAAAATGAAAACAGATATTTGGGAGTCAATACTGGGGCTTTACAACAATTTTTCCATGTATCTATAGTCCAGATACAGGATGTGTGCTAGACCCATATCAACATAGTTACAATGTAGAGCTACAGGAAGGGAAGCTCTTAAAATATGTTTGTAAAATGGCGAGAGATTTATTTTCTAGAAAAGAAGCTTCTAACAGATATAAGCAATAATGAGGAGCTGAGTTACTGGTGATTGTAGAACTTTGGTCTGGTTCATTCTTCCAACACCATGCTCCCAGAAATAAAACTCTGACTCAAAATATATTTACAAATACCTTGGCCATATAGCTGGGCACTTCTCTGCCTAGATCGTAACTTAAATTAACCCATTAATCTAATCAAAATTTTGTCACATAGCTGCTCATCTGTGCTCTGGCATCATGTGTCTGTCTTGTCACATCTCCCTGGGTGAATCTCCCATGCCTCACTCTATCCCAGACTACTTTTTCCTTCCTGGATGTCCCACCTGTTATTCTACACTTTTCCTAAAGGCCATAGGTTGTTGGGTCATACATCCATAAAATACACAAGATATTCTCTCTATAGATGATTGGAGAAAATGTTGGAAAGAGAGGCAGGAATAAAGGCTGAAAGGGAAAGAGAAAACAGAGGAGTGAGACCTTATCAGGGAGGCCCTTTGGTCAGGTAAGTCTTTAAAGATCTCCATTTGAAGGTTCTTTCTCTTTAAGCATCCTTGTCCAAGCAATGTATATTGCTACTCTATAGATTCATTTCAGAGGATCACTGACACTTTCAGGCACCCACCTCCCCATCATCTCTGATAACAGGGACTAATTAACATCCTGCAGTCTTTTACTTTACATGCATGCTTTTCAAACTTTGAGAGACTCATATACTTAATGAGAGTTTTGTTGTTGTTTTGTTTTGTTTTGTTTTTTCATAGTTTGTTGTGGTTTTGATTCTTTTCCTTTTATTGTTGAAAATAGCAAGGCTGTTTCTAGAGTCTCACTAGACGTAAGACTGCTTTTCTCTTCGAAGTAAATGCAGGCTCTTCACTGAAGAGAGGGGTGGATGCAGACATTAAAAGACAGTGGCATTCGTTTTTCTATTTGGTTGATGCCCAGCACCTGCTGCAATTTCCAAAAGCAGCCTACTAACATAACAATATAGCAATTTCAACAAAAATCACTGTGGGCTTTTTATGAACACACCCAACTGTTGACACACATTCTGAGCCAATGCAGTCAGTGATTGTACAGCCAGCAAAATGGTGATGTTGTTCACAGTATAAGACTGTGTGGTGCCTGTGTACATAGGCTTGTTGTCTATACCATTCAATTTATCAAGCTACAAGCACACTCTTATTTGGAGGCATTGCACTATGTTTTCCTGGATGTAGAAAGGAGTTTCTGGCTTCCCTTGAGGCGTTAAGGCCACTAATTATTATGAGAAGCAGAAATAAAAGGAAGCTTATTTATGAACAAACTGAGGATGGCTTTTAAGAAATAAAACTTAGTGAAAAAATGGTATAGAATTATGAGGCTCACTAGTTCTGAGTTGAACAATCTGTGGATGCATTCAGAAGTAGAATACAGCCGGGCGGTGGTGGCGCACGCCTTTAATCCCAGCACTTGGGAGGCAGAGGCAGGCAGATTTCTGAGTTCAAGGCCAGCCTGGTCTACAGAGTGAGTTGTAAGACAGCCAGAGCTACACAGAGAAACCCTGTCTCAAAAAAAAAAAAAAAAAAAAAGAAGTAGAATACAGAGGGATAACCTGTGGGAACAGGTCATTTTAGATTTGCACTCTATATGAAAATGAAAATTGAACGAATAAGAGTGAACAGAACCTAAGAGGCATATGGATCTTCTACAATTGGACCTATGGATAGAGCAGGCAACTTTCAGACCATTTCTTGAAAGTAATCAATGCTAACTGAAAAGTTCCCAAAATGCAGATACAAATTATGAAGTCCAGTGAACTCCAAGTCTGATGAATTTAGAGAACTTACCCTCACAGAGATAGATGCCTTATATTCAAAGTATAAGACAGGAAAAGGAAAGAGGAAGGGAGTGTTCTCTGTAGTTGGGCGACACGGTGATCTCTAAGGTAGTCAGATGGGAAACTCGGTTGGCCAGCCATGGAATGGTGCACAAAAATGCAAGGAAATCCACAGATATTCCCCCATGGTATGAAGAAGTTTCATAACTCCAGGTTTTAAAAGCCTAGAAACAGGTAAAGAAAGAGCTCATAGAAGGAAGGAAATAATGAAAACTTCAGCAAACTTACACAGAATGGTGGGCAGAGAATGAATGGAAAATCAGAAGTTAGATCTTTGAGAAGTTCAATCAAATTGGGAAACCTCTATGTAGATTAATTAAGAATCCTAGGACTCAAACAACTAAATTCAGACTTAAAAGGACAATATCACCATCTGTCTTACTGAAATAGGGTTGTATGATAGTACTGTGGGAAAGAAAATGAGCAATTTGTATTGTATATTCAAAAATGCCAAGTTCCCAGAATATACAACCTACCAAGACCGAATGAGAAACACACAAAACATGTATAGCTATGTAAGATTGAATCAGCAATAAGGACTACCCATCCAAAAAAAAAAAAAAAAAAAAATCCTAAGACAGCAGCCATCACTTGAGCCAGGCAAATGGACAGCGCAAAGATCACCATGGTTGCTCTGAAAAATGAAGTGAAAATAAAGACAAGAAGCAAGAGAAAAAACACAGGAAACAGAAGATTTCATGAAGATTTTGTTGCTCAGAAATTTTTGTTACTGATGCAGTTTTTGCATATTCTATATTTTTGGTTCAAGATCGACAGGTTGAGTGCTCTGGGAATTTGCTAATTTTATATCAGTGCTGCTGGTGAGAACATAGAGTGAGGCTTCCCACAGGTGAAACTGTGTGGATATTCTTCAGAAAACCAATCATACAATACTGCAGTAATTTGCTTGATATGTATTGAAGCAGCTGCTGAACTAATGCACAGGTCTGAGTCAAAAACTCTGGGCCATTTTCATTAGATAGCTTTCCCATTTGAATTCTAAGTGTTGAGTCCTTAGACTGAGTTTGCAAGAACTGACCTCCGTGTATAGGACACTGAAGAATCTTCATGGGTTTGAGCAGGTAAGAGACAAGACTAGAAATTGCCTTAAGGGACAAAGACTGGCATAAAAATTCAAGAAGTAGATGAGAGGCAGGGAGTCCACTTAGTCTGAGAGCAGTGGAGGACAAGGCCTGAACTGAGATGTGGGTTCAGAAATGAAGTGTGGGGCCTCAGAATGCTTAAACAAAGTCTGATCAATTAGAATGCACTATGAAAGAGCTCCCAGAGGCCAAAGCCTAATGAGGCTTCCAGTGACTCTGGAGCAACAGTAACTGCAGTGAAGCCAAGAATTCAGTGAAGTAAGGGATGGGAAGAAAAGAGCTAGTGTGAAGTTACTGAAATTCATGTTCTCGTACTGACAACGAAATGCTATGATTTAATGCACACATTTTAAAAATTCCATATGAGTGTCATGGTCACACCACAAACCCTGATCACTCAATGACCTCTGTCCTTTCTAAAACTTTTAAGTCTGTTAAGTGGGTTAGATTGAGTTGTTTTAAGCCTGCAGGGTAGCCCTCCATCCATTTGAGGTGAGTCTTGGCTTGATCTGTCCTAACACAGGCTTGAAGTCCGTGAGAATCATCTCCTTGTTATGTGAGACTTTATGTATCATAGCAGGGTAAACTTGGAAATAATTAAACACAATAGAAAAGAGCCATCTAATCACTTTTACTATCCTTTTATTTCAAGAATAATTGATCAGGCGAGGTGGATTACATCTCAATATGCAGACAGGCTCCTTTTGTTATTACTTTCGACTTTTTATCTGCTTTTGCAATTACCTTGCCTATTTTGAAAGTGCAGTTCAGTTCTCTGTTTCTTTTCTTTGTTGTTGCAAGACAATGAATAGCAGCTCATGGCATAAAGTTGAAGGGTATCCACCATCCACTTATTATTCTGAGATAGCTGGCATTTTTAGAGAAGTGAGGCTTTGGAATTAATATAAGGTAATATAATGGAGTAGTAAAAAAGCTAAACCAACTTGATTTTCATATTTGTTCCAGCACTTACGAAGTTTATGAGTTTGGGATTCAAATGCAATCATCATGCCTCACTTTCTTCATCTGAAACCTAGCAACAAAAATATTTATAATTCAGTGTTATTGTGGAGCTTGGAATATAAATAAATATGTGTATGTACATATACAATCAAGATATGTACATACATAAACATACACATACGCACACACACACATACACACACATGATAAATAGTAAAACATAAAACAAATGGAAAGGCTAACATTAAAAATGGAAAGATGATGATGTTTCTAATTCTATTCTACCCCAAGAAGAATGCCTAATTTTTCTGCAGTTAAACTGTTTTAATAAGTGAAACAAGCTAAATATATTGTTATATTACATCATGATTTTTTGCTAATAGTTAAAAACAAGCAAATATGTAGACATAAAATATGGGTTAGAGTTGGGAAAGGAGTGAGATGTTGCCTGGGAAATTAATGTTCATGAGCACATGGTGTATTTATTTATTTATTTATTTATTTATTTATTTATTTATCTATCTATTTATTTATTTTGGAAGTCATGTAACATACTAACCTCTCTGCTAAGACCTATACTCCTGAACACACTTGACAGTGTGCTCTATGTGATGTAAACTATATTACAGTAATGTTATAAAAATTATTACATTATTAATTATTGCAATATGATATATATTGCATGTTTCTTTACCTTTAAATATCTGTGCATATTTGTTATCATTCACAATGACTTATAATATTTTTCAGTTACTTATAATACTCATTGGTATCTTCTGACATTTGTTTGTTTCTTTTAAACTCTACATGCCTTTGCTTAGCTTTGACCCAAATGTCTTCCTATTCTTTAAGTAGCCATGACAGAACATACTGTAGCTTGAGACAAGAGAAAAGGGAAACCTGAAGTAAACCCATTAGTTTTGAATGGATCTGTATGGACAGGAAACATTTCCTAGTTGTTCACATGGGCTTACAGGTGACATGTAAGCACATGGTCAAGCCTGGAGCCAATGGAGTAAAACATGTACTGCTAACATGGAATTAAGCAATTTTATCTGGCCAAAAGAATATCTAACCCACTGAAAGAAATCAAGCAGCACAGAGAGAAGTATACTTGAATGTTAAGCAGTAGCTGCAATCCTATGTGGTACCCTTTGCTACATATCCTAAATAGCTTTTACTGTTAACATGATACAACCTAGAATTAACTAGAAAAAGAATTTTAACTGAAGATATTTTCTAGGTCAGATTAGTCTATGGATAGTTTTTAAGGGACAGTCTTAATTAACTGAAGGAGGTAATATCAGCCTACTGTGGGCATCACAATTCCCTAGACATATAGTCCTAAACTCTATAAGAAAGGTAGATGGGAATACGTGGGCTTAACAGCAAGCAGCATCCTGGTTCTTGCGGTACATCTTGGCTATGAAATGAATTTATTAATCAGAGTTAATTCAGTGTGGAATAACAAATGGGCCTGTCTTCCCCAAGTGATAGAATGTAACTTGGGATTTTAAGCCAAATAAACCTCTTCCTCCCCATGTTACTTTCAGTTAGGGTGTTTTATCACAGCAATAGAAACAAAACTAAGACACCATCCAAGTGGGTAACTCATCCTCAAAGATGCATTGTAAGCTTTTCTCTCCTTGCTATGAAGCATTTCCCAGCAGCTCCTGATGCCCCCACACCCTATTCCTTCTCTTCCCTGTTTGGTAGACATCATAATTATGATTGTTTTTCTAAGGATTGTCTAGTGTATTTAATGGAATTAGGTCTTCAAACCTCTTACATCAGTGGATTTTTGTTGTTGTTACTGTTTTGTAGTTTGTTTTCTGAAGCTACCAATTGCTAAGTTTAAAGACATTTTCTCAAGTTGTACCATAAACTCCAGAGATGCTTCAGTTCTGAATATCTTCCCAATTTCTCTGCCAAGTTCTACATTTTTGTCTCTCTTCCATCTTTTCTGGGTGATCTATAACATCCCATGTTTTCAATTTTCATTTCTACAATGTGTAATTTCAAATATTGTTCAATATTCATAGGAACATAGAGTAAGGGTCAAGTATTTAGTTAATTGAAGTAATTATAATCATTTTGCATATTAACACTGCTAATCCTTTCCTGAGCAGGATGAGAACAGAAATCTCCTTCTGAGAATTTTTAAAGTAACCTTAAGTTTAATAAATCTCCTCATAAACGTTACTCTGTGCAGTTCAAAGTAGTTTGCAAATTGTAAAGTGCAGCCCTAGGCTGTAAACCCAGCATTATGCTCAGAATTATATCTTGGCTTAAGGCCTGTATCTTGTGCTTTGTTCTCCATTTTAAAATCAAATATAGAAAAAGGAAATATCCTGAGGTTGTTTGTAGAAAACTCAGATGTGCCTCGTAGACAAAGAATCTATAGGTTGAACTGTACAACATGGTCTTGGTGTCTTATGACTTCTCCTAGGGGGATGTGAATCTAGGTCTGTTCACCCAGACAGAGCACCAACAACAGGCCAAAGCATAGATCCTACCCAGGGCTGATTTCAGGGAAACCAGTCAGTTACTCACGGGAGTACAGAAGAGGAGTTACTTTTAAGAGAGGCTCTCAGCTCTCCAGCAATGGGTCATACACTGGGGAGGACCCATGAACTTTCTAAAGATCTTGAGCTTCCTCGTGTATGTATGATTCTTAAACTTGGAGTCTTATGAGGGTCTATGAACCCTCATTTTCTCTCCAGGGGAGTGTGTTTCAACTCAGAAGAAGTGACTGCAAAATGTTTGGGAAAATACCAACACAAAAGACTTTGAGTCCAAAGGTCACATTTTCATGTAAACATGGTGCCTTTAATCAATAAGCATGTTTAGCAGGGATGTAGGTTGATGCTTCCTGGCTCTGCTATCCTAGGTCACAGTTCTTATTTCCTAAAGAGTCTGATGGCACTGTCGATCCTATGAACAGCTCTGAATTTCTAGTACTAACTGGAAATTTCCAGTATATCCTAGGTATGTAGAATGAATACTGTGGCTGTCCTTTTCCCTGTTTTTTAATGTTAAAGCAAGGTCATGAGGAACTTTTGATACAGCATTGCAAGTTAAGAGACTCGATTATTCATATTAAGCTTAATTTGAATCTATGGGATTAGTTTCCTTTTGATAGGTGTTAATTTTGTTGCTGATGTTAACTTTCCTATGATACTATCACCTGGAGATTATGGAAATGTTGATGAGACACCTGTAGTGTTATGTCAAGTCAGTAAAGAATAAAAGACACTTTACAAAATCAGTTCATTGTCCAATTTGTGTGAAGTCCTAGGTTTGATCCCAACAAATAAACCAAACCAAAACAAAACCAAACAACAAATTAAAAACCAACCAACCAACAAACAAAACAAAACAAACTAAAACAAGTAAGAAAACCCTAGAGGGAGAAGAAATCATTGCTCTGAGCCATCAATCACATCAGCTTGCCCAGTTCCTAAGAGCTAGGCTTGTGTCATAATTTTCCTAAATAATTTAACAAATAAATTCAGTTCAAATAAGTACCTAAAGTTTAAGTCTCTGTCCACAAACCCTTACACATGGCAGGAAAGTCTATAGGTGTCCTGGACTTCATATACAACCTAAAAGCCTATGTTATTTAGAAACCACGATAGTGCAGAATTGGACTTTAAAATGTAAAGACACTGACAGGGAGATGCACTGACTGGAGGCACTTACGGAGTTGGCTTCAAACATGGTACACAGGCTAATGAGATCTCTCCAGCAGTGGGAGAAAATTTCTTGTGGCTTTTTAAATGTTCAGTGACATGAGCCCAAACTCTGCAAAGAACTTAGTGGTCATTTTAATCTCATGAACCTTTGTAGTCAGAACAAGTAATCTTGACCCTCTACTGAGAACTCTGGCTACCTCATATACTACTGTAAGGGTGACATGGCTGTGGCAAACAGACAGATAACGCTAGAGTTAGTCAATTTTTTCTCTTAATGTATATGATTTCTCAGAAAATTATTACTCAATATTGTCCATAAAAACCAGTGCTTTCTTTTTTGTTTTAAATTTATAGGAAATATTTGTATGTACAGTAATATTTATTTTTTGATATATTTATACAACAGATTAATTAACCTTTAAGTATCATTTCCATCTCTAAAAACATTAATCATTTCTAAATGCTAAGAATTTTCAGACTGTTTTTTATAACTGGAAAGTTATTTGAGAATTTATCTAAATTGTGATATACAAAGGGTGTCATTATATTTTAATGCAGATCTATTTTTAACATCATAAAAATAAAAAAATTAAATTAAAAGGCAGATTGGAAAGGATAAAGTACTAAATTATTAATGAGTGATTGATTAATATTGATAAACTCTGAGTAAATACACCCCAGATAGTGACCATCTGTGTGGTGCTATGGTTGTAGGCAGGTGATGTAATTACTCTCATTAATATAAAGTACAATGCAATTGGGTGAACTAAAATGCAAATTTTAACACTGATTAAGGATATGAACTAATCATCTGTAATAACTTTGCATGTATATTAAAAACAGATCAAACTGTGTTGGTGCCTGGACTGGGGGACAGTTGAAGACTCATATGTAGAATGTAGCTTCTCCTCGGTTTTTATGTAAATGTAAAAGCCTATAAAAAATACTCCTTTTAAAATGTTCTAAATGGGCTTTCTTTCTGATTTAGAATAAAATTGAAAGTGTTCACTCTGCAAATAAATGTGTAAATAAATACATTAACGAAGTCCCTCTGCCAAACAATAAATATTCCTCCAAAAATAAAACTAGCTTAAAACGACAATATGATCCATCATCTTTCATCCTGTCATATGTAAAAGAACACTTATATCAAAGAAATGGCTGTCTCTTCATGGTCTCTACAGTGTTGATCACAGTAGCCAATATACAGAAATAAACAAGACTTATGTTACTAAGTAAGTGAATTCAGAAGATGAAATATGTATGTACAAATAAAGTCATTCATTAAAATAAAAAGAATCTGTAATTTGTGGAAACAGATTGAATGGGAGAAACAAAAAGACAGAAAGTTGTTCTTAGAAAGTTCTCATCGAAGAACAAAATAATTAGTAGCCACTAAAGGCTTAGCAGAATAATTGGGGGGGGGGCAGAGACAGGTCAGGCAATATGTAAGTTAAATAGTTACAAAAAACTAAACCATCTCAGGTCATCAGCCTTGGTGGCAGCTGTCTCTTCCCTCTAAACAGCTCCCTGGATTGGTAAGTGAGAGTTCTAACAACCATTCTATAATGAACAGAACAATAGACAGTGAAGAGACAACCTTTCAGTGACAGAAAATATTTGCAAACTGTTCATCTATTTAAGAGTTAATGTCCTCAGTACATAAAACACTCAATTGAACTGTATAGGAAAATACTACTGCTGCTGCTACTGCTACGACTAAAGTGTTGATTAAAACATGGTATGTACTCACTGATAAGCGGATATTAGCCCACAAGTTCAGAATGTCTAAGTTTCACTTAACAACAACCGCTGGACTGAGAGTGAGGTACCAGATGGAGGGGTTGGAGAAAAGTCTGAAGGAGCGGAGGGAATTGGCAGCCCCATGGAGGGAGCAAGAGCGTCAATGGGCCTGACCCTCC
>CM052708.1:87716888-87757365 GCA_028551405.1 Uromys caudimaculatus | reverse complement strand
AGAAAGGAGAGGACTTTGGGCCTGAGGGTGCTAGTGGCCCCAGTAAAAGGGAATGTCAAGGTGGGAATATGGGAATGGGTGGGCGGGTAGGTGGGAGGAGGAATTCCCTCACAGAGGCGGGGAGGGGGAGGGGACACGGGGTTTCCAAAGAAAAGGGGAATCATCGGAAATGTAAATAAAGTATCAAAAAAAAAAAAGTTCAAAGCTCATTAAAGACTAATGTAGAAGGACAAAAAAAAAAAAAAAAAAAAAAAAGTAAGCAAAAGGCCTGAGTTTATACTTTTCAAAAGAGGACAAAAATTAACCAAAAAGTAAATGAAAAAAAAAAGTTCATTATCATTGTTCATCAAACAAATACAATTCACCACAATGAAATTTTCATTTTGCCTTAGCAAGTTGCCTACTGCCAAACAAAGCACACTGAATGTTGTAAGGATGCAGAGCAATGAAAGCATGTGCCACATTGTCCTTTTGGAAAGGGCTCACTCCTCACTGCTAGTGGAGATTTCCCGTAGTCCTTTATTGGAAAGAGAGACAACACTGACTGCTCAGTATAGCAAGTGATTCCTGGTCTCTGAAGCCCTTAAGCATCCTGATGGGAATGGTTGTAGTGTGCCCTACAATTGCTTGCCTGATTATACTGAGGTACAACCAGTCTTCTCTAGTTTAGATACAGACTCAAAGCCTCCTCCTCTGTGAAGACTTCGAGGAAATTAAATAATATATGCATTAGGTTTTAATTTGCTGCTCATAGATACCATCTGGAAATGTAATTTTAGTTTAGACTTTTAATCTCCTGTGCTTAACAATTTAAAAACATTAAAATGTGTATTCGCATCTGTGAACAGACATACAGGACCATTATAAGGGCATATTTTGTTTACAACGCAAGCAGTGCAGTAGTATGAAGCAGGGTCACACTCCTGTCTGAGCTGAGAGTGTGGATACTTAGTTACAATCCACATGACCATTGTTTATTTTAGATTTGTGAAAGAAATCTATGGACCCTAATGGGGCAATTGGGTTTTAGTCAGTCTAAGATAATTTAGAATCCAGACTTTCTAATTTTGTGTCTTGGTTAAATGGTTTAAACCATTTGATCTCTAATTTTATTAGTTGCATAATGGAGATCATTATAATTTTATCATACACTTTGTTTGGAAGTTTGAAACAGTTAACATGTAAAGAAATTTGCTGAGACTCCAGCCAGGGAAGCATATTAGTGCCCTCCTCAGCCATCATCACAGACACTTTCTCCTACAGCAGATGGGAACACATACAGAGACCCACAGCCAGAAAATACACAGAGAGTAAGAGACCGCAGAACACTGAGCAGAAAATGGGATGTCTCCATCAAGTCTCTCTCCTCAGGGTTTAGGGAACCCCACAGATGAGAAGGCATAAAGAGTGTAAAAGACCAAGGAAGTAGAAGACCCCAAGCAAACAATGCCTTCTAAATCACCAGGATCAGCACACATACAAACTCACAGAGACTGAGGCAGCATACACAGGGACTGCATAAATATGTACCAGATGGTGTCCTAGAGATGAAGAGAGAAGAAGACCCATGTCCACATCCCTAACTCATAAGCTAACTCCAACTGACAAACACCTGCAAAGGAATGTTGTTTTCTCCAAAGGAGTTTCACTGGAGAAACAAACTACTCTTAAGGGTAGGCTGCATATCCAACATTACATGACCAACAGAAAAGGGAATCAATGGTTTCTTTATCTCATATGACATATCAAGTCTTTAACTTTTTTTAAAAAAATCTTATTTTTTAATTTTATATATAATTTGTTCTCTCCTGTTACCCTACAACCCTTTTGTGTATATTTATTATGATTTCTAGGTTAGTGTTTTTGTGGATTCCTGGATATGTGAACGAGTCTCTGTGTCTATATCTAGCTTTTGTCATGGACTCTTTTCCTAATGTTTGATTGCTTTATCCTGTTCAACCATGTTAGATTTTATTCTATTTTATTTTATTTTATTTTATTTTATTTTATTTTATTTTACTTTATTTGTATGCCTTAGAAGCCTGTTTGTTTTCTAATGAGAGAGAGAAAAATGATGAAACTGGATGGGAATTGAGGTGGGGATGAGCTGGGAGGAGTAGAGAGAGGGGAAACAGAAATCAGCAGATACTATGTTAGAAGGAAAACATCCTACTTTCTAGTAAAAGGAGGGAAGCTTTCTAACACCAAACACCAATCAGTTTCTTATTTTATTTGTTGTATTCTGAACAAAGAAAGCAGAAGTCAGATGAGTTCTAGGACACAGCAGCCATTAGTATCTTACTTTCATTGTTTTAAATATATATATATATATATATATGTATATATATATATATAATTTTTATATATATATATATATACATATGTGTGTGTATGTATGTATGTGTGTGTGTGTGTGTGTGTGTGTATATATGTTTTTTGAGACAGGGTTTCTCTGTGTAGCCCTGGCTGTCCTGGAACTCACTCTGTAGACCAGGCTGGCCTCAAACTCAGAAATCTACCTGCCTCTGCCTCCCAAGTGCTGGGATTAAAATTGTAGCTGTTAAATATTCCTATTGTTTTCATTAGTTAATTGATGCTCACTTGTCGTTAAAATAATCCATCTTGGAGATCACTACCAAGTTCCATGTGTTACGTCCAATTGTTTTGCTTCTTACCACAGTTGTCCCTCTCAGTATTAGACACTGTAACAGTGGTTTTCTTATGGACCTTCTTTACCGAACCACAGAGTTTATTATGAAGAGCTTGCCATGAGAGAGATTACAGTGTCAGCAGCAGGTACTACTGACTCACAGAATGGTTTGCATTTGCTTCCAGATTTGGGACCCTCAGACAGTGAACTGTGACTTTTACTGGTTTCTATATCTAATACCCAAGCATGACAGTTATGCCAGTTTTCCAACAATGCTCTCCATTGCTTCTTACTTAAGTGTTAATCACCTGAACTTGATGAATGATATCTGCTTAGATGCTCAATCAATCAGAATGGTATTATAGGGTAGGCATGTTGTGGATGAGATAATCTTCATGCCAGCTTTCACAGTGCATCTTGTATATAATCACAGTTATATTATTTTAACAGTGCTGTATATTTTTCCAATGTGACCTCAGTACAGCAACACAGAAAATTTTATATATACAATGAGCCATAGGAACCTACTTTATCTAAATACTCTCATGAGCACTAAAATGCACTAATGGAATTTAAAGATGGGCATTATTTAGTAAAACTGGGAAAAGAGTGTATCCTTAAATGAATTGCCTGTTTATAATTTATAAGATATTGATATTGATGTGTGTTTGAATAATTCAAGACACAAGATGTCAATAGCTTTTAGCATCATGTACCAAGAGAGCTTTGCCTTTTGAATATTAATTTAACTAATTTAGGATATTAGGCCATTTAGTATGTACAAATGCAAATAGGTAGATTCTTGAAGGGTAATTTAATCAGAAATTGGGATATGCAGCATTTTTTTAAAAAAAATCCTAAATTCTCACAAGGAATATAAAGAATATTTTATAACTTCCAAAGGGCAGTACAGGTAATTTCCCTGTACTGAATCAACACTGGTTTCTTTGGTTTGTATTGTGCTTTTCTAATTCCTGTGTGAATAGGTTTATAGGATAAAAACAATCATTATAATTTGGATTTTTAGTGTACATTTTGTTTCCAGTGCTGTGGAATGAACTGAAAACCATGATTTTGCTAAACAAACACTGTATTACTGAGTACAAACCAAACCCCAGTTCTTTAATTTGTAAGATATCTGGAGTACCTGCAACAAGAAGCCAAGTTAGAAGAAATTAATTTAAAGAACATCTTACAGCAACAGAAATAATTAATGAAGTGAAATGCTCACATATGGAATAAGAAATTATGTATAAACCATATAGCTGATAAGGGGCTGATATCTAAAGCATGGAAGTGATAAACCAAAAACCCAATTAAAACTGAAGAGGAAAGCTAGTAGACATTTCTTTAAAGAAGACTTAAAAGATGGTCAGCAGGTGTGCAGTGATGAGTGACCTCACTAATTTTTCAGAGATAGAAATTATTGTGGTATGCAGTCACCTCACATCGGGTAGGATGGCCACTAGGAAACAAGAAAATCAGTAGAGATGGCAAAGAGAGAGTTACAAAGGCAAAATGGGAAAATATCTATTGTCTAAGATATGGAGAAATAGGTTTCCAGTGTACTTAATGGGAAGGTACAGAATGTCACAGCCTTTGTGAAAAAATAGCATGATGGTCACTCAAATTATCAATCACTCAAAGAATTTAGATCTCTTTTCAATGCTGTATTTCTGCACTCTATCCTTATTGTAGTGATCATTATATTATATTGATTCTTATAGCCAAGAAGTAAAAATGAATTATTTCCACTGGGTCATCCATGAAGAATGAGATGTATATATGTGAGTACACATACACACACACACACACACACACACACACACACACACACACACACACACACTGGTGAGATATTATTCAAACATCAAGGTGTAGGAAACTTCACCAAATGTATTAGGAATGAAACTTGAGGATGCACTAAGTGAAAACAGCACATTATTTAGCTGATGTTAGGTTTTTAAAGTAGGCAAACCCAGAGAAGTGGAAAGAGAATACTCGTTGCCTGGGGCTGGAGAAAAGAGAAATCAATATATGGAATTTCAGTTGTACAAAATGAAAAGTTTCTACAGATCTTCAGTACCTTGTAATTGACAATAATGAACTGTTTGTTTAAGACTTTAAGAGGGCTGAGTTTATGCTGTGTGTTACCTCCTATACATGTTTTAAAGAACTTTGTAATGATAACAGAAATAATACAACTATCTTTAATTCCAGTTGCAGAAAACCTTATCTAGACAAAAAAAATAAGTAAGCAAATATAAGTCAGCACAAAAGCCAAACGCCAAAAGCCAAGGACTTTATCATCCTGAAAATTTGTTAATATGCTTAAGGTAAATGCTTTAGGCAATGGGTAGGTAGATTCAAAGTCATCAATGTCTGACTCATCTTCATTCTGAGTGGAGTATTTTAGTCTAGTACATATTTCCCATCCATCGTTTCACTTTATTCTATGACATAAAATTAAGTGGCACTATTCTCTCATTAAACATGAAAAGAGGTGGAGCCAGAGATAGTCAATAACTTTCTATCCTAATGGTCAGATGCAGCACTCACAGACAGGATTCAGACACTACAAGCCTATCATGCAGTCAGCTGCCAACACTGTGATCCTGAAGAGCTAGAGTAATGTATGTTACCCATTATCCTTGACCCCCCTCTCTGACTTAACCATATCAAGGGTTCATTGCTTATTTGAGTAGCTGTCTAAATTTCTTTTTGTCTTCAAATCTAGCCTTGAATATTTGGAAATAACGGCAACTACTCTTACTATGCACAGCCTAACGAAACAAAAACAAATTTTTTTTTTCTTTCATTGTTTTTGCTCCTGGTTAAAACAAGAGAAAAAGAGGGAGGTGAGATGACCTCATAGGTAAGGGGCTTTGCTGCAAGCATGTTCATCTTCGATCAATCAGTGCGAGCAATATGGTGGGAGGAGGAGCCAAATTCCACAAGTTTTCCTTATCTCTACAAGTACTGAGCATACATGCAAGCAAACATATGTGCATGAACACTTATGCACACACACACACACACACACACACACATACACATTCTGAATAAATAAACGTAAAAATAAATATAAAAAGACAAGAAACTGATCAACTATATAGCTGTGACATATCTTGTCCTATGAAATCCTTTTGGCATCTTTTAAACACCTTGCAGGACAGATTCCAAAGTATAAATAAATATAAATAAATAAATATATAAATATGTTGATGTGCAGTGAAATTTCAATATGTTGTGAGTTGTGGTCCATACATTGATTACAGCCTCTGCAAGCTCAAAGTAACTAATGGCCATAACGTGGCTATGATATTCATTCAACAGACAATCCTCCTTCTTTCACGTGTGACACTAAAGCTGTAATGATTATAGTCTATGTGCACCAAATCTAATCCAACGCTCTTGAAGGTAAGAAAAGAGTCATTTGAAAGTTTGTAAATTCATTTAAAATTGTGTGGGAACAGTGGTAAGCATTGTTACAATCCTATATTTTGATTTGATTGCTTGTTTCATGAGATTGGTCACTTGATTAGTTCAAGGCCATAGTAGAAAAAATTAAGATACCATCAGTTGGTTGACCACCAAGTCACAATGGGTAACGGTAATGTCATCCAGCTCTTTGATATTTTATATTATCCTGACATGTTATACACAAACATAAACATAAAAATACATACATAAATTTCACCTTCACAAGCTCTCTTTGGCAGGAAATTTACTGCAGGCCTCTTAATAATATATTTATGTTTTGAGTGACTTTACAAGTGTGTCAATATCACACATTTTATTTCACACAAACCCCAGCACATGCCTAGGCATAAGTTCTGTCTCTGACTCTCCATCTCTGTCTCAGTTTCTGGTGGTCTCTGTCTCTGAATCTCTCTGTCTCTATGTGTCTCTCTGTGTGCCTCTTTCTCTATGAGTCTGTGTGTGTATGTGCAACCTATCATGGCTCCTAGGGCCACAATGAACAAAGTTAAGTGTGAGTGTAAAACATACAAACACAGGATCTATTGGGCTGCTTCTGATATACTATGGCATAGTATTGTACAGGAATCCTTTCGACATGTTTTCTTTTATTTCTGAATTTATAACATAATTACATCATTTCTTTCTTCCTTCTCCTTCCTCCAGACTCTCCCATATATCTCCTTTGCTCTCTTTCTCAGAAATTGTTGTTACATGCACATACATATGCATATGTATTCCGAGATAGAACATAATATAAATATGTGTATACATATATTTCTACATATAACCTGCTCAGTCTACATGACATCCCTTATATGTACATTTTCAGGGCTGATCATTTGGTATTAGATAGCAAATTGGTATACTTCTTTCTAGAGAATACTATTTCTTCCCCTTTCATTTCTCAGTTGCCTATAGGACTTTGCATGGGGTTGAGGTCCTGTGGTCTTATCCATCCACTTTGGTTTGTCCTTTGGTGTTGTCCTTATTTATCTCATGCTTGTAGAGTTGTGTTGATGAGACTTTTGGGGTCTAACTTCTGACATTGGTGTGACACAGTCTCACACCAAACTCTTTGGATCTTTGGATTCTCCCAATGTTTCTGACCCTTCTTCTTTAATATTGCCTGAGCCTTTGGTGGTATTGTTTGTAGACTGGGCCCTTTAACTCAAAATTTTGATTGATTGCTTTTTGTTTGTTTGTTGTTGATTGGTTTTTGTGTGTGTGTATGTGTGTCTGTGTTTTGTTTTGTTTTGTAATTGTCTGTTACAAGAAGAAGTTTCCTATGAAAAGAATACTTATCTGAGTGTATAAAAATGAATATTTATACTGCAGTAGGGATTATGCTGGTTTAGGAAAATGATGTTTCTAGGTTCTCCTTGGAGATTAATGACCCCACTAGTCCTGTCTAACTGGCTCAGTTCCCAGTTCCAGGCATGGTTTTCTGTTTGTTCAATGGCTTTTAAGTCTAATTAAAAACCTTTAAAAAATTCTAAGTAGCAGCATGGATTATTGTAATAGTTAGAATTATCATATACTAGATACATAACCCAGTAGCATAGACACTAATTATCATTATCAAATATTCTCTACTATACAAATTGGATGTGGTTTGCTTCTATGAGACTTTCAGCACTATTCAGTGCAATATCACTTAAGTCAACAAAAGTGTGTTGAGCATCCACATTGGAATCTGTTTTCCTGACGGTTATACCAGGAGAATGGAGTCTTCCCTTCGAATAACCCTATGCATCCACCATCCTATATGAAGCCCATTGTTGTGGTGTTGTAAGAGGTCCTGTGGCTGTCTTCTTGAAAGCATACATTGAGAACTACAGAGGATGCATGACTATCTGAAAGCCACAACAATCATATGACAGAGCTCAGCACAAGTTCTCTGGAAATCCAATGAAAATTTATATAAATCCAAAGAGCTAACCTTTATTTTATTGGAATACGTTCAGAAAATTGTTTTAATTTCACAACCCACACAAAACTGTTCCTATCTTTGTTGCCCTGAATTACAGTAAATGCAAAGTGATCACTGTTTTTTAATGGTAGATAAATATACTCTCTGTTACATGGTTTATAAAAGATTATTTATGGAATTTAATATAAACCTGTCCCTCAGAGAGGAAGTTGCCTAGGGATGGATGGAAATAGCAACTATAAGTTTCTTGATAATAAATTTGTAGAAAGCTCAGGAATGAGTGATTTGTGCCATAGTCTATATTTATTTAATTATTATAGTAGGAAAGGCTTCATTTGATATCACTTTAAACATTTAGAAACAATAACTGATTAAAGATTCCATGACATTAGTCTTACCTTGATCTGTGACATTTTTGAAAGAGGATTTAAATACACTTAAATTCTGGTCTAGGTCCCTAGTGTGCACATCTCTCAACCATCAATAAAAATAGCTATTATTTCCTCATATCAGGGCTCTGCTCTAAGCTTCTGTGTAAAATACCTCAGTAACCTCACACAGCTTATGAAAAATCAGTAGAGTAAATGCCATTTACAAGTGAAATGCCTGAGGTTTCAGAAAGGCTCCTGGGAACAGGGCTTCTCCTTCACTAGGTACAACATCTGCCTAACATGAAGGAGGCTCTGAGTTATAACCCAAGCACCACATAAATTCAACTGTGTTCTCAGCACCAGGATGGTAGAAGGAAGAGGATCAGAAGTCAAAGGTTGTCCTTGACTCACTGGCCAGTTAGAAGACAACCTAGCCTACACAGAAACAGGTGATAACTCATCCAGCAAGGTATTTAAATATTGATTTGAACCCAGATCTTGTTGACTGTGAAACTGGTACTTTAATATTGTTATCAAACCATGTTTCTTCACAAATCACTTTAGCTTAACTTCAAATTTCTTGGCACTTTTCTGAGCTAACTTTCTCTATGCCTGTCAATGGCTATAACTCCATAATGTGCAAACTAAACTGGGGCTGGAAGTACAGGAGATCAGAACCTGGGTCAAGGTAGTTGGTGGGCCCACTTTGGATAGAAAACCTAAGCATCAGGCTCTCATGATAGTCTGTAAGAGAGTAAACTCCTTTCATTCAGCCTACTGTATCTCCTACTGTCTCCAACTACTGTATTTATACATTGGATCAAGAAGTTTCCTTGAATTGTGTTACTCTTTTCTGAGATAATAGTTTTACTAACTCCCTTATCATCTTGGCATGGTTATTCATCATGTATGCTCCCAATAGCCTGTCTGCTTGACACTGTAAACTGCCTACTGCACTCAGTTCTGATGCAGCTTGATTTATTCCTATACATTGAATATGTGATGTTTGTCTTAAGGTATATATCTACTGGGTTGTGGAGAAGGCTCAAAGGTGAGGTAGACTTGCTGTACAGTCATGAGGACCAAAGTTCAGATGCCAGGTAAACCTACTCCTAGAGCAAAACAACCACACTATATATGCCCATAACTCCACCTTTAAGGGACTTGATGCTGTTTTCTGCCTCCTGGAATTCCTAGGCATGTATATTTGCACATATTTATAGACAATCTCCATTGCACACACAAACACACATATATCAATAATAACATCAAATGAATCATTTCTGAAAGGTACCTGTCTGCTAATGGATTAGAGAATTTCCTGTTACACATGATCCTTTATTTTTCCATTTTCTCCATTAAAAGGCAAGGAACACAGGGCATATATTTTGTCCTTTTCCTACTTGTATAATCCAAGTACCTAGAAATGTGCCTGAGAGGTTCTCCAAAAATACTTGCTGATTATGCAAATGAAAGAAAACATATTGCATGTCTCCTTTATCTCTCTCCATTTTGCAGACACCTAAGATCGTTTTCCAAAGTATCTAAGAGTGCAATTAATTTCCCTTCAAATTCCAGTTATCTAACTAGAGTCATATATTCTATTTGTCATAGATTTATGAACATCTAATTCAGCTTGCATGTAAATCTCCAAGAAGTTCAATGGTATTGATCTTTGTTGCTGTGTAATGGCTAGTCACAGATTAGTTCCAAGCCAGGCCACTGAATCCATTATATGTCACAAGCTTAAAAATAAGTGGAAGCATATTCTGCTGGTCATTTAAAGTCATCAGGTATGTATCTGTCCTATCTTTGTTTTACTTTTAAAAGTATAGGGAATCTAATGTCTTTGCAGTGCTCAGGAGAATGAGAATTGCTCATAAGGATTTTCACCAATGTCACTCTAATTGGACTGAGATTAATCTCCAGTTATTACAGCAAAGCCTGAGCCCTACTAGGATGCCTTGTACACCATATTTCAATAATTTGATCTTCATGGACAGTGAATTTATCTGTCACACTCAGTTGTCCTTTCAGCCTTTGAGTTGAGTGGCATTTATCCATATCAAATTCCATTTGTCCATCACTTCTGAAACTGTTGATAATTTCCCACTGCTCAGGATGCTGAATGAGAAGGTTGACATGGATCATCCATTCTTTCCAGGATGACAAATAGCTTTACATGGTGATCCTCACACTTTATCTTAATTTCTTGGCAAGCATTAATTTAATTTTCTGCTAAATGGATTTAAGCTCATGCAGAACCAAAATGAAACCAGAACTACCCAGAATATCCCAACTTGTCAGAATAATTCTTTTCCCACTTAAATGAAAAATAAATAATATTTGATGATTATTTTTTCAAGATGATTAATGTAATTACTAATGTCATTGTAAATCCCAATGAAACAATAAACTTAAATTCCATGCGACATTTTGGTGGGATAATAAATAAATTAAATAGTGGTCACATGAATGTGTTTCTTCTCGATAATTTGAATTGGAACCAATACAGACTGACAATATCTTGGCTGAGTCAAACCTGATCATGATTGAGTTTGCGGATGTGTAGATTGAAGCTGAAGATGATCAATGAGGAGACTTACATGTCCCCAAACTGTAAATGTAAATGTGTTGAACATTTGAAGGACATTGGCTTCAGTGGGGTATCTATAGCCATGTGTCACAGTACTCTACAGCCTCTTGAATGTGAAGAAGCAAAGTTTACCTTGGTATTTCACAGATACCTCTCATTTTTTCTTTAAATTGAACTTCAAGATACATGAAAATTGAAGTGGAGGTTTGTATTCAGTTTCAGACAATAAGAACTTTTTATGTAATGAAGAGCTCAATAGATTGGGTATATGTCACTCATTGTTTAGGCTTTGAACTTCTGTGAGTTCAGTGTTCTATGATTTCAAGTGTAGGTCTTAAAATAAAATGCTAATTATATTTCCACATGTTAATATGTGGATATGATAGAATACCTAATGTTTAATATTTCTACATAGAAAAGTGTGTTATTAGCCTTTTACCTTCTTCTGACTTGTACCTCTCTTCTTCACAGTTGAAAAATAAAACCTAGAAATCAGAAAATCCAAATACAATTTTCCTTTCTCAAGGTTTTATTACAGGATTCTAAAATTATAAGACATTCAATAAGACAATTTCTTCCACTATATGTTTTTGGTTGTGTGTTGGGTTAAATGGTGGTGAGTGGTGAGAGTCCAGGGTCCACACCCAGGCTCAAGCCTTTGGGAGGAGGGGAAACCAGGAAGTTTGACTGCACTCACTCTATGGCACTACCAGATGGGTGTCAGGATTTGAGAAGCTGCTGGGACACCCCCTGGGGGTGGGGAAGCATGGCCTGGGGGTCCTGGGGACTGCACAGAGTCTGGTTCTCAGGCTCTTAGGTATCCCAGGTGCTGCTGGATGCGACAGAATAGCTGAGAATGAAGTGGAGCCCACGGACTAGCTCTAGCCTGGACCAAGGGGGAAAAACAGGGAAGAGTGTGGCTGGGTCCCACCAGGACTGGGTCTTTGGCTTGTTGCAGGCTAGCTGGGTTGGTTTGGTGGCAGCTGTGGCTAGGACTGCCAAAAGGCCTTCTGTGGGAGACTGGATGCGGTTTTTTTAGACCAAGGCCTGTTTGACTGCTCCCCATTGTGGATTCTGATGAAGAGAGACAGCCCATGGTTTTAGGGCATTTATTGTCATGGCAAAGAGTGGCTGATGAGTGAAACCATACCCTCTCTCCCCCTTAGGGAGGGAGAGGTTGAAATACCTTTGCTAAAGAGGAGTGGTTGGGAAGAGGAGTGGCTAAGCCTCTAGGTGTCTCATTAACATGGGAATGTCTTGAGGCTATGTGACCATACCTCTACTTGTAGAGGGGCTTGGGTGTTCCCCTTACGTGACTGATAGTCACAGACCTATGGAGAGCTGCAGCCTCCGGTTAGGAGCCTGGGACCCAGGAGCATGGCAAACTGCCTACTGTCCCTCATAGGATTATCCTCTGCTAGGGACCCCCTATTGGGTCCCAGAGTTTTAAACCTTAGTTCAACCAGAAACCAGTCTGCCTTTCATGGTCCCACAGTTGTGTATATGGATTTTCATGAAAAATAATGACATACCAAGATGTCTAATATTTATTTTAAACATGCAGAATTTTTAGATTTTTAAACATATCTTTAATAACTAATATAAACATGTATAATAAGGGAAGAGTTTTAATATCTCATTTGTATTTAAATCTATTGCTTTAAGAGTCCTAATTCTCTATTTCAATTCCCATCTTCTATCTGTATGTGAAATAATTGAATTTTATTTTATTAAGGAGCTTATTCATAATCATTTTCTTTGTGGTGATGTGCTATTAAACCAAACTTCAAGTTGCTTCTCTCATATCCTGAGACAGAATTCATGTGCATTGTTTTATGTATAGTCCAAAATAATGGACATCTGGGGCCCTCCAAAACTAATCATGTGGCCATGATACATATATCAGATAGGATATCTCTTTATGAATCATAACTTTGAACACTTAGAGTCCTAAGGTCATTCTGCTTGTGATCTTTAGCTCCTTGAGGGTCAGGACAAACCAGTAGAATTTTCACCTGGGAAAAAAACCTTAATACTGGAATTTAATTTCAGATGAAATTGAGCCCTTTGGGGTACTATGAGCACAAATTTTAATTTAATCTCCTATCCATGATTGCTAATCTTGATTGTCAGCTTGACTAAATACATAATCAACTAAAACTCAAGATGCACACCTGTAAGAGATTTTCCTAATCAGATTATTTGAAGAAATACAATCTTCCCCAAATCTGGGTCAAAAATTTTCAAGGCAGCCCACTTAAAAGGATATGGAAGAAGGAAATTTTTGCTTTTTGCCTGTTTGGCCTTGCTCTGGCTGGCAAGTTCATCTACCCTGTTGCTGAGGCATTCTTTCAACCATTATTAGAACCTCCAGTACAATGTAGACTGATGGCTAGATGATTTTTTCTGGAATTTTGAGGACTCTGGTACCAGTTTGGAATTACTGGGACATTCAGCCTCATGAATGGACCAAACACTAGATTCTGAGTGTTTTCATGATGAAATAGCAGTTGTACAACCTAGACCACAGCTATTCTAATAAATCCCATTCTCTGAGCTCTGTTCCTTTAAGGAAGCTGCCTAATATAGTATTTTAAAGCTCAGAAAGAGAACTCTGTGGTTTAGTTTAGTCTCATATACCCTTTGATTTCCTTTCACTGGTATTTGCACAAGTAGTCTCTATGTATTGAAAACTTATGAGAGAGGAGATAGAGATGTCAGTTGCCCTGCCCCTCTTGCTTTCATAAATTGAGCCCAGAAAGTTTATCATGCCTACTAGTTGATCAAAATTTTGTGAGAACACTTCCTTATACAACTTTATAAAGAGACTTATTACTAAAATTTCAAAAATAAAGAGTGAATGGGCCATGGAGAAGCCTAGAGGAAGTAAGGAGCAGATGATTGAGTCTCCCCAGTTTCCTGGGGAAACAACTGTTGCTCACCTCTGGTTGGGTCGCTCGCCTTGTCTTTTGCAGTGTTTCAGTACAGAGAAAATGATATTCTAGTGTCTTGACATTACCCAAATACCCAAAAGAATGCAGTATTATTTAAAAGCTCTGGGAAGATAACTGGTAAGATTTTACTCTCTTCTTATTGGAATTTACAGTTATGGAAGTTCATAAAGTTCAGAGCTGCTTTGAATACAGGCACAAGCATGGTGTCTTGACAAGATGTCCTCATAGACAAATATGGTGGAATAACATACAGTAAGGTAAATAGTTCTGAAAGTAAACAAAAATGTTAATTTATGGAGACTGATATAGTCTAGCAAATGTAAGCTTACATAATTCTTACCAGAGATAAAATTTAGAGAGGAATTAAGGAGGCAACCCGACCACCCTTGAATATCAATACTGGGCAAGGAGACAAGGTTAGCATTCATGTCATAAACCTGCTTGGTAATCTGCAAGCTGCTTGGGATAGGAGATGATAGTCTATTTCATGGGAAGCCACCTTCCCTTTCTGTGAGGCAGCCTTCCTGTTTCATTTTAAAGTTATCTATTCCCAAATAATTAATAAAAATATTGTACTGAGGGAAAGTTATCTGGATTTATTTAATAAAGGATATTAAAATAATCAAACTATTGCCCAGATTGAAGTACTTACTATTGGCATGATTTCTTCTTCCATTCCAGTCATTTTACAATATTTATACATATTAATTTAATGCATTTGAGATTGTCCTATTCATATATTTTTATGTTGTTTTAATTTCTGTATATTTCTCTGCTTGCATTTCTAATTATAGGTTACCTTTTAATGGATGTTGAAATTAATTGCCAAATATCAGTTTACTTCACTTTTCCTTCCATTTCTGGGTATTTAAATTAGTCCCAAATGCTGCCATTAAGTACATGCTGCAGTAAATATTTTGCCCATAAGAAGCTTCTTTATTTTTTATCCCATTGTTAGGATAGAGTCCCAGAAGCAGAATTAGTGACTCCCAGGGATTGAATTCGTTGCTTGCTTCAAAGGTTTTTGTTGTTGTTATTGCTGTTATAGTTCTTTTTAATCCATGGTTGGAAATCACCAACCAAATGGTTTACTTTGATCTTTCACATTTAAAATCTGAATTTGTGAAAGATTTTATTAAGCTAACTTTGATATTTCTCCCCTATGTCTCTAGTTAAAGTTTCCCATCTCACTCAGTATAGGATTAGCCTCCAGACTTGGACCAAGTACAAAAAGATTAAGTGAAACCACAAGATTTCTCTTATATCTTCTCAATGATCATCTCTTTCAGAATTCCTGGTGTTGTCTGGATAGAACTAGCTCTAAGTGAACCTGGCATTCTCATCCTGCTAAGGCCATTATGTGTTATTTTCAAACTATTATGATTTTCTTCATAGAAAATAAGCAAAAGTCAAGATAATAGGTTGTACAAAAACATAGTGTTTTATTATAACCAATACTGATGTGAAACACACACTTAAGCAGAATAAATTCTAAAATTCCATTATGTTCCTTGACTCCCCAACTCATACAACCACTATTCCCACACTGATTTTCATGAAAGGAGCTTTATTACATTTTCCGAGCATGTTAAATCATGAAGCAATTGTCTTGCTGTGTCTAGCTTTTTAACTTAATAAAATGACATGGACATTATTCATGGCATCTCAAATAATTTTCTTTTGTTAAGGATTAATACTATTTTACTATCAATATCTATATCTATATCCATATGCATGTCTATCGATTGATTGATAGATATATAGAGATAGATAAATAGGTAGGCAGGCAGGTAGGTAGATAGATAGATAGATAAATAGATAGATAGATAGATAGATAGATATCAGTTTTTTCAACCATTTTTGCCTTCCTGTACACTCAGGCTACTCTTCTATATCTTGACAGGCATAAATAATTGTGTTAATTCAACCTCTGCCATCTTATGCCATTTTCAATATAGCTATCATATGAAATATGAGATACTATCTAATTGTGTTTTTGATTTCCATATCTATAATGGTATAGAATATAGTTTCATGTGTCTTTGTGAAAATGTCTATTTTGTTTCTCTTACTATTTTTCATGGAAATATTTATTTTTTCTACTTAATGTTCATAAATATCTTCGATATTCACTTTGGATAAGATGTTCACTTTGCAGACAGTTTCTCACTTTCTATAGCGTTTCTTTTTCTTTGTTGTTTCTGTAGGAACAATTCCATGATTGTGGTAAATACCTGTACTGTTTCTCATATTGAACTGGTCCTTCTATTAAATGGCAGTACCAGTAGGATCCCACACACAGAAACAATGTACTTTCCTTGCACTTGTGGTATAAACTCATAGGTTGGAGCAGTTTGCACAATTAGAGGAGTTTTATTTTATGTCAAACTTAAAAAATGAATGCCTGTACCTATTAATAATGATCTTCATCAGAGACAAATGGCCTTATGGGAAGGGTGGTTTTTTGGTTCTCTGCTAATGGTATATAGAGTTTTCTGGCTTCAAAGTTGTTCTTCATTTTTGAAAATTATTTCTGTTATACCTGGAAATAAGAGCTATCTCTATTGACAAACGATTGATCATAAAAGATCATGGGGACTTTCAGATGAACATACGGGCTGGGAAAAAAAGGCTACCCCAATTTTTCCTGAGATCAAGATATTATTCTGATAAAAGAAGGGTATTAGAGAGAACTGCTTGCTAATAGGCATTCAGTGTTGACTAAGCCCATGTTTTCATCAGAAACTACATTGGTGTAAAGTGTGAACAGAAACAAAAGGAAAAAATTTCATTAGTAAAGTGTTTTAGATTTAAGTTACAAAATATACAGATGTATTGTGTTAGCAGCAGGAGGTGTCCTGTTTCATCATGGTCCACAGTTTAAGGCAGGTTTTAGACCCTAGATTATACTTAGGTCATTGACTGTAATCAGTGATAAAGACATCCCATTGCTTAGGAGAGGAATAAGCATGGTGAATAATATGGGGGGGAAAACCCATTTGCAAAGGCATTGTCACTAGATCAGTGTGGTTCTCCAGAAAGACAAAGATGCCACTAGAAATAGATGATACTGGCCTAGTGATGATTAAATGAAATGATGTGTAAATATGTTCTTTGCACTGTAGTCACATAGAAAATAGTGTTGAGTTCAGCTGGAAAAATAATTATTTTCTTGGGCAAACTCCAGACTACTTGAGGCAAGGAAGGAACAATTTGAGTTTCCCACAAGGCTGAGCCATAACTCAGTTTGATTTTGTTTCTCCAAATAGTTAAAGAGAGACTTAGTTGATACTTTCAAAGGGGAAATTGAAACAGACAACAATTTTAGAGAAAGAATATTGCATTTCTCAGGTTCATTTGCTATGACTGCCTACCAAAGCAATTACAACCAAACCTTCCTCTCTGTCGTCTAGGATAATAAAAACGATAATTAGCAATCTGTTTCTCCATTTCTTCATGTTCCTTGACCTTGTCTTGTTATTTAGGGATTGTCAGTCTGTAGAAAAATTTTAGGATGATTATGATTTGTTGTATTTCTAGAAGCTTTAATTTCTTATAGTAAATGTCCTTTCCAATGCTCTAAAAGAAAAAAAAATCTCATAGAATAGATCTATAGTACTTTCTTTTAATCACAGGACCTTTTAAGTATGCATATTGAATGATATATGTCCAAAATATTGATTGCTTATTGAGAAAGTATAAATCAACTGTAAGAGTTTATTTAACTTCATTTTACCTTTAATAGTAATGTCAGGGCAAAATCACAGAATGTTGGTGTCTGACCAAACTCCAGGTAGATTCTGAATCCATTGTGTACAGGCTAAGCCTCAGATTTCCCAGCTCAAGGGTGGTGATAATCTAGCCAGTGCTGTTTGAGATAATTAAATAAACGATGTGAAGAAGACAGCTTGTGTGAGCCTCTCTGATCTCAGGAAAAACAGATTGTGAGAATGTGGTAGAGGAAAAATGACCTTGAAAATTGTGTGAGTCAAGGCCAAGATGACAATTCATGCTACAAGGACTTGAAATGGGGAGACAGGGGATGCTCTCAGAAAGTGAGGTCTTACTGTCTGGGAGAAAGAAACTGACTTAGGAAAAGGATAGGCCTTATTGTAGACCATCTCTGAAACCCCATCTCAAGTTCTGAACATTGTTAACACTCATGAAGTGTTTTATTTTCTGACAACATTAACTTTATGTACCTATCTTTAATGCTAGTTATCAAGTCTTGGATTACCTCAGCAGTCAATATTTATTGCCTTTGTTCTAATATAATATAAGTTCATGTAAATATTAGATAGAGCTTTGTAAATTTCATCTGAGGCCATAATGCCCACTCCATGGGTGCTCATATTTGTACCTCAACAGCAAGTAGAATCAATGAAATAACACATACAAAAATTATACCTGTATATGATCCAAATGATGACTCTGCTACCATCTGTGGGAGTAACTCAATAATTTATGACCGTAAACTGATCCTTTAGAAACTGTATGTATAAGAAGATTTATAGTACCTCTGAGCAGTTATTAAAGCTACCATACCCAGAGATGCTGTAGGTTGTATAGTTTGTTGAATGATTTGAAGATACAGAAATGATGGACAGTTAGGTGGCAAGAGAAAGGGATGCAGTATGATTTACAATTACATGGAGGCAGTGGGAATATAAAGCCTTAACTAAGGCAATGGAACCAGCCCTTCATATCCGCAAGCTCCCTTTGGGTAAAGTTAACCAACTTTGGACCAAAAACCAAGAAAAAAAATCAAGAACAACAAAAACATGAATACTACTAACTATGTACAGTGTTTTCTTTCTTGTTGTTTTCCTATACACAGTGTAGTACAATAATTTATGGAGCATTTGCATTATGTTAGGTGCTTAAGTGATCTAGATGTGGTTTAAATAATATAGGGAAATTTGTGGCATTTATATATTAAGGCCATTGCATTTCATAAAGGGGGCTTGTGTGTCTGTGAATATTAACATCCAGTAGGAATCCAGAGCAATGTGTACAGTGCCTCCAAGTTCTAAATGTAATGGATTAACCAGTTTAATTTGAACATCCTACATCGAGATAACTCTATCCAAAGATAAAGGAGCTTGGTTGTAGGCTGTTGCTGCAAAATACATGAAGCTAAAGAAAGAGATACAAGTTGGAGATGGATTAGAATGTAATCAGGATAGTGGGGATTTACAGTGTACGTGATATTAAGCAAGGGTCTATTGTGTCAATGCCTATGGAAGAAAGGCTGGTAATTCACTGATTATCCACAAAGCCAAAGAGGTTGGATGTGAGGTCTTTCAAAGGGAGGACAGGAGGACTAGCCAAGACACAGCCTCTTTAATGACTTGATAGAAACTGAGTGAGACAATGTTTGTTGACTGGACAGTGAGAATAGAAATGTTACCGTTCTTTTGTGTGAGTACAGACAGTCAACATGCCTCTTCATAGTTTGAATGTTACCCTCTTTCTATTTGTCTCTTGAGATAAAGGTCCATGCGTCTTCCAGATTGGCCACAAACTGACGGCCCCTTTCCCTCAGCATTGTGAATAGAGTGGCTTTGTTTTGTTTGTGGATATATATATATATATATATATATATATATATATATATATATATATATAGTGTGTGTGTTCTCTCTGAAGGACATTTATCTTATGATGTCAACAGGTTATCAAACAAGCTGGATGTGGTGGTGCTCACACATAATTTCAGCATTCCAGAGACAGCAGCAGCATTGAGAATTTAAGACCAGCCTGAAGTTCATAGTAAAACTCTTTCCCAGTGCCTCTCCCCTTTCAACAGAAAAATAAAATTAAGAATTGCAAGTTTGGTTTTGGACTATTTCTGTGAACTCTGAAGTTGCTTTGAAAAAGTAACTTAAGCAGTTGGCTTTCACGGAATTTCTACCCATATTTATCCATGCTTTATCTGGTTTCAGTGTCAAATTCCCATAGTAATGAGGAGATTACACTACACCAGAAACATCTTCATTTCCTGAATGTACCTACCCTCCTAATAAGTCATTGGCTGGTTAGATCTTAGTCCTTCTCTAGTGAATATTCACAGTGGCAATTGTTTAACATGTAAATATTATACCCCATTCCTCTAATCTGAATCTGCCACACACTCTTTGCCTGAGTGCCCTGTGGCTTCTTCTTCTACAACTGATTCTCTTGCTTCATTACAAAACAAGTCTTCCTACTCTTCCGTTAAAAATGCTGAGAATATGCTTCTGTGATCCTTTCAGGACTTTTTTTTTTTTAACTTAGAATAGTATTTTATAACAAAATACACATGGATGCTCTATTTCTTCCTTTGGATCTCTGCATCAATCAGGTGTTTGTTGACTATGTTTAAATTCCAGTCAACTCACCAAACAACAAAATGAGACTCCCTGTTTTTGCAGTTCTAATATCACTGGGTGATAATATCTCTTTTCCCCTCATACTTCACTATCTACTCACTTATTGCCTGTTTCTTCTTTTAAATGTTTTAAGCTGATAAGGGTAAGGTTTGAGACTTTTGTTCATTGCCCTGTGTGCCTAACAATCTGGAAAATAATTGTCTCTCAAGATCCACTCAGTACATACTTGATAGAGGACTGAATGAAGGAGAAAATAAATGAAAACTGGAGTGGTCTGGTGTCTCTGTCGAACATAAGAAGGGCGACATCCATTTTAATAATGAAAGGAGAATAAATACATAGCAGAAGTGCCTCAGCAGGAGGCGGGATGCTTAAATGATTTCCCTGCTTCACCTTCATCTTCCAGTGTATCAGTAATTCGGAAATCTGAATGGTGAATGTACCATGTCTTAGCATCCTACTTCTCATACATGGGTCCATGGGTATAAGGTGGAAAAAATTATATGAACATGTTCAGGTCAGCAGTATCGTCCTTCACTCACTCTGAATATTTCAGAAGAATGAAAAATATCAAATTATAAGCATACATTTATAGTTTCCTTTGAAATTTTAAGCCCCCCGTTAAATTATAAAAGGCTTACTGCAAGCATACAGTATTTTCTTTTTTCTAGACACCAGTACTAGATTCATAAATTACTACTCGTTGATTGAAAGTTTATTGATTTTGTTAATAAATATTCTTTCTGATACTTTATTAAAATCTACTAAAATAATTTTATTTTTGTGTTATGACAAGAACATTTAAATCAGTCTGCATCTGAATCTTCAAATACTCTTTAAGTGTGTTACTTTAGAATAGTTCACAATTCCCTTGTGCCTCGGTTTGCTCTTTTATTACACACTGAGACATCCTTCTCCCTGCTTTCCTTCACTGAATAGTGTAACATTTAATGAAGTAATTTGGTAATTACTTTGTAGAATGTCATCAATTTTCTGTATTATGTAACTGTCTACAAAGAAGTTGGTTTCCTTTGAGATTTTTTCAATGCCAGTAAATCAGACAGTTCCAGTTGGGAGTCTGTGAAGTACATGTATTTTAAATAGTCGACTTATTTAAAAATGTAATTCTGCTCAGGGATTAGCACTCTTTTGTCTTCTGATTTGATTTTCCTGATATGTTGTGAAGAGTATGTGACGAAATGATTATAAGCTGTATCTGGAGTTATTAAAAGGTGCTTCTTGTCTCAACAGAGATTACAGTTTCATTTTACAACTTATCCGTTTCTACTACAGAAAGCTCAGAAAGGAATTGTGGTGTGTCAACATCCTGTACCTCCTGATTGATTTTTTTGAAAATGAAATATTTAGTGATGGTGAAACAGAAGATGGAAATTTCTAAGCTGTATAAATATTTCTTTCATAGTTAAAAGAAACAGGCAGGTGGAAGTTAGCAGAGTATGAGGGCTTAATTTATATCAGAGAACTGGCCAAAGTGAATGTTGAAATAGAAGGACCTTCAGAAACATGTGCACTCGGTTCTTAGCTAGGTGTGGCCTTAAAGAAGTATGATAGGAATGAAAGAAACTATTTGGGTGATTTAAGAGAATACAATTTGCAGGGCCTGCAGACACAATTGTCTTAAGATCTATGAACAAACAGTGAAACCAGTGGCTGGAACCCAATGCTCTAGGCATTACCTTTCCTCATTTTCCACCAGAAAATTAACTCTGCTGTCCTTCTCTGAAAATCCCATAAATGTCTAATAATCTCATAAATATTTCTTAGTTAGGTTTTCTATGGCTGTGAAGAGACATCATGACTACAGCAACTCTTTTTAAAAAAAGCACCACCAACAACAAAAATATTTATTTGGGGCTTACTTACATGTTCAGAAGTTTAGTCCATTATCATCATGGCAGGAAACATGTCAGCTTGCAGGCAGACATCATGCTAAAAACAGAGCTGAGAGTTCTGTATCTTGATTTACAGGCAGAAGGGCTTGGTTTGAGTTTGTGAACCTGAAAACTCACCCGGAGTGACACACTTCCTCCAACAAGGCCACACCTCCTAATAGTCCTACTTCTTATGAGAATATCAGGGCTATTTTTCTTCAAACCACCAGAATGTGTTTTTCTTCCAAATTCTGAATTATTTCTACTTCTTAGAATAAATGAAATTCTGCTAACAACAGTGAGCAGTGAGTACTAACATTAGAAACATTCCTGGGCTCTAATTATATGCTAACTTGATAACTTAGTGCATTTCTGGGTCCAGGTCTTTGCCTTATTGTCAAATAATTTCATTGTCCTCCTAGCTCCAAGTTCCCAGGCTCAGAAATGAAACTCAAAGGGAAGAATGGCATCACAATACTTGATCTATGTATGTGAATCCTACAGAGAACCCTGGTAAGAAACTGACATTGGTTATATAATTCATTGGAGAAACTGGATTCATCACCAAGAAAGAAGCCAGCCCTATGGAGGCCTTATATCTCATATACTGTTGGGATATACCTCTACTTTCAGTTTTCATATTCTTGTGTTAACGTTTCTTTCTGTTGTGGACCTATATGACTTGGTTGATAATCTTTTGACATCGTAAGCTCAAAGTCTTCCTCTTTGATCCTGAAATCTGTCTCTAAACAGAAATATGCATTTACCCCCACACACCCACCCTGTACTTATGTAAATGTGGGCATTTTTGTGATAACAACATTAAGATAGTTAAATTCATTGATTCTGAATCTATTCAGAAAAGTAGATTTCAAGAAAGCAATTGTAGTAGTATTGAATGTATCATTGAGCCAGACACTATAAGATACTACGGCCTGAGCCAATGTATTATGCCTGTGATGGTTTGAATGAAAATGTCCTCTATAGTATCATAGTGAGTGGCACTATTAGAAGGTGTGGCTTTGTAGGAGGAAGTGTGTTACTGGAGGTGGGCTTTGAGGTTTCAAATGCTCAAGCCAGACCTCTCTTCCTGCTGCCTATGATTCAGATGTAGAAATCTCAGCTACCTGTCCAGCACCATGTCTACCTGTGTGCTATCATGCTTTCTTCTATGCTGAAAATGGACTAAACCTCTGAACTCATAAGCCAGTGCCAATTAAGTGGTTTCCTTTATAGGAGTTCTTGATGGCTTTTCGCAGCAATAGAAACCCTAACTTAGTCAGAGTCTAACCTGATTTGGGAACTCTAGAATGATTTCAACCAGAATACTACTAGGATCTTTCTTCTTACACATTAATCCTGAATGTGAGCTGATTTCTTTTTGTGTGTCTGGTTAAGCTATTGTCTTGTATGTTTTCAGACACCGTTCATAATCTTTCAGAAACAAGTTAGTAGCAGTCCCTCTAGTAGAACCTCATGATATGACTGATGACTGTGTACAATGTACTTTCTGAGCATTGTCTGTTCAGTGGAGAACATGTCATCCTTCTCTGCCAATTTCATATGTGCCTGTGTGTGTGTGTGTATGTGTGTCTGTGTGCATATACATATACACATACATACATACATACATACATACATACCCATAGAACAAAGAAATTTGGCTGACATTTATTTATGTTCAGAGTTTCTGAGACCCTTATTGTGGCTCTAACATTAAATCTTGTCTGAGGAAGGTGATTGTGGGTTTGGTTAACTGTATAATTAAAGCCAATTTGAATTGCTTTGGCACATTCATGTATGGCCACTAAGTGAAGTCTCTTACAATCAGTCTACCATTAAGGGTTATAACCCACACTTGACTATTACCCAGACAAGAAGAGCCTTCTTTGAGTCTTGGAAACATTGTGGCACATTACACTGATATCATGTTCCTAGGTATTGTACTTCAGAATGGCCAATTCTCCTGAATTTATGAATGAGTGACTCATGGTATAGCCGAACATGTCCAATTAATGAGAGCAGTGGCACTGTGGGTGGCAAAGCATGATAATGCAATTCTCAGTGGGATTTTTAATGTATGAATGATGAAAAAGATGACCCCTGAGGGCAAATTTCTAATTGTGGCAAGCTCAGTGCTCCCCATCAGGTACAGAGATGGGCTAATTTATACTTCCCCACAGGTGTTTGTCTGATAGACTGACGATGTTAAGCAGAAAACAAAACCTGCATTTAAATTAGTGCATTATAACATGGAAAAGCCGAAGCAGAATACAAAGCAAGCACCGTCATCTTTGGGGATGATAACTGAGGATAGTATTCTTAGAGACTTCTGGGAAAACACATGTGATTTATGGTCATCTTGGGACGTGGCTTTTAGAACCAAGCCCTCCTAAAATCTGGCTAATGAGTGCAGGATAATTCTATCCCTTGACACCCCCCCCCCCGTGTGTGTGTGTGTGTGTGTGTGTGTGTGTGTGTCTATCAGTGTGTGTGTTTCTTCTGAAGCACAGACACATATTTCCACAAGATTAATGTCCCTAATAAATTAGAAAGAATGTTAAGTAAGACAGAGCACCAAAATAGAAGTAATTCAAGCACAGACCCTGGCTCAAGAGGTGAATTAATTTTATTAGATTTTTTTTAAGACCATGGTGAAATAATGGCCTAGATAGTTTTATTTTAAATATTGCACATATCGTCTTACAATCTAAAGTACATCCAATTATTTAAAGCCCTAGTATCCTATTTCCTTTGACTTAAATAGAAACAACTTCATGCAATTCAAAATATTGAACTGGCTTGAAACCAACAGAAACTAATGAGAAAGAAGGCCAGGCAAAATTTGGGAACATACTCTTGGCAGCTTTCTTGTGTATCGACTATAAACTGATTGTTTGGAGAACTGAAGCCTAAAGCAAGAACAAGAGTCCTCAACCTACCAGAGGTGGTAGGTAATCTCTGCCATCCAGAGAGAATGTGACAATTTACCTCCTGGTATGAAATCATTTTAGTGTTTTAGCCTATGGTTTCACTATATTGTGTATATCGGGTAAATAAAAGCACTGACTGGAAAAAGCTTTCGCTTATTTTCTTGTCACGCTGAGTAGCAGGAAGTTTATGTGTAGCAAGAAGCTACTCATGGCTTTGCCATAGACTAGGCATTAATTTTGAAAGTGAGTGAATCTCTATCCTCCTGTCTTTTCTTAGCAATGGGTGGAGATGTTGCTGACTGCTTGATAAGGCCAGTGGATAGACATGGAGAGTCGCATGAATATTGCAATACAGAGTCAGAAGCCTGGCAGCACTTAAACTGGTAGAGGGTTATCTTTTGTTATTGGTCTCAGCTCCCCTGCCCCCACCCTATTTTAATCTCCCTCGGTTAACATCCCTGGGATACCCTGTGACCAAGGGATGGACAGAAAATACCAACCAGGAACTTTCACTCTTAAGAAGAGTAGCAAGAACGTTTTCCATTTTTTACCAGAACTGTCACTAAGTCTAGCACAGGAGATGGTAAAAGTTTCCCCAATGCTGTCAGCAAGTATCTTCCAGAGACAATATGCTCTGACTCTATTGGTGATTCTTTCCAAGTAACCATTTTCCAACAAGTTCTGTTGTTGTTGCTGCTGCTGTCATTGTTGTTGTTTAAATACCCCAGAGCAGGTTTTGTTACCTGTGACTACAAGATCTTAATGTAATAATGGGTTGTGTTTTATAAAGCAATAGCCCCATAGGCTTTGGAGAAACCCCACTGATGTTGTACAAGTTATTCTATCTTGCTGGGATTTCTTTCCTTCTTTTCTTCCCATCCTTCCTGTCTTCCTTGGAATCTTTCGTCTTCCTAGTTCTACCCAAACTTACAATTTAGCCTCCCAGATCAATGTGGCGAAACCTCCAAGTTTCATGGAAGTGACATGATGAGGGACAAATCTGAGCAAGCAACCAGTAACAGTTACGTATATATTCCTGTAGAACCCGAAAAGGTATTAAGAATGAGTCAGTTGCTCACATAAAGAAACTCTTAGGTAAAGTTCAAATGCTGTGGAATGTTTTATCTGCCTGAATAATGTCTGCTCCCAGTGAAGTCATTACTTCAGCAGCAAGGCTTGCCCATGCATCTCAGGTGGTACTCTCTCTTGACCGATTTTATTGGTTCTCCTCTATTATCACAGAGTTACACACAGCAATGATGGTTAGCCATGCCTTAAGAACCACTGTTCATGAAAAAAGGTAATTGCAAGGTGGGGATTGTATTCAGACCAATGCTGCGCCATGCAAATAAAGGGGAGGGGAGAATTAAAGGGAACTATGAACTGTCTAAAACCTTGCATAATAATCTAAGTCATGCGGGGCACTGACATGGGGTGGGAAGAGAATGAGGTTGTGCTCCTTCTTCCTAGATTTCTACTGCAAATTTAGCAGTGGAAGCATTCCCTCTACTGTACAGGGTTAACAGAACCAAGTGCTAGAAGTAAGGTGCTGCCAAGACCTGGGTAGATTATGAATTAATGTAGGCCATAGAAGAATAGTAGACTTTCAGATATTCTTGGTCCAGTGCAAGAGGTTCAGGTCAGGAGTAAATGGCCATCATTTGGAGAGCAAATAGGAATTCATCCTCAGCAAAAAAATGATTGGTTATATACTCAGTATTCAAGATTGCAGCAAACAAGCATGTGCTTCCCACTCCTAATGAGCTAGAACAGTTCTGAAATGAAGGCACAGAGAATGGAACTGGGGGACAAATGTGATTTTACTGTGTTTTACCCTACTAAGTACACTATACGCTGGTGTAAGGGATATTGGATTTTAGTTAACTTTTTCATATGTGCGTGAGACAGAGAGAGAGACAGAGAGACAGAGACAGAGAAAGACAAAAAGACAGGGAGACAGACAAACAGAGAGAGAGACAGAGACAGAGAAAGACAGAGAGACAGGGAGACACATACACAGAGAGAGAGAGAGAGAGAGAAAGAGAAAGAGAGAGACAGAGAGAGAAAGATTGAGAGACAGAGAGACACACACATACACACACACACACACACAGAGAGAGAGAGAGAGAGAGAGAGAGAGAGAGAGAGAGAACAGGTCAGAGGTCAGTTTGGATATCATTCCATTCTTGAGACAGTCTCTCACTTGGCTGGAACTTGCTGATTAGCCAGCCAGTAAGCCCTAAGGATTTACCTGTCTCCACCTCTTCAGCACTTGGTTTTTAATGTGTATTCCAGAGATGGCACTCCCCTCGCTGGTGTGTGTTACCAGTCTTCATGAGTTACAAAGATGGACTGAAATAGAAATCTTCAGGTAATTTTATTGGGACTAGGATTTTGAGAGTTCCCCTATTTTAGAACTGAACAATGAAGTTATGATAATATGATTTATCCAAATATGTGTGTGTTTGTGCATACATTTATACATACTGTTTTCTCAGTTCCATGTTAACTGTTGACAGAAAAAGCAACACACAAGTATGGATAGGGTAACTTTGATTATGATAAAATATGTTACCAGAGGCTAACAGTGTCAAATTATCATACCATGCCCATCCAATACCTTTTCTCTAATGAAATATTTTCCTAAGAAGATTGTCTTTCAAACCAATTAAACCGGATCCATTTTAATTAAATGTTCTCAAGTTTAAATTAGGCTCCTATGGGACTTCATATGCTCGAGTATTTTCCTACAAGAAATCAATATTTCCCTAAAACCTTTGGGGATGTTCTATTCATTCCAATAGTGTCAATTAAAATTTTAACACAATACCAAAACCAAACCCAGCACAGGATATGTGGAAAATCAAAATACCAAGTTGGCCATTGATTGTAGAGATTTCTAAGCCATCAGATATGACATTCTCATGACTGTCTCAGATCAATTTAACCTACTCTTAGCCTATTGATATACAAAACCTTTAAGGGGAAGGGTTAAACTCAAGGCTGAAAGGAAACACAGAAAGGAAATTCAGGATACCAATATCTGAAAATCATCTGTATGAAAAGAGAACCTGTGAAAATAGGTATGGCCAACACACACACACACACACACACACACACACACACACACACAAACTCACACATGCACACACACATGCACACACACAAACAGACAAGACAACCACAAGAGTAAATTCATCATTACTCAAAACAATCACACAAAACAGCTGGAAACAAATTCTAAGGAACATTTGAGTTCATGAAGAATATGTTTCATAGATACCAGAAAAGCAGATTCTGCCAAGGATGGAGGTGCAAGGCTGTGCTCAGGCCTGCATGTGCTGCTGTCCATCCCCTGACTTAGATTTTATATTCACTTAAAGCCCTATTAGTAGGACATCTCAGGAAAGCAAGGATAATGGTCACCCTAATGATGACTACTTATGTGTCTTCTGACCTGTAATTCTCACCTTGGCCACTTACCCATGTAGCATTTCTCAGGTATTTTCTGGCCTGGATAATAAGATGTATTGTTATGATAAAATTCCAAACCTAACTTAAAAAATAAAAGTGTTCCAGAGGAGTCCCTGATCTCAGTCAATGGATGGGTGTAAGTATCTGTTTGTGTCTCAGTCATCTGCTGGTAGAGCCTATAAGAAGACAGCTCCTGTCTGTAATCACATCATAGCATCAGTAATAGTGTCAGGACTCGGTCCTTTGCCTTACAATTCTGAGGTCATGCAGTCCATTATGAAAGAAAGGAAGACCAGGAACTCAAGACAAGAACCTCAAGCCAGGAATTGATGTTGAGACCCTGAATCCAGGGAGGAATGCTGCTTAATGGTTTGTTCCCCAAGGTTTGTTCAGCTTGCTTTTCTATAAAACCCAGGTCTACCATTCAAAGAGTGGCCCTGTCAACACTGACATAGACCCTTGTACATCAATCAAGAAAATGCCTCACAAACTTGCCAATAGGCCAATGGAGTAGGGACATGGCCTCGTATCTTCTTTGCACATATTTCTGGTTGTATCACATTGACATTTACTGATGATCGCATCTGTTCTTAATGACAAACATTTCCCATAAGCATATGATATACTTGTAAGTTAGCTCTCTCCCTGCTTCTGATGACATTTAAAGGCATAACTTCATCCTTTCCTTTATCTAAGCTCCAGACCCACAGTTTAACTACTGACTACTGCTGAGCTTTTAATAAGTGTATCTGTGCCAGAATTCTCAAACCTAAGCCAATCATCCTCAGTCCCAACTTGCCTCCCTTCTGTGTCCTTGCCTTTGGTCCTCTTTATCACTGTACAGGCAGTCTGCCTCTCCTCAACCCATGCCTTTGCAAGAAATGTTGCAAATATCATACCTTTTCAATTGTACCATCTTGCTAATTATATTTTGAGAAAAATTTACTATAGTGTCCTGGCTTTTGCCTTCTATTGTGACTTGCAAAAGTCTTCCAGATATTAGTGCAATTTTATTATTCCTTCCTGTTCATTGAGCCATATTAATGTTCTTACCAGGTTGATACATGGGCATCAACCAGTAGAATGGATGTCATAGCACATCATTTAGTTACCTGAGGCTATGGCCCAGAAGAGACACCCGGGAGAGATGAGACTAAGGCACCAGGCTGTTACCTGGTCAGTTCACTTCAGCTAAGGATTTACATTCTTTTTTAATTGGTTATTTTATTTATTTACATTTCAGATGTTATTCCCCCTTCCTGTTTTCGCTCCGAAACCCCCCTCCCTTTCCCCCTCCCGCCTGCCTCCATGAGGGTGGTCCCCCACCCACCTGCCCACTCCTACTCCACAGCCCTAGCATTCCCCTATACGGGGGCATCAAGTCTTCACAGGACCAAGGGCCTCCCCTCCCGTTGATGCCAGATAAGGCAGTCCTCTGATACATATGTAACTAGAGCCATGGGTTCCTCCATATGTATTCTTTGGTTGGTGGTTTAGTCCCTGGGAGCTCTAGGAGATCTGGTTGGTTGATATTGTTATTCTCCCTGTGGGTTGCAATCCCCTGCTGCTCCTTCAGTCCTTTATTGAGCTCCTCCAATGGAGTCCTTGTGCTCAGTCCAATGGTTAAAATGCACATCAGACCATTGAATTACCTGTTGTACAATTAGTTCATATGAGAAATAAAATATCACTGTTCAACTTGACCTAGATAATCATGGAAAAGCCTCTGGTTGCTCCTTCAGCTCATGTCATAATACTCTGTAAGCCTGTGTGGTCCATTTTTTAGTCTGTACTTGTCTGCCTTTAACAGAAATCACCTTTAGAAAGAGATCTAGATCTGTCTGCCCTCATTCCTTTACAGACATGATTTCTTCTTCTTTCACTATTCTCCATGGCCTGTTTAAAAGTCCTTAATTAAGCATTCCCTTTTGGACCTAGCAGATGTCATTTACATACCAGGTTATATATAGGATTCTCAGCAAAATCTCCCTTTGTAGCAAACATCTATACACCTATAGCAGAGTTAATCACTTCCACTGTTTTCTCTACATCTCTGTCTTATACAGCTCTGATTATTTAACACCCCAGTATCTCTGTTTCATTCCATCATCAGACAGTGAAGTCTCAGAAGGATTCAAATTATTCTTATAATTACTTCTATGATGATAGTGATCAATAGTATTTGTTAGATAAGTGCCACCTTCTCACAAATGAAATATTATGATCCCATAGCACTCTGGTCACTTACACAGAGGCTGAGGTCTTCAGTGTAACAAGGGCCATTTTTGACCAAACACTCACTGAGAAACAAGCTCAGTGTTCTTTACCTTGGTAGTTTCCGTTCAAGTTTTAGCAGATAAATATTTTCAGAGCTTTCCCATAAGGTTGTTTATTTAAGTCCCTGGTAGATTCTGAGGGACCAAGTAGAAGTGTGGCATGAGGAGAAACAAAAATAAATATTTTCACCTTAGGACAGAAAGACCAAGAGAAAGAGAGGGTAAAACCTGGGCTCACTTAAATGTGGGAGCAATAAGGGTGGGTTGAACATGAAGTAATTTGAGGGTCATCTGTTCTCTTTTTTCTTCCTACCTCTGACCTTCCATCCCTTTCTGCTACGTGCCATTTACCAAGTACATTCAGAAGCCAGGGAGCAAAAAGCATGGGTGACTTATCCTATTAAAGTCTGCTTGCTGGATGACGTGCATGGCCCCAAGGAAGATAATGACAGGAAAAAAGAAATGGAATGAGTTTACTCCTTTCTACACCAAATGCCCTAAATTCATTCAGTTTGCATTGGTGGAGGTTAACTCCTAAAAGCTGGTACCTTTCCTCTGGTTGAGGCAGGGGACTTTCTCCTTTGTCATTCTACCACTGCCTACATTTAGAAAGTGATTTCATCTGCTAGAATCAGATTTGAAGTAGTAAGCAGAGGGACCTTGGTCTACTTGTTCAGCCTTGAATTGCTATACTTAAAATGTAAATGGCACACAAAGGAAATAAATGCTTACCTGCTTTCTGAGTGGATTAACATGTTGATGGTAGTATTGAATGCTATCTAATCTAAGCGTCCCATCCCAATACCTGCTATTAGTCATTTGCAAAACCACAACTGTGCCACCAAAATGTAGTACTTGAGCTTTTATTCTCTTGATTACAGAAGACACTGAGATGAAATTGTGAATTATGGAAAAGACTCTTGGGCAGTGCAGCTCCTTTGGAAGGATACAGTAGTCTAACTTGATTTTTATCCTGTGGAAACAATAAATCAGCAACCAAAAGAGTCCAAAAGTATAAAGGCAATGTTGAATCTCCATAACTAGTACACAGACAGGTCTCTGTAGGGACTCCTATTTAGATTGTTCTTTCTTCTCCAGTCTTCACAGCAATGATTCCCAGGTCAACATGAGGCTCCTCTATCCTTGTCTCTGTATGTCACGATGGATAATTCCCAAAGGGGATGTAGCTGAGTGGGTAGAGTCTGTTACTGCCATGCGTGAGGTCCTGGGTTTGAGCTAATACATCAGGCCTGAAATCTCAGCATTCAGGGGTTAGAGATAAAAGAATCAGAAGTCCAAGTCAGGCTTAGAGAGATGTGTTGGTGAATAAAAGCCTTTGTTTCATAGCTTATGAGGACCTGAATTCAAATCACCAAAAACCTATGCGAAGCTTGGTGCAACAGTTCATATCTATAATTATTATGCTCCTTTAAGGAAAGTGGACAGAGAGGTAAGAGAATTTCCCAGAGCTGTTGGACCCACTCAATACTGTACAGAGGCAGAAAATAAGAGACACCTTCTCTCGTGTAAGGTAGGAAGTAGGAATGAGACTAGAGGTTGGCCTCTAAATTCCACATGCAAATGGTATCATTGCAATTGTGTACCAGTGCGTGCACACACACACACACACACACACACACACACACACACACACACACACTTACACACACACAGAGAGAGAGAGAGAGAGAGAGAGAGAGAGATGTTTTTAAAAGGTTTTTAAGGCCATCCTCAACTATTTAGTGTGCTTGAGGTCCGCTTAGGCTATGTGAGAGGGACCGTCTCAAAAAGAGATAGAGTAGAACTGGAGTAAATAGGGAAGAAGCACACGCAAGTTATTTTATTTCTCTTCAAAAGTGTGTGAAATAAGACTGTCCATGAGAAGCTGCAAGGAGCCTACAGATTTATTAATAAACACCAGAGTCTTGGGCAGAAAGAACAGAACAGATCCTCCCTGTGGCCTTGAATGTCCTTGTTCTGTCTTGTGAACAAAACTGTAAAACAGAAGAGTGTGATGAATAATAGCCCAATCTTCAGGATCCTGTCAGACCCAGAGTGGAATATTCTCCGACTCAGTCCCAAGTGTAGATGAACAAAAATGAAGATGCCCATTAATTTTTAACCATGAGCCGATCTTAGTGATTACACAGGCCACAGTCAGCACACATGACTTCTACTAAGTTAAAGAAACACAGCTTTTAGATTGGGGAGACCATTTTGTCAATAAATGCCAAGGGTCATTTGTTAGAATCTTTACTTATAAATAAAATTATGATAATAATTAGATGCTAATGTGGGTGTGTACATGACAATCTGATTTTTATTGTTCTCTGTATCCTTACAGTGGAGTTCACTGTGGTATCTATGAAATATTCTGCTATAATTTATATGTGCCATGTATGTATAGTTTAAAGAAATAAGTCAGACATACATCCAAACTCAATTCCAAAAGAACCCACAGGTTTCAATGATGGCTCTGTGGATGAAGCATTTGCTATACAATTATGGGGACTTGATTTTAAGTCACCAGAATGTACACAAAGTCCAGAGGGCATGGCAAACTGTTTATAATCTCTGTGCTTGGAAACAAAGGGTAGGGAATCTGGAGCCAAGCTGCATACCCAGATTATAGTACTGGGCAAGCTGGAGGTTCAGTGATAAACACTGCCTCAGCAAATCGAATTGAGAATAACTGAAGAAGATACTCAGCAACTTAAAGTCTCCATGCGCACCTGTGAACATGTGGCCACAAAACATACATGCCCAGAATGAATGCAAATGTTTAAGCACACATGTACACAGGAATACACACCATACATATATGTGAGACAAAGAGCACTCACCTGGACACCTTTGGTGTGTTTCTGTCTGAGCTGAACTCCAGCTTGGTGTTTTATGTTTATTGCTTTACATTAGTGGAGTTTTCTGCTTTACTTTTTAACCGTATCCTATGTGCATGGATGAGGGTCAATTAATTGTATAACTTTATTTGGTTTGATTCATACAGAGAGAACTGCAATGATTTTTTTCTTTATTACTGTATTTTAACTACAGTGTTACTTACTTTGGAATTGTTCACATTGCAATTAGTTTCCTTGCTTAGTTGGTGTCTCACTGAGTATGTTGTAGAGCAGTGATACATTTTACTGGTATGTGATTTTTTTTCGTGGATGTGGCAAATAAGATTACTAGAATTCAATCACTGAATCGTGGAGAGCATTTATCTACGTTTTCTTGGATGATGGTCTAACGTTGGAAGTGGTTACACAGATAAACTGTCTAGCAAGCTTGGTATGAGGGCTCCTGTGCATCCCTGGCCCTATCAAATGGCCGTACATGGAATGGTCAGACTTCTGAGTTTTGCCAGTCTCCTGGTGGCATCTTTATCTGGTTTTCTTTCTATTTTACTAGACATTCTATAAAACATAATAATGATGTGGAGATGTGTGCGTATCACATATATATGCAAGGAAAGAGCACTCACAGTAATGTTGTAGAAATTGCTCACTGGATAAAATGTACAAGTGTAAGGGCCAGAGCTCTGATTTCCAGAAGCTGTAAATAAGCCAGGTGGGCATAGTATCCTGCCTGTAAATTCAGCTTTTAGAAGACAGAGACAGGGGATTCATGGAGCAAATGCTAATACTGGAGAGTGAGAGAATCTGCATCAATGAATAAAGTAGAAAGAGACTGAAAATGCCAATAACAAATGCACCTGCACACACTTGTGCCTATATAATATATATATATATATATATATATATATATATATATATACACAAACATATATACACATACATATACACACACACACATAGGCATATGCACTGAACGAATACTACATACACACACATGCACATGCACACACACACACACACACACACACACACACACATGCACATGCACACACACACACACACACAAAAACAAAAAACTACAAATATGAGTAATACAAATCCTTACATAGGTAATGATTTTCCTATTCATATATGAATCATATGATCTTTTAGCTATATTAATTACAGTAAGAAATTAATAGTAAATTATAATTGTGATAATACATTATATGACATTTTATTTTAAATATATGAATATTATTGGAATATTTTTCATTTAAAATTTTGGATTACACTTGTCTGTATGTAATGAGTAGCCTAATTTGAACTGTGTCATCATGTGTAGGGAGCTCTGTGTAAAGATGTACATGATAGTGGAAATGTATGCTTTCACAGAGATACAGGGAAGAGTAAACCATTCATATATGGTGGCTGGTCCATTCTTGGTCCATTCTTTCTTAGTTCCTGTGCACATGGGAGAGGCGATAGGAATTAAAGAAAAAGTCTAAATGTAAGTAATTTCCAGGTCAGTTCATATCACCCACTGCAGATACAGTAGTATACTAAAACTACACTTCAAATATAAGTGAACAGGTTATTCTCTTGATTCCTCTCCTACCAGGTTTTGAACTAGACAGACCAGCATCAAGGAAATCATTAAATACACTAACAGTAATGTGGTAGCCACCACTCCCAGTCATATTGGAAGTGGAGTGGTTTGATGTGAGGATTGTTTCTGGCTCTGGTTTGTGGTTTCTTCCTATATTGCCAATGGTGCCTCTTCTCCAAAATAAAATGTGTTTTCCAACATATATGTGAAATTTCATTGTTCTATTTCTTGTTCACTCCAAGGCAACACATGCTCGGGATTATCGCGAACACTGGACAAATCCTTCAGATCCTCCTCCAGTTCAATCACTGAACTATTGAAGTGGCACCATACGGGCTGATTAGTAGCTACTTTCCTGGTCTTCTGTGAGCCCGATCAAAACAGAAATCTCTAGGATTCTTAGGGTGCTGTGGATTGTGTACATTCTGATGGGTCAATGCTAATCCTCATACTGTGTGTGTGTGTGTGTGTGTGTGTGTGTGTGTGTGTGTGTGTGTGTGTGTGTGTGTGTATGGGGGGGAAAGAGAGGGAAAAAGGGAGGGAGGAAAGGATGGAGGGAGAGAGAAAGGGGGAGAACATAGTGAGCCAGTCAGCGAGACGGATAGACAGACAGACAGAGATAATATGCTTGTGTGTATAGAAGTTTAGAGGCAGGAGAAGACAGGTTACAAGGAGCTTTGCCTGTGATACTCCCTCCTAGTTGCTTCTTTTTCTCACAAAGTCTTGAGCAAAGGGTTTTTCTTTTTGTTTATTTGTTTGGTTGGTAGGTTCAGTTTTGCTTTGTTTGTTTGTTTGTTTTGGGCTTTTACTTCCCCTGGCCTATATCTAGGACTTAGCACATTATTTTTGGGATAGGATGTTTCCCCATCTTACTTCTTTGCCTCCTGAGCGAATTATAATTCTCGGTAAGGTACTGGACATGGAGAGAATGGGTAAAATAGACCTAACCATGTGATAACAGAGCGTTGGATGCCATTGTCTATTGCTCTAAATGCCTCACTGTATTCAAATAGAGTCTCTCACTTGAAGCTCACTCTTTGAGCTAGCCTGGCTTGATAGCGAACTTTTTGGGTTCTGTATGTCTCTGCTACCCAATGGTGGCTGAGGTTACAGGCCCACAACACATAGCTGCTGCTTAATGTGGCTTCTCAAGATTTGAACTCATGTCCTGGTTTTCAAAGGCACTACACTTACCAACTGAGCATCTTTACATGTTCCACCCAATATTCTGAATATAACACACCCAATTAAGAAGCAGTTCAAAAATATATCTATTATGTCTACACATGTAGAACCCACAAGAAGATATCGGTAGATTTAAATGAATGAAAATTAAAACTTGAATGTAGATGATCCAAATGGTGACAAAAGAAACTCTTGACATTGTTTGTTGTATTGCTTTTGTTTCTGGTGACAAAAGTCTGTCATGAGCAGTGGATTTTTTCTTATCTGTTGGTGAAATGGTTCTGGCGTATCAATGTGGGCAACTCTATGGAATACAAATCATACGAGACTTTTCTACATATCACAATATAAGTTTACTTTCACTCTATATACCACATTTGGTTTACAAATTCCTCTCTGAGTTTTTGCTTTTTTTTTTTTTAGAACTTTTCAGATAATCCATAAATGAAAATTGTTCTCAGAAAGTTTGTCAACATGAACAAGTCTAATAATATCTCCAAAGAAATAATGTGTAACAAGCATCTTCCAATTAATGCTGAAGATGATCTCTGTTACTGAATCCCAGTTTATAGGCAGGCAAATATAAAACCGACAATACAACCTTCTGATTAAGGATATATGAAACAAAATTTTTAATGAATTTAAAATTTTTTGAAATATCTTGTAATATCAAGGATGTTCTCTAAGCAAATGAATGCACTGCTAATTTATTTGTGTGAAAGCCATTAACTATATTCCAGAATCATGCATCTTTCTATCTTGAAGATTCTTCTAGCTGAACTACTGGCATCATTTTGTCTGGTTCCTTTCTTAGGTCTCTGTGAAATGTCTTCCATTTATAGATACCATCTGGCCTAATGAGATTCTAACAGCTTTTACACACACTCGGTCTTTCTGTGCATTTAAATATTTTTATTGGAGTCATTTTTGGATGTGAGATGTATATTAAAGGAGTATATGGGCACATGTTAAATAAATTGGACAGTTTTGTTTCTCATTTAATGAAAGTAATTATGATTTTTGTTTGATTTACTGACTCTAAGTGTTGAGGTTGATCACTGGCCCTATCAAGTAATCCTAAGCTAAAATTGCAGTGGTGCAGCTGGCAATAGTCTAGGGATACAGAATTGAGTATTTGATCAAATATATTTCCATTAGATCAGAACACGGGCTAAAGAAATGGCACAGAGGTTCAGAGCACTTGTAGTGTTTATTGCTTTTACAGAGGACCCATGTGATAACTCACAATCATCTGTAATGCCAACCAGGAGATCCAACCTACTCTTGGTCTTCTGCAGCCACCAGATTCACATTTACTTTTATGCGTGTCGACATATACACGTGTAAGATAAGTACTTATACACATAAAAGAAAAGAAAAGAAAAGAAAAGAAAAGAAAAGAAAAGAAAAGAAAAGAAAAGAAAAGAAAATGATTCTAAAAGGAAATTTAACAAAAGATTGGGAGGAAATCTTAAACAAAATGTAAATTTGTATTCTCAAATATCACTAATTTATCGCTCCCCTCTCTCTCGCTCTGTCTCTTACTCCATATTGGTGTGAATGTGTGCGATTGTATATGTGTGTGGGGTTGTGGGGGAGTGTGTATGAGTGAGAGAGAGAGAGAGAGAGAGAGAGAGAGAGAGAGAGAGAGAGAAGAGAGGAGGTTTTAAAAATAATAAATATACATGTTCCTTAACAATAGAACTACAATCTGGCCAACAATTAGACAAACAAAAATATTGTAATCATCCATGTATTTGAATACTGTGGCTTGGCAATGCTACACTCTCTTGTTTACTATCATATGAATTGCAGTTGTCTGCCACATCCCAGTATCAGGAAAGTGCTATAACATGTATTGCTGGCCTGTGGGGAAAATAATCAAGAGTTGAACTTTTAAGTACATTTTCTACTGAAAAACTTTTGCTTTGTACCATCATGAAGGTGAATGGTATGAGTTGAAGGAGCCACTGTAAACCCAATACCCAGAAACCTCAATGTGAGGCCATTCTATGAATGTTATTCTTCAATTAAATAGTTATACAAATTAATCTTATAATCAGTAAGATCCTACTATGTAGAATCATTTATATGTTGTAAATCTTATATGTGTTGTAGCTACAAAAGAAAATGATGAAAATAAGTCAAAATTAATATCTTGATAACTTTTGCCACATGTTATGGAAACTTGTAACCTGGGATAGAGCTGCACATTAGAGCAGTAAACCATGGTTAAGAATGTGGTTGTGGAATGAGACAGTCACACCCCAATCCTTCAAGTCATCAGGAATAGGATATGTCTTATACCCCATCAGAGTAAAAACCAAGTGCAATAGACAAAAAGAGAAAGCATGTCTAAAAATGTCCCCAAGGCAAAGGAAATATTCATATGATTAAATAAAGCCAACATATTTCTAAAGAATATGTTTGAATATATAGTCGTGTTCTCTTAAGTCTGAATTGTTCAAATTAGAAAACAAAGGACTAATAGAGTAAGAGAAACAATAACATTCCTTTTAAATTAGCAATTGACAAATATCTCTCTGCTTGGTGACACTGCTTGGTGACAGGATTAAGACAATATGACACCAAAATTCCTGAGATAAAGAGGTTTCAATCTAGTTATGATTTAAAAGCATACATTAACTGGAATATAGGCTTTTATTAGAACGTAGTATATCACCCTATATGCACTATTATTTTATTAATAGCTGGAATTATAAATATCATTAACATTTTATTATTTAAAGAATATTTGGGAGCTTCTACATAGAGTCATTTTTATCTGATTTCACTCCTGTTTGTATTATGAAATATGAACACATTTACAAAGGACAAATTAACACTGTAGAGGTTTTATCAGAGGGCATCTGGTGACAGGGCCATTAAGGTACAGAAAAAGGTAGACGGAAGGTTAGTCTGAATGGGCAATTTCCCATTTGTTGGACTGATCCTTGATTTTATCATCAAGCTCACGTTCAGAAAATCCCATTGTGAGGTATAATAGATGACACCTGATACGAAAAATCCACACACCAGCCTGAACAGTTCAGAAATTAATGCCTCCCATAACTCCAAGAGATTTGATAATGAAGGCAGCTCAATAGAGGTCAAGGAGAAATGGTATTATGTGTGCTCCCCCGTGAATCAATGTAATCCTATTGCTTTTCCCCAGATGTTCAGCCCTGGCATGAACAGCTAAAATGTGATCTCGGTGACTTTCAGAGGAATCCTGGGAAGTGATTCTGTACTAACTGGAGACTTAGTAAAACCTGTTTATTAGTATAATGGGGATAGTTGACCCATCAGGTTTCTCTGTCTCTGGAGAGCTAATGAAATAATCTCAGTATTCCCTGCCCTGTGATTCTTGGCTGACTAGTGCATCCCTATGAGTCCTGATCATTTTAGAGATTTTATAACTCCAGGATCATTTCTGATTCTGTAACTTTCAGGTCTTCCAAATGTGAATTGCCTTCCCACTCTGTGAGTACTTTCCTTGCTCTTGACTGTCCTCACCTAGATATGAAATGACATTACTTCTTTTTTTTTTTTTTTTTTTTGATACTTTATTTACATTTCCAATGTTTCCCCTTTTCTCGGTCTCCTCTTTGGAAACCACCTATCCCCTCCCCCTACCCCACCTTTATGAGGGAATTCCACCTCCCACCCACCCGCCCACTCACTCCCATATTCCCACCTTGACATTCCCCTTTACTGGGGCCTCTGCTCCACCTGATAGCCAACAAGGCCCTACTCTGCCACATATGTGGTCTGAACCATGGGTCCTTCGATGTGTATTCTTTGGTTGGTGGTCCAGCCTCCAGGAGGACCAGGGGAGTCAGGCAGTTGACTCTGTTGCTCCCTCCATGGGTCTGCAGACTCCCTCAGCTCCTTCAGTCCCTTCTCGAACTCCTCC
>CM052708.1:87552101-87716788 GCA_028551405.1 Uromys caudimaculatus | reverse complement strand
TCAGGATGATATTTCAAGTTTCATCCATTTGCCTGAAAATTTCATGAAGTCATTGTTTTTAATAGCTGAGTAGTACTCCATTGTGTAAATGTACCACATTTTCTGTATCCATTCTTCTGATGAGGGACATCTGAGTTGTTTCCAGCTTCTGGCTATTATAAATATGGCTGCTATGAACATAGTGGAGCATGTGTCTTTATTACATGTTGGAGCATCTTCTGGGTATATGCCCAGGAGTGGTATAGCTGGGTCCTCAGGTAGTATTATGTCCATTTTTCTGAGGGTCCGCAAAACTGATTTCCAGAGTGGTTGTACCAGTTTGCAATCCCACCAACAGTGGAGGAGTGTTCCTCTTTCTCCACATCCTCACCAGCATCTGCTGTCACCTGAGTTTTTGATCTTGGCCATTCTGACTGGTGTGAGGTAGAATCTCAGACTTGTTTTGATTTGCATTTCCCTGATGACTAAGGATGTTGAGCATTTCTTTAGGTGCTTCTCAGCCCTGTGAATTTCCTCAGTTGAGAATTCTCTGTTTAGCTCTGTTCCCAGAGCAATTCTCAAATTCATTTGGAACAACAAAAAACCCAGGATAGCAAAAGCTGTTCTCAACAACAAAAGAACTTCTGGAGGAATCAGCATTCCTGACCTCAAGCTGTACTACAGAGCAGTAGTGATAAAAACTGCATGGTATTGGTACAGCGACAGGCAGATAGATCAGTGGAATAGAATTGAAAACCCAGAAATGAACCCACACACCTACGGTCACTTGATCTTTGACAAAGGAGCTAAAACCACCCAGTGAAAAAAGACAGCATTTTCAACAAATGTTGCTGGGTCAACTGGTGGTCTACATGTAGAAGAACGAAAATTGATCCATTCCTATCTCCCTATACAATGTTCAAGTCCAAGTGGATCAAGGACCTCCAAAGAAAACCAGATACACTGAATCTAATAGAAGAGAAAGTGGGTAAAACTCTTGAACACCTGGGTATGGGGGAAAAATTCCTGAATAGAACACCAATGGCTTATACTCTAAGATCAAGAATCGACAAATGGGACCTCATGAAATTGCAAAGCTTCTGTAAGGCAAAGCACACTGTCAAGAGGACAAAACGGCAACCAACAGATTGGGAAAAGATGTTTACCAATCCTACGTCCGATAGAGGGCTAATATCCAACATATACAAAGAACTCAGAAAGTTAGACTCCAGAAAACCAAATAACCCTATGGCATTACTTCTTCCACACTCATTTCCTTCATCTGGTCTGGAAAACCATTTGAATGTTACAGGTTATCTGCCAGATTTAGCACTGTGAAGATCACAGTGAGGAGGTTCAAATGGAGACTTCCATGATGATGATGCAGAGATGTGACATTTATTTGGACATCCTTGTCCAATATATTCCCCTGACCTTTGAACTGCTTAGAATGCCAGGCTTGAAACAGATCAGTATTAGTGAAACCTGTGCAGAAACAGCAGAGTTTTTGCACTAATTAAAGCAGCAGTAGTTGCAATATCCATAAGATGATGAGAGGTGTGGTATCCCCACTGTGTGCAACGGAGCTCTAGAAGTGATTTTGAGGGTCTCTGTCCTGAACTGGACCCTCCAGAAGATGGACTATCTGTTTATTTACAAACTTTCCAAGACCTGTTCTGTTCCTTGTGCCTAGTGGATTCTCTGTCATTTCGCTTGAATGTTGGAATTAGATGACTTGTGCCCATATCCATTAGGGGCTACCTTAGTCAGAAGTGGATGAGGCAATGGTTATTTAAAAGCCTTTTTTGGAGTTAAAATCCAAGTGGGTTCAAAAACATCTGGTTTCTTCTATTCGAGTAAGGGGATAGGAGTCACTACTGTAGGAATGGTGACGTTCTTCTCTAGCAGTCTCCTCAGCAAAAACCTTCCCTGAGGGATTATTTTCCTTGCCCTTATTTGGGTGTGTTTTCTCTAGTCTTACTTAGCATTTTTCTCATATGTATCTCTGTCTCTTCACAATTTCCTCTGAACTGTGGTTCTGAGCTGGGGCTGATCTCAGACAGAGGGAGAAGAGCCAGACTCAGAAACTGTTGTTCTCATAATCTTCTATCTCCCATTCACACGTTTGTGGAAATCACTGTGAAATGATGATATAAGCTTTTTTGTTGCCAGGTCCTGATCTCTCATCCATGTCACATATCATCTCCAAAGTATTTTTATTTTCTTGTGAAAATTTTCCTGATTTTCTTTATCTAAGCCTTTCTTGTCAGTTTTTCTATGCAGCTTCGAATGAGTTAACAGATGAAATAAAAGAAAGTATCTTGATAATATTTGGCGTTCAGCCTTAAAAATCAAGCAATTAAATGTAATACTGCAATTTTAGAAGTCCTTAAATTGAGAGTACTAAAACCATTTATTGTCTATCTGAAGATCAAATTAAACAGGATGCCTTATATTTTAATGTAAGATTGGAATATAATTCAAAGCCTCCCTTTACAGTGTGTAATTTTCTATTTCTTAAAGGGTTTAAAGATCTGGGCACATATCATCATTAAATTTTCAGAACATTTTAATTAATTCAGTGAGAAACCAGGTGTTCTGTAGCTATTGCCCCCACCTGTGATCATCATCTCTACCAATTCCAGGACTAGAAAACACTATTTCTATATAGATTTGGCCTGCTTTAGATCTAGACCTTTCAGAAATAGAATAATTAAAAAAGCACATATGTTCATGGCTTTTTTTCTCTTAGCACTTTTATTCTGAGTTTTATTTGTGCTATTATGCATGATAATTTTATTATGCTATAATTGTGTATGGTCTTGGAATAATATATTTTATTTATTGAGTCATTTCTTGATAGACCTTTGGAGTAACTTCATGATTTGTCTGTTGAGACTAATGCAGCTATGAAGATTCTTGTTTAGATCTTTGATTGAACATACTCTCATTTTTCATGAACATATATCAAAATCTGGTATGGCTAGATAACGACTTCATGTTAAGCTTTTAAAAAGACTACCTGCTTATTTCTCCAAGTGACAGCACTATTTACATTTCCATCTTCAAGTTGTCAAACTTCTGAGTTCTCTGCATCTCTCTCTCTCTCTCTCTCTCTCTCTCTCTCAATAGTATACATGTGTGGTATGTACATGTGTATGATATCAAAGCCTCTGAAAATGTAGATGCTAGAGGAGGACATTAGATATCCTACTTCCAAATTCTAGACACCTCACCAAACACCCCCTGTAGCTTGCTTCCAACATGAACTAACCATCTATCAACTATGTCATAACAATTTCAAAATGCTTAAAATAAAAATCTCAATACCTCATTTCCTGGAGGCATGGTCTTTTACTGAACAAGAAGCTAGGCTGGTGGCTAAGAAGCCCCAGAAATGCTCTCTTCACACTCAACAATTCTCGGTTTATAGGCATACATGACACCCTCAGGTTATTTGGGTGCTGGAGATTTGATTACAGGACCTCGTGCTTACATCATCCACATCCTCACTGTTCCTTCTTTTGATTATGGCTTCAGCTGTATTCCTTTGATAATTGACAATCCTCAATGGCTTTCCAGGTGCTCATCAGTAATTTAGATGTATCTTTTTTTAAAAATTGAATTCAGATATGATTCTCTCTTCTAAATAGTTTATTTTGATATTTATCAAGCAGAACTATTTATTATAATATTCTTGAGATAGGTCTATAGTTTGTGAGATATTTCCTTTTTTATTCAACAAGTTATATTGGCCTAATTATATTCCAAATTGTGCCAACCTTATGTAAACCCAAATCACAGAAGATGTTTTGCAAAACTTGAATCATTTCTATCCATAGAAGGATTATCTCATATCTATATTTATAGAGTTCTCTTGTATATAACTTTTAAAATAAGCGTAGTGTCGTGCTTAGACCTCATTGGTCACCCATTTTCCAGCCTTTTTTACATTAAATTCTTTTGGTCACAATGATATGTAAGAAGATTGATCTTGATTTTTCTCAGAGTTTTGCTGAGCTACAGAAGAGTGACACAGGGAAGTGGAAAATAATTGGTACCCAACCAATATACCTCATCTGGCTTCCTTCCAAGAGGAACTAACCAGCGACCCCCTCATCATAACAATTTCAAAATGATTAAAATAAAAATTACAAGTATAATGTTTGCTTACTTTAAAGGTCAAGTGTACTCTTAAATGTCAAATGTGTATATGTAACGATGGTAACTATTCAGAAATTAACATAAGTGGAAATATCAATAATCATGACATATTAGGTAACAAATAATAGTAGTTCTTCAATTACTGTTTCTTATTCAAAATTTAATTTCAATACCAAACCTCATAATATCTAACTATGATATGTCTTAAACATATAGACTGGAATAATTTAGTAACTTTAGTTTATTAAATATTTGTTAACATGAGAAGTGCTTTGGAAACCTGGGTAGCACATTGTATTTTATATCATTTTCTATTCTATGTATATATGATTTTTTCCCTAGGTTACACTAGTCAAAAAGTTTAAATGAATAATTGAAGTCAACTTAACAATAATGTGTGAAAAGATCTTACAACATAGACTGTATTTCTTCAAAACTTGTGTTCTTTTGAATAAGTTCAAATCATCAGCTTCACAAAAGCAAAATATTCCAGAAATACTCTCCAACAATTCTGTCTAGAAAATATGAGAGACCTCTAGAACAAGGTATTTGTGACTCTGCAATATTTTCAGCATTTTCTACTAGTTTGATCAGTTACCTTTACTCAGCATTACTCAGTGTTTTCTATGGGAATCAATTTCTCTCCTCTCTCTATTCCTTCATCTTTAGCCAAAGCAGTAGCATTGTCACAGAGATGATGAAAGCTAGAAATCTTAGACTGAAGCAATGAGTGTTGTATAGAAATGCCTACCAGGCTGTTTACATCATGATAAGCCTATGTTTAGGGAATGGATATTTAGCAAGAATAGAAGGAGCTGACTTGAAAAGCCTAAACAGCTAAAGCATCCAATGAAGATTCACTTACAAAATTGATGAGAAACATGAATGTACAAGAGAAAATAGGGTGATACCTGGACTGTGAGACAATTTCCTCAGAGAGACAAACTTAAAAACTTGTTCTAATTCCAACTCTAACTCATGACCCAAAATAGGGAATTTAACATAAAACTGTCTTGATATTAAAGTGGTACTGCAACTTGTAATTTTCAAGAATAATTTTAGAAAAATTAGCTTTAACAATGATTTTAAACATAAGTATATATTGATTGAAAGTTGACAAGGCCTGGATTTATTTAAAAATTTTAACAGATGGACAAGACTTCTGGACTCTTACACTGAACCAATGACTCAAAACAAATGTCAAGTTCTGGAGTTGGCTTAAGATTTTTAACTTCCACTTCCGAGTATCCCATAAGAAGCATCAAAAGAAGATAAGCAAACATGTCAAATACAACCAAACTCACAGAACAGATGTCTCATGATTGAGCAGCCGGAAAAGCAAGCAAGCAAGCAAACAGAAATAAACAACAAGAAATAAACCATAAAGAACTTCAGTGGTCAGTGTAGTAAGATGCAAACTACAAATGATCAATAGTGACCATGTGAAGGAAATAATAGGTAAGCTGAAAACCTATTCCAGAAACAACACATGCCCCCAAAAAATGCTAGATTACATTTATGTAAAATCCTAGAACAGGCATTAGTAAGCTTCATGTTTATTGTGCTGGAAAGTAACCACAGGACAGATGCAGAGTTTACTCAGAAGCCAAGATCACTATATGTGCGTATAAAAACAAACAAACAAACAAAAAAACAAAAAACAAAAAAAAAGCAAACAAGCAGTTTGAATTCCAACCACCCATATGACAGCCCACAACTTTCTGTAATTCCAATTCCAGGGGATTCAATGTCCTCCTAGGTGAACAATTCTTGTGTGTGGTACATAGACATCCATGTAGGTAAAACACTAACACACACAATCTAAAACCGGACATTACAAAAGAAGTGCAGCTACAATGGAAAGGGAAGCAATGTACATTAGAGTACAAAGGGGAGTGGTGGGGAGTGAGGGGGTGGAGACTGGCGAAGCAAGTGTTCCCTAGGGGGAAATCATTCAAATAGTTCTGGGATGTGGCTTATATGCTATTTACTAACCTGGATGATAAATTAATCTGACTTCTTTTATAATTACACACACACACACACATATATATATACATATATATATATATATATACACACACACACACATATATATATATATATATATATATATATATTAGAACTTTGTTGTATTGTGTAAGGCATAGTGAATGAATAGGAGGCTTAAAACAAAAACAAGTATCAGAGCTCCTGTAAGTAAAAGAGACAAGTTATTTTCAGGTACAGGGGAACCCAAAGTTTTCCTGTCTGTCTACGGGAAATATAAAATCTAATTCTACCTGGCATTGATAAGCTATATTTGCTGTAATTTCTTTCTCCAGTTCCACCTCCTTCCTCTGTCTTTGTTTATGTAGTGACAGGTTTGATGGTCCCTGTGAGTGCCATGGGATGAATTCTTATCACACCGCTTGTCTCCTGGACATCACTGGCATGGACTCAATGATTAGTTGCGTATGAACAGATGGAGTATCTTATATGTTGTCAGAAGTTTTGCAGCTTTCTCTGTCTCTTTTTATGCATTCTGTCTCAGCCACAGCAACACTAATACCCCACTTATTGCAGAATAAAGCTTGCAGAGTAATGCAGTAGCATGTTTAAATGAACTGGTCTGTAACTATGGTCAAATGAGACTTTCATAACCACCTACTGAGTGAGCTCATAGTCAATGGATGCATAGTCAAACTATTTGCCATTTCAAATTATGTTTAGCGGGATAAAAGTTGAAGCAGGGTTACCAAGTACACACAGATATTCTAACTTGTGGTGAAATACGCACATTCTGCTGGCTACTGATAGTGAACATGGAGTAAAAGTTTGGATGGGTTATAATTCAATTATCATTTTTTAATCTTTGCATTCTTAATGTGATGTTCAAATAGAGTCCAAGAGGAACCTTGTGTCATGGATGCTGTCCCAGGATAGGCTGCACCATTTTCGAAGTACTGAAGTCATTATTTCCAGACTGTAGATGTTGCTAGGTTCTATTTCTCAAGGTCTTTTGTAGTGGCAGAAAGATGACCTTTGATGTTTTGCTCATAGACTTATTAGGTGCAGTAACTAGTTAAAAGGCACTTGCTTTCTTTGTTGCCTTGGAGATAAGTATGCTATGAAGGATTTTTCAGTGATTTCCTGATTGCTTGCAGCCTTAAAACCAAGAGCTGAGTCAAATATATTTTCATTTTTTCATCATTTCTGAGCTTTGAAATTGCTACTTAGTTTAGAAAAGATTGGCTGTTTTAGGAGATGTCAAGAAAATATTGTCAGTTTCAGAAAAGATATTGCACACAGAGACTATCTGTCCCTTTTGTAGTGTACTTTGTACACAAAGTCCTTTGTTTGGGTTTGTCATTTGTTCTATTAATGAAATATTGTTAATAATAATGACATTGAGATATTCAAAAATGGTTTTGACAGACTTCAATTCTTTCTCTCAGTTGCTAAGTCTTAGGTATGAACGAGAAGCATGTTGTGTTAGGGAACCCATTTTTTTTGTTGTTGTTGTTGTTTACACAAGATTAGATCTTATTCATCTCTGCCACCATGATTCCTCTTACTGCAACATTGCTCACTCTCTCTGTAGGGTGCCATGCTTGCCAGCATAACAAAGTCTTCACAGACACTAGAGACTTAGCACGGCTAAATTTTGTTTTCAGTTATCAGTAGGAAAAACACTTCATTAAACATAGTGGCTCCTAGGGACCCACTGGTATATCAACTTTTGCCAAGCTTGCTATAGGAAGATACTAAGCTACAGGGAGGAGTGCAGGTTGGACCAAAACAGAAAGGTTATTCATTGGGAGGTTGTAAAACCTGATAGATTCATGAGATCTCATTCTTCCAGTGGTAGAATGGATGGAGGTTAGTGTAAATTTCCTTGCTGCAGTGGTCACTTATTAATGTGGGGTGTAAATCCACCATTGTTTAAGTTATTTGATGAAGCACAATTGTTTTTTTTTAGATAAATCTCATCTACAATAATAGCCAAATAACCATCAATGAATGCTTAGTTTCCCGTATTGCTGAGAAAGTTAATGATAAATATTTATCTTGCACACAATGTCTATTTTTGTTTACCAACCTCCATGAAAACTCTAGTTGAGTAATTGAGTACATGGAATTTAGAAGACTCAGCTCTGTGGAGGAAAATCATCTCTTTGAGAAGGCATTAATCATCAGAGAAACTGCTTGCAGATGAAGACTTAACACATCCCTTTAGGGCAGTTCTTAGCAAAAAGTTGTTGCCTACATGAATATCGCTCATGTTCAATGCAGTATATTTTTAAAGTACAGAAATGAGAAAGCACAGTACCAATAGATTTTGAAAATTCCAAACAATGAAACAACACTAGAGTGTTTTTTTGTTTGTTTGTTGTTGATTTTTTTTTGAGGGGAGGTTGTTGTTATTTAGAAATATTTTATTTCAAGTTATTTTTTAAAATTTATTTCTTTTTATTCTTTAATCCTTTTTTATTGTCCAGTCTTCATCCCCTCCCAGTCTGCCCCCTCACCGTTCCTGATCCAATACCTCCTCCCCCACACCCAGCTCCAAGAGGATGTTCCCATCCCCACTGCCACCCTACCAAACCTCCCTGCTCCTTGGATCCTCAAGACTTTCAAAGGTTAGGTGCATCTTATCTCACTGAGGCCAGACCAGGCAGTCCTCTGCTGTAGATGTGTCTAGGCCTATATCAGGTGGCATGTGCTGTCTGCTTGGTGGCTCAGTGTCTGAGAGGTCTTCAGGGTCCAGATCAGTTGAGAATGCTTGTCTTCCTGTGGGACCTTCCTCAGCTTCTTCCAGCTTTTCTCTAATTCAACCACAAGGATTCCCAGCTCTGTCCATTGGTTGGGTGCTAGTATCTGTATCTAACTCTTTCAGCTGCTTGTTTGGCCTCTCAGAAGGCAACCATGCTAGGTTCCTCTCTGCAAGCACACCATAACATCAGAAACTGTGTCAGGGCCCTTGACCTCCCTTTGAGCTATTCCAATTTGGGCCTTTCACTGGACCTCCTTTCTCCCATGTTCTTCTCCAATTTTGTTGGTATAGTCCTTCAGACCAGACAAATTCTGGGTCAGAGCTTTTGACTGTGGGATGGCAGCCCCATCCTTCCACTCATGTCCTGTCCCGCCACTGGAGGTGGACTCTTTCAGGTTCCCTCTCCCCACTGATGGGCAGTTCATCCAAGGTCCTTCCCTTTGAGTCCTAAGAGTCTCTTACCTTCTGGGTCTCTGGTACATTCTAGAGGGTCCTCCCACCTCCTACCTCCTGAGGTTGCCTGTTTTCATTTTTTTCTCCTAGCCCTCAGCGCTTCTCTCCTGTCAGCCCCCAATACCTGATCATAAAACACTAGTTTTATGTCAGAGTTATCCTGTACTTTTAAAGAGATGTCAATTAAGGCAAATTTCATTTCCTCCAACTCATAGAATCAAACCGAACATTTGGGAAGTATAGTCTAATGTAGACAAACATCTATAGTAACCTCATACTATAAGAAATTTAGGTTACCAAAGTTCAACAAGGAATATTTCTCTTTACCCCCCTTCTCAATCACCCTGTAGTTTAACAAGGAATCATTCACCCCCGCCCCTGTTCTTGCTTTTTCACTTTGCCAGTTTAACACACAGACATGTTTTGAGGTAGTCCTAAATCATAAAAAGCAATGGTTTTAATAAGTGATGAAAACTGGGGAGCAGACATATTTGAAACAAACTGTAGTATATAAGTGATTCATAAATAAGTCCAAATAACCTTTATCAATCTATCAACAGAGCTAGAAAGTTTTGTTGTCAGGGTTGAGAGATGTTTGGTAAAAGTGACTTTAAGGACTAATTCCCATCATGAAGCACATTTTGGTCTGATAGCTTCTATTTTGCTATGCACCATCTATCTTTAAGCACTTTATGAAATGTTAAGCCTTTCTTTTGTTTCTTCCATTAGCTGTTGCACTGTATTCCCAGACCAGAAATACTAGGTTTTTAAGGAATGACATTGGTCTTAAGCCATGTTGATATTTGTGGGCCATGCTGACACCTAGGGCTACACAGGTCTGAGGGCATCAACTGTCCAGGCTCTCCCCTGGGCCTTGTCTGGTTCAATGATGAGAACCATGCTCACTGTCTGAGTTATGGCCAGAAACTATCTGGAGATCCAAGGTCTGTGCTCCAGTTGACAGTGAAGAACAAAAAGACTACTTATTTTTGGTGGGAAGAGGTCACAAATATGGGGGTAGGACACAAAATGACTGGGAAGTGCATATGATCAGGGTGCATGATGTGAACTAGCCAGAGAATCAATAAAATGTTATGTTTTTAAAAATGACATGGAAAAGCCAGGAACGGCACAAAGATTTTCCTGTCAACAAGCCGAGCTTCTTGAAGTAGAAGCCACATGAAGGGATGACAGAATAAGAAAGAATCTCAATAAAATATTAACAGCAATCCGAAGGTAAAATAAAATTCAATTAATGAATTTAGGTGCTGCACTTACAATGGATTGACTTAAGATAAAAAAACAGGAATATCAAGTTGATATTACTGGATCACATCAAATCACATATGATAATAACATCAATTTGTGATTCCCACAGTCTAAATTTAAGTATTTTAAGGAATGGTAAAATATAACTTGAATGTTGAAAGTGCTTGGTAAAAAGACAAAAAAAGGAATGATATTGTAAATTGAAGAAAAAAATATATCTATGAATATAATTGGACTAAACCCTCTGCAAGATTCAATATGAAAATGAAAATACTGTTCAGAATAGATTAAAATTGATATCACCATAGTCACCAAAAGTGTTTTTTTTCAGTTAAAGCCAAGGTCTGTAAAGAAAAGTCAAAGTATCAAAAATTTGAAAATGGTTACACATAAAATGCAAATCAACACATATAATTTCACGTAATTTAAAAAATATACTTTTTAAAAAATATATTCATTTACTACTGAAGAGCATGATATCAGAGAGATCTGAACAACATATATAATGATAAATATATTTAAACATGTAATACAACTAGTTTTAATTCATATTATATAATTTTAGATACTTAAATGGTAATTATTATGCTTTATAGATTATTATAATATAGCATGTTAAAGAGAAATACTGCTTTTGTGCTCTTGAAAGAATTTTACTCTTAAAATAGTTTTGGAGATGCATTTTCCTCTCTATCAACATGATAAACTAACCTATTATTCACTATTACAAGACCATGTAATTTCATTATTTTCTGCATGCTCTTTCAGTCTCTAAAATCAATAAATTTATATATACCATAATTACATGGTCAGTCATTTATAGTTATCATAAAAATGTGTTCTATGAGCAGTCATATACACACACATAATTGGGAAACATATATTGCTCTCACAAAAGATAGTACCATTTTAAATTTATAAATGTATGTGAATTATCAATTTTAAGTTTGTAAATTTACATTTTCACTCCCACTTATTCAAGGAAAATATTTATAAGATTAATATGAATATTAAATTATTTTATTTTATTGTGAACATTTACTGTTTGACCTACCCTCTGTTACCAAAACTATAGGAAATAAATAAGTAAATAAAGAAACAAACAACAGCAAAAGGTGGTGACCACCACAGTTTTGTTGTAATTTGTTTTTCTCTGTGGAACTTCCCAACAACTTGTTTGTAAGTATACTGCATGCAATGAAGTATGCTGACAGACACCATAGTAATAAATATTCAATATAAATTTATATTTTGAGAAGTATGGGGTTAGGGTTCCAGGCTATGCAATTAATTAGTGACCTATCTGAATTAAAGTCACAATAGCGGTAAGGAAACAACTGCCCATGTTATCCGAGAACAGGAGCAAGACAAAGTTGTCTCTATCTGGCCACCTCAGTGCAAGTAGATGGAACTCTTTGGAAAGCTTCTTGGTAAGAGAGTCTAGATACAAAAGAAAGAACAAGAATCTCAGTTCTCATGGGAAAATATGTATATTTCAAAAACATAATTTGGGTGGAGCTATTTCTATTGCAAAATTAATATATTGCTTTTTTTTCCACCTTATTTGAACATTTTCCTTTAAACAGTGTGCCTTACTACAACCAATCAGCTCAAATATAGTTTGCAAGCGATTCAAAGTGCAAACCTTTTTAACATAATCGGTTTGTAAAATATTCACAAGAGCTTTTATAGCCCTGGAGTATCAGCGTATAAAATTTGAACCTTGGATTCACTAGAAAAGTAACTTCCTTGAATGCTTCCTTGTGAATGTTGATCCTAGGCTCACCCTGTTTTCCCTACTCAGTATGGTTTGCCCAGTAATCCCATGAGCTTGTTTTGAGAAGCAATCAATCACAATCTAACAGTTGATTAGCCTCCTGTTTTCTTCGCAAAGCAAACATATCACCCAGAAAGAATTTGTAATACCATTTTCATGAAGTCTTGATCTACCCAGGATTTGATGGATTTCAGAAGAAAAGCAGAATAACTTGTCACCTACCTCAGGATAGAAAATAGACTGTGGGGAAAGTACGAGATATGAGAAAATGAAGTCAGGAGTGGCTTGCTCAGTACCTGGGAGATGAGATCAGGGCAGTGATGAAATTGTCTTCTATAAGCAAGGCTGGCCTAGACTGGTACCCTCCTTTTTGTGAGCAATACATTTGTTCTGAAACTTCTCCATGCACCAAACAGCAACTTTTGCTTTTTCTTTATACATCAAGAAAACACATTTGGGGTGCGAACCAAAGTATGTCTGTAGTTTCTTAGAATGGTAAGGTGAGTTGTTTCTTCTCTGCACTTAAGTTATTTTCAGGTTGTTAGAATGGGGTGATGTACTTGCTGGCCTGGTTTCTGCTCTTATTTAAAGGGAGCATACATGGGTTTAATTCCTTGCCTTGAAAAGTTGCACTGAAATCACTTACCACATTATGGTAGCAGAGGGAATCTGAAGGTTCTGAGATTCTGCAATCATAGAAGACTCAGCAGACATTTGACCTTGTCAGCTGATGAAGCAGATGTTCCAGTTACAGAACACTATTTGTGGCTTAGAGATACTTGTCATGAAATAATGTGGAATAATAATGATTAGCTGCATTCACTAATTGGTTGTGAGTTACCCCAGACATTCATGACAATCTAACAAAACCAATAAAATGAAATAGTTGTCATGAAGAAGCAGGCACTTTAAATTTGGAGTCAGTAAACTTGCCCAAAAAAAAAAAAAAAAAAAAAAAAAAAAAGGATCTGAGGGATCTGAAGCTGCTTAGCAGTGGTAACAAGGAAATCTATAAACCTCTGGTTCCTGGACTACAAAATGCATAGAATCTTCATCTCAAGGGTTATGTAAAAATTAATTAAGGGGCATGCAGTATCTGGAAGTAGTCCATAGACCACATTTGTAATTAAAATTAAGATCTCATTATTCTCTTGGAAATAGTTGCCATTATTGTTGTTAGAAATAAAAATGCAACTTCAGGAAAGGAGCTGAGACACAATTACCCTTCAGAATGAGCTTCTGAGAAGACAGTCCTGCAGGAAAAGTCTTCAGGTCCAGAGAAGAGCTTCAGTAGAAGAGACAAACTCACCAAATAGGGGAGTTTTAGGACAGACAGACACCATGTTGAGCATGATAATATGTGGAAGGAGACCCTTCCAATCTCCTCAACAAAGGAGGTTTCTGATTCATAGCTTTACAGAGAGAAGGTGATAGGAAGTCCAGCTTATGACTCAGTCTAGCCTAGTGTATGTACTGAGGGGCATGGATGCAGGCAGTACATAGGTTGATGGACTTTTCTTGCGGATGGAAACAGGGAGAGTCTGGGCTGCATGTTCTAGGAACAGACTGTAGAAAGCCAGTGGCCTAATTTGTCTCTGCCTCTAGTATCTGGTGTTAGAGTGAGTTTGTCTTAAAAGAGATTTGTGTCTGGATGTAGTGTTTTAGAATTACAGAAGACTAAACTCTCACAGACGCTAGTGAACTCTAACTGTACATATATTTTGCTTTCTTACTTGGCTTCCTGGTTTGATAAGTCATAGGGCATAAATGAATGGGAAAATATTTCCCCACTCAAACTCTAGTGACCCAGTTATGAATGAACACTACATCAGCTGAACCTTGGACATATGAAACAACATTGCTGCTGTTTCTACCTTGGATAAGGCTCTCTCTGAGTTGGAAAACTTCTTAATATGACAATGCGATCCATATTCGGGAAAGCAGTGAAAACATGTTTTAGGCTTAGAAAATTCAGTTTGGTAATAAAGTAAAATACTCCAAGAACGTTATGTTCATGCTAGAAAACAGTCAGTTTGTTGAACCATCCACTGAACCATTTTACCCAAGAAACAAATAAGACAATCTTGCTACAAATCACACTTTATTTTGATTTTGTCTTTTGAGTTTGTGATATGTAAATGCAAAGAGTGTTTTATTTTGCAGAAGTCCAGCATGCTAGGGTCTCTCCATTACTAAGATAGAGAGACCCCCCAAGAGAGCTTGCAGGCCTAATTTTAAAGCATATTAGGGTCACATAGGTGACCTCTATGTTAATCTGTTGGGTCCATCTCTACAGAATATTCCATTACTGGAGTGTGGGGGCTGGAAAATTTCAAGGGAGGTCTGGGAACTGTTAGTGAGGAAGTAACTGAAGAAGTCTGGAAACTGGTGCTGATCTATTGTCCTTGCTTCAAACCAGGTGGCTGGGACATTCCGTTACCTGGGCATGAAGGCTGGAGCCTGGGTTTTTTTTTTTTTTTTCTATTAGTAATTGACTTGCCTGAGCTTGCATAGACTTGCCCAGTTTTTAGGCCTAGTCTCCTTAACTGTCAATTTGAAGTCTGTCCTGGAATCAGTCTAGCTTTCTCATTTCTCCCTTTCATTAATGGGTCATCTCAAATCCTTGAGATGCTTCTGAGGCCCCTACACTAGCAGCTCCAACCAGTCCTATGTCAAGGAGAAAACCTAGTAATGCAGTGAAAATGACCACCTTTTTAGAAGGTATACAATTCCTCAGCTGTATTTACAACCAGGCCATAATGCATGGATTCATTCCTCAGGTACAAGCCCTTCAAGCATTCTCTGGGGACAGCATGCATCCTACAATAGTAGGGGTTACAGTGTGGTCGCAGAGGTGGGAACAAGTTGAAGGTACATTATTTCCAATGCAGAGTCCCTGTCTGATAACCAATAGTTCTCTGTTAAGTCTGGGAAGAGAGGCATTAAGAATCGACAGGTCTGAAGGAGCTGAGAGAATTTGCAGCCCCATGGAGGGAGCAAGAGAGTCAATGGACCTGAACCTCCACCCCCCCGGTCCTCTTGGAGTTTGGACCACCAACCAAAGAATACACATTGATGGACTTATGGTTTGGACCACATATGTGGCAGAGGATGACCTCGATGGCCATCAGGGGGAGAGGAAAGGCCCTTGGGCCTGAGGATGTTAGAGGCCTCAGTAAAGGGGAATGTCAAGGCGGGAATATGGGGATGGGTGGTCGGGAAGGGGGTGGGAGGTGGAATTCCCTCCCAGAGGCGGGTTGGGGAGGGGATGGGGGGTATTCAAAGAGGAGACTCAGAAAAGGGGAAACATTGGAAATGTATATAAAGTATCAAAAATAAAAAAGGAGGAAAAAAAAAAAAAAAGAATCGACAGTCCGATCTGCCTTCTTGCCAGCCACTATGAACTTGATGATAAATAAGGTTGTTGCATCACCCCCTGCGGGTATCCAGATAGTAAGGGGGCTAGTGGCTAGTACAGAAAAGCATAAGCAACAAGCAAGCAGGATCAGGAGCACTGGAGTTGCAGTTTCAGCAGATTGACAGGGTGTGGGGTGATCTTCCATCTTTCCTGTGGTGATTTGCCTAGAAGTCTCCTCTGCTGGGACCTCAAGTACTGGATCATCTCTGCTGGCAGGCTTAATGTGGGAGGGATGTAACCATGTCTGGACCATGTCCAGCATAACAGTCATAGGTGTGGTCAGGATCACAGTATGAGGCCTTTCCCAGTGGGGTTCCAGAGTCTTGTGGTTACTTCTCTTAATCTAGACTTTGTTACCTGGTTCAACTCAAGGGGGGTTAAGGGGAGGAGCAGACTCATAAACATGACAGATGGCAGGCCAGAGTTGCTTCTGCACCCTATGAAGGGCTTCCAAGGATTTTAAAATTTTATTTTGGTCATATTCAGCTAAGATAAAAGACTGGAGGTTAGGCAGCATGGGAGAAGGCCTCACATATTGGATCTCAAAAGGTGAGGGGACCTAAAATATAGCGGGTGTTCCTAGCCCCATAGAAGGCATAAAGTAGGAAAGATGCCTAGTCACCATCAGTTTTAGGGATTAAGTTGTTCAAGGCCTCCTTCGGGGTCACTGAAAACTAAAGAAATTGCTAAGAGGGGCAAGGTACAAAATATTTGACTTAGGCCACTTGATTGATCAGGTAATGTCAGACTGTTTCACCTGCCAGGCTGTGAACTCATCAGGCCCCAGTCAAGGATCCGATCCAGGAATGAGAATCAGGGGTCAATGGCCAGGGGCTAATTGGGAAATAGAATATGCAGAAATAAATCCAGGAACATATGGATATAAGTATTTGCTAGTTTTTATAGATATCTTTTCAAAATGGGTAGAAGCCTACTTGACAAAGAAAGAGACTGCCAACATCGTGGCAAAGAAGCTTCTGGAAGACATCAGACCCAGATATGATTTGCCTATCCTGCTTGGGTCTGAAAATGGACCAGCACTCATCTCTCAGGTAACTCAATCTCTAGCCCAAGTTCTGAGGACAAATTGGAAATTCCATTGTGCATACAGACCCCTGAGATCAAGTCACACATTGTTGAGGGATCAGATATTTATGTAATGTCTAAGTAATTCTCCATACAATATTTATTAGATGCAAGAGTAAGTAACTAATTTTGTTGTAGAAAAACATGGTAGACCTGACCTTAGTCAAGCATTCAAAATAAACATCATCAAAACTAGAACAAATAAAATTTACAAACATCACTTCAGTGACTAATTGACTAAAGACACTAGAATGGAAGGCAGTCATGAACACACAGTAGACACACCTAGACTGAGAGATAGGCCTGAATTGTGTGTCGTGATCAGTTTCCAAGATATCAAAGTCATAAAAGTAATGGAAGACAAAAAGACCTTTCTAGAGAAAATAGAAGTAAATGTGATGTATAATCTTGATTTACATGCTTTCTTATAAGGGTAACTAGTGACAAAAATCGGATAGGGTCTAAGTTTTAATTAGAAAATATTAGTCATTGTCCTTAATCCTGTGACAAAGTACCTGGCAAAAGAAGGTAAGGTGGGATTTTTTCCCCCTTTGGTTTTTTGTTTGTTTTTGTTTTTATGTACTCACTATACAAGGGAAAGCATTCCTTCCTCTAAGTCACAGTGCTGAGAATTAACATTTAAAGCACCTAGTTACCTTGTATATTCAGTTAGGAAACACTGAACTTGCTGTTCAGCTTGCTTACTCCTTTCATTTAGTTCAGGACTCCTGCCCATGGAATGGCACTGCTCCCGTTCACAGTGTGACTTTGGTCTACAGTTAAGCTTTTATTGAAACAACCTCGTTGACACAGCCAATGGTATGTTTTTCCAAAAGATGCTCAATCCCATCGAACTGAATGAAGATTGAAAAACAGCAGGCCTAGTGTCTTTATTTATAAAAAGAAGTAATATATCAATAGCTATATCCTTATTTTGATACTATTCTGTCTGATTAATGCATTAAAACTTTCATAAAATAACAGTGCATCATGCCAGCATACAATTCTCAAATGTTCCTGAAAAGGTCGTTATTAGTACATTTTTCAAAGTGGATGTTGTTTTAGGGTTACTTCAAATATAAAAGAAGAAATAAGAGGCATTGACTTAGCTCCTGTCTCTCTGAACCTCCCAATCCATGTGTCAATCAGGCTGTCTCTATGAAGAAGCTGAGTCTACAACAGTTGAATGACAAGGAAGACAAGTCCCGCTCTGTGTATGAGAGCTCCATTAGATCCTCCTTCAGTCCATTGCTCTTTCTGAAAAATTCTGGGCATTCCACTTGTCTTAGTGGTGGAAATATCAGTCAAGATGTAAGATTTTCTGATCCACTTTGCAGTACTAAGATTCTGAGAGCCAAACAAAGACGTCTAAAAAATTGTCCAAAGAGTTCATAAATTTCACAAGAAAGAAACTCATGTTGCTTCCCTATTCTGTTCCTTCTTCCTTGTGGCATTTTAACAATTATAAAACCCAGTTTCCTTATCATTAAAATAGGTACAAATATTTAAACCAAAATAGTCATTTAGTTGGTTAAAGAATACAGGATGCAATGGATTAAAAATGTTTTCCAGACCTGGAATTTTGCTTGAGGGCAAAACACTAGTTTATCATGTATAAGGCCCTGAGCTCAATTGTTGTCACCAGAATGGTAGATCTTCTGTACCTCTATAACTATTATATGACATACATATAATACTATATTTTACTATAGTTTATACTATATTTTACTAAGATATAGATTGTCTATATGATTAGAATATGAATTAAAGCCATATAATAAATCCTTCCTCATGGATGGGTGCCTAAACTGGTACTTTGTTTCCTTATTGAACTGCGAGGCTGTTCCCTTACTCTCCTTCAATTGGAGATTGCTTTCAGTCTTTCTTGATGCCTGATCTGTGCCTCTGGCCTTACACCCAGGTAGTGAGTTCATACTGAGTTGGTGCTCTCAACCTTATCACTTGCTCTGATCAAGGGATGCTTGCAAGAACAGCCCTAACATACACCAGAAATTATTCTGTCTTCTCACTACAAAGGATTGCCCAGGTCAGCCCAGTCCTAGGAGGAAGAGATGAGGGGATTGAGAAAAACAAAACACAATAAAACAAACAAAAAAACAATAACAACAACAACAACAACAAAAACCTTTCTTACCATCGATGTTCCGATACCTGACCCAGCATGTATCCTCAAGCATAGAGTTGACCATTGGGCACGGAAGTGAACTCAGCAAGAAGAAAGACTGGTTAATTTCAAGAGCAATTATTGTTCAAAGACTCTGTATAATACATGACTTTTACTAAAGAATATATTTACACTTTGAAGTAGTAGGAACACTTCCACACTTTTAAAATAACAGTGGAGTTTACAAGATAACATTTCTGTCTGCCCTTTCCAGGTCCAACATTCATTTGGATTCCCCTATTCCCATAGCAGCCCCACACTAGTTTATCAGAAAGAATAAACTCAAGAAATAAAGTAGAAACTATTCACAAAATTGATGGACTTCACTTAAAATCCCCACTCTTTTTCACATGTCTTCTGAATTGAGTATGGAAATACAGACTTAAACACAGGCCACAGGCTGCTGTTGGTGTCTGAAAATATTTCAGCCACCTCAGAACTGGTCTCTGACTAGATAATGTTTGATGACTTTCATTTGTACACTATGATTAATTAAAATGTGTTTTTTTGCCTTTAATAACATGTATTTTAGTATTTCTTAAACAATTGGAATTACAACAAATCGTGTGTTTTGTTTTTTTTTTTTTAAATCTCTCTTCTAAATTTGTGAAGTAATCTTGCCAAAAACACTTCATCCGTTTCTGTGGATACTTTGGGTAGTGCTATCTTCCTGGCAGCAAAATGGATGTGTTTTTCTTGAGCATAACATGTAACATTAACTTTTAAAGCGTCTCCTCAATAATGGATTTTGAATGGCCATGTTGCAAGGGGAATCAGCAATGCTGTAGTCCTTTAGAAAGCAAAGAAACCTTGTTTTAAGAGTGCTGAAATTGGAGCCGGTAGGCAAGCCAGGTTCCACTTTCTGGCAGTGGCATTTTGAAGAGAGAATGAGGCATGATTGAACTAGATTTCATACTCAACTACTCCTTATTAACCGTCATGGCATTAAAGAATAAAAAGATTGTACTGCAAATAAGATGATCATTGGATAGAGTGTGTGTGTGTCTGTGTGTGTGTGTGTGTGTGTGTGTGTGTGTGTGTGTGTGTGTGTGTGTGTGTGTGTAGCCAGTGGTACATATTGAGTATCTTTTGCCATACTATCTTATACTTTTGGAACATGGTCTCTCACTGAATCTAGAACTCACCTATTCCCAGATTGACCGGCCAGTGAGTCGCAAGGATCCTTCTCCCAGTAACCATCCCTGGGTTACAGATACATATCGCCACATCTAAGCTACTTTCCACTGTCAAGATAATTTATTTTTTAAAAAATCGAAACCTATAGTAATTATGGATTAATGTAAAACCAACAAACTAGAAGATCTAAGAACGATGTCTTTCCTTGCAGTCACTGACAGACTGTAGGGCTCTTCTATGATATTTTACTTGCTTGACTATGGCTTGCACTTTATGTACTGTTAAAGAAAACCTGTGTGACACATATTGAGAGGAAAAATGTGGAGAGAATAATCTTTGTATTCTTATCTTGTGATGACATAGACCTAGATTCTTAATTATCCTTGTCTGAAGTTATGGAGATATGTTTGGAAGTGAATCTTTACCACATGAAAGCATTCACTGGTCCACTAAATATTGTATAATTAGCTTCCACGCAATCATCCATTTCTACTTAACTTTACCACTCATCCATCATGCCTGTGTGAATCATCTCTAATTGATTTCCAAATGTCACATCTGGCAATACACTGCAAATGCATAGCTAATCAATCACATAACAGAACTGTAAATCTCTCCTCGTTGTGTGCAGTTTTTCATGCATCCTTGATAGCAATGTTGAAAAATTATGTACAGAGGGATGTTGTCAATAATGAATTTGAAAACAGGAGAACATGAGAATGAAATAAAGACAAAAGAGAGGAAAGGGAGAGAAAAGGAGACAATGTGATAACCAATAAAATACTAATGCTTTCAAAAATTTAGCAAAGTCCTAGAATATTGTAATACAAAATGATTCTCTTTTCTTTTCTAAACTGGCATATTTATAATTAAACTGAGAAGGGGAGTCTTAAATGAAATATATGTGTGTGTGTGTGTGTGTGTGTGTGTGTGTGTGTGTGTGTATTTTGTTCTTTTTTTGTTTTTACAGTGAAATTGTGCTCTTTTATTGTATTTAATTTCTGACCCAATCTGGTTTACCTTCAGATATAACTCTTCTAGATAGTCTGAATATAAAGTACATTTAATATATACATGTATAGTGGTATGTATCTACTGATACATACAGATACTTACATGTTTCCAAATAAAACACTAGATTTTTCTGGAGCTTTCTTACCCAAGTTAAGTGCAGCCTATCCTTCCTCAGTTCTACTATGGTGATTCTCGTTCACTATGGGAGAGGACAGAGAGATACAGAGCCATGGTTGCTGTCCAGAGGCACTTGGAGTTTCTAGATCATTATGATACTATATATCATATATTGTATATCACATATCCCATATTTTATATTTTTATTTTATATTTTATATAAAATAAATATGTAGAACTAAAGAAAGAATAGCAGAATCTCAAGGAATTGATGGAGTTGTACTCTGAATTAGTATTTAGTGATAAAGAGTCAATGGCTAAATTGCTTTATTAAATGGAAGGGCCTATTGAAAGTAACTTGGCTGTGGACATAAACAGAGAAAAAGATAAGAGGATAATTAAAAACAATGAGACAGAAAAAGTGATATACCCAGTAGTTCTCTCATTGAAGGAAGCCATACTTTTTAAAATATGAAATATATTATCTATATATGTATAACCATTCTTATGTATATGTATTTATTTATGCATATTTTTTACAATATGTATATTAATGATAAAGCACCTATGTCTAGTAAAATCTACTGAGTAGCAAGTTCTCACTTATCTTTGATGGATACAAATAATTATATCAATATTGAGATATAAAGAAATAAAGTTGAAAAGACTTATAGATTTTAATCATACTAGATTAATCACTGTTTACTATTGCAGTCAATGCTAGGGATGCCACAAGGTTTACGTTAAAGGTTCTTTTTCTATGTTAGTTCTGAGGTAATCATTGAAATAGATCACAAAAATATGAATTGCCCTCTCACACAGATATTTATTGTTCTGAATAATTACACCCTTGCTATGTATTGCTTTGGCGAAAACAACAGCAACAACACAAATAATACCCAAATGATATACATATACATGGCCAGTCTGGAAAACTCTAGACCCTTCATATAGCAGAAGGCAGAGCTAGAAGCCAGTATTTAGGAGACAGTTTGCTCAAGTATGTTTCAAGCCTGCTCAAGAAGAAAAGCTATAACTATGTATAGTAAAATCAGAGTTACAGCCAAGGGGACAATGCAAATATATCCTGTATCCACACGAGTAGATGGGAGGAAGTAAGATATAGTTTTGAGGCAAGAATCCAAGTAGAGGCAGATGGCAAGCTTCAGGATGCACAGTCAGCACCCTTGCAACCGTGACTGGGCAGAGTTGGCAAGGGTCAAATGAAGTCCTATTATTACAGCTCCCGGCAACCACCATGTAACAAACACTGGCTCTGAGCCCAGCCATCCTGGTCTAAAGTCTTCATTATGTCATTTACTAATTGTGTGGCTGGAATAAGATACCTTACTTCATCCTCTATGAAATAGACCAATGTCAGGTCTTTACTTACTTGGATATCAGATTAAAAATGCATGCAAAGCACACAGTATAGCAATATATGTCTGAATTACAACATAGGACTTAATCTACTTTAAATCCTTTTTGCCTTAATGCAGAGCAAAAAATAGAGTTGATTTTGACACATGGAGGGAGAAATACCACATGATTTCAAGTGATCTGAAGCTTAGACTAGAGAGGTGAGAAATCTGGAGGCTGGAAAGCCAGTCCCAACAATTAGTCTGCACTGGCAGATTGATTTTCTACAGAGAAAGATTTTTAATTGAATTCCCTTTGCACCTGTTCCTCCACCGAGGCTCCTGTTGTATGGAACTCTAAAATAGCTATTATCACCATTTGTTACAAAACTGATACAGAATAATGGAGCATGTCTCTGGAGAAATTATACAATTTCCCTAAATTTTCAGAATTATTCAGAGTCCAGAAGGGGATTCCATATGCTTCCATGTTTTCTGGACAATGCTGGACAATTAGGTTTCTGGGTCAAGGATACACTTGTAGATATCAGTGGGGTTGAGAATGGTCAACCAGGTGATATTTGGGTGCCAACAATGAGGAAACAACATTTTCTAATGCATACCTACAATCGGTATAGTGCTCGCATATGAAAATACATTTTCCTTCATTCTTCCTTAGACATTTCAGTGCATGGGTTGGAAGAGATCATCAGAGATGATGAATTTGGTATACACAAGAAGACATAAGATGCTGATGCTAGCAGCAGCAGAGCATGGTTAGCCACTGCTAAGGGGATTTCAAAGAGGTGAAGCAGAATGCATATGAAATGTTCTTGAACAATTGGTGGGCAAGAAGTTTCCTCTAATTCAGTTTTTGAAGTGAGGAACTATGATGTTGCTGCACAAAGATATGAAAATAGTCTATGTGCTTTGAAAAATCTGGGGAAACAAAAGAGAAATGGCTAATCAGCATTGATAATATGTAATATTTGCTGTTTTCCTTTGTAACCCACTGTGCATATTTATGAAGAGTAATTTTCAAAATGGTTGAGGCATCCTAGAAGAAGGCATGGGAAGTATGAGGAGGCATAAAGGTACAGCCTACATCATCCTGAAAATTATTCAGTAACTTTATGTTTCTTTTACCTTTGGGCGTGATCCCCCAACTGAGATCTGGGTGATCTTTTCTAATTTCTCCTTAGACTTGTTTCTCTCCCTTAGATTTAGCTAGGAAAATAACATATACCAGTCTGCACCAAACTGCCTTACCTGTGGCACTAAATACTCCTTTGGAATGTCCTATTTGTTATCTCGGTTATGCATATGATAAACATAGAAATGTAACAGCCACAAAGCTATGCACATCCGTTAATAGTTCCACTCATGTGCTGTCTACAGTCATGTTGTCTCCATTGCTAAAGACTTGATGAGTAAGTCTTGATGATACTTTCTGGAGAAAACATTCTAGCATGTTAACATTATGTTTCAGAAATCTGAATCCTAGCCATATCTACTTTGCTCACATACTCCAAAAATAGAGAATTCTATTCCCATGCTAGGAGCTTATTGGTATCTGGAAATTATGTTTCTAACCAAGTCTAGGACACTCTGTAGTCTTCACCTCCCTTTAAACCTTGCATTTTTGAAAGGCATTTTATGTAGGTCTTGAAAATAGCAAAGTCTGGTCTCTTTAATGATTTATTAAATACTCCATGATATAATAACTGCCTCAGACACCAGAAAGTCAAATATATATAGTGGATGCAAGTAAAGAATCCCATGAAGTTAAAATACAGAACTGGCAGGTTAACACCAATAGATAGATAGATAGATAGATAGATAGATAGATAGATAGATAGATAGATAGATAGAGTATAGAGGGATAAAAGCAGATGTCTTAAAATGTTTACTAGAGATAAAATGGCTTAAAATACCATTTTAGGTAAAGAAACATGAATCTTGCAAAAATAAATCTGTATTCTCAAGTACTATTTTTAACATTAGCTACATCATTTTGTATTTTTAAAAATGCATCTATGGATAAGAATTAAGCTTACAAAAGCTTTCTCCATTTCTCTCTTAACAGCAGAAGTGAGACTCTATAAATATTCCCCGGGAACACCTATGGGTATTAGCATAGATGTTAAGTTAGAAGAAGGTAATAGTAATAGGGCCTTTTGTTGACTGTAAATTCTTTTTTGTGTTTTTTTTTTTTTTTCTGGGTTTGTTATATATGAGACTAGATTGTAACAGTAAATACAGCAAGATTTTTGTTCCTGCTTTTATTGAAGAATGGCACAATTCCTATTAGAAAGTATGGCCTTGTTGAAGTAGGTATGCTCTTGTTGGAGGAAGTGTGAGCTTTGGAGGACGTGTGTAACTGGGGAGGAGGGCTTTGGAGTTATATATTCTTAAATTACACCTGTGAAAATGGCAGTACCCTTCTGTCTGTGGATCAAGATTTAGAACTCTACCATCCAGCAACATGTCAGCCTGCAGGCTGCTATGCTTTCTTTCGTCGAGAAATGGGCTAAACCTTTGAAATTGTATGCCAACCCAGATTAAATTTTTTCCTTTATAAGAGTTGCCATGATCATGAAGTCTTTTCACTGCAATGAAACCCTAACTAAGACATATCCAAACTCTAAAGGGTAGTCCAAATATCTAGAAATTAGCTCAAAGGGAGCTATAGGAGGGTTCCTGGCAGTGAGATAAAAGTCAGCTTTCCACAGTAATTTGTGAAGCCAGTTCTGACTACCAAAAGGATTTGTTTCCCTTACCTCCTGCAAAATGGACATAAGGCTCTCCAATTACCATATCTGAGTGGTACCTAAGACAATATCAAGGTCCATGGTAACCTCCCAGATCTCTTAGCTCCTATCCACAATTTCAAAGCCCTCACACCAGCCTACTGACTCTTCCCTCCTCACAGCTACTCACCCTTCTCTCAGCCCTGCTCCTCTCACTATGCTGTCTCTATCTCCTGCTCCCTGCTATTCTCCCCTCTTCCAGATAGCCCTGGCATGTGGTCGTGTTTTGTCTACTTCTTTATCTTTCTGCCCTGGACTTTTCCAGATGCCTCTGCATCTTCTCCTTTACATATCTACAAGAAAACCTTTTCATAGCATGAGAAAACAAATTGTGTAATTCATTTATTAAAAGTCAAAATAAAAGTACAAAACTCAAAACAGTATTTCAAGGCAAATAACTACATAGTCTTTTTGCCAGTACCCTAAGTCTCTTTCCTGTGAGCTTTATCCCAAATAAATACTTCTCCCCTGGCACAAACTTCAGTAAGTTTGTACTATATGTAATGTTTTCCTATACATCAACCCATATAAATCTGTGATAAACTTTCATTTGGGAATTAGGCATAAAACCATATTAACATTAACAAGGCAAAATGGGATAGACTTTGATAAAATCTATGTGGCTATAAACTCTCTCTCTTCCACCTTTCTCTCTCAAAATATCTTATTGTTCTGTACTGATTATTCTTGGTGTGATTATGAGAGTGATGTAATGTCTATAATATGATGAGATGAAAGAAAGTGAATGACATAGGAAGTGTGTTATATCATTAAGCTACTCCTTAAGTGAATATAGGCACTTATGTGACAGCACACTAACTATTAAGTGGGTAGTACAGAAACCCAGACACACTGAGTGATACCATAATTTCTATCTTGAGCAGGATGGATCTGTATGGTATGAGATTTCATGATATTACACAGGTTGTCATACAAATTAAGATCTATGAATTATTTTCAAACTTCTATTTAGTAATTTGGAACAGTGTTTAACTATGAATAACTGGAGCTATGAGAAAAAAGGCACAGGTAAACAGAAAGAACACAAACTCATTTGATCCCAATAACTAAAACTGATGCTGTGATCACTGATAGAAACAGGATATTTAACAAGTGTATAATCTGTTTCTGAGTACTACAGATGCAAAGCCAGGAAGTGAATCTGATTCCAACTACAGGGAAATGATAATATATGTGATCATATATTTGTGTCTGCATACACATACAATATGCATGTGTTTTAGTGTATGACTTTGAGCAAAGAGGAAAACTGTTCATTTTTTCAACATAAAACAGCATACAACAAATGTAGCAAATCAAATGTTTAGTGAAATATATTAAAATGGAATTTAATATAGGTATATGTAGGTTTGTGTCATGACACATGGTTTCCATTTCATGTTAATATGCTTAATCATGTTTCCTTTATCTGCCTTTAATTTGATCTTTTCTAAAGAAATATGTAGCTACAGGGTAAATGCTAAAACATCTTTTCTAGGACCAACCAATTTATTTTTTCTAATAAGATGGGTATTGTTTATAAAATACATGTAGAGAATTTGGATCTTTTCAGTATCTTTCCATAAGTACCCTGTTCCTTTCAGTGCATTCATGATTTTCCTGTGCTTCTGTGATGATAAATTTTTTATAAAATAAAAGATTTCTGAAGACAATACTTCAGTGATGAATTTTTCATTTGTCTACTATTTAGATACTTTTTACAAGATAAAGAGAAAAATAATATGTAAGATATTTGGAACAGAGGGCACCAATAGTAGTAGAAGATGGAAAAACTATGGAAACTTCTGCAGTTATATGCTGGATTGGGTGTTCAGAATACCACAGAGAATGACTCATAGACCTCTAGATGGAAGTTAATTAAAATACGGTTTCTCATTAGATGCTTGAAATAACAAAAGATTTTTTCACAATTACTTCTAATACTCAGATATGTCATGCCTCCATCCGTCTCACCCCAGATATGTAAATTTGTACACCTGCCATAGATATTTTGTTTGTTTATCTACAAGATTTAATTAAAGCCTCTCAAAAATCATCAACTCATGAGAGTTATAATATTTCAATGTAATATAAATTTACAGATTTATTTGCCTTATATAGCAACATATACTACATTTCAAAATCTTCAGGATCAGAGATCAGCTGTTAATTATGGTTATATCTTACAGGGTGATGAAAGAGTGGGTTTACAACAAGACCGTATACCAAATGTCGGTACTGTCTGCTGGAGAATTTAAACATTATTTATTCATTTGTTCATGTGTAGTTTGATTGTTTGTGTGTCAGAGTATGAGCATGGACATCAGAGGACAATTTTTGAGGGTTCATACTCTCTTTTACATATCTTCCAGGGACCTAAATCAGGTCATCAAGTTTAGGGGCAGCAAGTGCCATTACCTACCGAACAATCTTGTTGAATCTAGAATTTAAGTTTTGAACCAATATGAATTAAAATAAAAAAATTAAATGGGAGATAGGTGGTGGCATATGCATGTTATCCTACCATTTGCTTGGAAGAGGCAAAGGTCACTGTCTTTGGGAGATCAACCTAGACTGTATGGCAAAATCAGAGCAGGCATGGATACATAGCAAGGTCTGTCTCAAAAAAAAAAAAAAAAAAAGCTTGCTTCTTTTCCTGGGCAATTTATAAGATTTTCAGCATCTTCTTCTTTGGCTTTGGCTCTCAACTTTCACAAAATTGTAGCTGAAATTAGGAAGCAGTGATGATACCACAGGCTGAAGGCTAGGCAGCATTGGAATTGTTTCTAACAACATTAATTAGTCTTTCTCTTTTAAACTCAGTTTCTCCTGATATCTCAGGATATAGACAATTTCTTTGCTATTATATAACATGAATGACATCTAATCCTATATCCAGTAGAGACATGAATGGTATCTAATATTCAGTACATCCAAGCACATTGCTTCTCCTTCCTTCATGCCCTCTCATTCCTTTTCTTTTCTTTTTTTATTTTATTTTATTTTATTTTATTTTATTTTATTTTATTTTTTATTTTTTGATACTTAATTTACATATCCAATTTTCCCCCTTTCTAAGTCTCCTCTTTGGAAACCACCTATCCCCTCCTCCTCCTCTATCTCTATGAGGGAATTCCATCTCCCACCCACCCGCCTACCTATTCCCATATTCCCACCTTGACATTCCCCTTTAGTGGACCTCTCCTCCCCCTGATAGCCAACAAGGCCTTCTCTGCCACATATGTGGTCTGAACCATGGGTCCCTCCATGTGTATTCTTTGGTTGGTGGTCCAGCCTCCAGGAGGACCGGGGGGAGTCAGGCCAGTTGACACTGTTGCTCCCTCAATGGAGCTGCAGACTCCCTCAGCTCCTTCAGTCCCTTCTCCAACTCTTCCATCTGGGACCTCACTCTTAGTCCAATGGTTATTGTAAAGTGAAACTTGGGTATTCTGAACTTTTGAGTTAATATCCACTTATCAGTGAGTACATACCATGTTCGTTCTTTTGTGAGTGAGTTACCTCACTCAGGATGATATATTCAAGTTCTATCCATTTACCTGAAAATTTCATGAAGTCATTGCTTTTAATAGTTGAATAGTACTCCATTGTGTAAATGTACCACATTTTCTGTATCCATTCCTCTGATGAGGGGCATCTGGGTTGTTTCCAGCTTCTGGCTATTATAAATATGGCTGCTATAAACATAGTGGAGCATGTGTCTTTATCACATGTTGGAACGTTTTCTGGGTATATGCCCATGAGTGGTATAACTGGGTCCTCAGGTAGTATTATGTCCATTTTTCTGAGGGTCCGCCAAACTGATTTCCAGGATAGCAAAAACTATTCTCAACAACAAAAGAACTTCTAGGGGAATCAACATTAGTGCAATAGTGATAAAAACTGCATGGTATTGGTACAGCGACAGGCAGGTAGATCAATGGAATAGAATTGAAGATCCAGAAATGAACCCACACACCTACGGTCACTTGATTTTTGACAAAGGAGCTAAAACCACGAAGTGGAAAAAAGACAGCATTTTCAACAAATGGTGCTGGTTCAACTGGCAGTCTACGTGTAGAAGAATGCAAATTGATCCATTCCTATCTCCCTGTACAAAGCTCAAGTTCAAGTGGATCAAGGACCTCCACAGGAAACCAGATACAATGAATCTAATCGAAGAGAAAGTGGAGAAAAGCCTCAAACACATGGGTACAGGGGAAAAGTTCCTGAACAGAACACCAGTGGTTTATGCTCTAAGATCAAGAATCGACAAATGGAACCTCATGAAATTGCAAAGCTTCTGTGAGGCAAATGACACTGTCAATAGTACAAAATGGCAACCAACAGATTGGGAAAAGATCTTTACCAATCCTATGTCCGATAGAGGGCTAATAGCCAACATATTAAAAGAACTCAAGAAGTTAGACTCCAGAAAACCAAATAACCCCATCAAAAAATGGGGTACAGAGCTAAACAGAGAATTCTCAACTGAGGAAATTTGCAGTGCTGAGAAGCACCTAAAGAAATGTTCAATATCTTTAGTCATCAGGGAAATGCAAATCAAAACTAGTCTGAGATTCCACCTCACACTAGTCAGAATGGCTAAGATCAAAAACTCAGGTGACAGCAGATGCTGGCGAGGATTTGGAGAAAGAGGAACACTCCTCCATTGCTGGTGGGATTGCAAGCTGGTACAACCACTGTCATTCCTTTTCTTAAATAACCTATTGTATTGGTCAGGTGCACATGAATGTGGAACCATGCACTAGGATATGAGCAACCTCCTAGTGGCCACACTCCTGAACAAAATTGTGTTTCCTCCTCCAGCATCCATTAACTGCCAATAATACCTTAGCTTAGAATGAGTCTGTTGAGCTCTTCCCACATTTGTGCTGTTATTTTGACTGGCTATATTTTATGGAGGTAATCGCAGCAGCTAGCAGCTTACAACTGCCATGGTCTTGTCATGTCAAGAAGAGGGAAATTTACCGAACTTCTCATCTAGCTCTTATATATGTTTCTGTCCCATTTTCTACAACACTTCTAGTGTCTCTAGTGACAGGAATTCAGGTAAATGTCTCATTTAGAGCTATGCACTCACAGACACTTATCTTACTTAGCACATTGACCAGCAATGAGTCTCTGTATTTAGTGTTACCCACTGTAAAATGGAGCTTTTTTGACAAAGGCTGAGAACAGCAAAAATCTATGCCTGTAAACATACGTGATTAGAAGGTAAGTAATAACATGACAATTTAGCAAAATGATGCTAGGTTATCCCCTAAAGACTATACCCTCCATTGCCATGAATTTGGACAAGTTTTGTCCTACTAGGCACAGATTCTTTCCTATGGAAAATGATTTAAATCTAACCAGCAAGCAGTTGTGTATCCCTCTAACAGTTGTGCCACTATTGAACTAGGAGTACATTTTTCTTAGACAGGCAGGTATTGGAACATGCTTGATCCAGAACTGGGTAAGCCTTTTCTTTTCTAGCTGCCTACATAGCACTTTCTTAAATAAGAGAGTTACTCATAAGGGAAGAAGTTTCTTCGTGAGTTTGAGATTGATTTCTCTGTATCTTGCAATTTCAATGTGTTATGTCTAAGACAATACTCTCTTTCCATTTAGTAATAGCTCAAAACTTTCTATGCTTAAAAATGAAGAAGTAGATGGAGAGATGGCTCAATAAATAAAAGCACTGACTGCTATTCCGGGGGACTCAGATTGAATTCCTAGAACCTGCATGGTTACTCACGGCTGTCTATAACTCCAGACTAGGTAACCCAGTGCCATTTTCTGGCCTCTTAGAGCATGAACATTGCACATGGTATGCATGCAAAATACCCATATTCATAAAAATAATAGAATAATATTTTTAAGAAGGTAAATTTTACCTGCCTCTTACTCATCCCCTGCTAGTACTCCATTTCTTCTGCCTGCTACCTTGCTTCTACTAATATTTCTTTCCAAATTAAATTATATATTTTTGACTAATGTCTTCTTCTAATTCTTCCACCTTGGTACTTGCAATTTCATCCAAAACACTGAAGAAAACTACTACAGTCCAGTTCAATAACTTCAACTATCCTGTCTTTGTCTTTATCTGACCTCTCAGTTCTTTGGCACATTTGACAGCATTCTGCTATTTCAAACATTTACTGAGTTTTAGTTTTGTCTGATTTTTCTATATTCCTATTCCTTGCATTGTTTCACAATCAGAATTTCAATGTGTTTTCCCTTTTGTTCTTACATGGAAGCATTTAGGAACTGTGGTGGTTTGAATATGCTTGGCCCAGCGAGTGGCACTATTAGGAGGTGTGGCCTTGTTGGAGGAAGGGCATAACTTTGGATATAGGCTTTGAGATCCTCCTCTTCAACATATGGGAGCCAGTCTTTTCCTAGTTGCCTTTGGAACAAGAAGTAGAACTCTCAGCTCCTCCAGACCCATGGCTGCCCAGACACATATATGCTTCCTGCCATAATTATAATGGACTGAATCTCTGAACCTGTAAGCAAGCTCCAAATAAATGTTGTCCTTTATAAGAGTAACCATAGTCATAGTGTCTCTTCATCAAACAATCAAATAATAACTAAGACAGGAACTTTTCTGGTTTGTTTGCTTGTTTGTTTGTTTGTTTTTGGCTTTGTTTTCCATTCTTTCCTATACCTTCCCAGAAACTCAAGTTAAAATTTTAGAGATGGTGATGATACTTTTGTGAGAATTCTCTAGTGCAATTTAAACTATTCTGGGTATGCCTTCTGTCTGCAATAATAAAATATAAACCTGAATTTAGCTACTAATTGAAAGAACCAATAAACACAGTGTCAGACCATAACCAGCTAAGGGAAATGCTAGATACACTGTAAACAGGCAATAGAAATCACCCTTATGCTTTGCATGCTGGCTTTGTTGACCCTTTCTGCTTTCTCTGGTGAGACTGCTTTTCTTGTTACATTTTGCATTTATTATCTGTCAGTGAAGTGTGTATTGAAGACAAAGAGAGAGGAAATAGTCAACCTTTCAACAGAATTTACTCTGCTAAGCCCTTTAATATACAAACTCATTTAGCATTCACAATGACTCCATTTTATAGAAGGGTTTGAAAACTTAATATGACAAAATTACCTTCCCTGATGTCAAAAGTCTTGTAGGTTGCAGTGCTGGCTTTGAATCTGAGAGGGCTGGCTCTAGAATCCTAGTGGTCAGCAGATGGTAAGGTGAGACAGCAATTGTATTAAAACCATATAGGTGCTGAAATATTGGAATTCACAGAAGACTCAGATGGGGAGATCCTAATACTCCCTGGGACAGACACTCAGAGGTGATATGATTGGGCTGGACCTTTAAAAACTTCACTGTAACCATCAGAGAAATAGAAACTATCTCAACAGAAGAAACAAAAATTTGCGATTTACAAACAAAGACTCAGAACTCCAGGAGATGCGTGGAAATGATTTAAACCTGATTCTGTGACTGTTTCTCAAATCCTCCTTTCCACATCATTTGAAAATAGTGTTGCTGAGGATAGAGGTGTTCTCTGGCAGGTATTGCCTTCCACAACAAACTTCTGAAATAGTCAGCACGAGTCACTACTCCACACAAAGACCAATATGTGTGCATTGACTTCACAGCATAGAGTCCAGCAGCATGGCAGGACAGGATACATAGGCCTCATAAAAGCACACCTGTGAATATATGAAATATTTTTAGACAAATACAGATGGGGCTATTTCACTTGAACTCTGACATCACAGTTGTTTGCTCTATCAGGCCTGGGTTGCTTGCTTGACAGATCTATTCTAAGCCTGGCTTGTGTTCTGATATTGGTCTTTTTTTTTCTTCAATCTCCTATTGAATATATATCCTTTCCTTTTAAAAATTTCTACTTAAGAGAATTCTCCATTATTTGTCATTATTTATTTTCTACATGTACTTCTTAAAAATAATAGATGGCACTTAAAAATGTAACTATGTTTCAGCAATTTGAAATCTTATCACTCTCTGATATTCAGCCTTAAAATCAAACTGACTATATTTTCATCCATGTGTTTGTGCATGTATACAATTTTCTTATGTGAGTATATGATTCAACAACACTATGATTATATTAATGTATATTATTTTTATTGTGCATATATTTTCTCCAACTTATTTTCTCCTCTTGTTTATGTGTATCATCTCTACTTCCACCAATCTGAGCCACTGGAGGTTATCAAGTAAGACTCTGTCTCAAATTGACAAAAGTAGGAGGCTGTAGAACTGTTTGACGGTACTTTCACTCTTCCAGAAGACCTAAGTTTGGTCCCTAATGCACACATTAGGTGACTGCCCACCAACTCTAACTCCAGAAGAATCATAAAACTCTGGCCTCTACCAGGGCTTACTGCACACACACACACACACACACACACACACACACACACACACACACACACAAATACATACACGCATATACACATACACATACACATGGACACACAAAATGTTAAAAAGCAAAACTTTTAAAAAGACAAAAACAAGTTACTCAACTCATTTCATATCAGTGATAGTTCTCTTAAGCATGTAAATTCAGGACTAAACTTGAATTTCTAGATTCCAATCATGGTATCTTTAGTTTTGCATAATTCAAATGAGCCAATCCTAACCGTTCATCATATACTCCATCCTCTTCACATGCTTCAGTGCTGCTGGAAGTACCGGATGTAGGTGCTAGGAACAAACTTCCTCTGGAATAGCAGCAAGGAGTCTTAACTTATGAGCCATCTCTCCAGCCCTATCCATGCAAAACATATGTAACTGCAACATTTGGAATAATTGAGAATGTTTGGAGATAGGAGAGATGCATCTTATAGTAAACTTTGTGGATTTCAATAGAAGGGCAATGCTGGAAGAGACAATTGAAATTGGGGGATATTTTAAGGACAAGCTAGAAATCTAGTGCAGTGGAAACCCCAGGAATCTATGAGCATGAGCCTAGTTTAGACTCTTAGTAATGGGGATTTATCAAATATGAACCAGCCATCTCCTTTAACCAGGCAAGTCTTTCTAGTGGAGAGATTTGGGCACCAATCCAGCCACAAAACCTTCAACCTACAATTGTGCCCTGTTAAGATGTTCCTTTAGGGTAGAGGTGGGAGTAACCAACAAATGACTGTTTCAGCTTTAAAACCCATGCCACAGGAAGGAGCCCATGCCTGACAATGCCTGGATGGCCACAAATCAGAGGCTGGATAGCCCATAAATCTAGGATAGAACCTAACATGACCTGGCAGGAGAAAAAAAGTGAATTAAATGATTCCTAATGATATTCTGCTATACTCTTACTCAGGAACCTACCATACTCACTGTCAGAGAGTCTTCATCCACCATCTGATGGAAACAGATGCCAAAATCCATAGTCAAACATTAGGTGGCGCTTGGGGAATCCTGCAGAACAGGTAGAGGAAGTACTGTAGGAACCAGATGAGTCAAAGACACCATAATTACATGGCCAAAAGAATCAACTGTCCAGGGTTAAGAGTGGCTTATAGAGACTCATCTGACAATGAGGGAAACTATATGGGTCTGACATTGGTCCTCTGCATATGTTATGGTTGTATAGCTTGGTCTTCCTTTGGAACTCTTAGTAGCGGGAGTATGTACTGTCTCTGACACTTTTGCCTGCTTTTGGAATCTTTTTCTTCATACTGGGTTATCTTGTTCAGCTTTAATATGAGCAGAGGTACCTAGTCTTGTTGCAACTTGATCTGCCATGTTTGGTTGATAACCCTGGGAGGGCTGCCTTTTCTGAAGGGAAATGGAGAAGGAGTTGATGGATGGAGGAGTTCGTAGTGGCATACAGGGAGGGTAAGATGGAAGAGAAACTGGTCGGGATGTATATGTATATGAGATATGTATATGTACATGAGAGAAGAATAAATAATAATTACAAAAAAGTATAACCAACAATTCTATACAGTGCTGGTTAGAGAGTTAGAAGAACCATAGCACAGGGAAATTTACTGCCGTATAATGAAATACTGAATGTGCAAGTGTGAAGTATATTATGAAGTTCTACGCCAATGTACTATCTGTGGGAAAAATAAAAAGATTAAAGGGTTAAAAAGATACCAATTCCATTTTTTAATAAAAGAAATTTATTAAGCAACAAAATTCTATAATGAGATTTTAAACTCTCTACTTGCTTTCTTTTGAGAATGGTGTTTAAAGCATTAATCTAGACATACCTTATAACTGTTAGTTTTATGACTTTGAACCTTAGCTTCTACATGAGTAAGATGAAGTTATTCCTTTTATTTCCTTATGGAAAATGTAAAATAATAAAATAATGATAGATATGTAAGTGCTTATTGCATAGTAAGCAAATCTTCCAGTGATTGTTTAAAATAAAACATTGATCACTGACATCTTTGTCATACCATGATGTTAAGATGTATGTACACAGTCATGATAATGAAACATATATTACCAGTGTTGATAATAAGAATGCTAGAGACTAGTAGACCCAAAGAATCCACTTCTACTAACAAATGATGGGTTGGGTCCAACATTTTGGTTTTAGTTTAAGGGCCTCTCTTTTGGCTTCATAGGTTGCTGTACACATGGAATTCTAAACACAGTGATATCAATGTCTTTGATAAAACAAATTGATGGGAAAGTAGTCATAAGCTAGAAAATTTTGACCCTTAAAATTTCTTAAATATAATTTGTAACTGTAATTTTCAGATGTTTTTGTAAGAGTTTTATTAGTCAAGATAACTGACCAGTAGCTATAACAAATAATCCTAATTCAATGGCTCTAAATAGTTAAATTAAAATTACTAAGTAATTATAAAGTAATTATAAAAATTTGTTCTTAATAACATAACAGTTTAATATGAGTTGGGGAACCATCTCTGGGGTGAATGGAGGATCTAGTCCTTCTCCTTTATATTTCTGCTATGTTGGAATTCTGTTTTCCTGCTTCAAGAATGAGGAATAAAGTAGGTTGAAGAAACATTCTGACTCTTCACTCATTCTCAGTATGTAAAATCACTTGTCAGTGGACATAGCCTTATACTTCTTCATGTATCCTTCATATATGCAAGACCTTATTCCCATGTTTACATATACCTCATATGTATTAAATGTTCATAATATGCTTTTTTTTTTTTTTTTTGGTTTTTTCGAGTGTAGCCCTGGCTGTCCTGGAACTCACTCTGTAGACCAGGCTGGCCTCAAACTCAGAAATCCACCTGCCTCTGCCTCCCAAGTGCTGGGATTAAAGGCATGCACCAACACTGCCCGGACATAATATACTCTTATATACCTCATGTACATTAAATATTTATCACATATCTACATGTACCCTATATATCCTAAAACTTCATCACATAGTTATTTATATCTCAAATATACTAGACCGTAATCATATGGCAATATATACCTTATATAAATAACACTTCATCATATGTTCATATGTACATCATATATGCCGGATCATCATTACTTGCTCATATATACCACATGTATACTAGATTTTAATGACATAGTCATATATGCCATATAAACCAAACCTTCATCACATGCTCATATATACCTCTTGTACATTAGAACTTCATCATATATTCATATATACCTTACATATACTTCATAACAAGGTCATACATATACATATACATGTATATGTATACATCAAATATATATATACACACACACATACAGATATACACACATATATACATATACATGTACATATACATGTACAGCTTCAGGTATAGATATACATATTGATACAGATAATCATATACACATACAGATTTACATACATACATATACATCATAAACATATGCCATGTATACCAGACCTACACCACATCATTACATCCTCCCATATAACCTCATATAAATTAGTCCTTAGTCATACATTCTTCATATATAGCAGACTTTCATCATATGTTCATGCATGCTTTGTGCATAGCTGCATATTTCAGATGCTTTGTAGTGATATATAGCCTTTTTGTGCACTCATAAATGGAAAAATAGAACAAGTTAGTTAACCTTCAAGGACAAGTTAAAAAGTGAATATCTCATGTATGTAACAAACCAGCAAAGACTTAATAAGGATAAAAATATGACATTAACATCTACACACAGCTTTAAAACTTCAATGAAATTATGAATTTCTTAAGAAACAGTCTTCACTAAATTTATAATGTGCTGAAAAGTAGAATTTCCCATTTATTTATTTATTTATTTATTTATTTATTTATTTATAAGATGACACAGTGGTTTACATACAGTAGTAGACTATTTTCAGCATAATTTCTATTCAGGATTTAACTGGGAATTTTTAACTAAAATATGTCCTCATGAGTTCAAATGGAATGTAATTTATGTAGTCAATAGCTTATTTTGCTTTGTGTTAATAACCATTGTCTAGGTAATTTTATTGTGTTTAACCACCCATATAATGTGGTTATTTACACCTCTGATATCAATCTGTGATAGGAGACATCCTTCAAGTTGTGATTGTACTAACATTCTGTTTCCGCATCATCTTGTTGTTATGTTGCTATGAAAGTTTCAGTATTTATTAAGAGCTGAGGTATTTTTAATTCATATGTCTTAGTTCTGTTGATGTGTTCTAATGGAGATCATATGATATGACAATGCTCCTTTGCTATGTTTTTAATAAATATCTGATATTAAACAAGCTATGATGTGTTTCTGCTTTTGTAATCTCTAAATTAATAGAGAATTTATTTTGAAAAAATGTTCATTCATTTGGAATTTTACAGGTATTTAGTAAGATTTTAAAAGAAGTGACTGAGATACACTAATCACTTTGCCATGTGTATTCATTCTTTGGAAAAGTCATCTTGTTGATGGTACCTATCTTTTTAATTAGAAATTCACTAGTAGCAAAGAAAATGTGTTTCTGAATGTTTAAGTTGAAATTGTCTGTGATATTATTTTGCATAATTATATTATCTGCTGATTCATTTTCCATATTTCTTCATATGGAACATCTCATGAATTGCTTAAAATTTAAATTTCATTTGCTTTACAAAAGCATTTCAGTTTCATAAGTTCCAGTTATTAATTTTGTTGATCTTAGGACCTACATTATTAGTGTTCTATTCAAAAAATTGTCTCCTGTCCTTTCAATAGGGTGAATAGCAGCACATAGAATTGAAATGATTTTTATCAATGCCATATCTGACAATAGGCTAATATCCAAAATATACAAAGAACTCAAGAAACCAAATAATCCAATTAAAAATGGGGTCCATATCTAAACAGAGAATTCTTAACAGAAGAATCTCAAATGGCTAAGAAACGCCATAAGAACTGTTCAATTCCCTATCCATTAGGGAAATGAAAATCAAAACAACTCTGAGATCCCTTCTTACACCAGTCAAAATGGCTAAGATCAAAAATACTGGTGACAGGTCCTGCTGGCAAGGATGTGGAGCAAGAACACTCCTTCATTGCTAGTGGGAATATAAACTTGTATAGCCACTATGGAAATGAATATGGATTTTCTGAGAAATATGGAATTAATGTACCCCAAATGCCAAGAACCAATCTCAGCTTAGAGAGTGATTCTGAGAGAAGGGATATCTGTGAGCAGTAAAACTAATGACTCCAATTCAAATTGTGGATCCCAGCTGATGGCCTAAGTTCTGCTGGAGAAGGCTTTCAAGAATGCTCTTTCTCTGTATTCTGCTCTACTCAAGACAGCTTTCTTCTGCTTTTTTAAAAAGTCTCTGAATAGCTTGTCTCTTGCAGATCAAAAGCCCAGTTTTTTTATTTTACATATCAATTCAGTCATTATCCCCAGTTCCCATTTGATTATACCATGAAACAGCATCCAATGATCCTAGCCCCTTAATTCTTTTTTTTTGTTTTTTTGTTGTTGTTGTTGCTTTTGTTTGTTGGTTGGCTTAGTTTATATATTACTCTATTTTCTTGGCCTGGGCCATTGGTGTTCTGTTAAAGAAATTTCTCGTGTCCATGAGTTCGAGGTTCTTTCTCCATTTCTCTTCTATTAGATTCAGTATATCTGGTTTTACGTTGAGATTCTTAATCCACTTGGACTTGAGCATTGTGCAAGGTGGGTGATAAATATGGATCTATTTTCATTCTTCTAAATACAGACTGCCAGTTAGCCTAGCAACATTTATTGAAGATGCTGTCTTTTTCTACTGTATGGTTTTGGCTTTTTTGTCAAAGATCAAATGTCCATAGGTATGTGGGTTTACTTCTAGACCTTAGACTCTATTTCACTGATCAACCTGTCTGTCTCTGTACCAATACCATATGTTTTTTAACACTATTGCTTTGTAGTACAGCTTGAAGTCAGGGATGGTGATTCCCCCAGAAGTTCCATCCTGGGATTTTTGTTTTTCCATATGAAGTTGAGACTTGCTTTTTACATGTCTATGAAGAATTGTGTTGGAATTTTGATGGGGATTGCATTGAATCTGTAGATTGTTTTTGGTAAATTCAACATGTTCACTATGTTAATCCTACCAATCCATGAGCATGAAATATCTTTCCATAGTCTGAGGTATTCTTTTTTCAGAGATTTGAAGTTCTTGTCATATAGATCTTTCACTTGCTTTGTAAGAATTACACCAAGATATTTTACACTATTTGTGGCTATTGTGAAGGGTGTTGTTTCCCTAATTTCTTTTTCAACTCATTTATCATTTGTATAAAGGAAGGCTATTAATTTGTTTGAGTTAGTTTTATACCCCACCACTATCCTGAAATTGTTTATCAGTGTAGAAGTTCTCTGATGGAATTTTGGGGGTTGTTTATGTGTGCTATCATATCATCTGCAAATAGTGATACTTGGGTTTCTTTTTTTCTAATTAGAATGGCAACTCCAGATTGTTTCTTGAGACCATTTACTTGGAAAACTTTTTCCAGCATTTTACTATGAGGTAGTGACTGTCTTTGTCACTGGGGTGTGTTTCTTTTCTTTTCTTTTCTTTTCTTTTCTTTTCTTTTCTTTTCTTTTCTTTTCTTTTCTTTTCATTTCTTTTCTTTTCTTTTCTTTTCATTTCTTTTCTTTTTATATATGTCAAGGGGTAAGAATAAAATAGAATTTAATAACAAGATTATAAGATGAAGATTTAACATTTTGTTTTTACATTATTTATCTTGTGTTTTTTAATTTTTATTTTTTGATACTTTATTTACATTTCAAATGTTTCCCCCTTTCCAGGTCATCACTTCGGAAACCTCCTAGCCCCTCCCCCTTCCTGCCTCTATGAGGGTATTCCCCCACCCACTCCCGTCTTCCCACCTTGGCATTCCTCTATATTAGGGCCTCTAACACCCTCAGGCCCAAGGGCCTCTCCTCCCCTGATGGCCAACAAGGCCCTCCTCTGCCACATATGTGGTCTGAACCATGGGTCCCTCCATGTGTATTCTTTGGTTGGTGGTCCATGCAGCAAAATACTGGATTCTGTTTAGTATACAGTCTGTTAGCCTGTGTTTTTTATGGGGAATTGAGTTCACTGATATTGAGAGATATTAAAGACAGATGAATGTTAGTGCCTGTTATTTTTGTTGTTGGAGGCGGTATTATGTGTGTATGATTCTCTACTTTTGGGTTTGTTGTGAGGTGTTTAATTGATTCAGCTTATCTGGCTGGCTAGGAAGGCATCCCCTTCCTCCCTCACTGCTCCATGTGTATCCTTCCTGAAGCTGAGTGCTCAGTCAAAGAAGACAAGCTTCCCAGAATAGAGGAGAACTGGTCTTTGGTCAAGGATATACAAGTTGCACTCTCTTACTAGAACCTCCAAGCAAGCTCTCAAGGCCTGTTGATACTTAGAAAGAGACAGCAAGCACAAGCACAGACAATAAGATAACTGAATAGGACCCTGCCCTTAAATTGCTATTCTGATCCCCGATGTACCCAAATGAGCTCTCTTACAGGCTGACCTTGAACTCAGGAATCTACCTCCCTTTGAAAGTATCACCATAAATCTTAGTTGTAATCACTAAGCCCTAAATCTCTTTATCTCCTGCCTTAGCATCTTTCTGAAAGGCTGGCTTATAGTTTAGTTGCCTCTGTTCCTTTAGATCTATGAAGCCCCTTATACAATTCATATTGCATCCTTATATTTTGCATAGGCAAGAAATTATACATTTTTGAACTCAGATTTTCAGCATTTTTGACCATAGCTTTAAGAACTGTTCTGAAGGTGACAGTGTTCTACCATTTTGCTTGGACATAGACACACCCTTACTCCCCAGACCTGTGCTTTCTCAGTTTATCTTGGAGTTGTTAACCTTGACAGAGTAGACACTCCTTAGAGGAGAAATAGTATACACTATTATATGCCTTATGCCCACAGTAACCATCAGCACTTGTGGAGGTACATGCTCTTTTCCCTCTGTTCCAGGGGCAGGAACCCATGTTATACTATCACATATATGGCTAAGCTGGACTTGGCATTCAAGACTCAGCAATACCACTCCTGTGCATAAATACAAATGATGCTCCATCTTACAATAAGTATACTTGCTCAACTATGTTTATAGAAGCTTTATTCATAATAGCCAGAAATTGGAAACAACTGAGATATGTCTCAACCAAAGAATGGATAAAGAACATGTGGTATACTTACTCAATGGAGCATTATTTAGCTGTTAAAACCATAACATCATGAAATGTTCAGGCTGGAACTAGATGGAACTAATGGATAGAACTAGAAAAAAAGAAATCATCCTTAGGGAGGTAACTCAGACACAGAAAGACACACATGATATGTACTCACGTATACATGGATACTAGCTACAAAATATAAGACAATCAGGTTACAGTCTACAAACCCAGAAAGGGTAAGTAACAAGTAGGGCTTAATGTGAAGAATACATAGACCTGCCTGGGAAGGAAGAGTAGAATAGACTTTGGTGGTTCACTGGGAGTGGATGGGGTTAAGAACAGGAAGGATCAGCTGGCAGTGCAAAAAAATTGACTGGAATTTGGGGGGGGGGGCATTTCAGGTGGAACATAGAAACTTAGTGCAATGGAAGGTCCATGGAATCTATGAGTGTAATATAGCAAAAAACTCCTAGTACTAGGGTACATGGAGCATGAACTAATGGACATCCTCTGTAACTAGTGAATACCTCAAGTGGAGGGACTGGGACACCAACCAGCCAGAAAACCTTTGACCTATAGTTTGTGCTGCCTCAGAGTGTTCTGGGAGGAAAGTCTAACAGAATCATCATCATCAGGGATAATTCATTCAGCATCTAATGGACGCAGATGCAGAGACCCACAGCCAAATATTAGGTGGAGCTCTGAGAGCTACAGAGGAAGGCGAAGAAGGATCCTAGGAAGCAGAGATACCACCAGAACAGGGCTCACAGAATCAGCTGACCAGGACTCAGAGAGGCTCAGAAATCAGGGGACCTGTAGGGGTCTGACCCAAGTCCCCTGTGCATATGTTATGGATAAGTAGCATGTTGTTTTTGGAATCTTAATAGTGGGAGAGGGGCTGCTCCTGACTCTTTTGCTTACTCATGGAGCACTGTTTCTCCTGCTAGGTTGTCTTACCCAGCCTTGATGGGATGGTGTATGCATGGTCTTCTTGTAGCTTGTTATATCATATTTGGTTGACGTCCCTGAGATGCCTGCTTTTCTTGGAGGGGAGGCATGAAGAGGGAAGAGGAGGGTCTGAGAGAGATGACATGAGGGAGGGAGAGACTGGGGGAGAAGAGAGAGGGAAAAATTCAGTAGGATTTAACATATAACAAAAACTTTAAATTTTTTTAAAAAATAAATAAAATATTAAGTTCATTGAAAATAATTTAAAGTTCATAGTCTACGTGAATTCAAATTGTGCCTCAATTATTCTGCTTTGAAAGGACATTTGTAATAAAAGCAAGAAATAACTTAGAGACTGAATATCTGTGGTTTTCCAAGCTCCTTAAATTTGGGCCTACTTGCTAGCTGGATACCTGTCTGGCTCCTCTGACAAGATGAGAATCAACTGGCTATAATGCATAAATTCTACACATCAGATTTTCTCAGCACAATTCTGCTCTTTTACTCAAGGAAAAAAGTAAGCCTAAGAATTTTGTGATATGATATCCTGGTTGTCTTTTGTCTTGAGTGAACTGAAATGGAAATTCTTTATCTGTAGTTCACCTAGCTTACTGCTCTTAAGCTTCTGCCTGGATCTAGACAGAGTGCCCATTTTCCACAATAGGATCCCGTGGCGCTAAGTGTGTCTGAGCATATCCTGGCACCTCATAGTTATTACTGTTAAAAGCAAAAAAATATGAGGATGAGTTCCTTGCAGTGAGATGACATTTTGTGAACATTCCTTATCTTCGCAGCTCAGTAGGGGTACTCTTGTAAAACCGAAAGAATGCAAGACAAAGTCGCTTTCCCAATTTGTAAGTTCATTCCTGATTCCCAATGCAACACTGAGTTGCTCCTTGGTGTCAGCTTCTATACACAATCCTGAAATGCAGATAATAAAAACTTCTACTCTACTGGCTTTCATGATGGCTATTAGCACCCCTGGCCTGCTTACCTGGGTACTAGGAGGTCATAGTCAGATCCTCAGGCTTAATAGAGAAGCAACCTACCAACTGAGCTATCCCCTAGGCTTTGATTTTGTTTTGTGATGTCCAATGTCTCTTAAGTCTCAGAAGATAAGATAGCTAGAATGTAGGCAAGTCCTTAATCCTAGGACAGTGGGAAAACACATTGGAATACCCTTTCAAGTTATTTGAGTGCAGGCAGGTTAATGATGACTGTGCCATTATTTCCACCTCTAGGCCTGAGATTACAACATGGGGAAGTATGGAAGTCTGTTGTGGTATCATACTGAATAAAGATCAATGGCAAAAATGATAAGACAAAATAAATGAGTTAATAAAACAAAATGGAAAGTCATGGACTTCTGTGGAGAGGTATCAACCATGTAGATCTTAAAAGCATGGTTTTGTAAGCAGCATCTGGTATGGAATTCCTCTTCCTCTCTATTATTAGCCAAAGAGAAATTTTTAGCTTATACCTTTGTTTCTTTTTTTTTTTTCAAATTTGTATGTTCCTTTATTTCTAAATATTTCATTGTGTATTTCCTAAAAATAAATTCCTTTATACAAACAATAATTTAATTGCACACTTAATAAATCAGTAAATTAACAATGAAAATTTACCTAATTGACTTACAAACTGTCTTTTTTTAATTTTTATTTTTTTATACTTTATTTACATTTCAAATGTTTCACCCTTTCCAGGTCTCCACTTTTGAAACCCACTATCGCCTCCCCCTCCCCCTGCCTCTATGAGGGTGCTCCCCCACCCACCTACCCACCCACTCCTGTCTTCCCACCTTGGCATTCCCCTATACTGGGGCCTCTAACACCCTCAGGCCCAAGAGCCTCTGCTCCCCCTGATGGCCAACAAGGCCCTCCTCTGCCATATATGTGGTCTGAACCATGGGTCCCATGTGTATTCTTTAGTTGGTAGTCCAGTCTACTGCAGTACCAGGGGGTCAGGCTAGGTGACACTATTGCTCCTTCCATGGGGCTGCAAACTCCCTCAGCTCCTTCAGTACCTTCTCAAACTCCTCCATCTGGGACCTCACATTAAGTCCAATGGTTAATGTGAAGTGAAACTTGGGTATTCTGAAGTTTTGGGCTAATATACACTTATCAGTGAGTACATATCATGTTCATTCTTTTGTGACAGAGGTACCTTACTCAGGATGATATTTTCAAGTTCCATCCATTTGTCTGTGAATTTCATTAAGTGATTGTTTTTAATAGCTGAGTAGTACTCCATTGTGTAAATGTACCACATTTTCTGTATCCATTCCTCTGCTGAGGGACAACTGGGTTGTTTCCAGCTTCTGGCTATTGTAAATATGGCTGCTATGAAGATAGTGGAGCCTGTGTCTTTATTACATGGAGCATCTTCTGGGTATATGCCCAGGGTAGAATAGCTGGGTCCTCAGGTAGTATTATGTCCATTTTTCTGAGGGTCCACCAAACTGATTTCCAGAGTGGTTGTACCAGCTTGCAATTCCGCCAGCAATGGAGAAGTGTTCCTCTTTCTGCAGATCCTTGTCAGCATCTGCTGTCACCTGAGTTTTTGATCTTAGCTATTCTGACTGGTGTGAGGGGGAATCTCAGAGTTGTTTTGATTTGCATTTCCCTAATGACTAAGGATGTTGAACACTACTTTAGGTACTTCTCAGCCCTATGAATTTCCTCGGTTGAGAATTCTGTTTAGCTCTGTTCCCCATTTTTTGATAAGGTTATTTGGTTCTCTGGAGTCTAACTTCTTAAGCTCTTTGTATACATTGGATATTAGCCCTCTATTGGAAATAGGATTGATAAAGATCTTTTCCCAATCTGTTGGTTGCCATTTTGTCCTATTGACAGCGTGCTTTGCCTTACAGAAGCTTTGCAATTTCATGAGGTCCCATTTGTCGATTCTTGATCTTAGAGCATAAGCCATTGGTGTTCTGTTCAGGAACTTTTCCCCTGTACTCAGGTGTTCGAGACTTTTCCCCACTTTCTCTTCTATTAGATTCAGTGTATCTGGTTTTATGTGGAGGTCCTTGATCCGCTTGAACTTGAGCTTTGTACAGGGAGATAGGAATGGATCAATTTGCATTCTTCTACATGTAGACCGCCAGTTGAACCAGCACCATTTGTTGAAAATGCTGTCTTTTTTCCACTGGATGCTTTTAGCTCCTTTGTCAAAAATCAAATGACCATAGGTGTGTGAGTTCATTTCTGGGTCTTCAATTCTATTCCATTGATCTACCTGTCTGTCACTGTACCAATACCAGGCAGTTTTTATCACTACTGCTCTGTAGGACAGCTTGAGGTCAAGGATGCTGATTCCCCAAGAAGTTCTTTTGTTGTTGAGAATAGCTTTTGCTATCCTGAGTTTTTTGTTATTCCAAATGAATTTGAGAATTGCTCTAAGTCTATGAAGAATTGAGTTGGAATTTTGATGGGGAGCATTGAATCTATAGATTGCTTTTGGCAAGATGACCATTTTTACTATATTAATCCTGCCAACCCCTGAGGACGGGAGAGCTTTCCATCTTCTGAGGTCTTCGTCGATTTCTTTCTTCAAAGACTTGAAGTTCTTGTCATACAGATCTTTTACTTGCTTGGTTAGAGTCACACCAAGATACTTTATATTGTTTGTGACCTTTGTGAAGGGTGTGATTTCCTTAATTACTTTCTCAACCTGTTTATTCTTCGAGTATAGGAAGGCTACTGATTTGTTTGAGCTAATTTTATATCCGGCCACTTTCCTGAAGTTGTTTATCAGCTGCAGCAGTTCTCTGATGGAGTTTTTTGGGTCACTTAAGTATACAATCATATCATCTGCAAAGAGTGATATTTTGATTTTTTTCCTTTCCAATTTGTATCCCTTTGACCTCCTTTTGTTGTCTAATTGCTCTAGCTAGAACTTCAGTTACTTTATTGAATAGATAGGGAGAGAGAGGACAGCCTTGTCTAATCCCTGTTTTTAGTGGGATTGCTTCGAGTTTCTCTCCATTTAGTTTGATGTTGGCTACTGGTTTGCTGTATATTGCTTTTACTATGTTTAGGTATGGGCCTTGAATTCTTGATCTTTCCAAAACTTTTATCATGAAGGGATGTAGAATTTTGTCAAATGCTTTGTCTGCATCTAATGAAATTGTCATGTAGTGTTTTTCTTTGAGTTTGTTTATATAGTGGATTACATTGATGGATTTCCGGGGATTGAACCATCCCTGCATCCCTTGGATGAAGCCTACTTGATCATGATGATTGATTGTTTTGATGTGGTTTTGGATTCGGTTTGCGAGAAATGTATTGAGTATTTTTGCATCGATATTCATAAGGGAAATTGGTCTGAAGTTTTCTTTCTTTGTTGGGTCTTTGTGAGGTTTTGCTATCAGTGTAACTGTGGCCTCAACAGAAGGAATTGGGTAGTGTTCCTTCTGTTTTTATTTTGTGGAATCGATTGAAGTGTACTGGTATTAGTTCTTCTTTGAAGGTCTGATAGAATTCTGCTCTGAATCCATCTGATCCCGGGCTTATTTTGGTTGGGACACTTTTAATGACCGCTTCTATTTCTTTATGCATTATGGGACTGTTTAGATGGCTTATCTGATCCTGACTTAACTTTGGTATTTGGTATCTGTCTAGAAACTTGTCCATTTCATCCAGATTTTGCAGTTTTGTTGAGTATAGACTTTTGCAGTAGGATCTGATGATTTTTTGAATTTCACCAGAATCTGTTGTTATGTCTCCCTTTTCATTTCCAATTTTGTTAATTTGGATTCTATCTCGGTGCCCTCTGCTTATTCTGGCTAAGGGTTTATCTATCTTGTTGATTTTTTCAAAGAACCAGCTCCTGGTTGTGGTGATTCTTTGTATAGTTCTTTTTGTTTCTACTTGGTTGATTTCAGCCCTGAGTTTGATTATTTCCTGCCTTCTACTCCTCTTGGGTTTATTAGCTTCTTTTTGTTCTAGAGCTTTCAGGTGTGCTGTTAAGCTGCTAGTGTATGCTCTTTCCAGTTTCTTTTTGGAGGCCCTCAAAGCTATGAGTTTTCCTCTTAACACTGCTTTCATTGTGTCCTGTAGATTTGGATATGCTGTACTTTCATTTTCATTAAATTCTAGGAGTCTTTAATATCTTTCTTTATTTCTTCCTTGACCAAGTTATCATTGAGTAGGGCACTGTTCAGCTTCCATGTGTTTGTGGGCTTTCTCTTGTTTTTGTTGCCATTGAAGACCAGCCTTAATCTGCAGTGATCTGATAGGAGGCATGGGATTATTTCAATCTTCTTATATTGGTTGAGGTTTGTTTTGTGACCGATTATATTGTCAATTTTGGAGAAGGTACCATGAGGTGCTGAGAAGAAGGTATATCCTTTTGATTTAGGATGAAATGTTCTATAGATATCTGTTAAATCCGTTTGGTTCATAACATCTGTTAGTTTTACTGTGTCTCTGTTTAGTTTATGTTTCCAAGATCTATCCATTGATGATAATGGGTTGTTGAAGTCACCTACTATTATTGTGTAGGGTGCAATCTGTGCTTTGAGATTTAGTAAAGTTTCTTTTATGAATGTGGGTACCCTTGCATTTAGAGCATAGATGTTCAGAATTGAGAGTTCTTCTTGGTAGATTTTTCCTTTGATGAGTATGCAGTGTCCTTCCTTATCTATTTTGCTGACTTTAGGGTGAAAGTCGATTTTGTCTGATATTAGAATGGCTACTCCAGCCTGTTTCCTTGGACCATTTTCCTGGAAAATTGCTTTCCAGCCCTTTACTCTGAGGTAGTGTTTGTCTTTATCATGGAGGTGCGTTTCCTGAATGTAGCAAAATGCTGGGTCCTCTTTATGGATCCAGTTTGTCACTTTATGTCTTTTTATTGGGGAATTGAGTCCATTGATGTTAAGAGATATTAAGTAATAGTGATTGTTGATTCCTGTTATTTTCGATGTTATTTTTATGTTTTTGTGGCTATCTTCTTTTGAGTTTGTTGAAAGATTGCTTTCTTGCTTTTTCTAGGGTGTAGTTTCCGTCCTTGAGTTGACGTTTTCCATCTATTACCCTTTGTAGGGCTGGGTTTGCAGAAACATATTGTGTAAATTTAGTTTTGTCATAGAATATTTTGGTTTTGCCATCTATGTTAATTGAGAGTTTTGCTGGGTATAGCAGCCTGGGCTAGCAGTTATGTTCTCTTAGGGTCTGCATGAGTTCTGCCCAGGATCCTCTAGCTTTCATAGTCTCTGGTGAGAAGTCTGGTATAATTCTGATAGGTCTATATTTATATGTTACTTGACCTTTTTCCATTATTGCTTTTAATATTCTTTCCTTGTTTTGTGCATTTTGTGTTTTCACTATAATGTGGCTGGAGGAATTTCTTTTCTAGTCCAATCTATTTGAAGTTCTGTAAGCTTCTTGTATATTTATGTTCATGTCTTTCTTTAAGTTAGGGAAGTTTTCTTCTATAATTTTGTTGAAGATATTTACTGGTCCTTTAAGTTGGGAATCTTCACTTTCTTCTATACCTATTTTCCTTAGGTTCTGTCTTCTCATTGTGTTCTGAATTTCATGGAAGTTTTGGGTTAGGAGCTTTTTGTATTTTGCATTTTCTTTGACTGTTGTGTCAATGTTTTCTATGGTATCTTCCTCACCTGAGATTCTCTCTTCTATCTCTTGTATTCTGTTGGTGATACTTACATCAATGACTCCTGATCTCTTTCCTAAGTTTTCTAACTCTAGGGTTGCCTGTCTTTGTGATTTCTTTATTCTTTCTATTTCTATTTTTAGTTCCTGGATGGTTTTGTTCATTTCCTCCATCTGTTTGATTGTGTTTTCCTGTAATTCTGCCTGTTTGATTTTGATTTCCTGTCATTCTTTAATGGACTTTTGTGTTTCCTCTTTAAGGGCTTCTAGTTGTTTATCTGTCCTCTCTTATATTTCTTTAAGGGAGTTATTTATTTCCTTCTTAAAGTCTTCTATCATCATCATAAGAAATGCTTTTAAATCTGAGTCTTGCTTTTCTGGTGTGTTGGGGTGTCCAGGTGTGGTGGGAGAGCTGGGTTCTGATGATGCCAAGTAGCCTTGGTTTCTGTTCCTTATGTTCTTGCCCTTGCCTTTTGCCATCTCGTTAACTCTGGTGTTAGCTGTTCTTACTCTCTCTGGCTGTGGCTTGTCCTTCCTGCAAGCCTGTGTGTCAATACTCCTTGATGACCAGCTCTCGCTGAGAGGCTTTTGGAGAGCTGTAGCACAGGGTCAGCTCGGGGATGCAGAGAGAAACCAGAAGGATCTTGTTCCCAGCTGTCTCATGGTTCCTGTGTCCTGATGGCTCTACAAGGGTCCCTCTTGATCCAGTGAATTTCAACAGAAGTGGTAGTCTTGCCTGTGCTTGAAAGTGTGTCGGCACTCCTGGGATACCAGCTCTCTCCTGGCACTATTTGAGTATGGAGCTCTGTGTCACAGGGTCAGCTCCCTGGACACAGAAAGAAATCAGAAGACCACTCCTCAGTCACTGTGTACTGGGATTCCAGGTTGATCCCTCTGAGCAGACAGGCTTGTCCACACTTCTTGAAGGCTAGCTTTCTCCTGGCGCTATTTGGCTATGGAGCCCTGGTGACCCAGGCAGAGGTCTACCACCACAGATATACCTTTGTTTCTTACTCTGCAAAATTAATGTGTACATAATTAGGCTTACTGTGATAAATAAGAACATTAATTCATGAAAAAATACTTTTATTATCCTTGGCATTTAGCAAGCACTCAATAAATACTCACAATTACTCCTATTTTTATGACCCAACTTTTAGGTTCAGGAAATAATGACAGCCATAGCTCTTTTCAGATTTTGTTTTGTTTTCTTTTCCTTTGATTTTTGCTTGATTGCTAAGTATTCAAAAGATATTTGTAGTTTTAATAAATGAAACTAGTTTATTTTTATTTTAGATATACCTATGTATGGTTTTAATATTCTGTTTCTTTTTCTCAAATGAAGAAAAGTATTTGCTCATGATGGGCCATGCCATAGCTTATACGTTATCTTGGGTGTTAGACCACTAAGAAGCAGTGGGTTATCTTTTACTTTTAAAAAGATTTCTGTGAAACATAACTATACATGACAGCTTCTGAAATTAGTTGTAATAAAAAAAATCTCAAGTGGCTATGGGGGATGACTAAGTGGATACAGTACTTGCTGCACAAGCGTAGGCCCTGGACTTGGATCTCAGAATCTGTGTAAAGCCCAACTTTGGGTAGCAAATTGTGGATAGCAGAGATAGGCAGATCTTTGAAGATAATTGGTCAGACATTCTACCTAATGAGTAAGTATCAGGTTCAATGAGGGTTCTATTCTTAAAAGACAAGATGGGTTGACCACTGTTCCTGAGAAGTCTATAGATCTAAGAGTATGTAGGTTTCACAAGCTGTTCTTGATGGATTAAAAAGAGAGGGTAGCAGGGTGGTACACAAAGTTGAGTGGGGGAGAAAGTGGATATGGATCTTGTGGGAGTAGAGAATGGATGGGGGTATTGTCAAATGCATTCTGTGAGGTTCTTAAAGAACTAATAAAAAAGAGAGTAAAAAGAAACAAAGTACAGAACAATAGACAAAGACACCTGATGCTGACCTGCAGATTCTATATATGAATGCTCAGGCACATGTACCACCATCTCTCTCTCTCTGTCTCTCTGTGTCTCTGTCTTTGTCTGTCTCTTGGTCTCTCTCTCTCTCTCTCTCTCTCAAATTCATTTGGGTTTATAATGTTTCAAGTTATCCATTGAGACATCAAATAAAAATATTTGAAAGATATGATTTTTATATTTCAATAATCTGTTGAACTTAGAATTTGAAAGCAAAAACATGTAGAAAACAGTCACAGGAATGTCTCAGTTGTTTCCCTATGATGTGCTGTGTTGATTGTACCATCCAGTTTCGACTGATGCATTAACTTCCTTGGTGGTAGATATTAAATCAATAAAATGAAGAACTCTCTAAAGAAGAAGAAAAAATTTTGTCTCAAGCATAATAGGTTTTTTAGTGGGAGGCTGTTTAGGTCGATATAAGATAATCACTCATGATGGTGTTTGGCTGTGCTGTGATAACAATAAATTCCAATGTTTTTGTAGCCTTGCAGTAAGAGAATTTCTTTCTTGATTACACAGAGTTGCTCTGGGTTTAGCAACTCTTTCCAGCAAGCATACGGCACGCAGTTCCTAAAGAAGTCATGCTGTTTGAACCATCACATACACCACCATCATCATCACCCTGAGAAGGGACCCCACCCATACTTAATGTTTCAAAAGGGAAATGAAGAGCTGATACCCAGAACATTTATTACTTACTCTTAAGCTCCCATGCTAATGAAATGGTCTAGAACTGTTGTCTTCCTATGATTTAGGAAACAAAAGGCATCCAGTTAGTAACTAAAGATAAGCTGTGATGGTCAGAATCTGGGACAGTCTTAAGTCTGTTATGTGAATAGTTAATTATTAATAATTAATAATTGTGATTATGAAAATGCAAGCTGGTCCAAGCTGAATTACTTGACTTTCTCAACAGGCTATTGTCTGTCTACATACCTGTGTGTCTTCTTGTCTCAATGTGTATACCTTTACTTAAGCTGTACATGTGCACATATCTTCCTTCATGTCCTCCTTTAAGGTCAAATGGAATAAACTTCAATTCCCACCCTGAGCTTCCGTGGGATGCTCCACTTTCCTTTGTGACAGGATTACCAAATCACTCTGTTCTTCTCACCCCAGATTCCTCCTCTGTCTTTACTCCCCTACCCTTTTCTCTCCTTTCCTTCCTTTTAGACATGATCTTACTGGCCTCTACAGCTTTAAACTCTTGTTCTTCTGCCTCTGTCTCCCACTTGTTTGGGTAAGAGGTGTGAGTCATCACGGGTACCTTATATTACTATTATTATTTGTACACTTGAATATATACATTTCTAGCCTAAAATTTTTTTTAAGAAAATACATCCTTGAGTGACTGGTGTTAACCTTTTAAGGAGAACTTTATTGAGAGCAACTTATAGAATGGGAAATTTAATGTAGCTGCTCAATTAACTAAGAGAATACTCATCATCCTAGAGAAAGCACCTGACTAAATTTAAAAAATAAAATCAGGCAAGCTGCTACAAAATTTGGGACACCTCTGTTATAGTTACAGATGTTCCTTCATGACATTCTATGTCTAGAGTTTTGTGACAGGCAGTTATAAGGGTGTTAAGTCAATCAGATAAAGAGGCAGGTAAGTAATGACTGCTAAAAACTGGACATGATGAGTTGTAATTGAGCTCCGGGCATAAAGCATTCCATTTTCTCTGTGATTATTGAAGTTCAAATCACAGTGAGCGTTGGGGAGAGTCAGTGTAAGATGCAGACTATTTCTAGGAATTTTCATTCATACCCTCTTTTCTTTATCTCATTTTTCTCTGTGCTTTAGTTAGATGTTTACCTTCTTCTCTGCAACATAAATGCTTATTTGCAAACAGATCACATGAATACTTACATACTACCTAGTTCACTAATATGATCAGTAAGTCCTTAAGTCATTTTCCTGACTATCATTTTCCAAAACCAACCTTGCCCACTGGATTGACATCTGTGTCCCTCTGTTTATGGTTCAACAAATAACACTAAAAGCTCCTTACTTTCAACACCAAATCTAGATTTCCTTCTGATGTACAGTATACTCGACTACAAAAAATGGAATTGCTCCCACATGAATTTATTGTACCAGTGGCTCTGTCACCTAATTCCCTACCATGTTTCTTGGGTTCCATGGAAACACTTCCTTTGTGACTTGCTTTCCTTCATCAATCTGTTCTATACTGAAGGTATACATTTTATACATTTGAAATTCTTGTTCTTTCTCCTCTGTAACCTTACCTTTAGCTGGGTATTACAACTACCTCTTTCCAGGAGCTATCATGGTTGCAATTTTTTCTCTCATTGGTTTGATTTATCACTTAATATACACTAATATTGTTGGAAGCATGGAGTTCTATTACAATACGACAATTTTTTAAAGGTATATGTCAAATACGAGAACAATGCTTGAGCAGATAAGTACCCAGAACACTCTTAAGTGAATAAATGTTAAATAATGTAGAGCTATTTACCAATCTTGTATTATACTGATACTGTGGGGGTGCTAATACATTGTCAAAGCATGTGGATGTGAATAAAATATGGTTTTGCATTCAAGGATGTTAGGACAGGCAGCTAACAGGTCTCTAGTCAGTTATGTGGAGTCAAGGGCAAGGGTAAGCACGTTCAGCAGTGTAAATTGACAGGGGTCATGGAGGAGGTTTTCACATGCTAGTTAGGTTTTCTGCAGAAGACATGTGTAAAATGTTTTGAACCTTAAAGCACATTCTGTTCAAATATCTTAACTGTCTCCCATTACTAATTTTCTTTCCCTGTGAGAACTCTCACATATTATATACAGATGTATCAAATCCTAGAAATTTTAAAGCACTCAACACACTTTTGATTACATAAATTCCATTTTGTGTGCTTTGGCCATTAATGTAAGGAAAGTTCTTATTTTAGATAAGGCATCACATGTTATAAACATTACATTCTCTATAATCAGAGTTTTAATGTCACTAAAATCTTTGTACTGAACCCTTTAGAGAATAGTATTGAAGCTGAATTTGGTTAACCAGCTTTTTCAAGTCATAAAATTAATAAATATGAAGCAATTCTTTACATGTTTCCTTTAGCATTCAGAGAAATCATATCCTTCTCTGATGCTTAGTTTGCACTTGCAAATTTATATTTATTTTTGTAGTAGCTGAATGAACATGCTGTTCATTTTGGGTGTGATTAATGTTTCAAATAACTTTTCTATACTCTTAACTCTAATGTTGGCTAGTCTAGTCTTTTATAAAGATTTAGGTGGCCCATTCTTCCACTGGTAGGTGGTTTCAAGATAAGAATCTAAGAACTATTAGGGCTGTAGCTCATTTTTGCCCACAAACCAAATCAATATTGAAGGAGAAACTGTCTATGTCTCTTCCTTACAGAACAAAGATCCATCGATTCATTTCATAGTTCACTTTCAATCTAGATTTGTTCTCTTAATATATTGAACTCTTTTTTGTTTGCTTTTGGATGTAACACAGTTTTTATAATTGTTTACATATATGGGTATTTAGACAAATCAAATTGTCTTGTATTTATTGCACAGAGGTTTTATTCTATTAAGGGAATTTTGTGTACACTATATCACTAAACTGTTAAATATTTGGTGCAGAGGAATAATTCCGTTAGTTATAAACAACTTGAAATAATCAGTAGAAAATGTCCAAACTAACAAATAGAAATTAGACAATGGACTGTGTGTAAAGCAAAACAGATAATTTTAGAGAAACTAGTTAAGTATCAAAGGAAGTAGCCTGCAATTTGTTATTTGCTCATATTTTAAAAGAGTGATCTGCATTAAAAATAAATGATCAAGTGAAACACAGCCAGAAATAAAACTTTAAACTCTGGATGGTGTTCTGAGTACTTTGAATTTAAAGCACTCATTTAAAAGAAAACAAGGGGTTTTTCTTTCCCCACATTTTATTAGCCTTCTTGCATTAAAAAAAAAAAAAAAAAGTTCTTGCTTTCTTTTTCACCAATTTATGCAAAATTCTTGCAATTGTCATGTAAAAAAGGCAAATACTTGGACATAGGAGTTGGTTAAAAATGTCTCAGCTGAAGCCAGTACCTTAGTGTGAGTGTAAGATGCTTAACAAGTCAAGGATGTGAGGATCTATGAATAGAGAGTATTTCATCATGAATTATTCAGCTAACTATGGGATGCTGTTATCTCCACTTCAGTGGCTTTTAATTGCACATGTAAGGATTCTGCTTATCTAGCATTCAATTTGATGCCAAAGTGCAGCTTGCCCAAGCAGGGCAGAGGCAGGAAATGAGGATCTCATCAGACAAGCAGATGCCATTCATAGGTGCATTAACAGGGATCGCCAGGAGTGCAGCAATAATGGCGCCAGACAGACTTGGGTGGTGACAGCAGTGACCATAGGGAAATATGTGACTAGAGGTTGTCTGCTTCTTCTGATTTTAGGCAAGCTGCTGAGCATTGAGTGATAAGCTAAACAGTGCGTGTTACTTCCACCTTTCACAGCTCCTTTGTTAGAAAGGCAAAGTTGATTCTAAGGGAGAGGGAATGTCATTGTCTTATTTAATGTGCTTTTGCTGTGAAGAGACAGCAATATGGACAATACGACCAAGGCAACTCATAAAGGAAAGCATTTTACTGGGGCCTTGTATAGAGTTTCAGAGGCTCAGTCCATTATCATCATGGCAGAGACCTTGGCAACACACAAGAGTAGTAGCTAAGAGCTATTTCCAGATCCACAAATGGAGAGTGGGAGGGAGGAGGGACAGGGAAAAACTGGGCCTGGTGTGGGCTTCTGAAAACTCAAGCCCTCCCCCAGTGATCAAAATGAGGCCACACCTCCTAATCTTTCTAATTCTATCAAAAGGTTCCACTCCTTGGTGACTAAGCACTCAAATATTTTGAACCTATTAGGGGCTATTATTATTCAAACTATCATAGGCCATAGGCTGAGATAAAGTTTTAATTCCTCTGTTAGAAAGGCAAAGTTGATTCTGAGAGAGAGGGTATGTCATTGTCTTATTTAAAAGTCCTTTTGCTATGCAGAGACAGCAATATGGACAATGTGACCAAGGCAACTCATAAAAGAAAGCATTTCACTGGGGCCTTGCTTAGAGTTTTAGAAGCTCAGTTTCAAACTCACCTTTCAAAGGATCAGTGTTCTTTTGGACTAAATGGAGTCTTGGTTCAATTTTGAGAAGCTGTTTGTTTTAATCTTGAAAGTCTATTTAAGATTGGTTTGCTAATCAAGCTAAATAACTTTTCTTGAAAACTTGTTATGCATTCAGAATTCATGAGGTGGTGTTATCTGGCACCTGTGCTACAATTTTTTGACAATTTACTCAGAAAAATACAATTTTAAATGTTTTGAGTTAATTTGTAGCACCTTACCCATTTATATCTCCCCCATAATGGAAGACTTTGGATGGTTAGTATATTCATCTGTTTCCAGATTCCATTAGAATCTGGAGCAGAAAGTTTACCTTTATCGTTTGCTATGAGCTATACTGTTCAAATGAGATGTAGTGATTACAAAGATGCATACATATACTTTCAACTTATGAAGCTCAAAACCAAAAGGAAGACAATACAAGCCTATGTTAATACATGACAATTGTAATCATCTTGGCAGAAATGAAGATATAATAGAGGCACGTGTGCCCCTCTCTTTGGTTTTCAGACTGTTGAAGCAATAGATTCCTAGAAATTTGAATTTCTTTATAACTTGAATGTTGGGAGAATGGAAAGGTTCAAGCTTTTTCTTCCTGAAGATGATTACACCTTCTCAGATCACATTGCAGGGAGACACTTGACATCAAACCATAATGATGGGCAGGGCCATGTCTAGATTAATACTGCATACCCTAATGCATCCATCTGGTGCTTCTACTTAAAACTATGCCCCATGTTAAGATTGGGAAAAAATAACTTGTGGAGTCGCTGTGTTTTTCCAAGTATGTTAGGGAGTTTGGGTGTTCCATTATGCTGTGTCCAGGTTTTCTCTGCCTGGATAATGAATTGACAAGACACAGAATAGTGTTAGTAATAGTACAGATGTGTTAAATGTTAGACCAGAAGCATAGAATGCAGTTCACACAATGACAACAGGCTTATGCAAGCATGTGACACAAGAACTTAAGTTTTTTGAAGAGAACATTTTTAATCTTTTTAACAATACTAAATGAACTCAGTAGGTTGTACTCATATATTTATGTATTTACATATATGTAGAACAATAAAAATCAAAGAAAAAGAGGCCATCCATTTGAGAAGGAAGGAAAGAGGAATATAAAAATGTTGGGAGGACTTAGAAGGAGGAAATATAATAACCAAGTAATATATTTTAACTAAATATATGAAAGAAAAATACATAGCCTGCAAATATGAGTTTTGGTCTACACTTTTCCCATGTCTATATCTTTTGTCTTCCAAAATTTATTTTCCTCATATTTTTGTTAAGTAGTTTTGTACAGTATTTCCTCGCAAGCTTTACTAAAAGGGGCAAAGAAATTGATTCCATAAACTCTCCTGGACATGTCTATTTCCATGACAATGACAGTCTGCTTTGCATTCTTATAGATAGGTGGAACCCATGCTTTCTTCCCACATACATTCAAAGGCCAGTGATTGATTAACACAATCCATTGTTTATCCCATACATAAAGTCGATGGGATGCCAAAATCCTCCATTAAAGATTTAATTTAGCAAACTTTTAATATTCAATATAACATTTATTAGAAATAAGAGGTTCAATTATTGATTTTAAACAACCAGTGACTTTACATTCTTGAAAAAGGATCCTAGAAGTTATTTGAATCTAGGTGTCCAAAAATGTTTTCTATGAGAGCCCTGAATGCCATGTGGTATCTGTATAACTCCTTGGATATAAACAAATGTGAGGTGTTCTGTTACCATAAAACTTTATTTTGAAAACATCAATAAAAGGCTTGGGATGAAGCTTAATGGTGGAGTACCTGCCAGACACACATAAGACCCTGGATTCAATGCTGAGGAGCATGGAACAAAGGAAATACCATGATCAATAGTTGTCTGATGCTAGTGTTTCAACTGTTTTATAGTGATGTGAAGGTCATGTTGACTTTATCGTACAAGTGAGCAAATTTAGGTTCTGAGCATTAGATCACCACACAGTATCAAAGCACTGAAGTAATACTTCTACTGCTGCATTTATTTAGTGTGACTGGCAGGCATGTTACTGACAGAGCAATGTTCTGAACTTTGTATGTCAGCTACTTCATTTACTTTATAATGTTCCTGCATTACTTATCTTTCTGATGTGAAAAACAAATACTTGCTAAAATGAATGTAAGTCTGGAAGGGTTTTCTTTGGCCCATATCTCTAGGATACTGTCCATCTTGACTGGGAAATCATGATGATAAAACCACAAGGCCGCTGATCGAATTCCATCCATACTTAGGGAGCAGAGGGGGGTAGATGCTTGTGCTCAGTTCATTTTCTTATCCTATGCAGTCCAAAAATGGCATGGTATCACCCACACTTACTATGTGTCTTCCCACTTCAACCCTATATGTGTAATTCTTCAGGAGCATTCCCAGAGGCTAACATAATCTAAATAATTTCTCACAGGCATACTTAGAGGCTCGCATCCTAGGTACCTTATATCTGGTCAAGTTGAAATATTAGCAACCACAGTATTTGGAAGGCAGGTACAATTAGTATGTACCTCTGCTTGGAAATGAAGACCAAGACTAGGTAAATCTCAAAGTTCTCAAGGTCAATAGGAAGAGTGACTTCATCCTTGTTCAGATTAACTTATTCTATTTAATTCAGTGACTGAAATAATGAAATCATTCTTTAAATGCATCTTCGATGATTTCTCAAGTATATGAAGGGCCAAGCATATTTAAAGAGCTCCTGGAATCTGGTGGATGTTGACAGATTTGCAATGCTTATTTCTGATCTGCAGCTTTACTTTGATTGTAGCTCAGTTTCCATTCACACTGCTTTATGAAGAGTAATTTTATGAAGAGGTAAAAAAGGGTGATTGTGGTGTGTAGTTAATTAGAATTTCTAATTAAAATCATCCTGAGGTTAAAAAAAATAGGAAACAGCCAATGCCAATGGAAGAGTAATTGCTAATCTGTAAATTAAGGAAACTGTATACTATAAGTGCTTTCCCTCTCCTGGAGTGAAAAACACCCAGGTGCAATTATCATGCCTTGAATAAAATACTTACCTTGGAGAAAGATTCAATGCATATGGCAAAATAGAGAGAATTTTATTTGCCCAAGTGCAGTTTGGTCAAATGCTGGGGAGTCTCTGTCACTGGTGACCATTTTTGCTTCTGCTCATACCCTGTTAGCTCACCTTTTTGAATTTGAGCACAAATTTGAATTTTTCAAGTTAGAGTAGCTTTCTAGGTTTTTCAAAATTGTAGCCCTGTGTCTATATGTGAGCACAAGTGTCAACACCAGCCTCAATGAATGAGGGGAGGAGTGGTATTTGTGTGCTCAGTAACAGGTGGGTATAATTACTAGCATCATACTTTGCTATTCTGGCTATAGCTTCTCACTTCCCCCAAACCCCCATGTTTCAATGATAGGCATTCCTAACATAATCTTATGCCATTAGCGAAAAAAACCCAGCAACAACAGCCAATAGACTTGAGAATTCACCTGCAGTGGCATTGGTGGGAGTTAGTGGCATTTTACTCCCTGATTTCTGTTTTGGTGCCTTATGGTTTCATTCATGGTATTCTGTTGATTGGTACTGAGGTAATCTTTTATCAGTAGCCTGCTCATTTCAGTTTCCTGAAGTCTGTTAATTCTGCGTTTGTGGCTGATTAAAAGAGAAAATAATCCCTAAAATATCTGATTCCTCCTTCAGGGTATCTTCACAATAGTGGGCTAAGCTATCTCTAGAAATGAGCTAAGACACGTGATGGAACATCAGTATTGTATTTACTTTCTATGCCAAACAGTACAATAATGATTTTTAAATTAGTTAACTATACTTTAGAGTGCTTTGAGTTTATGGCAGAGGTCAGCAGAAGGTACACAGTTCCACACTCTCCCTTCACCATGTTTTCTGCTGTTAACATGTACTCCAATTGCCAGGTTAAGCTGTGCTTGTGGGGCATTTTCACAAATGCCTAATGTCACATACCTACCATTACAACAGGATACAGAATAATTACAGTGTCCTGAAATCTTTTCTGTTTTACCAGTTTACTTTCAATCCCTCTTCTGCCAAGATCCCAACAACCACAGATCTTTTAGGTTGTCCATGGGTCTCTCTGCTTTAGCATGTCATGTGGTTGAAATAATAAAGGCTTGCCCTTTCTGAGCTTGCATCTTCCACTTAGTGAGATTTATTTATGATCTTCCCTGTCTTTATGTATGTTCATATATTTCCATGTCCATGAGCCACATCTTTTCAACACTCATCTGTGGAGCAGTGATCTGTGACAGATAATCTGACACCCGGTTGAGCACAGGTGTAAAATCTGGGCCACCCTGTGGAACAATCCACAAGGGACCAGAAATAAGCCAAAGCTCCAGGGAGGCTTTTGACTCCATTTATGGTCACGTACCACTCCTCCTCAGGTAAAGGCATGACTACACAGCCCCAAGCCATCCCCATGTTAATTAGACACCTGGAGACTTAGCAGCACCCCTTCCCAGTTACTGCCTCAACCTCTTCCAGAGGGGCGGGCATACAATTCCATCCAGGCCACTCCACAGGATGAAAATAAATGTCTTAGAATTATGGACTGTCTCTTTATCTGGACCCACCATAGGAAGTGAGGGTTCTGGCCCTCGATTAAGGAACCATGTCTAATCTCTCGCCGAGGGCTTCCCACACTCCCAGATGGCACCCATTCACCCAAGCCCAAGCAGCTATTGTGGTGCCCCAAGCCACTGAAACCCAGTCTTGGCAGGAACCCCAGCTGTGCTCCAACTAGCTCGTCTGCGGCACCCTGCGGTGACTGCAGTGTCCAAGGCTAGAGAACCCACAGAGATGGCTGCCTCACATTCCCAAGAATGGCCCCCTCCCTCACCCAGAGGCAGGGCCCACAAAGGCTTCCCACAGCCCCCACCTGACCTTCGGACTGTGTGGAAGATGCTTGGCCACTTCCCGCATGTCTCCTGTCCCACCCAGAGCCGCAGTGCCCTGGGACAGACACAGGGGGCTTCATTCCACAGCACCAGGCTTGTTCCCACACTCACCATTATCTAATTGCATGCACGTATCAAGAGTTTATGATATTTTCTATTTACAATCCACCCACTGAAGAATGCCTTGGTTCCTGCTTTTAAGTTTTGGCAGCTAATTATAAAACTATTTCAAATATTCGTTCACATGATTGTGGAGTGATGAACTTTAATTCATCTGAGAAAACATCTAAGAACATGATTGCCAGATAGTATGAGATGATTTTCTTGACTGTGAAAAGTATACAGTCCTTGGCAATCTCTAAAACAGTTAGTGAGAACTCTGATTCTTTTCAGTCATCGGCATCTTGCCTTGTCAGTGGCTGAGGGTTTAGTCACTGTAATAAGTGTAAGATGGGTGAGGTGACTTGAGAGATGGCTCAATGGTTAGGAGCCTGTACTGCTCTGGCACAGGACCTACATTTTGTTTCCCAGAACCCATGCTGGACAGGTTGCAACTGCAACAACCTGTAAAGCCTGCTCAAAGGAGATCTAGTGTCTCTGACTTACAAGAGTACCTGTGGTCATATGCATTTATTCCCACACATAGTTATAGCAAATCTTTAAGAAAAATAAGCACACAACTGTATCTCGTTTTCATCATTATTCTCTAATAACATGATATTGAACATATTTTCTTATTTGTCATGTATCTTTTTAGAGAGGGGGTCTACATAATTTGTTCAGTTTTTATTAAATTGTTATTTCCTGAGTGTTAGGAATATCTTTTATGGTTTATGTAACTTCTGCATCAATCAGACAAGTGTTTTGAAAATACCTTCTTCCTTGCCTTTTCAGTTTTGTAACACTGTTTTTCATAGGTAGAAATTGCGATCTTTAATCAGTTTTATTTTTACCTCATAGATGATGCTTCTTGTAGTTCACACAAAATGCACTGACAAAATTATGGAGAAAAGGGTAAACTATTAAAGGCTGGAGAAGGGATGAGATTAGGTAATTTGCTATTTTACTTGTTTAGAGTTTCAGCTTTAGCATAATAAAAAATGAAGGAAATGAATGATGGTGATAGTTATACAACATAAGATTGTATTTAATTCCACTGATCTATAAATATTAAACAAATATCAAAAACCTGAGAAAATTAGAGAAAAAAATCATCAATTCTGTGATACACAAGGGTGCCTACATTTTCTCTTATATTACCTTCTATAACATTGCCATAATTCTGTAATCCATGTCTAAGTTTGGCATCTACTTTGAACCAGTATTGATGAAAATTAGAAACCATGATTTATCTACATATACTTCACTTTTATTTGAATATAGAGTTGCTTCACATTGTAAAGCTATGTTTGTTTGTTTGTTTGTTTGTTATTTTTTACCTTTCTTGGCAATAAAAAATTTATTTTTTTTATTTGTATAAAACCAAGTTTCAAATTTATTTCCATTTTAGTTTGCTGTTTAAATATGAAGCTAAGCTACAAACAGGTACAACCAAATCAATTTATCTTAGAGTTATACCCTCTTGTGAAATTGTAGTCCAAATCCATGACCATTGGCACCATCATGAGCTGTGGGGTTGTGGGAGGCATTAGGGACAAGGGTAGGATCTCATAACTGGCTGCTGTGCACCAGCTCTAGAACTGAAGGTCAGGGTGAGAATTGGTCCTCCACAGGGAGCAGGAGAATCCACCTATCACAGATGAAATCATAAGTCTCATCTGGTCTCCTGGCTACTAAGCCATGCTGGCTGCTAGTTACTCCTAGTACCAACGATATCTGATGCCTAATGCTAACAGAGGTCATGGGCAGGAAGCATCTTTCATGTGACACTCTGAGTTATTGCCTTGACATCAGGTTAAAAGTAAATTTACTTTTTATTTGCTGTATATTGTAGTATCCTTTCAGCCTTTATAAAAAAAAATCCCATTAAATGTTTGTGTTTGAATGTTTGAAGAATTTTCTCATTCCTGATATAGTCATTAGTTAGGGGTAAATTTATCAAAAAAATTTACTTTCTCAGTGTGAGTGCCTTGGTGCTATTGGTGAGAAGTATAGATTTGGGAATATTAAAACATTTGAGTTCATGAATAGAATACTTTCATAATTCATTTCCCAACAAAAGTAAACTGAAGGCAAATGGTTCAGCTGGGAAAGGCACGTGCTGCCCAGCCTGAGGACCTGGAACCCACATGGTGGAAGGAGAGAACTGTCTCCTGCTGGTGGCCGTCTGATTTTCATGTACCCAATATGGCACTCTCAAACAAACCCCCCCTCCAAAAAAAAAACCCATACACACACAAAGTAATTTAGTAAAATATTAAAAACAATGGGTAATGGGTAAAGCAAAAGGGAGTTAAAGATATAGAACCCATTTGAAGCAGAAGTAGTAGAAGGCTACACCCTGTAGAATATATGTTTTTAAAAGTGTTGAAGATGGGTGGACACAAGTTTAGAACCTTTTCCACTTCTGTAGTGATAACTGATATGAAAGATTATGCACAAAGAGTAAAGCAGTGTGTGTATGTATATTTTATGAAAATATTAATACATACAATTTCTTCTCCATTCCATTCTTAATAATAGGACAAAGTAGTTTAAATAAATGTCGTGGCCCAAAGTGTTTTTACATGTGATAATTTCTAAAACCCAGGGTAGAAAGATAGCTTCCTTTAAATTATTATCAAAGCTGAAGTTTATTTTGGGGTAGGAATTCAAACATTTGAGCTTGGTTTCTACTAGACAAGTCATTTTCTGCCCTAGGAAAGATAAGAGGCCATTAAATCTCACCCAGCAGACTGTGAATTCAGCAAATCATATGACAGATAAGGAATTGAAATGGAAACTGCATATCAAATTCTGGATGTAGACAGTTTAAGGAAAGAAATGTTTCCATGGGTTTAATGTAAATTTGTGTTTAAAAGCATGTGTTCAACAAACACTCACCAGAGAAAAGTACCAGGACAAGATTAACAAAAAGCTCTTTTCTAATCCTCAGTGGTCAATACTTAAGTTATTTTTGTGTTTCAGTATTATAAAACAATTGCTAGCAAGAACAATGTACTTTACCAATTACTTCATTAAAAAGTAATCCTGATTCAGTAACCACTCTGAAATAAGTTTCTCCTATCTGTAACTCACATCAACAGGAAACATCATTTTCATTATTAAAAAAGAAAAACAGGTGGGATACTGACCTGGAAAGAAGTAGTTGCCCTTCATACCCTACTCTCATTTCTTTGGTGTTTATATGTAGCTGGATTTTCTTCTATTTCAAATATAGTTCTAGGAACCTCCTACTCTAGAAACACATATCTGAGGTTGCCTGTATGCTTTGTGCATATATCCCCTGACATCTCCACCATACGACATTGCAACTATCTGTGATCTCTAGATTACTTACAGTACCTAATGCAGTGTAAATGCTGTGCTGGGTAGTTAGGGAATAATGCAAAGTCAAAAAATATGTTATGTTCAGTATAAATGCAAGTGGGTATTTTGTAGTACTTTAAAATTTATTGTGTGTTCATGTGTGTGTACACATGTGTACGTGTGTGTGTGTTTGTGTGTGTGGTATATACATGTGGGTGTTGAACTGTGCATGCAACTGTTGAGGACGGGGTCTATGTTGGTGTCTTTCTCAACCAGTATCCAACTTACTCTTTAAAAAAAAGTTCCTTTTTGTACATTTTATTTGATTACTTACTCTGTGTGTGTGTGTGTGTGTGTGTGTGAGAGAGAGAGAGAGAGAGAGAGAGAGAGAGAGAGAGAGAGAGAGAGAGAGAAAGCAACCAGGGCATCTTCCCATCCCAACCCTTTTCCTACTACTTATGAATAGTAGACCTTTCAATCCATAAATGTAGAAAACATCTGTAGACAGTTTACTATGGTTGATTCTGTGATGGTCATAGATTCTGCATAATTCTTTATGGTCTACAACATTTAAAATGTCATTTCATATTATTTTTGTTATTTCAGTAACATTCTGGAGTAGGACTTCACTTGTTTGTTTATGTGTTTGTGTGTTTGTTTGTTTTGCCTCATGGGGTTTGTCTGTCAGAACTTCACTGAATCTCACAGTGAAAACAGCAATAGCCTTTTAGCATCCCATAGTGGATTCAATATATTCAAACACAAATTTCAGTCACAAAGAAATCTTAATCAAGCTCATCCCCATGTCTTGTAGTTATGGAAATATATTTTGCTTCTGTGAAACTATTCTGTTTACACTAATAAAATGAATATTAAATTTTCCTACCTGAACTGAAGGAGATAAATTGAAAAAGAGCAAAGTAGAGATAAAGCAAACAGAGATTCTATTTCAGGCTCCAACTTCATTAAAATTAGATGATGTCCTTATGAACTATGGCCAGCAAAGCTAACACTAATGTCCTTTCTAGGTGACCTATAATTTGTGTCCCAATTGAGCCTCAATTATTGATTTGATAATTAAAACTTTAGTGTGAAATACTTCTTCTCACCCCCAGTTTCTACCCTTGTCATTCATTAGGGCATGGATTTGTATTATTTTCCTAAATTTTCTAAGTGTATCATTAAGGAAGGCATCAGTATTAATTCAGGATTATGGTCACTTTGTTGACTCAAGCCATCCCTACTAGGACAATCACAACAAAGTTTGCTATCTTGAAAAAAAGGACTGGACCAAGAATCAGAGCATGAAGTCCAACATACACTGCATGCACTACATCAATAGAAGGTATCATTTGAGGACTTAAGCATTCAATAAAATCTATTGAAATTACAGAGCATGTGTGATGTACAACTAGATAGATTGTTCACATCATTTGATAGATGTATAATCACAGGTCAAATATTGTGTAGTGGAATATAAAAATAAAACAGGAAATCTACTCTATTCTAACTAAATTGTGTGACCAACTCATTCTACAAGGTAATCAACTGTGCTCTAAATGACCATAAACCTTTATATTTTTGGAGAGGCATTGACACCCCTTAGAGTTTTTCTAACTATAAATATCACTATCTCAACCCAGCTAGTTGGTCAGAACCTTCTGCACATGTGAGGTGGTCAGACCCACAGCAGATTACTTGAGAGTCCCTGCCAAATCATCCAAATTCCGTTTTGATAAAGACTCTTTGAAGAAAGGTTTCTCCTCAATATCAATTTATCTAATCTCTTAAGACTCAGAATTCATTCGTTCAGCATAATGATGATAATCTTTGCTCTATTGCCTTCAAAGCACTATGTTAATGAATACCTTAGAAAATATAAGCCAAAGACTTTCTAATCTGCATAAATCAGCATTAACATTGGGCCAGGATATATCAATTATAATATTAGTGCCATGAATTTTAGTATTAACTCAATGCTATGTCGAAACTATCAGAATAAGATGTATTTAGGAAGAGTGCTTGGCAATACCTTATCCTACACGAGAACTCTAATTATTTTATAGGTTTATATACTAGTCAAGGAGATTTTAAAATCACCAAAATGGAACTCACTTTTTTTCTCAAAGAACCTATTGATGTATAGATCATAGATAATAACTACAAAAGAAACAGCTTCAAAACTAACCAAACTGATTGAAATATTTTTACTCTTCTTAAGGGAATTCATTGGGACTGTTTGGTGCTTTAGATAAATTTCCAATCCCTGCCAAGCAGTGGTGGTGCACGCCTTTAATCCCAGCACTTGGGAGGCAGAGGCAGGTGGATTTCTGAGTTCGAGGCCAGCTTGGTCTACAGAGTGAGTTCCAGGTCAGCCAGGGCTACACAGAGAAACCCTGTCTCAATAAAACAAAAACAAAAGACAAAACAAAAAAACAAAACAAAACAAAAATTCCCAATCCCCCCAAATCAGTGTGATGGCTTCCACAAATAGCTGATGGTCAATATCAAAGGCTGAGCAACATGGTGTCCTGTTTATTAGAGTCAGAAGTCAGTGTTAGTTGATTATTACTTACTGTGATATAGCTAGAAAATATTTAATTTCGTTGTGCGTTACTTTTCTCAGGTAACTACAGTTACAATAATAATAGTCTGAGCTGGAGAGATGGCTCCACAGTTAAAAGCACTGGCTCCCCTTCAAGCATACCTAGGTTCAATTCCCAGTACCCCCTTGGCAGCTCACAACTGTTTGTAGCTCCAGTTCCAGGGGATCTAACAGCCTCACACAGACAGGCATTCAGGCAAAATGCCAATGCAGATAATGTAAAAGTAAAAATAAGTAAGTAAAAAAATAGTAATTGTCTAATTGGGTTGCTCTTATGAATGAATATAAAAGGTAGTGCTTAGGACAGTACTTGGTATTTTATTTATTAAATATAGCTCTTAGGGTTTTGATGAGTTTGGATCCCATTTATTATCTTTATTTCATCTTAGTTTTTTCTTAGACCAGCTTTCAAATTTGGAGAAACAAATCTAATACCTTGTTATCTTACTTATACTCCATGTAATCTGTTTTCCCTTTGCGATCTCTCCAAAGCTTTAGTTTTAAAGTTTATTTATATTGGCAATAAGAAAGAATGGATACAATGAGTGTTTATTTGATGATTTCATGTTGACTCCCTAAAAAGCATGGAAAACTGTGCATTAGTTTGGACAGTGGCTCTCACGAGGTAGTTGGGGAATCTGTAGATCTCCAAAGCATTTCAGAGTTTCGTGAGGAGACAACTATTTCCAGAGTAAAACTGATATGTGATTGTCTTATTCATTGTTTCACAAGTGTATAGTGATGGTTTCCACAGATCACATGACCTGTGAGATTGCACATGTGTGAGCCTGAAGGAGAGCCGAGAATCTACCTATGAACATATCAAAAAAGTTGTGAATCACAGTAACTCTTCTCACTAATTACATAGTTTTTTAAATGCATTTTTATTGAATAGTGATTTTCTTTAAGCTTTATGTGTTTAATTAAATGTATGTGCAGGCCTGCATGTGGATGTGTATGAGTAGAGATATACATGGAGTCCACAGGAGGGGTTCAGATCCTCTGGGGCTGGACGTGCATGTGGTAAGGAGTTACCGACACAGATGCTGGGAGCCAAACTCAGATCTCTGCCACAGAAGTGTGTGCTCTTAGTGTCTAAGTCATCTCTCTATCCCATTACTATTATCTTAAATAATTAATGCATTAAAGATGAAAATTATTCACAAATAATGAGTGAGTTAAAGATGTTTCGTTAGAATTATCCAGAGGTTTGAAAAGTCATTTTACAAGTACCTTGTGCCCAAACTTCTGAAGACTAGTGTATCAGATGTTCTAAAGGTCCTTAGATACTCTCCTGGTTTTGTTTCATTTTGTTTGTTTGTTGTTTTGTTTTGAGTTGCAAGACTCATCAATATGTCAAGAGGGATGTTGAATATCACATGACCCACCCAGCCCCAGATGTTCAGGACTAAGTGAGTACTCAGCTGCTGTATATTGTTCTTTCTTATTACAGAACCACTTACACACGGACTAGACAAGCCATACAACAGGGTCCACTGAGATTCTGTCTCAAGTCAGTGAAAACATTACCTTTAATGGCATGTTGGAACTTCAGCTTCTCACTCTTGACAGCTGTTAGCAAAATATTTATAAAGAAGAATATAGCCACAGAAGAAAAAAACCTGTATAGGAGTCAGAGACAATTGATGATTACAAAGAAATTGTGTTCTGGACACAGTAGGACAGTTGTACATATGAACTCACAGTGGTTATTAAAGCATGCACAACAATCATGCAAGCGCAACTCAGTCCAAATCCCAGCGTGAATTGGTAGGTGGGCATAAAATCCTACCCATAGTCATAGAGCTATTGACAATTGTTAGTGGCTTGAAGAAAGAGAGATGATTTTTTCAGATTGTAGCCTCTGCATTCCTCATGCTTCCAGTGGAATAACACATCTAAGAATATTTACAGAGCACAGATTGATCCTTATAGGCTTACAATTTAAAAGAAAAAGGAAGAGGCCCCAAAGATAGGTAAGAAGAGAATTGGGGTGGGTCCAGGAAGGATAGGGGGTAGAGGGTGGATATGAATTTTAAAAATTATGAACTCAGAGAATACATATGTTCTAAATGTGGAAGTTTAAGTATTCTATATGATGATATTCAGAGAATTGCATGATATTTTTTATAATTAGTATACTTACTTTGTATACATTTGAGAGTTAAATATGGTTATAATAAACCATTTTCTTCTTATATATAAAGAAACTTGTAGGATAAAATCTAAGGAGAGAGATACACATGAGGGCACTATTGCTTATGACTTATGACTTTGGTGCTGAGTATGTATGATCACTTTTGTGGTTGAGATTGCTTATTGCTGTTCTGTAGGGAGTCATGGATGCATTCCTTAACCCTAGGAATGTAAAGAAAGGTCAACATTAAGAGGCCTTTGCTAACTATGGGGCCAGACCCACATTCTTTGTTTGGATGCTCAATGGCACACCTGGGAAAAGAAAATACCAACATAAACCCTGAGGAAATGGTGCCAATTGAAGATGAGTGGCCCAGTTTGGACTTCAGGCAGTGCCAGCTGCAGTCTCAACCAGATGTTCTTACAGGCATGTGGTATCACTACTGGGGAGCACCTTTACTGACTCTTATAATAAGCCTATTGAAGCACCAGTTGGGATGCATTCCAGGTGTGTGATCACTTTGATAAAAGATAGGTAATAAGGAGCAATTTTACTTGATTTAGATAGTTATATATTTTGCTAGGAAACACTTCTGCTAAAGGTACCTCTTAGCATTTGCAAATGAATAATAAGAAGAATATTTTTTAAATGAGTTAAGTGAGTGGACAATGGACTTGTTTTTTTATTTTCTCCCCTTTCTTTGGACAGTAAATGCATGACTCCACAAAGCTGAACATAATCTGCCAAGTGGTTGAGCAAATATTAACTTCTGAGCTGAGACTACAACCAGATTCGCTCTTTCATACATTACGCATTTGTAATTTCCCATTGACTAGGGTAATTGCCAATTCCAGTGAGCTAACTTAAAAATCTGTTTTTCTCTTTAACTAAAACATAATATAAAATCAGGATCAAATTTCTGTTCTGCGCCTGTGGAAATGGCTTATTTCCAGAAATGTTTAGAGAGTATAATAGTTTGCACCCAGATGTAGTTGCAGAACACTTAGAAAAATGCTTGTTTTCTTGCATATAATTCCAACCTTCCACCCGCACTAACTGCAAATGATGATTTGGGTTGTTTCTCAACATTTTAATGAGAATGAAAGCTTCATCGGGGTAGTATGTCATCTCTTATGCAAATGTATCAACTATTGATTCCCTTGCCAGTCATCAAGGGAAGCCTGATGTCCAAGGAAAAGCATCCAAATCAAGGCTATGGTACTCAATGGTCCAGCTCTGAAACCACTAAAGTAGAATCTTGGTCCCACATAAGACGTTGTGGAGAAGTGATGGAGCACTAAGGAGATGTTAGAGGTTGTGAAGTATCCATGCTCCCTCAGAGCTCTAGGATTGCTCACAGGAGAGCAGGTTAACATAAAGTCTGTCTATTTGTTTTGCTCATTTTTCTTTCTTAATTATTTGCTTGAATTCTGGGTCACATAAACCTAAAACTTTTCCTACAGAGGGTGAGAAGACCAAATATTGGACTTCCAGGACTATAAGCTCAATATTTTTAATAAAACACTTGTTATATATTACACAATGTCAAGCCTTGTAATTCTAACAACAGGAAAGTTTTTAAGTTTTTGGATCTAGCTAAACTTGAGTGATCATTAGGAGTCTTGGAAATCTGAATTATGAACCTCTCATGGACATGTGTCAAGAGAGAAATCTGTGGGTTTACCATCAATATCTGGGTATAATTTACTTGAAGACACACAGGAATTTAAGACGATGAAGTGTTAGAAGAAGGGAAGCGGCTTCCCAGTACAGCTGAGAGACTAATATCAGAGCTTGTTGGGTAAAGAAAATGGAAGACCTATATAAGAAATATCGTCTAATCAAATATAGTTCTGCAACATTGGTATCCATAGGGAACTTGTTAGTTCTGTGCCCATTCCAGACTTACTGAGTTGACTTAACAATATTCCCAAGTGGCTTACATAAACACTGGAAAGTTCTATTAACAAGGGCTTGTGGTGCATTTATGCTTAGTCTGGGCTACTGTGGAATATCAGCTGGCTGTCAGCTAGGATAATGAGTGGAATAATAGGCTTATAGTACCGGTGTTGCTCAGCAAGGGCAAAATGGGTTATTGTTTGAAAGCCATGGTACTGGAAAATTTGAAAAGTATTAAGGAAAGGATAATCACTAGCAAACTGTGAAAGGTGTGGGAATCCACAGTGGTCAAAACTCCTGATACAGGAGAGGGCCAGCATTCAAGATGGCTGATGCACATCACATTCATTAATATATTAAATATTTAAGACAGCAGGGTAGAAGCAGCTTCATAGTCGATGCCACACAGCAAAGGGACAGGGCTGGAGGAATCCTTGGAATAATGATGACTCATATTGGCTTTCAGTACGTAATATTTTTCTTCCCCTTTAGTGATGGTGAGCAGCTTAGACAAGTCTTCCCTGCCTCCTGAAATGGAGGAGCAGAGTATATGCAAATCAGTAGAGAGCAGCCTCAGATTCTAAAACTTTATGGACAATATCTTCCAAGCTATCATCTCTACAAATGAAATTGAAAAAAGTTGGGCAGAATGACATTAATAATATTAAAGTTATCAGCCTGGAATTAATAGCATTCTCGAGTTCAAAAGAATATGAACTGTGGTAACAATCAAACGTTTAAGCTTGAAATGAGTATCTTGCTTGCATCTGAAGTTGTACCCTGAATTGTTCTAACACTTAGTGTTCTCTTGAGGAATTACGACTTATTCTCTTTCAAACATAATGAGGTCTTTATATACTGGCCTACCCTAGATGCATCATCTTTTTAAACCCTTTCACTTACACAGTGATATAAATATTGCTTGTATCTTCATTAAAGCAAAATAATGCTTAGGGGAGAGAAGTAGCGGTTCTAAGACCATAGAATATTCAATAAAAACAGGGGACAGTTTCTTTCTCTTTTAAAATAATAAAATAAAATATAAGATAAACAAAAACTAACACATTGTAGATATTATCTATCTACAAGCAAATGGAAGAGAAAGTACCCTAGAGAAAGCACAGACCTCAGAGACAGACACTTGGGAATCTCATAAAACCACTAAATAGAAAGTCATAACTCATATGCGGAGAATCCAGGAAAGACCCCTGTAGGCTCTCTTCATATGACCTTTGATCATGCTGATTCTGAGGGCTTGCTTTCGTGGTGTCCTGCATCCCCTCTGGCTCTTCCACTCTTTCACTCCTTTTCTGTGGATTTCCCTGAGTACTGAGGGGAAAGACTAGTTAGAGACATCCTATTTATGGATAATATAGTTATCAGTTCATTTATAATCTTTAGCCGTGGGTCCTTGCCGTCAGTTTGGTGCTATCGGCACCTAAAGTCTTGTCAATAGTCTAGGTTGTTTGTGAATTTCTATGGGACTCCTTTGGTCAACAATTAATTTTGGTGTAACACAATCATAATCCCAATATTGTTAGTTTCTTTTGGTGATAAGAGATGGTTAGTTAAAACTCTGTCTCTTCTATTATTTGGTGATTTTGTTTAGATCACCTTCATATGTGTATATGTTTTAGCAAGCTTGTATTGTATTAGGTTTTCATACTATTCCTCAAATGCTTTTTAATGTCAGTTTCTCTCCCCCTATTTTTCATTTGTCTCTGTCTCCCCTCTCTCTTCCCCCTTTAATCTTCTGTTTCAGACTGACCAACCCATCCATATATATCTATTCTATTTACCTTTCTTAAGGTAAATAGAGCTCTCTTTATTCACTAGTCCCTTACACTATAACTAACTTTTGTGGTTCTACACATTGTAGCTTGGTTATCATTGACTTAACAACTAATATTGTCCTTCTGTATCAGAGTTACATCACTCACAGTGACTTTTTTCTAGTTGTATCCATTTACCTGTTAATTCCATAATGTCACTTTTAATGGCTATGTAATATGCCATTACATAAATATACCACGTTTTCTTCATCCATTCTTATGTTGGGGGATATCTAAGTTGTTTCCAGGTTCTGACTATTATGAACAAAGTAGCAATGAACATGGATACAACGTATTTTCAAAGACAGCCTTGATAAAAGAATCATGGTGCCCTCAAATTTCACCAGGATTTGGAACATTCTTATGCTGGCATTTGTGAGCTCAAAAACATTATTTAAGAAAACTGCTTCTGCAGTGACATCATTTAATTACTCTCATTTTGTAGGTCCTAGATATCTATAGATAAAAATACAATGATAAAAATCTTACAGATTAATGCTTCTTCAGTTTTTATCATTGTCTTCAGACCTCTTTCATTCTAGTTCCAAACTCAGAAGGGACAGAGGTTTTTATCTTGTACCCTCTGTTTGTGAGTCTCATTTTCTCGTGAGGATCATATGGCATTTCCTTCCTTACCTTTTGTAGCATAATTTTCTGTATGTAATATTATTATAAATTAGAATGGATAACATTCTGTAGCAATAATTACACCCAAATATGTAAAGGTGGATTAAATGTAAGATTATTCAGATACAGGAAAGTAGAATATGACAAGACAGTGCCTCTTGGTACAGTAGTCATGGTCATCTGTAAGGTGAGCTTCCAAAAGCCTTCTTGAGGGGTCTTTTTAAAATTAGCCAGCAGTAAAAAAAGAAAATTGTTCTATAAAGAAGGATAATTTCTTGAGAAAACCCTGGAAATTTTATGGTAAATACTACTCCCAATCTTCAGTGGTACATGGCATGATTAATTAATCAGGAGGCAATGAAATATAGATTTTCTTGGGCATAAAAAGGGTAGAAATGATTTTTTTATGAAACCACTAGCATCTCGATGTTAGTAATGTCCAAATAGAAGCCAGTGAGCTCACACCCAACAGAGGAGACCACAGCCAGTGCACACACTCATAAGGTCTCTTCTAGTGCATATAACACTGAGATGACAATGTTCATTGTCACTGGTAAAATGACTCTTGTTCTCCCATCTCTGCTGTTGATAAGAAACCTATTTTGTTGAGCTAACCTTCTGGAAATTGGAGGATGCAGATCTTTGAATTTTCCCTGCTCTTGATTGAAAAATGTTAGAATAGGTTCAAATTCAATGTGCAAATGAGTGGTCAGTAGAGAGAGGTTTAGAAGTTGCAAATAGCTCTAGGAAACCCAAATTACTCTTTCTCTCCAAGAATATGGTTGAGCTTTGGCTCAGCATGTTGCTTAATTAGTCTGTAGGAGTTTGAGGAGATAACGGTCTACCGTGATTAGTTGATGGATACACACAAAAGACCCTGCAAAATCAAATCTCAACTTTCTACCCATATATCGTCTCATTTTTCTCACTCTCTTCTCTTTCATTACTTGAATTCTGCTACCAATTTGAATCTTCCCATGCCTTTTGTTTGTGTTCTGAATATATTCAAGTTCCTATTGTGACAAAGGCTAAAGTGATGCCATAGAGTAGTAAGATATTAACATATAAGGAAATCAATCTGTAAAAGGTCTGCGTAAATCTATTATTATGTAGAGTTGGACCAAAGCTTTGCTCTTGATTCTATAGTACAGGTCACAGTTGGCCAATAAGGAACACCATGGCAACAGCAGATATTGATAGATGACTGTTGTCTAGAGTTCAAGCTCATTATATCAGATATGGTAGAAATATGATGTTAGAAATTGAATTTAAATGTACAAACTGACATTTATAAAAATGGGTAATTTATTAGGCATCAGAATTTTGTTCAAGTTATTATTGATTCCATTTCCTGTGTGAACTTTAACAAATTAATCAAATATGTAAGCCTGATTTTTTTTCTGTAAAACTGTTGCAAGTAATACCACACTTGCTTGATTTGAGAATAGGCAGTTACACTAAAGCATTTAGCATAATGCTGATCACCATGTTAATCTGTGGTCAATGACTGTCAATATAAAAAAAATGGATAAATGTGCAGCAAGGTAGACCACTGCTTTGGCTGTGTAAATGAAGATGACCAGCCATTGAACACGTTAGATAATAGCATATTGGACATTACATATTTATAGTCTTTCAATAAATGAGAATATATAAGTCAACAAAATTATTTCTAGTGCTGATAACTCTGGCACGAAAGTTCTAAAGCATTTCATTTTTCAACCATTTAAGACTTTTAAAGTAGTATTGTTTGAGGGTTTGGTTTTTTTTTTTTGTTTTGTTTTTGGCAAATCCTGACTTTCTCAGCTTTTTTGAGTGGATCATTTTCCTCTCAGTACTGTATTTGTTTTATGTCAGACTCAGTCTACCTTTGATTTATGCTCACTCTTTCTTTTTGAGGCTTTAAAACATCTGCAGGACCAAAATCCACAAAAGCAAAATATGATTCTTTGAAAACTCATTTTCCATGTAAGATATCCAGAATGATGGATGGTTTGAATAATGCCCATATCATAGTCTTGGAATACAGAAGATACACACAGTTTCTTCAACATGAATTTCAATGTGTAAGAAGTGAGTCTAAGTTTTATTAACTTTCCGCATATGAAAAAAAAACATTAGACTATATTGCCATCTCTATCCAAATTCATAGCAGGCCATATCTAGCCTAGCCTATTTTAATATTGAAGTATAAACAGTGTCAGAAATACAGTAGGGTTTTTTGTTATTGTTTGCTTCTTTTCTTTTCTTTTCTTTTGTTTTTTATTTGCCAGTACAGAAAAGTACTAGTTCTAGAACAATTGTTTGTAATCTCTAGAATGTAATACTGACATTTTCCTAAGCCTGTCTGCTTTCTAACTGCAGTCTAAATGCTGAATCCTATTCCTACAATAAACGCAACTCAAATCAAAGGAGTTTCATTTGACACACACAGAGACCATTACAGAAAGCCACAGTTGAACAAATGCAGATAACTACTTGTGGTGCTATCCAGTCCCAAATAATACATTTACAATCTCTAAATCTCAGGGAGGGTCCTAGGGTAGGAGTGGGAGAATTGAAAAAGCCTGAGAAACAGGAAGCCTTCTCTGGGATAGGATCTTCTTATGTGACAGGGAACCTGAAGGCATGAAATTTCAAAACTATGGTCAATTAACCATGAACTGCACAAAGACAATATCAGCTGACATGTATATAAGTGAACTCTCCCAAGGTCCTACCTTTACTTGAAGAGCTATAGACAATTAATGGTGTTCTTCAGGTATTACTCTCATGATAGGTCATGTAGTCCCAAATGGTCTTCCTTAAAGAAATCCTTTTGTGGAATGACACCGAATTGACTCATCATGTTATATATACACATCAGTATATATAAACATATATGTGTAACTATAATTAATGAAGAGGCCATGTGTTTAATGAGATGAAAGGACACAGGAGTTTGAAGGTGAGAGGAAAGGGTGAAAATATTGTAAATACAGGACACGTATATGGGAGTCTCAAAAACATTAAAATAAAGGACTTCTCAGAAAACAAATTTACCATTAAGTGCCAATAAGATGTGTATCATATAAAATATGGAAACATCTATATTGTTAATAGTTAACTTTTAAAACAGTATTTTCTATATAATATCATTTTATTAATGAAAACGATCATTAAATTATGTATTATAGCTATCTGTTTGAAGACATTAATATATACAATAGATGTTATGAGATATATTCTAGTTAGCTATGTTTTACAGGAAAGGACATTGAAAGAAAAGGTTGCACAGTAGGCATTAGAGGGTTGGAGCTGGAATAGCAATCCAGGAAGTTTGGCTATATTCCTGAGCTCTGGGTCTTGATGCTGTTGTACCTCCATTGGCACCAATGATGATAAAGGATTCATATTCATTTTATACTGTTTCTCCATCTTTAAACTAAAGAACTATAAGAGTTTTTCAGGCTAAAATGGTGTAAATGAGGCCTGTTCGGCTGGTCCATGTCAGTTTAAGAGGTTCTGGAACATAGCAACTCACTCAGACATATTTCAGTACAGGAAACCTTTTCAGGGCAGCACCAGCATGTGACAGTCATCTCCACCAAGATCATCATATAGACCTTACATTTTTAAAAGTAGTTCCTAGGCTTAATCTACTGCTATCATTGGTAACAACAGCATGCAACTTTATGCCATGTCTTATTGGGTACTCGTACAGGTTCTCTGTTATATATGGCCCTAGAACCTTGGACTATGAGTGACTATGATCACTTCTGACCCAGATCACAGTCAAGAATGAATGTATGTGGTTGTTGTCTAGGGTTAATACCGTGGTGTGTGTGTGTGTGTGTGTGTGTGTGTGTGTGTGTGTGTGTCTGTGTGTGTGTGTGTGTGTGTGTGTCTGTGTGTCTGTGTGTGTGTAGTTGGAAGGACAGAGAGTTTTTGGCTGAAGAATGGAAAAGAAGAAATGGAAAACTACAGGTCCATTTGATCATGCCCTTTCCCGTTGTTGCATAGACTACTGATTCATCTATTTTAGACCAGGACGTGGTGAAGCTGTCCCTGATTTGTTTTTCTAGTCATCAGCATTTGAAGGCTACTTGACTAGGCTTTGGGCTTCCATATCTTTTAACTCTTAGAAGATATCATCTCTCTCATTATAAACATAGCTAAATTCTGTACACATTGCTTGGCTGGGATGATGAAAGTATTTAGAAACCTTACATTTGAATCTTGGCCAGTGTTGATATTGTTGTATATAACTTCATCTAACTAGTCTTCTAGAACACTTCTGGGAAATAAGCAGTCTTTATGACTTCCTGGTTGTTCTTATGGGAATGCACAATTTTTATTTTTTTTTAATTTTTGTGATTATTTTTCTCTACTTATTCACTTTACATCTCACTTACTGCCCCCTAGTAACTCCTCCCCCAATACTTCCCCCCATCACTTCTCCCCTTTTCCTCTGAGCCTGTACTTAGAATATGTTTTTCTAAGTGAGCTGCCTTGTGGGAGAGGATATACCTAGCCTCATGGAGACTTGATGTGCCAGAGTTGGGGCATACCTAGGGAGAAAGCACAATCTTAAAAGTTCATGTGAATATCTTCTAGACTTGTTAAAGCCTAAGGATTATCCCTTTGCCCAGTTAGGGTAAACACGTGTGAGGATTTTGGTGAGAATGTTCTATATAATAATTGGTTGCTTATTTTTCAGGCTCTAGGTACTTCAGCTAGATCTTACAGTTTTGAGGTTAAACTTCATTCCTTGATAATAGAGTTGAACAACATATTTTGGAAGCAAGTTGAATTTATATATTATATTAATTAGCTCAGTTTGGGTTCCATCTAAGTATGGGACTGTAGGCAAGTCATTTCCCCATGTAAGAACCACTGCTCTTAAGTGAGGCCAGAAATTGAATAGTTTAAAAGGCTGTAATTTTCAGTTGTGGAAAGAAACAATGAAAATGCTTTTACTATGATTCATTCAGTAATCTTATTCTATGATACAATAATATGGTACGATATTCAAAATATATCTTAAAATATGTGTGACACTCCTTGGTTTCTAGGATGGGTCATCATAAATATATCTGCTTGCAACATATGTTTCTGTTGCTTCCCCTGAAAGATAAGCATGATTGATAAAAACAAAATACAAGCATAAAACAATGTGGTTGCTTTGCTCTACCTGGTACTTGATGCACGAGAAATTGAACTTGGTAGAAACGTAAACTATGTGACAGTAGAACATTTACTGCTTTCAAGTATATTTATGATTGACAGGTATGATATAGAGGAAAACCTTCTCTTCACTTCAACTGTGAGAAGAATGGAAAGAGTTTGATTGTATTCCCCTATAGGAAGTGTAACATTTTAGGTATTCAGTGGTTGGGAAAGTGACAGCTCGCTATTCTACAAAGAAATGGTTGAGGAAAGTTGGATGGTTTTCGGGGATGGGGAGGGGATAGGGGGCTTCCAAAGAGGAGACCCAGAAAAGGGGAAACACTGGAAATGTAAATAAAGTATCAAAAATAAAATAAAAAAAAAAGAAAAAGCCATATTATGGAGTATATGGTTGCCTATCTACTTCCCTGAAAATGAAAAAGAGTTTGATAGGACTCCTCTCTGTTGCATCCTCTGTGTCCTCTATAGTTAAAGCTCAGAGGTGTTTTGGGATAATGTGCGTATAGGATGGGTGAAGTAAATCCTGCTACCGGGATACAGAACATGTCAGATTAGAAATAGGAAAGCCACTGAATTCTTTCTGATGATAGAGCAAAGACTTGTGAAACTCATGCCAGATGGAAAACTACAGATATGCTTCTCAGCATGGGGTAATTCTATTTTGTTTTTATTTAAATTATTTTATTTTAAGACTACTTTAAAATCAGCTCCTTTCAACAGGCAGGCTTCCAAGTTCAGAGAATCCCAGGAACAGAGCAACAGGGAATGGATGCTAGAGAGAGATGAGACATGCAGCTTCTGCTGAGGCTCTCCACTTTTCAAGCAAGGAGACTGAGAGCCTGTCAAAAACTACAGAGCAGGTGTGTCCAGATGTTTCTACAGAAGAGAGCTATGGTAGTCTCCAGACAGTGTGGGGCAAGTTCATGACTTCCTGCCTGCTCCTGATCACTCAGACTCTCTTATTACAATTTACATTCTCATGTTTACAGAAAGAACATGACACATAACACTGCGTGAGGGGAATTGGTAAGAGAAGATGCCAGGAAAAGAAGAATGTACAGATTTTATAGACTAATCATTCCACAGAATGGATAAGCCTGGCTGCTGAGATTGGGGAAGCACAGGGAGAAATGCCATACCTATCAGGCACTCATGCCTACCAGCACACTAAGAGAATCATCAGGATATGCAGACAGTGGATTTGGTCACATTGAGTGTGAACTGTTGAAGGAAGGTACATGACTCCATGTGTACTCAGCTTTACTGTTGGCATTTTCAAAAGTGATGGTTATGAAAATATATGATAATAAATGAAATCATCTTGAAAGACAGCAAAGAAAATGTTCTGTCCTAGTCTTGAAGAGCTTCTTCATTTAAGATGTGAGCTGAATCAACTAAATGCAGATAAACACAGCTTTGTCACTAAGTCAGCAACGAGAAAAGGCTCTCCACTCTCTGCATCCCTTTTAATATACGACTTGAAGTCTTAGCTAGAGCAATAAGAAAACATGGGGAAACAAAGAGAATACAAAATAAAAAAGAAGTCAAAGTATCTTTATCTGCAGAGGATATGATTATATTCATAAATCACCCCAAAAATTCCACCAGAGAACACCTGTAGTTGATAACTCCTTTCAACAAGATTAACACAGAAAGGGCTGTAGCCTTCCTACATACAAATGACAAATAAACTTCAAAAGACATCAGAGAAACATGCTTTTCATTATTCTTTCTCTCCCTCTTTCTCTTGCTCTCTCTCTCTCTCCCTCTGTGCGTGTGTGTATATATATATATATACATATTTAATTTAAATTAGGTTATTATATATCATTATATATTATATTATATTATATTATATTATATTATATTATATTATATTATATTATATTATATTATATTATATTATATTATATTATATTATATTATATTATGATTTATTATATATTATTCATATATAGAAGAGTCAAACAAGTAGGATGAAAAGGCACCAAAGAGAGGCAACAAGTCAGAGACAATCCCTGCTTATGCTGTTAATTGTCCCACATTAAAACCAACTACACTACTGTTACATATGTGCGGAGGGACTATGTCAGTCCCATGCATGCTCCCTGGTTGGTAGTTCAGTCTCTCTGGGCCCCGGTGTTATACTAGGCTTTTGTCTGCAAGTATAGCAAAATATCATTAACAGTGTAAGGGGTGGGCTCCCTCTCATGGCATTGAGTCAAGCTGGACAGGTAATGGTTGGCCATTCCATCAAATTCTACATCATCTTTACTCTTTACACAACTTGTAGACAGGAGAAATTGTAACTCAAAAGTTTTATAGCTGGGTGGGGCCCCAATCATCCATTGGAAACCTTGCCTGGTTACAGGAGATGGCCTGTTCAGGCTCCATATGCCCCGTTTCTAGGAGTCTTAGCTAAGGTTTACCCTCATAGATCACTGGGAGTTTCCATTGTCCTAGGTTTGTAGTTTGTCTCAGAGATGCACTCAACTTCAATTCAAGTAGTCTATTCTCTCTCTCTCTCTCTCTCTCTCTCTCTCTCTCTCTCTCTCTCTCCCCTCCCCAATCATCTGGTCCCTTCTGTTTTCATCCTCCCAAGCCCCATCCAGTCATCTCTTGAGCACTCTTTGTTACTTAACATCTTTGGGTGTATAGAATGTAGCATGGTTATCCTTTACATTTTTGCTAACATCCACTTAGAAGTAAGTACATAGCCTGTTTGTCTTTCTGTGTCTGGGCTACCTAACTAAAATGATATTTTCTAGTTTCATCCTGTGTCTGGGCTACCTAACTGAAATGATATTTTCTAGTTTCATCCATTTGTCTGAAAATTTCAAGCTATTATTGTTTTTAATAGCTGAGTAATACTCCTTTTTGTAAATGTGCCACATTTTCATTATAATTTCTTCAGTTGAGGAACATCTAGGTGGCTTTCAGTTTCTGACTATTATACACAAGGCTGCTAGGAACATAGTTGAGAAAGTGTCCTTGTACAGCATACTTTGGGTATATATTCAGTAGTGATAAAATTAAATGGACCTTATATATTATTGGATATTATATATAATGTAATATATTATATATATGATATCCATATATACACATTATAATAAATACATAATGCACACACACATATATATACATATACATATATATAGTTGATCGATATATATCAAGTGAAAACTTGCATAATAAAAACTTTAAGATACTGAAAGAAATCAAAGAAAATATCAAAAGACGGAAAGATCATTCATGATCTTGAATTGGTAGAATTAATATAGTAAAAAACCCTTATCACACCAAAAACAATCTACAGACACAATGTAATTGTCATTAAAATTCCAAAATAATTCTTTTCAGAATGGACAATTTTCAGCATCATGTGGAAACAAAAAATCCAGGATATCTAAGAACAACTCTGAATAATAATGTTGATGAACGAAAGTGAATTAAAGACCCACACATAAGTCCCCATGCCTATAGGCAACTGATTTGTTTTTTATAAAAATATGGCAATAAACATCTCCTTGTGAGCATTAATATCAGATTTCAAGAAAGATAATTGCATAGATCAAACCCAACCTTTTCTACATGTAGTGGGGTTGACAGGGAGGAAAAAACGATCAAAAAACACAGATGGCTTCAAGTTTGTGCCTATGAAATTGAAAGTATCTTCCAAATCTTTTGATGCTTCAAATAATTCTTATTCACTGTGCTAATAATATCTAGAATTCTGGAAGAAAAATAAAGCTATTTATAGAATAACAAAAGACTCAGACAAATTTACCATCATGGAAGGCAAGAGAAGACAACTTCAAGATGGACATGTAGATACAGTGAAAATATCTAGTAATCATATGAAAGGAAAAAAATGAGGATAGGTAGCCACCTTTTGCTTTCGAAAATATTGTCTCTGGGTGATGTGAAATTTCAAATCAGAAAAAGAACAAAACACACGTAAGTTTTCCAATTATTAAAAATAGTGAATGTTATTTTTCCCACTGAGGAGAAATGAAATAGGGCTGTCTATCCATACACACACACACACACACACACCCACCCACACACACACACACACACACACACTCACACACAGAAAGGGTTGGGGGCAAAAGATAATGTCTTGGATTTGAAAGGGTAGAACTGAGGGTGGAAATGTGAGAGAATTTTTCACCCGATCTTTTGAGTGATGACTGTAATAAAGGAATTTGCAGAGCAGAGAGTAGCAAACACCCCAGTATTTGAAGAGAGGAAATGAGAGAGGGAAATTTCAACTGAGAGAGTTTGAAAGTGTAAACCAAGTAGAAGAGGCAGTGTCTACAAAGTTAATAGAATTTGTTCATAGATAAGTAACAAAATGACTAATCAAGTCAGGTAAGAGACAGTGGTGAGCTGAAGACTGGCCTGAAACATTAATATCATTTGAATATAGAGATACAGCTAAGTGTCTCAGAGTCATAGGTGTAATGCTAAACCCTAACATAGAAATGTTTAATTATGAGCCAGAATTAAGAAGATGAATAAGTCTGCCTCATCCAGCTCAGTTTGCTCCTAGAAAACAGATTAGGGTGACAAGGGAATGAAAAACAAAAACAAAACAAAACAAAAACAAAAACAAAAAAAACAGCAAAGCACAGTGTACACAAAAACTGTGAGTAGGTGGGATCACTCTGATGTCTGGGAACCAAGCAAGCAATGGCGCAACTGCGTGCTTTTGTCATGTACAGCAGGAGAAAAGAGGCTTTCTTCTTTCAGTAGGAGGGCTCTGTAGGTGACTGTCTCTGGCCACAAACATCTAGAAAGAAGGCTTCAGTTACAAGTGCATAGGGACCCTAGGAGGAAGGGACTAGGTCTGAGGCCTTGCGGTCTGGTAAGTACTACATATGTGCTCAGGACTTCTGGGGCTCCTTGTAAACTCAGCCAGGGCTTCCTCTGTTCGCTGTACATGTCAGGTGGCTGAAAGCAAAGTAAGATAGATAAAGTACAAATATTCATTTACCTCATCTTTAATAGTGAATTCATACTATATTGAATAGGGAATTAGAATATTTTATAAAAACACTTGAAAGGTGATAAAGAAAAGCAAATTGCTGTATATTAGCAGTATATGTAAATATTGAACTATAATCAAATATATGTATACTGAATACCTAAGAGCAAAGGGCATTAATGTTTACAATTGAGTTTGAAATCCATTTCAAAGTACATTTGATACTTATGAGTAAGTTATACACATTATAGTAAACAAACCAAAATGGAAACTGTGGAATCCAGGTGGTAGACATTCACTGTTCAAATGTGCTTAGATGTTTTAATATTCTTTTATATTTTAAAAGAACACTTTTGATCTCACCTTGCCATGTAGCTCACCTTGGCTCAGGATCTTCCTGCCTATTCCTTCTATGTCAGGATCACAGACATGTGCCACCACATCCAGTTGTGCTCAAGCTTTTTATAGAAACACACACACACATTTATATATATATATATATCTCACAATGGAGATGAGGAAGAAAAGAAGAACAAAACGAAGACGTGGAGGTTAGAAATCCCATCATGCTACATTGTTGTGTAGAAACAGCAACTCTGTTTAGATGAATTAGCTAAAGAACTTTGTAATTCAGTCATTAAGGCAGTATGTATAAACTTTCAGAGCAGATTAGATGTTATGTGTTTTGCCAAGTGCTTTGCAATCCTAGTCAAATTGTGCTACATGATGCTTTTGTGTGTTAGGACTTGGTGGCTCAGGTTGGAAAAGAGGAAGATCCAGATTAATTTTTATTTTAAGGGTAAACTCTCTTTTCTCCCTGTCCCTTCAAGATCTTGTGACAAGTCCCCTGTCAGTTACTGATTAGATAAGAGTTCTGCATATGCAGTTGTGGACAGTTCAGTGAAGGAGTTACAGGAAGGAGCCTTGAGTTCTATATACTGTAGGGGGCATTGTAGTTTTGATTTTAGTTACCATTTCCCCTCCCTTTATTTGCCCACATTGCATTTTGGGCTGGAGATGTTTTCTCAACCTTGTGACTGAGTTTGATACTTCACAATCACCTTGCTGATGTTTTGCCAACTTCCTGGTCTCCTTGCAATGTTGAGATTCACCCTTCCCTGTCAACAAAAGGAAACCCTCCCTGCCAATGTCCAGTTGGTATTGACTCCAATGCTTATAGTTCTCCTTTGGCAACTATTTGGAAGATACTGATAAGTAATGACAAACCATTATTTGAAGAGTCACACATGTGGCTCAGGAACTCCAACAGCCCACTGCCATCAATTTCGTATGGGATTTTTCTATGCAGTATTTACTCATAATACTTTGCAAAAGCTCATTGATAAGGTATGCTCTGATAACCCTTTCTATGTTTACTAATTCAACTGATTGCATAGCTTCTAATATGAATTCCTAAATTTCATTTGTATGCAGCTGACAGGCTTCTTGTATCCTGAACACTTATGTAAGTGTTTGTGTATATTTCTCAGCACTTCTGCCACAAAATGGGCATAGATTTGTGGCAACATGAACAGAAATAGAGATCTGTACTCAAGATTCCATCTTAAACGGCCACTGAACATTCCATCAATAATTTTATTGTATCTTAAGTAATACATACAATATCAAATTCACAATTCATTGTATGTATATAAGATACAGTTTTTCACCATATTTTAAATAATTAAATTACTTTAATGTATCATTGTATTATTGTTTATTTATTTTCTTTCTTCCTGACTTTTTTCATGGGACCACTGTTTCCCTCCTTTCTTTTCTCCTAGCTCCACCCCCATCTCTACTCTCCTTGTGCCCCCACCCCCACTCCTTGTATGGATCTTAACCAACTCTGCCATAAAAAGTTGTACTGAGACTAGTTACCTACCTTGCATGGAGGGTTGAAGAGGCAACCCAGTAGGAGAAAAGGGTCCCTAAAGAAGTCAAAAGAGTCAGAGACAGCCCCTACTTCCACTGTAATGAGTCTCACAAGATGACCAAGCAACCTATACAGGCTCCCTGAATGTCACTCCAGTATCTGTGAGGTCCTATGAGCCTGTCTTGATTAATTCTGTGGGTTTTCATGAGCCAGAGGGGTCAAGGACACCACAACAAAACCCATAGAATCAACTTTGTATTAGTCTTATTTGAGAGTATTTTAGTATAATTAAGAACATTTGAATTTATACATTGATATCTCATTTTCTTACTTTATCATCAAGACTTTAATGAGTTCATTCATAAATGTAATGACTATTCTGATGTTTATAGTTTTCAATAGACATCAGTTTTCTAATTGTAAACAGTAAAATGAGTATTCTCAGGCATAGAATTTTCTCACACTGACATTATTCTGTGGTTAGATGTTTCTCTAAATAGGAACATTGAAGCAAATGCCATGGCTATTTTCATTCTTTGAGAATATTTTTCTTCAAACTGTGACTGAAAGTTCTTTCCTTTTCCTTCTGCTGGCATCCATTAGTGTTCTAATGCTGCTCCATTATCAGCACTGGATATCTGAAGCATATTTGTTGGGTCTACAATGTATTCATTTCCCACTTGCCTTGAATTCCCCCAGCTGTCTTTCTCACAGCTTCAGCAAGGAAAAATTTATTTTTAGGAAAGGAATTCCTTTTTCTAATAAGTAAGAAGTGGTGACTGACTTCAGCACATGCAATTCTTTTCTAAGCAATTTGATATTAACAAGGGATTAAGTGTCTAGTGCACACCCTCTCATCCCTCTCAGGGCTTGCCCTTTAATTCAGTATTTTCTGGCCTGCTGGGTTTGCAATGAGATTTGTGGTGATTATTTTATGCTTCCGTCCTTGCTTTTCTCCTGATCTCTGCTTGCTTACCGTTTTAACTCAAGATCAAGGGGGTCAAGTAAATATCATGTGATATCACAGGGACCACAATTTATTTTAGAGAAAATATAACAGACTGAAAAAATGAGCTTCTCTTTTACAATGGGTACAGAGATTCTCACTGTATGTAGACTATAAATACTTCATTATTTTGGGTTACCACAGCTTGACACTGGAAAACAAGTGCATTCTCATCTCACATGGAGATGCCCCACTTCCAAGATATACCTATACAAAGTATTTAGGTTCAGAAGAGTGGAATACAAAAAGTATTTCTACAATATGATTTTATTTTGAGAATTAAATTTTGTCATACAAGAAGATCCAAGTACTTTAGAGAAAGGACTGAAGAACCTGAAGTGGTTTGCAACCCCATAGGAAGAACAACAATATCAACCAACCAGACCCCCCAGAGCTCCCAGAGACTAAACCACCAATCAAAGAGTACACATGGAGGGACCCAGGGCTCCAGCCGCATATGTAGCAGAGGGTGGCCTTGTCAGACATCAATGGGAGGAGAGGCCCTTGACCCTGAGAAGGTTCAATGCCCCAGTGTAGGGGAGTGCCAGGGCAGGGAGGCAGGCATGGGTGGTGGGTAGGTGAGTACCCTCATTGAAGCAGGGAGAGGGAGGATGGGATAGGGGGTTTCTGGAGGGGAAAGTGGGAAAGGGCATAACATTTGAAATCTAAATAAATAAAATATCCAATAAAAAAAAGACGATCCAAATACAGTTACTTAGACACAACTCATATTCAGTAAATTCTCATTATCTGGACACTTACCCTTTTGATAAACAGTGGGCTAAGACAAGTTCACAGTGAAGCATGGTGAAGGATACTGAAGGGTCCTGGGACCTACCTGAGTAACCTCACCTTTTCAGATAGCGAATCATAACCACATTGATATAGAGGTGTTTTGATTGCTGGATGTATACCAGGGTAGTGATAGTGATTCTTCCTTGTCTAATAAGGATACAACAGGACTCCCAGCCAATCCTAGTTCACATGGAGCAAAACATTGAAAGACTTAAGACTCAGGTAATGAAACTGAAGTAAGAGGTTAAGTAGTTGAACAACACACTAATAAATATTGCTGTTGCTGTAGGTACAGTTAAGAATCTAGTACTTGGAAGAGACACCTATTGGTGCGTTCTTTAGTTCCATGGTTATTGTAATTATTTCCTGATTCAGTGAGTCGGTATGTCTTAATATTAGTCTGCATTTGCTACATTAATTGGAACAAAGTAAAAGAAGTGACATAAAATGCCCTAATTGGGAATTGGCGCACTTTGCAGAAAGGGTAACTTGGATTTTGTATCATCATTAAGCATGATAGAGTCAGACTGTTAGGAAACAGGATTAGTCCTATTTTCTTATGATGCCCAAATACTTGTTTCTAATATATCATACAAGCCATTTTCTATTGTGGGTAGCATTGCTTCCGTTTCCTAAAAAGGTTTTTCTTCTTTGTATGGATATAGAGGCAAATGCTGTTCACATTTAGAATAAATCCTCCCTCCTTAGGCACACCTCTGAGGAATTGCCTTACAAACACTCTAGATGCTTTATTAATATTTGTTTGTTGTCTCATAGCCCATTTATCAATGAGTAGTATACCACTGCATTGATGCCTCAGTTACTTTTATCCAGAGATAAAGACATCTTTGTTGCTTGAGAGCTTTGTCAGTTAGGAATAGAGCTGTTCTACACAGTTATTGTAGCCTTTTGTAGGGACAGTTTTCAGTTAGTTTGGGTCAGTACCACAATTTATAATTTCCGGGTCAATGACAGCAGCTGGTATTAACATAGTTTGCCAAGTTAATATATCTAAACCCTGTGGGTTATTGGGAGAAAAATCATGGAAACCAAAGAACTCAGAAATAGACCTTCTAAAAGAAAGTCAACTTTTTCAAGGGAGCTAACATAATTTAATAAAGCAACAATGTGGCCTTTTGCAGCAGGCAGTGTTATAGCTTCATGAACTAAAGTAAATTTGTTATTTTCTCCTAATCTACCATCAAGTTTATCCACAACTAGATTTCAACAATTTGTCAGTTACTGTTTAAGTTTCTCTACTCTAGTAACTCACTTTATTTATTTAAAACAATGAGAAAATTGCTTGAATATAGCACAGGGTCTCCCCTGTTCTTATGAATAGACTTTACAAAACTCTGTTTGGGGATAAGAATTTAGTAACTAAATTCATTTATAGATTTATGATGTTAGAAAAGAAAGAGAACTCTGAAAAATACACAGAAAGATAGAATTTTAAAGGGTCAAAATTATGTATCTAAATGCTTATGTACTAGGCTTCATTCCCTGACTTTCTGTAATAATGGGAAGATCACAGGATTCTGTCCATACTGACTAAGTCTAGCAAATTCCACATAGAGAGCATCAGACCTCAGCTATGTTTTACTCTGACTTGTGAATCCACCATAATACAAAACTGGGACATTCTTCTAGGCCAGTCTAAGGGCTGTGTTCAGCAGATTTTTGTTTCAACAGTATAGTATATTTTTTTCCTCTCTTCTATTCCAACAGTGAAACTTTCTGGGGCATAATAATGGTGCTCCTCCTCGGGGAGAGATAAAGAACAACCTCAGATTGAAATACAGTAGGTGATACTGTGACAACGGATTGATGCATTTCCAAGAAAAATTAGAAAATGTATTAGAAAACTCATCTGCTTACTATCACACTCAATATGGTAATTGGTTTTCTATGAAAATACTGAGCCTTATCTTTAAGAAAGCCAATGTCGTAATAATATTAAATTTTAATTATTTTAAATTCTTCATTGTATATTCAGAAATGGCAAAAGGGCAAAGAATAAATTAGAATTAACTGTCACACAACTCCTAGATACTTATGATGTATATGGGTGTCTATTGAGGACAAAGTGAATCTCCACATAAGTAGCAGTGAAACTTATTCTCTCAAGACACTGGGTAGCAGGTGTGGTGCCCTTGTCTAGCTGGTCTGCACAGTCTCACAAGTCTGAGGACTTGTGTAGGGGATACAGAGGGACAGGTTTGTATAAGCTTCCTTTAGAGAACATGAGGTTGATCTGCTTGCGACTGTAGCACTGTAAGCTCCCTGTCTTTGCTGATTACCAGCCAGGGGCCAAATCAGCCCATTAGGAAGTGTGTTTCTTCTGAATTTTCCCTGATCATTCTTCAGGCAGCAAGCCTACTTCATGGCCGCGCCATGGCTTGGCCCTTCTGAGTTCTACAGCTACACATTTTCTTATCACAACTGAGTAGAAGAGGAGACATTTGACATGAATAGATTGCAACAGCTTGAGTAATCTCTGTACTATATTGCCTATTAATGTTATCTGCAAAAATCCATTTTGTCCTTTAGATCACCAAGTTCATTCAAATAGTTTGAGAATCAAGACTTTGTACATATTGACATTAGCAGATTATAAACAAAAATACTTTAGACCTAATTATAAACATTCTTTAAGTTATTGCTTTTCTGTTAGGCTTGATAGGCTGTGATTAAAGCTGTTCTTTGAGAATCATCTTTTAATTGCTTAGTGAGGTCAGAATTCATGTACTATATAAAACTTTCTATTTTGTGCATGATGCTGTGCCTATAATGAATATAATATTTTAATTGGTCAGAACATAATGTGGTTGGCTCCTTTATTTAGTTATATTTAAACATAAAGCAAACATTAAAAGTTTTAGAGAAGTACCAGTATGCTAACAATAAACCCTATTTTCATTTTGTGAATTCTGATGTTTCTGGAAGCCAAAGCTCAGTATTGCTGTGCTAGTACAATGTGGAGATTGCATTTTCCTTTGAGTGTGTTTACTCCATACCTGTTGATTTGAAGAACTGTAGGTAGAAGATAGAAAATGTACACTTTAGAGGGTTATGTCATTGGCAAGGATCGATGTTTTACAAATTGCAAAGTGTTTATAAATAGATTTTTAACTAAATTGGGTTTAAGAAGTATTCACTAGCTTTAATTTTGTGGATTAGAAAATCATTAATAAAATAATCAGTACTTAACACTAATGTATACCATTTAATGCTTTATTCAATTTTTGCACCAGTTAAACAAACTGAATTTAAGCAAGATCAGTAGCTTGCATGAACTTCAGAGGTTTGCAACTGTTTAACAACTGTTTCTTCTCCTCTCATTGTTTTCCACACAAATATGATTCCCAAAATGCAATCGCCCAGAAGGCTTATTGTTTCAATCAGGCTGTGACATGTTACTCCCGGGGCCTACTAGTTACTGTCAGTGGAGCCTAAGCATTGGAATTTCCAAGATCCTGGTGAGCTAAAGGTTGCTTGCCTGGGGACTTGCTTTGAAATTATGGTCTCTTTGTTTGTGCTCCTTCACAAACAGGTTATCTTCTTGCTTTGAGTTGCATCATCGTTGTCTATACCTGTTCTAGTTAGAGCAAGTTGGGAGACCTGTGACTGTAGATATCATTGATTTGAAAATGATATTAAATATTCTACTACCTTCCTGGAGTCGTGGTTAATTACTTATCACAGGGAGGTCCTAATTGAGTAATTTATTAGTCATTGTACTAGCAGACTAATCTGTTTCTGTCTGAAGTGTGTGTGTGTGTGTGTGTGTATGTGTGTGTGTGTGTGTGTGTGTGTGTGTGTGAAGGTATAGGTGTGTAGGTTTAGTGTGTGAAGGTTGCTGTGTATTCTGGAGAATTCACTGATAAGGCTTCTATTTACAAAAGTAGATGTAAGGAAAATAGATGTCTGGAGAGCCAGAATCTGTTTGAGGTTTCCATAGAAGATGCAAGGACTCTCTTTGTGATCATATACTTAATAAATTGAGTTATTATCTGTTTGTTTCTGTTTTTCCTGGTTCTTAATTGATAATAATGTTTTTCTTTACTTTGCCTATGAACATCTATAGAGAGTTGTGTGTGTGTGTGTGTGTGTGTGTGTGTGTGTGTGTGTGTGTGTTTGCTCTTTGTATTTTATATTTTAAGCAAACCTGTTTCTACAAATAAATACTTTGTAGAATTGTTATTACATATTCAGGTAGAATTTTAAAACAGTGTAAATCTATTGAATACAGATTTTAAATTAGTCTCTATTAGTTGTTGTCATTGCAAAGAAGCATCTTTTCCTGCCATGTCTAATTAATGTGTATCAGACTTTAAGACTGATTAAATAAAACTGTAGAAATGGCTCATGGTAGCACACTGGTCTGGCATGTGCAAAACTAAGAGTTTGATTCCAGCACTTAAAATAAGTCCATCTTATTGACAGTGTCCTTTGTCTTATAGAAACTTTTCAGTTTCATGAGGTCCCATTTGTCAATTGTTGATCTTAGAGCCTAAGTCACTGGTGATATGTTCAGGAAATTTTCCCCTGAGCCAATGCATTCAAGGCTATTTCCCACTTTCTCTTCTGTAGATTCAGTGTATCTAGTTTTATGTGGGGGTCCTTGATCTGCTTTACTTGAGCTTTGTACAAGATAATAAATATGGATTCATTTACATTCTCCTAAACGCAGACCACCACTGAGATCAGCACATTTTTTGCTTTAATACTTTTATTAGATATTTTATATATTTAGATTTCAAATGTTATCCCTTTTCCCGGTTTCCCCTCTGGAACCGCCCTCTCCCATCACCCTCCTCCTGCTTCTATGAGGGTGCTCCCCCTTCCACCCACCCACTCCCATCTCACTGAACTGGCATTCCCCTACATTGGAAAATTGAGCCTTCAACAAGACCAAGGACCTCTCCTCATATTGATGTCAGACAATGCCATCCTCTGCTATGTATGCACCTGGAGCCATGGGTCCCTCCACGTGTTCTCCTTGGTTGGTGGCTTAGTCCCTGGGAGCTCTGGGGATCTGGTTGGTTGATATAGTTCTTCCTATGGGGTTGCAAATCCCTTCATCTCATTCAGTCCTTTCTCTAACTCCTCCATTGAGGAACCCATGCTTAGTCCAATGGTTGGCTGTAAGCATCTTCCTCCGTTATTTGTCAGGCTCTTGCAGAACTAATCTAATTCCATTGGGTCCTAGAAGCCTCTTGGCTTCCTGGCCTTTGGGACTTTCTTGTAGCTACTGCCAGTTCCGTGTCTCTTATTGCTACACACATCTGTTCAAATTTCTGACTCTCTGAATATCATCCCTGTATCCTCTAATGCCTGATCCTGCTTTCCTTTTTCCCCTTACACTCATCTCTTCCTTCCAATTGCCTCCCACCCTCTAGCTCCCTTGAGTATTTTGTTCACCCTTCTAGGAAGGACTGAAGCATCCACATTTTGGTCTTCCTTCTTGAGCTTCATATGGTCTATGAATAGTATGTTGGATATTCCGAGCTTTTAGGCTAATATTCACTCATGAGTGAGTGCATACCGTGTGTGTTCTTTTGTGATTGGGTTACCTCATTCAGAATATTTTCTAGTTCTATCCATTTGCTTAAGAATTTCCTGAAGTCAGTGTTTTTAATAGCTGAATAGTACTCCATTATGTAAATGTACCATATTTTCTGTATTCATTTTACTGTTGAAGGACATCTGGGTTCTTCCCAGCTTCTGGCTATTATAAATAAGGCTAGTATGAACATAGTGGAGCATGCATACTTGTTATATGTTTGAGCATTTTCTGGGTATATGCCCAGGAGTGGTATAGCTGGGTCCTCAGGTAGAACTATGTCCAATTTTCTGAGGAACTGCCAAACTGATTTCCAGAGTGGTTGTACCAGCTTGCAATCCCACGAACAATGGAGGAGTGTTCCTCTTACTCCACATCCTCACCAGCATCTGTTGTCACCTGAGTTTTTGATCTTAACCATTCTGACTGGTGTGAGGTGAAATCTCAGACTTGTTTTGATTTGCATTTCCCTGACAACTAAGGATGTTGAACATTTCTTTAGGTGATTCTCAGCTATTTGATATTCCTCCATTGAGAATTCTTCGTTTGCCTCACTACCCATTTTTTAATAGGGTTATTTGGTTCTCTGGAGTCTAACTTCTTGAGTTCTTTGTATATATTGGATATTAGCCCTCTATCAGATGTAGGATTGATAAAGATCTTTTCTCAATCTGTTGGTTGCCGTTTTGTATATTTAACAGTGTCCTTTGTCTTACAGAATCTTTGCAATTTTATGAAGCCCCATTTGTAGATTGTTGATCTTAGAGCACAAGCCATTGGTGTTCTGTTCAGGAAAGTTTTCCCTATGTCCATGTGTTCAAGGCTCTTCCCCACTTTCTCTTCTATTAATTTTAGTGTATCTGGTTTTATGTGCAGGTTCTTGAACCACTTGGACTTGAGCTTTGTACAAGGAGATAAGAATGGAACAATATGCATTCTTCTACATGCTGACCTCCAATTGAACTAGCATCATTTGTTCAAAATGTTGTCTTTTTTCCACTGGATGGTTTTAGTGCCTTTGTCAAAGATCAAGGGATCATAGGTGTGCGTGTTAATTTCTGGGTCTTCACTTCTATTCCATTTATATACCTGCCTGTCACTGTACTAATACCGTGTAGTTTTCGTCACTATTGCTCTGTAATTCAGTTTGAGGTTAAGGATGGTGATTCCCCCAGAAATTCTTTTATTGTTGAGAAGAGTTTTCTCTATCCTGGAGTTTTTTGTTATTCTAAATGAATTTGCAAATTGCTCTTTCTAACTCTATGAAGAATTGATTGGGAATTGTGATGGAGATTGCATTGAATCTGTAGATTGCTTTCAGCAAAATGGCCATTTTTACTATATTGATCCTGCCAACCCATGAGCATGGGAGATCTTTCCATCTTCTGATCTTCTTTGATTTCTTTCTTCAGGGCATTGAAGTTCTTGTCATACAAATCTTTCACTTGCTTGGTTAGTGTCACACCAAGGTATTTTATTGTATGTTTTTGTGACTATTGTGACGGGTATAGTTCTCCTAATTTCTTTCTCAGTCTGTTTATCCTTTTAGTAGAGGAAGGCTACTGATTTGATTGAGTTAATTTTATATCCAGCCACTTTGCTGAAGTTGGTTATCAGATTTAGGAGTTCTCTAGAGGAATTTTTGGGGTTACTTAACTATACTATCATATCATCTGCAAATATTGATACTGTGACTTCTTCCTTTCCAATTTGTATCCCTTTGACCTCCTTTTGTTGTCTAATTGCTCTGACTAGGATTTGAGTACTATATTGAACAGGTAGGAGAGAGTGGGCAGCTTTGCCTAGTCCTTAATTTTAGTTTAATTGTTTCAAGTTTCTCTACATGTAGTTTGATGTTGGCTACTGGTTTGTTCTATATTGCTTTTACTTTGTTTGGATCTTGAATTCCTGATCTTTCCAAGACTTTTAACGTGAAGAGGTGCTGAATTTTGTCAAATACTTTCTCAGCATCTAATAAAATGATCATGTGGTTTTTTCTTTCAATGTGTTTGTATAGTGGATTACATTGATGGATTTCTGTATATTCAACCATACCTGCATCCCTGGGATGAAGCCTACTTGTTCATGATGGATGATCATTTTGATGTGCTCTTGGATCAGCTAGCGGGAATTTTATTGAGTGTTTTTGCATCAATATTCATAAGGGAAATTGGTCTGAAGTTCTCTTTCTTTGTTGGGTCTTTGTGTGACTTAGGTATGAGCATATTTGTGGATTCATAGAATGAATTGGGTAGTGTTCCTTTTGTTTCTATGTTGTGGAATAGTTTGAAGAGTATTGATATTAAGTCTTCTTTGAAGTTTTGATAGATTTCTGCACTAAACCCATCTGAACCTGGGCCTTTTTTGTTTGGGAGACTTTTGATGACTGCTTCTACCACTTTAAGGGCTATTGGACTGTTTAGATGGTTCATCTGATGCTGATTTAACTTTGGTACTTGGTATCTGTCTAGAAAATTGTTCATTTCATCCAGATTTTCCAGTTTTGTTGAGTATAGGCTTTTACCATAGGATCTGATGATTTTTTGGATTTTCTCAATTTCTGTTGTTATGTCTCCTTTTTCATTTTGATTTTGTTGCCAGGCAGTGGTGGCACATGCCTTTAATCCCAGCACTTGGGAGGCAGAGGCAGGCAGATTTCTGAGTTTGAGGCCAGACTGGTCTACAGAGTGAGTTCTAGGACAGCCAGAGCTAAGCAGAGAAATCCTGTCTCATAAATAAAATCATTTGATTTTGTTAATTTGGATACTGTCTCTATGCCCTCTGGTTAGTCTGGCTAAGGGTTTATCTATCTTGTTGATTTTCTACAAGAACCAGCTCCTGGTTTTGTTGATTCTTTGTATCCTTCTTTTTGTATCAACTTGGTTGATTTCAGCCCTGAGTTTGATTATTTCTTGCCATCTACTCCTCTTGGGTGTATTTGCTTCTTTTCATTCCAAAGCTTTTAGGTGCCCTGTCAAGGTGCTAGTGTATGCTCTCTCCACTTTCTTTTTGGAGGTACTCAGAGCTTTGAGTTTTCCTCTTAGCACTGCTTTCATTGTGTCCCATAAGTTTGGGTACATTGTACCTTCATTTTCATTAAATTCTAAAAAGTCTTTAATTTCTATATTTCTTCCTTGACCAAGTTATCACTGAGTAGAGCATTTACTGTTCAGCTTCCTTGTGTATGTGGGCTTTCTGCTATTTTTGTTATTGTTGAAGACCAGTGTTAGTCTGTGGTAATCTGATAGGATGCATGAGATATTACAATCTTCTTGTATCTGTTGAGGCCTGTCTTGTGACCGTTTGTATGATCAGTTTTGGAGAAAATTCTATGAGGTCCAGCACCATTTTTTGGAGATGCCCACCCCCCCGCGCATGGTTTTGCTTTCTTTGTCAAAGATCAAGCATCCATAAGTGCGTGGGTTTACTTTTGTGACTTCAATTCTATTGCATTTATCAACCTATTTGTCTCTGTACCAATACCATTTGGTTTTTATCACTATTACTCTGTAGTAGAGTGTGAGTTCAGGGGTGATGGTTCCCTAGTTCTTTTATTGTTGAGAAGAGTTTTTGCTCTCCTGGGTTTTTTGTTGTTGTTGTTCCATCTGAAGTTGAGAATTGCTGTGTCTGTGAAGAATTGATTTGGAATTTTGATGGGAATAGCATTGAATATGTAGATGGCTTTCAGTAAATTGGCCATTTTCACTATGTTAATCCTACTAATCACTGAGCATGACAGATCTTTCCATCTTCTAAGGTCGTCTTCAATTTCTTTCTTCAGGGACTTGATGTTTTGTCATACAGAGCTTTTACTTATTTGTTTAGAATTACACCAAGATATTTTATATTATTTCTGACTATTTTGAAGGGTGTTGTTTCCCTAATTTCTTTCACTGCCCATTTATCATTTATATAAAGGACGGCTACTAATTTGTTTGAGTTAATTTTATATCCAGCCACTTTGCTGAAGTTGTTTTTCAGGTGTAGTAGTTCTCTGGCAGAATTTTTGGGAACACATATGTATACTGTCATATCATCCACAAGTAGTGATACCTTGACAATATGGCAACCTACATATTGGGAAAAGATCTTCCCTAACCCTACATCTGATCAAGGGCTAATATCCAAAATACAAAGAGCTCAAGAAGTTAGACTCCAGAAACCAATTATCCAATTTCAAAAATGGAATATAGAGCTAAACAGAGAATTCTCAACTGAGGAATTTTGAATGACCAAGAAGCATTAAAGAAATGTTCAAATTCCTTTGTCGTTAGGGAAATGTAAAGCAAAAGAACCCTGAGATTCCACCTTACACCAATCAGAGTGGTTAAGATCAAAAACTCAAGTTAGAGCATATGCTGGCAAGGATGTGGAGAAAGAGGAACACTCCTCCATTGCTGATTTAATTTCAGAGTGGTACACCTACTCTGGAAATCAATATGTTAGTTCCTCAGAAAATTAGAAATAGTTCTACCTGAAGACCTAGCTATACCACTCCCAGACATATACCCAAAAATGCCCCACCATATTGTAAGGGAATGTACTCCACTATGTTCATAGCAGACTTATTTGTAATAGTTAGAAGCTGGAGACAACTCGGATGCCCCTCAACAGAAGAATGGATATAGAAAATGTAGTACATTTACATAATGGAATACTACTCAGCTATTAAAAATGAGGACTTCATGAATTTTGCGGGCAAATGGACAGAACTAGAAAATATCCTGAATGAGGTAATCAAAGCACAAAAGGAAATGCATGGTATGTATTCATTCATAAGTGAATACTAGCCAAAAAGTTCAGAATACCCATGATACAAGTCATAGAACATATGAAGCTTAACAGGAAGGAAGGTTCAAGTGTTGATACTTCAATCCAACTTAGAAGGGGGAACAAAATAATCACAGGAGGCAGAGGGAGGGAGGGACCTGGGTTGGATAGGGTAGAGGGGTAGGGTAGGGTAAAATGGAGGTAGGATCAGGTGTCAGAGGAGACAGGAGAGAAGCCCATTATTCAGGATAATGGATATAAATATGCAGCAATGTGGTGTGGGGGGCCGAGAGAACCTCTATAAAGTCCAAGATACCAGGGATATTTGAGGTTCCCAGAAACCAATGGGAATGTCCTTACCTAAAATGTCCAACACTGGTGAGAAGGAGCCTAAAGAGACCACCTCCAATAGATAGTCATGGCCCCCAGTTGAGGCATGGGGCTACCCATTCATCTTCAACATTTTGACCCAGAATTTTTCCTGAATAAAGAAAACACAGTGACAAAAATTGAGCAGAGACTGAAGGAAAGACCATCCAGTTACCAGCCCAATTTGGGATCCATCCCATGCTTAGGCACCAAACCCTGACACTATTTCTGATGCCATGTTGTGCTTTTAGACAGGAGCCTAGCATGGCTGTCCTCTAAGAGGCTCTACCAGAAGATAACTGAGACAGATGCAAATACTTACAACCAATAACTGGACTGAACTCAGGGACCCTATGGAAGAGTTAGGGGAAAGAACCGAAGTGGATTGCAACCCCATAGGAAGAACAACAGTATAAACTACCCGGATCCCCCAGAGCTCCCAGAGACTAAGCCACCAACCAAAGAGCATACATGGTCTGGTGACTGCAAACACACACATTGTAAACCTCCAAGGCAGTAATACCTTTCACTGTGCTTTATTAAACCATTATAATTTCCCAGAAAATACTGTTACCATAGTAACATGAAAGCCAGTGTATTCAAAATTAAAACAACCTTCTTTTGCTATGCAGGATATTGATTTATGTTGTGTAGTATCACTCAGATTTAATTAGATGTGCTATGGCTTTCTTCATTCTGAGGACCTTGAATCTAAACAGCCACCAATATTTCACTTAACCCGAAGGGAGAGGTTTTTTATATAGCTCATTTATGTGCAATGTTTTCTGCTTTTTCCTATTCATATTAATCTAATTTACTTATAGTAAAGCCAGACTGAATACTGTGTGTGTGTGTGTGTGTGCATGTGCGTGTGCGTGTGTGTGTGTGTGTGTGTGTGTTTGTCACTTTCCTGTTAATCCTGGTTTCTTAGCTACTAGAACATTTTTCTGGATTCAACTTTCCCTCTAAATGCATTTCTTGTGCATGTGTGCAATAATTACTCTAAATCTCATTGATAAACTTCACTCCCTGAATGATATATATCCTCACCAGTTCATAATTCTACGGACATCTATTTTTATTTTTTCCCAAAACCAGTTTTTCCTTTCTTAATGTATCCATTGCAAACTTTATCACAGTACATACTAATTAACATCAATGGATTGCTTCATTATTGAAATGTCCCCTTCCTGTTTCTACTAGTACCGTTCAGGCTTGAAGGACAGAAGAACACTAGTTTTCAATCAAACATCCCCCTGCCGCAGACTTCTATCACACACCTATTAAGATCATTTAATGTTACAGAATTTTATGATGTATGAGTCATCTCTACTTTTTAGATGAAGAACTGAAAGCTCAGTAAATTTTACTGATAAGGAAATGTAAAACGCTCCTCCATGCAAGTGCTTTGGCAAATTACAAAGCCCCAAAACCTTTCTTGTTGGCTGAGAAGAATTCTGCTGTGTGACCTTTTCCAGGGTGATGTGAATATATGTCTATCTTCAGATATGGCTCTGAACCACTTCCACCCAAGTATTATTAAAAAAACTAGCGAGCTTATTGTGTTTACTTATTAGATGTGTAGGCAGAACATTATTTTTTCAGAAAAAAGAAAAAAGGTTGAGTCAAAGTTATTTGCAAGCACAAAAATACCCACTCTAGTATGGATTAACGGTCGCAAGAGCTGTGTCACTAGAAATTCCTTATAATTTGCAATCAGCTCAGCTACTCAGAGTCTCCCTTTCCCAGTAATTGTTCCCACTTATATACTTGGGAAAGGGACTTTGTAAATGTTGCAGCTTTCAAGAAGTTACTTCATCTCAACACTTTAGTTTACTTCATAGGTCTTGTATGTTTTATTCATTTCTTGTATCTTATGACTTTCCCTCTGAGATAATATTTCAATTCAGAGAAATCAGCTACACTATAACATTTTGCCCAGGTAAGATGGATAGAAGAGCCCTGTCCACATGCTCACACAGGTTGCTGGTCAAAGTTTTAGGAAAGGAAGACAGCACAGAACAAGGGAAGTCTGAAGTCTAGTGTATTATGAGGAGCAGGCCGGGACTTCTGGGAAAGAACGATACTGATTTAAGTGTCTTCTAGAGGTTAAAGCAAACAATCTTTTGGGTTTCCCTCCACAAGATATTTTTCTTAAGGAATTTAAAATGAAACAAAAAATTGCTTAGAGAGATACATGTCTGATGAAAAACTGTCAGATTAACACTGTTTGGCTGGCATGTGGGCAAGACCAATCAGCAAACCAGAACCTGGGAAGGCCAGAACTGCAGGGTGCTCCGTGGGTGACTAGTGTGGAAATCGTCTCTTCATCCTCTGCAGCACACTTATGTATCCCTGTTTTGTCAATTGCGCTTGGAGATTTGCTCGTGCAAAGAGCTGAGGAGCACCTGTCCACACCAGGCAAGTGAATCTAATATGCCATGAGGAAAGCTAGGTTCAGGTTATTTGTGGCTTCTAATAATGTTCATTAATGTGAAATATCACAGGGGGAGAGAAAATTGTTTCTGAGGACTCCTGTAAGGACCTGTACTATGGGCAAGAAATCCACCTGCCATCCATTTTTGCCCCCGCTTTTCTGGGCCTAAGAGACTTCTGGGAGTGTATAGCTTATACTGGTTTTGGACAGATTTTGTCCAAATCATTCCATTTTCTCTAACAGGCTACAGCATTATTGTGATTAATTTGACTATAATTGAATTATATTACAAGACTGACATTTGTCTTTGACTTTGGCAGGGAACTGGCCTTTTTGTCATTGTAACTGCCAGCCAGTCAGCCAGAGCTATGGTGCCAGACACAAATGCCAGGAAGCCTAATCAAATTGAGAGAGAGAGAGAGAGAGAGAGAGAGAGAGAGAGAGAGAGAGAGAGAGAGAGAGAGAGAGAGAGAGATTGCAAGTATGAACATGTATGCATATGAGTGAAAATCTCAATTATCATGTGAATTTTGTCTCTTTGATTTTCAAATGTTGAAATTGTAACTCAAAACATGAATTATAGCTGGAGACAAGGTGATTAAACAGGGTATTGAGTTAAACTGAGGTCCCAAGAGAAATTTCTGCTCCATATGTAGATGTCCTTTAAGACACTTCCATGAGACATTCTTAGGACACCACCACCATGATATTTAAACATTCCTTGTACTAGAATTTTGAGCCAAGTAAACTGTTTTCCTTTATAAATTTACCCACATTCAAGCAAGTTTTAGTAATATAAAACAGATTTTTCCCTACACTGGATCTACAGGGGAGAAGACCTGGCAGGCATAATGTCCCAGCTTTTACCACTGTCCATGGTACTAACTTCGAGATCTGACTTTATGCTGATAATGAATTTAGAGCAACACAGAACTCGAGAGGAACAACAGGTTCTTGAGTGGTTAAGAAGCAGGGAGGGAATCAGGGATGTGCAAAAGGAGCCAGACACATAAAGTGGTCCTGCCTTATATCAACTTGTTCACTCCAGAACTAGTTCCTACAAGAATGAACCCACTCCAGTGAAAAAGAATTAATTCAGGAGAATGCAGTCCCCCCAAAACCAATTACCTTCTGTTCATCACAATATAAATAGTTCCACCTTCTTACCATTGCCACACTGGGAAAATGTGCATGGACATTTAGGTAGCATACCAAGTCTAATCCACAGCAGGAGACCTCCAACTCTTAATAACTGCCTAACTCAATACTATGCATATTTTTCTGAACCTTAGTCAGCTTCTTTCTGTTACACTAATGCTTCATGAAGGTGTGATGGAGCAATGAACAACTACATGGAGAGGGTTTCTGAATCACACTTGTTGATTCTCTGTACTTTCTTGAGTTGCATAAGGATGATTATTCTTCCCCAAATACAGAGATGACAATTTAAAAGTGAACGTAGATTCAATAACTATGAAATCCAAATTAATGGGATTGTCTTTAAATAGCTTGTAATGAAATGAGGAAATAGAAGTCTCATTTAATCCTTATGGAAGACCTAAGATGAAGCTGCCATTCTGAGCTCCATTTCCAGACCAATGAGACTGAAGATTGTTTAATTCTCAAGGTCACAGCTACTGAGAATTGGAGTGAGACTGCAAGTTCTGACATGCCTGACACAAGTCTGTATTTCTGTAGCTCCCTCAGCCAATGGCTGACACAAAACTGTTAACTCTCAAGGAGTCCATATTTTTTTTTTCTTCCCTGAGAACCTTAGCTATGAGTAGGTGAGGTAGAGCCAAAGTTTTAACTGTAGTCTTTCTTACCTGAAGTTTCATGTGGTCACAGGATGTGAGAGGGGACAGAGAATTTTTTACTTCCTTTTCCTGTCTGGATCAGTGGATGGTGAAAGTGGTCATGGCTGAAAAATCATGTGAATATATGTCACATTCTTGCAGAGAGGACTTTGTAGAGAGATGATGTTATCTGCTGCCTCTGGCATTTCCTTTTGCTAAACTGTAACTGCACATATTAAATAAAAAGCTAGGCAGCACATTAGAAAGTTAGCTGTGCTATTTGCCATAATGACAATATTCTCTATGGTTCTGCTTTAGTCTGGCTTTTCAGCCAGTTCCTCTCTTAGAACAGACACTTGTATCCCTCTCAGCATCACGTCATGACCCTCATTGTGTAGGGATTAGGTTGTTAAATTCTTTAGATTCTATACAAGCACAACCTATCAAAGGCAAGCATAATGTCCATGCAATCACCTTTATCCAAGACCCCTTTTCTTTGATATTTATATGTAAAATGAAGTTGTGCAAATATTACCGTTTTATCCAGATTCAAGACTCTCATAATGACCAGAGGGTAGTGTTTAAAAGCACACCCCTCTTCCTCCACCTCTTCTATTCTTTGTATTTCTTCTTTTGAAATGGTTTTTAAAACTTAAAGGGAGAGGACTGTTGCTAAAGGACTGAAGGAGCTGAAGAGGTTTGTAAGTAACCCCATAGGAAGAACAACAATATCAACCAACGCCCCCCCCTCCCAGAGCTCCCAGGAACTAAACCACCAACAAAGGAGTACACATGGAGGGACCCATGGCTCCAGCCGCATATGTAGCAGAAGATATCCTTGTTGGACATCAATGGGAGGAGAGGCCCTTGGTCCTGAGAAGGCTCAATGCCTCAGTGTAGGGGAATTCGTGGGTGGGGAGGTGGGAGTGGGTGGGTGGGTAGGGGAATATCCTCATAGAAGCAGGCGGAGGGAAGATGGGACAAGGAGTTTCTGGGGGGAGGGGAACGGGGAAAGGGAATAACATTTGAAATATAAATAAAGAAAATGTCCAATTTTAAAAAAATGTTTCATTTAAGGCTCAGGCATTTATTCTCAGCACCTTTATGAAATTTGTCTCTCAGAACAACTAACTGCTGCCCACAAAAAGAGATATCTCTAACTAAAGATGAGAGCAGCTTAGGTCTATGGGTATAAACATAATGTGAAAACATGACCATTTAGCAAAACAACAATGGCAGGTTTTATTCAAGAACCTCAGATTCCCAACCATAGTCTTTTGTCCATTATTACAGTTTGATACACAACGTTCCCATGTGGGGAGAAAAGTTCAAATCCAATAGGAAGCTGCTACTCCATAATAGTCAGGCTATTAGTATAACCATGGCAGTGTTATGTCTCAGAGTTCAGAATTGTAGTATTTGGGGTTCAGTGATGTGGATTTTTTTCCAACAGCCTGAAGACACTATCATCTTTAGGTACTATAAAACTAGTCTATGCCTTTTTATAAACTTTGAGATTCTAAATTTTATTTGACTAAAGCCAATGACATACCAAGGATTCCACAAAATCACTAGGAAAATGTCTATTAGAATGTAGTCATTTCATTGTTAATATTTTCTCTCCTTAGGAAGGAGGACATGAAAAGTTGACACTGGTTAGCACCCACTTGTATACCATGCTCTTGATGATCTACCTAGACTACCCATTCCAATTCTACTTAGCCCATCTGCTTCTCTGCATGGTGATCTTTCAGCTAGATTTATTCTCTGCCTTGTCATATTTTCAGAATTTTTCAAACTACTTGTTCATTAATCTGTCCCGCACTTTAACATCACCATTAAAGGCATTATGTTAGACTTGCAGGATCATTACATAGTATGAGAAGACTGATAGGGGCCGAGCCTGTTAGGAACTCTCAGCCACCCTCCACAAAACCAATAAGAGAGATAAGTCTTCAGTGTAGACCTAAGCAGGGAGGGAATAGAGGAGGTATGAATCTGCAGTGCAAGGCTTTTTGTCTTTTAAATATGCACTGAGTGACTCATTAACCTTAGTTTAATAAAATTTAGAATCTCAAAGTTTATAAAAGTCATAGACACCTCTCATAGTGCCTGAAGGTTATAGTTCCTGCAGGCTAATGGGAGAGAAAACACATCAGTGGTTTCATACAAGTGCTGGACCCTGAATACTACAATTCTGATCTCCCAGACAGGATGTGCCCACTGATACAATAATGTCTTGACTGTTATGGAGCAACCACTTATTATTGGATTTAAAGCTTTTTCCAGAAAAGAGAATTGCATGCCTCATAAAACAGGCATAATTTTTTTTAATCAGTACCTAATGATATATCATAATATAAAGTCACAATAGGGATCTTAGCTCCAGCCAAGAGAACTCATCTTTTCAGTTTTCATATGTACATGTTCTTAAAGACAAGTGAGGATGGAAAGGAATTCCTGACGACCTTGTACAGTCATACACAAGGAAAAACCTTTTCAGCATTTTCAGCATTGTTACAGTTTTTAATGATACAACATATGTAAGCCCCACCTCCAATCACTGTATGTTCTACTTAGACTGATTTTGAAATATTCAAATCTTCAGATCTTCTTTAAAATAGGTAGTATCTCTTTTATAACACGTGGCTATGTTACCGATTTTTCATGTGCAAACCTCAAGGATTTATTTTTAAGGAATGAATTCTCTTTTCTTTTCTTTTCTTTTCTTTTCTTTTCTTTTCTTTTCTTTTTTTTTCCTTTTCTTTTCTTGATTTTGTCTTAATTTCTGCTACAAATTTTTACCTTTTTTTCAGTTTCCTTCTTAACTGCTATCATTTTCTCTGGTGTCAAAAACTAGTGATACACATTCTTCTTTTTTTCACCTTTTTTGTGAAATTCATACCATATACTTCAATTCCACTCATTCCCCATCTTTTCCTATGCATTATTTTTGTATCCTATCTTCTTGTTCTTCTCTATCGTGGAGATCATGTGACTTTGGACCGGTTACTGGCCATTTTACACACTGCAACAGTTCACAGTTGAGGTAGATGTTGGTGTGTGCCAACTCAAAGCCCTGGGGCTGGGCCTAGAAGGAAGCTTAGTTGGTCAGCCCTCCAGCTCTCCTGCATAGACACCACCATGGCAATTTCCACAGCACTGGCACGCTAGCTCACTCAATGCCAAAGATGTCAAGGGTCAGGGCTAGCTTTCCCAATCTTATGTGTTCGGGATTGGCTTACATCCATGCCACCAGAGCCAACTCTATTCTCCTGCTCAGTCCAGGTGTAGGGCCCACTTCCCTGAGTGCTGCAGCCAATGAAGGGCAGGGCCAGCTCTCCAGCTCTCATGAACTCTCAGCCACCTTCCCATCTGCTGCAGGTACCTAGGGATGAGGCAGGGAAAGAACATCTCTCCAGCCTCACCTTATTTATCATGGACAACTAAGTCAGGGTGAGTTGTCTCTATATCTCTGCAATGTAAGGATACTTACACAATTTCTAACACAATTTCCAATATAAATCATAGAAGAAAATATTTATCAATAAAATATACTGATTAAATTTTAAATTTACTTTTAATATCATTTATAATATCTTTAATATATAATATCTTTAATATCAATTATAATATCTATATATAATTATATATACAAATATACATGGAGACATATATGTATGTATAGTATATATTTGTATATATCACATGTTGTTTGCTTTCAGAATAACAATAATGCATCCTGTTAACACCTTTTCATCAGCAATATATGTAACAGAGTGCTTATTCAATTCGTAGCAGATGAGACCAAGCCCATCACTACAGAATCTCAAGTATCTTATTAATATCAAGAAAGACTAATATATAAAGTATGTACACTTTTTTTTGAGACAGGGTTTCTCTGTGTAGCCCTGGCTGTCCTGGAACTCACTCTGTAGACCAGGCTGGCCTCGAACTCAGAAATCCACCTGCCTCTGCCTCCCAAGTGCTGGGATTAAAGGCATGTGCCACCACCGTCCAGCATATGTACACTTAATAATGTATTATGAATACCTCAATATATATCAAAGAATACATATCACTGATCTAAAAAGACCATAAATGTATTCCCCACTGTATGAAAGAGAGAAATGATGAGTATACTTTTTGTAGGCATCATAAAATGTGTGGCAGTCTCTTAATTAGTATATACCCATCTTATATACCAGCAGAAGTGTTCATAAATGACTTGAAGACAAGGAAATCATGTTTCTTAAACTATTTTCCCTCCCATAGTTGGATAGTGTGGAGCAGAGAGGCTTGTGCAGTTTTGTGCCTATCTCATTTACCCATTACCCATTTACTGACGTTTCTTTCTCCACAACTTTTAGTAGAAAAATAAATCCTCATACCATCAATTAACATTTATATGCAAGAATAATGCCTCTATTATCTGGAATCCTACAATAGCTTTCTTAGTCCCGATGTTGATTTCTGTGAAATCTTAACTGATTTATTTTTCATAGAAATGCATGAAGATTAGTGTTTAAAATTTATTCAAACACTGGCATTTTCAGTCTTGCAAGCAAATGTTCAGTGGGAGGCAATCTTCAAGCACGTGCGCATGTGTGTGTGTGTGTGTGTGTGTGTGTGTGTGTGTGTGAGAGAGAGAGAGAGAGAGAGAGAGAGAGAGAGAGAGAGAGAGAGAGAGAGAGAGAGAAACAGAGACAGAGACACAGAGACACAGAGAGAGGTCAGACCCAGAGCTTTGTGCATGATATGACCTTGCTCTACCATCAAACTATACCCCCTAGGCTCTGGCAAGTTATTTTTTTTTAATAGAAGTCTTTTTTTTTTTTTGAGAATATCATAGACTATTCCAGCCATTCTGTTCCATCTGTCTGATGTCAGCAAAGCAGAGCAGGTGTAAATGGTAGAGTTCTGAGCTATTCAATTACATTTCATGCACCACTGACCCAAAGATTTCCCCTAAATCTTATCTGAGATGGAGGCAGATGTGCAAATATCAAAAACCATTCCCAAATTAAAGATGAAAACATATTGTGTATTGGTTAATATGGCCACAATATATGTAAATGGTAAAAACATGTTATCACTGTAGCAAGAACCATGATGTAAAAGGAGACACTGTGATTATGTATTCCCTATTTCTTTATTGTAACATCTATGGTCCCAGAAATAATAAAAGCACAGTATCAATTGTGTGATAGAAATTATGGGCTTCCTGCTATGTGCTAAGCACCAGTGCAGAGCTAATTGTTTGGACTGTGTCTACTCTTCCTTTTGCTAATCCACCACATCTTGCTAATTCAGCTGTGTCTGTGAGGGTCCGTGTAGACAGGTCAATTTGCAGCATTGAGGCTGATGGTACCAACGTCTAAGCTTCTGAATTACCAGCTGCACATCATTAGTTGATTGACTTAAACCGTCCTGTGAATCAACTAATTGAAACATGGACCCATGCAATTTGTGGATTATTAATTAATATTTAATCATTTGATTGGATACATATCATTGCATAAATCTGTTTTCTAAGTTATTTTGGATATGCAGGACTGGAACAGGAATAGGCAAAGAAAGTTACCCATAAATAATCTATCAATTCTATGGGCCCTGTGAGTAATGGAAATCTAAGTGTGCTTTTGGGGAAAAAATTTTCATAGTGGCCTTGAAGAGGCAAATCAAATTCCTCAACTGAAATTACACCCAGCTTCTGTTACTGAAAGGAAGGATGTCCAGATATATGACATGAGTAGTCACCTCTATACACATTGTCATTTAAAAGATTTAAAGAAGTTTGTTGTGAGGTTATATTTTCGAGCTATGTCATGGAAGCTATCTCCTTGACATTTTAACATCATGGCTGCCAAAATAACATCTGAAAGATTCTAACACTAGTTGACTTATCAATGTATATGAGAAAAATCACATGGGACTCCTTGAAGAACAGCAGGGAAATACGTCTTAATAGGAGTGAGCACATGACTGGTTCTCCAATATATTGAGTTGCCAGCCCTAGAAACATATGTAGTAGGCAAGACAGACAATGGTTGAATCCTAAAATCACAGTGCTAGAGAGGCAGGGACAGAGTGAGCTGAGTGAACAGACTCTGCATGTTGCATTTATATGTTTATTAGTGCTTATGTATATGTAATAAAATGTTTACAGAAGAGATTGTGAATTGGAGGAGGTGATGTTTTACATGGGAGAAATAGGAGGAATGAGAAGGAAGTAGACAATATTGCAACTTTATTTTACTTCAATAAAATGATTCCTTTTGCTGGAAAGATAATTCACTTGAATGAAGAGTATTAGCTAAAAAATCATACATTTGAAGATTATGCAGAATATTAGAGGTAAGTTAGTTTGATCATCCTTCACTGACTACTTGTTCCCAGTGCTCCTCCACAAACATGCAATATATATGTTCCCAGAATACTGAGTTTGTTGCTATCCAGTTCCATACTTAGGGTCATTATAAGGTCTCACATCATCCAATATTTCATTCTTCGTTTCTGCCTGGTTCTGTCAATTTGAAGAAATGTTGCTCTATCAGACTCAACTGACCTATAATAGAAGTCACAGCCATACAACGTCCATCAAGAAGTCTAGGTCTTCCCTTGCATCTCTTTTCCTCTTCACCTACCATGGATACTGACCATTCATGCTCGGGATCAGTGAGACATTGGCCATAATGTTTAACTCTGTGATGAATATTAACAAAGCTCTTCTGACTGACTTTGGAAAGATGCCCAAAATATAAATGGGAGCTGCAGAAGTCCTGCAGACTCTGTCAGTGCCTCCACTAGTGAATTTCTAGCTAGGCTGTGCCCCTATACAATCTTAATGATATCTGCAGAGCAGCAAGCCTGAAAATGCCAGAGTTCTCCATTTAAATCATTTTGAGCAAAACATGGATTATATGAGCATATCTGTTGCAACCTTCATGCCCAGTGGTAATTTTGCAAAATTACTGAAAATCTATTTCAGGGCAAACTTGGTATTTAAATTAGGTGGTTTTAATTAGCATCTTGACTGCATGCAGTCAACAGCAGGAAAAGAATGATGGGGAAAATTACATCAGCTTATTTTTGTTGTAGAAAAGTATAGAAGAGTAATACACAGCAAAAATAACTCAACATAATTTGAAGCAAGATGACATGCAATTTCTTGAAACCTCCACATAATCTGAACCAAAATGGCATGCAATATTTCTAAAAAAGCAGAATGATAAGCTTTTTATTCTATACATAACTTATACACTGAAAGACTCTGTTAAAATCTCCTTCTTACATTATTCATATAATTTTCATTCTTCTCCACAGACACTACTCTATTGGTCTAGTTATTCTAGCACAGATGCTAGCTGAATGTTTTATAGCAATCTCCCCAAGTATTACTGATGTTTGCCTATCCCTTAACCAGTCCTCACTTACAGTACTTGTAGGCCAGGTAACTATAACATTGGTCCCAAATGTTGCCTATGTCTTGAGTGCTACAATTCTATGAGGCCACAGGGGAAGAAAATAATATCATTTATGATTGACTTGTACCTAGGCATCATCTTGGGCAGTGAATGGTCTCATTAAAATTTCAAAGTAGCCCTATGAGATATATTCTCTTGTTCTATCCTATTTTATGCACCCCCTCCCCAAATCCGAAGACACAAGTCAGTGATGGTAAGAATAGAACTGGATTTGATGAGAAGCCAATTGTGGATGCAACTTAGAGTGATAAGTATATGCAAATTATTTTAAAAAGTGCAGCCATCTTGTGTGTCTATGTATGTGTGTGTGTGTATGTGTATATGTGTATGTGTGTGTGTATGTGCATGCTTATGTTTGTGTATATGAAGGCAATATGTCAGTATCAGGTATCATCATTTCCACCATTTGTGTGAGGTAGGGTTTTTCACTGACCTTGTAGCTTGCTTGTATGGCCAACAAACCGCAGCGATCACTCTGTCTCTGCCTCTCTAGCACTGTGAGTCTAGGATTCTACAGTTGTCTGTAAACTTGAACTCTGGTTCTCATGCTTGTGCGGCTGACTTAACCAACTGAAATCTCTTTCCAGCCTCTACAATCATTTTTGTTTCAACAACACAGACTCATTTATTTATATGCTAACAAGTGGGTTGTTTTTCCTAATCAAGCGTGTAATATTTTGTCTTTTTCTTTCATGAAATACATAAGGCCAGAAAACTAGAGTAAATGTCATAGGTAGGGGTTAAGTATGTAATTGTTCTGTAGACTCTAGGAAATCTTAAATATGTATAGTTCAATGCATCATTATTTCACAGGAGAAATATTTTTGCTGAATATATTTAAAGATATTTGTGTGATGTAGAATTTTAAAATAGTGATTGGGAATGGATGGTGAATAATTTCTTTTTGTTCGTTTTATCATGAAAATATTGTATAGCCACTTTCTGTAGTTATATCACAAAGCTGTTTGGGACATTCTACAGTTATGTAGCACATTTAAGCCCTTGCCTTCTTATTATAGGAAGAATTCTCAAATTCTCAGATTGGTTTAGCTACAATCTAAAATTCGACAATACAAAAATGAGGTTTTATCCATAATGGAAACTGTCTCTTGCTATACCCTAGAACTTGGCTTTGATGTCACTAGAGTAGAAGTGGCTACATGATTTGGAAAGGAACAGTCTTCCAAGGGCTTCACTAGGGTGTCACTGGCTCCTTGTCACTTTGTTGTGATGGTGCTTAGTGAACTCAATGACGTTTGGTATTACTACAATGCCAAAAGTGATTTCACAGATGTAGTGCTACACTCTTGTGCAACAGCTTGGTAAGTTCAAAGCCAACAATGGCAGCATTCAGAGTGATGACCCATTGCAGAGAGCAGCTGGAAGCATGGTCATTTGAGGAATAGTTAATGAAATGAAAATGTAATTGTGTCTTTGGGCACTTTGCCAACACATTCAACATTTGGGCAACTCCTAGAGGGAAACATACAGATCTCTATTTTTGCAGAAGAGACAGATTTTGCAAATATTAAATTCTAAAAGGGCACATAGCATACTGTAAAGACATTGGAATTTTATTTCAGATCTGTAACATCTAAACTAGGCACTAATATAGCTGCCATCTTCCCTTCAGGGTGAGATGCTTAACGTGTCTGAAACAATTTTACTCAAAAATGAGGATGATGGTGTCTGTCTGCTACACTGAAGAAAGATTAAAATAATGAAGGGTGTGGCATGTAGGAAACACACCAATATTAGGGAGGGTCACTCAGAGGACTAACAGAGGAGGTGTCCCCTTCCAGAGTGCCTAGTGGGAGCTCAGTGGGTAGACAAGCCTGTAAAATCCCAACACAGAAACTTCAGGAAGAATCAAAATAAAGATGTTTTCTCCACAGTCTGTTAAAGATTCACATGACAACAATAAAGGGCTTTCTATGAATCAACTCTGAAATCTGGACTGCTATTTCAGTCCAAATTTGAAGAAGTTGAAGATTGAAAGAAACCATGAAATGTTTGTATTTTATGTTTTAATATTACTTTCTGTAGACAATCTATTCCACTTTTTTTTCTTTTTTAAAAGGTAGAGTCTCACTCTAGAGCCCTGCCTTCCAGCCAAAGATCCTCCTGCCTCAGCCTCTTAAGGATACGAGATGGAGGTGATAGTCTGTTCTTAGCCCACATAAACTGATGCAACTTGAAAACACACATAATCCAGCCTGGTCAGTGGAAAATGGACATGGTGGGTAGGCATGTAAATTATAAAATGAAACATTGGCCAATGAGTAGAAACTGAAAGAGCTGTTGAGGTACTGCTGTGGCAAACTCACAGGGCCAGCAGCTCCCTGGTATACAGTACTGGAATGCTGTAAACTTCCTACCAAGAAGCTGCTGTAGTTGAAGATTATTTAGCTGTCTCTCAGTAGAGAGTTTATGCTGATTGGAGAAATGAAGACTGTAAAATTCATGTGTAATTTGCTGTACTCTATTCTAAGACTCACCTTTTCTACTATGATGCTATTAGACATCAGGACATATGAATCTGGACTAGAAGAGGGAGATCTGTCACTTGTTACTGTGGAATTGACAGAAACCTCAAGAATAGACTTGACAATGAATTTAGGAAATAGAATTAAACAGTTGAATGATTTTCTTAAGAGTGGCTTGGCTTCCTTCTTCTAGAGTTAAAGGAAAAGCAGTGACAGTCTAGTAGGAAGACGATTCACCAGCACAATTCTGAAAAACTCAGAGAGAGAGAGAGAGAGAGAGAGAGAGAATCAGAGTTCATACCCTATTCATCAGTTATAAATGAGGCAGAGGCCACTAGAAACCAAACAATGGTATTTAGATAGGAAAGGTGAAATCTCTGGTACCCAATATAAGAAATGGACCTATTTCAATGCACGTTTCAAAAACATACAGGACTTGAACTTGAATCCAGTCATAACTTAGAAAGAAGAGGAAAGTAGGAGGAACTGAAGTGGTTAAGATCAATCAAAGCAAATATTATTTTAGGAAGCAATGTCAAGGAAATAGATTCCATGTAAGCTTTTATGGACAAATGCGGAGGAAGTATCAGGAAAGATGGGTCTGTTCCTCACATTGTTCTTTTCTTTTAAAGAATAAGTAGCACGTTCCAAACTCCTGGTCAACAGGAAGAATGGCTGTGAGGTACTGTCAGGTATGGACTACTCACCTGAACTGATGACAGAGCTCCGGTCTGTTGACCTTTTCCCTCCTGGAATTTCAGTGAAATATTTTCTGGTAACAAGTTGTTAAATAACTAACTTTATAGTTAATTTCCACAAGTTAGAATTTTCTTTTGCTCATTAAAACCCTTCTAATCCATAATCCTTTAAGTTTAAATTCTTTAAATACACACACTGATCGATTATCTTACTTCCGTTTTTCAACAGTGAGGTTTGTTACCATCACTCTGATGATTCACAAGTTCTCTCTCTCTCTCTCTCTCTCTCTCTCTCTCTCTCTCTCTCTCTCTCTCTCTCTCTTTCTCTCTCTCATGCACATACATGTGCATTGCAAGATTTCAGACATGCCACAATATGTAACTGAAAGTCAGTGGTTTACTGGGTTTTAATCAAACTTAGGTCATCAACTTCAGATGTAAACACCTTTAGCCTCATCCCTCTGTTCTGTCGCATTTTTAAAAATGCATTCTTGCTAACCAAGAAATTTTATCTTTAAATTATATTTTGTGGTAGAGTCATGGGGCATAAATGTAGTTAGGGGTTTTATTTATAGCACTGAGATGAGTCTTCCATTTGTATTCAGATAAGCAAATGCAAAGTCTGACTTTTCAGCACTTCTCTGAGGCAGGGTCTGTTAGTTACTATAACCTTTGTTTCAGGAAAGGTCTAAGAATTAGTCATTAATCTGTCTCCTGAGAAAAAGAACATAGAGTATTTTGCAGAAAGCTGCTAATTAATCCTCCCCACTCACTGGCAAGACAGGGAGTTGGAAATGTCTCCAGTGCTGTGTTGACTGGGAAATGTTGCTAATCGATGTGACAGGCACCATGTCCAATTCTGCAGATGTGAAAGTGCCCTCCTGCTAGATGATTACGGCTGCTTGTCAAAATGGCCCAGCTGCCTCCATAGGGTTTCTGGAAGGCTCTGGGAGTTTGCATCTGTTCTTCTTAGTGTCTGTTGTAAGCACATGGGAGCCTCTGGTTCCAGGTAGAGTGTCTACTCTGTACTATATGAGTTCTGTAGTCACATGATGGAATTTACCTTTCTTTGAGATGATGTTGCAAAATGCTGTGTCCAAATTTTCCTCAGGTTGACTCTCATTGGATTGAGCAAAAGCCTCTGTTTGGTTCTTTATAATAACTCATATCTTCTATTCCAAAATTTCAAAAAATATAATAGGCCTGTGAAAGTCTTATAGAGTTAATGCTTATTTAGATATTGCTACCTTCTTTCTTTCTTTTTTCTTATTAACTATTATTTTGATTTAATTTTACCTTTACTGAAAAGTTACCACCATAGAGGAGCTGACGAAATGGAGCTCAAAGGTAAAGTGATTGGCTTGAAACCATCTAGATCTAGACTCGAACCCCACAACTGAATAAAATGGTACATCCTTGTAATTCCAGCACTGAGAAGCCAACCTAGCCTACTCGGTAAGTTTCAGACCAGTGAGAGAGTCTGTCTCTCAGTAGAGAGACAGTCTCCAAATAGACAGAGAGAAACAATGAGAAGTTGGCAGGATATGAGCAGTAACAGCTCATGCATACCAACACACACACATACACACACACTCACACATGACTCTCACATTAACATGGCTCACACTCAACTATTGATAACATTACCTTATTGCTTTACAGTTTCCTGGGTATCTAGCAACCAGTGAGTCGGTCACTGTAAATCTTTTTTTCCCTGATCTGTAAATTGTCCATTGTGCATGTATGTCAAGGTATTCCATCTCCCAGCTGCCGTCAGCATAGAGCAGGTAGTAGCAGCTTAAAGAATGAAGATGTCCCTGGATACATCACCTCCCAGCACATCATCTACCCTGGGGCTACTGTTGTCTGGACTTGGAGATATGTTCTGCTCTTGTTAGTTAGGTAAGTTTCCCAGAGGCTTTCTCTGAGGTACCTGCTGTTCTTAAGTGAGTCACCACTTTGTGTTTGTTTTCCCCGGAAGGCTCCTTATTAGGTTCCATTCCTTCCTCAGATCACATTTTCAGTTCCTGAGAACAATTACTTATGCCTCAAAAGTCAGCAAAGTATCCAGTTTGGGGACATTCTCTGAACATATACCCTGCATCATGCACACATATTTATTATAGCCATGCATAGTTTTGCATTTGTACGTGCACGGAGACAACAACAGCAGAACAGAAGCTGCAGCTCTCATCGTTCATCATGAAGTTTTCCACAAGTGTGTTTGAAGAGTAACTAGAGCTACTTTAGAGCAGGACAGATGTACTCAAATGGAGAGAGGGATCAGAGCTAGGATTTACAGTGTGAGGTTAGAACTGTGGTGATTGTTCTGTTCTCATGGGTTACATAAATATGTGTAGTTGTAATGTATGCAAAATGCGGCATATGCATGCCTTCTGCCAACTGAGGGAATCTGGGAAAGATATCCCTTCAGATCCTACCTTCTATATCCCATTCTTCTCCAATGGAAACAAGGGTGCTTTGAAGAAATGGTTGCTTCAAGTGAAAATATAATGAATCATAAGAAATTGTGTTGGAAAGCAAGGAGAATTTCAAGCAATGAAGATTCAGCATGTGAGCAAGATGAAGACATTTTCTGAGTGTAGCTTAACTCATGTGCATAATTAATTATCCTCGCTTGTTATCCATGTGCGGTCGTAGTGGCTCCTCATACTTAAATGAAATTCCACTGTATGTGCATGCCTCATTTTCATTCTTCATTTCTCCATCAATAGACAGGTGGTTTCATTAGTCAGCTACTATTAGATTACCATGATAGACATGAGAGGCAGTTGTCTCTTTGATATATTGATTTCGTTTCCTTCTAGAATATACCTAGAGAAAGGACTCTGGATTATATGTTAATTCTATTTTGGAAATATCTTTGGAAACATTGGTTTACCTATCCCATTATGGATGCAGCAATCTAGATTTCCATAGAGGTTCTATTTTCTTAAGTCATCAATGAATGCTAACACTTTATCACTTTTGAGATAGAGAAAAAAAAAAGAAGAGGTAAGCATAGGTCTAAGGCTATTAAGTATCTGACGGTCAGCATAAATAAGTCTCAGAGTCAAATGTAAACTGACTTTAGTTGATAATGAAATGTTTCAGGACTCTTGCTAAATGAATCAATTTCTACTTCCCCCTACTCCTGACAGACTTGTGGGTGCCTGTAAGAGATAATGAACAAATTGATTTCATTATAGTACTCATTTTAATATACATCTCAGAGTATCCCATTCTATATATTAAATATGCATGGTGGTTTTAAATGATAGAATACATTATACACACAGCCTGAGGAAAAGGGAATAATTTGGGACAAAGTGAGTGAGATTAACTAAATATTATGATAAAAGGTGACAATCACAAATTGGGTTCATTGAATAAAATGAGAAAAAATAAATTGCGATATATGGAATACTTAAATCTCATTCAGACCCATTTGTCACTGAAGACATTATTGGAACAATTGCTGACATGTTTGGTTCATGCTGACTATGCGATGGCTTTGTAGCAAAGCTGATTTCCTAGTTGTCATTGTTGTGTTATGATTATGCAGGAAAGTGTCATTTTCTGTAAGAAATACAGCCAATATTTATATGTGGGAAATACTTCTCTGTGGGAAGTTAGCAGAACATCAAATCAGTAATTTACTCCCAAAGAGCTCAGGCAGTGTATTTCTTGTACTCTAGTAGCAACTGTTCTGAGTACGTTTAGGGTTTTTGTTTGTTTGTTTGTTTTGTTTTGTTTTGTTTGTTTGTTTTTAAAAAAACCAGATTAGAGAAGAAAGAGGGACGGGAGACAGTGCTGAATGTAGTGTGAGGATCACATGCAAGTGTCCTTCCTAGGCGAAAGGCTCTGGTTCCAGAGGCTGCTGCTGTGCTTTGTTAAGGTAATAGAAGTAACACAGCTATTTGCCATGTTGTGTTCAAAGGTGAAATTAATTGTTGTCTGTGCATTATATTTAGTCTAGACATGTGCAATTCACTTAAATCCAATGCAATTAACTAGAAACAACGTTGGAGTTTGTGTTTTAATATAATTATTCTTGTTAAAAAAAAAAAAACCCAGCATATTACACTCTTTCCCTAGAGGCATTTTGGTTACCTTTAAATTGTTCACTATTAATTATGAGCACAGCTTTGCCTCTGCTCAGTTTGGCATGAAGACTGAAATGAATGATGACTAATGCCCCAGGTAGCATTCTGAAATGATGGCTTAGCCTAGGCCTCAGCCATTTCTGTGGGTGATTTCTTGCCAGACATCTGAGATCTGAAGAGCATCCAAAAATTGAAAAGGATACAGAATTGGAGTAAAAAAAGTCTATTACATAAATTGTACCTTGGTGCTCATTTCAGAGTAAAATCTCATTTTTCTATTGTTTAATTTAAAGAGTGAAGGTGTGGAAAGAGGGACTTATGAAACTCAGCATGGTTTCCAACTGCCTATGATCATGAGGATAGACTTGAACTTTGGATCCTCCTCTATCTACTTCCTAAGCACTCAGCTTTGTGCCACCATCTCCAGTTTATGCAGGGCTAGAGACCAGAGCTATAGGTTTGATCATGCTCTGAGAGCACTATCCCACTGACCTAATCTTGACTCTACCAAAGTGAAACCATCTATTTTGAAACATGCCATCACATTGGTTGGTTCTACAGGAAACAATCAAACTGAATAACTTGTCACCTAGCGTCCCTTCATCTGTGGACTTGACTCTGAGCACAGATGGCTGTGGCTCGCTAAAATAAAATAAAAACAAGGAAGGAATGAAGGAAGGAGAGAAAATGGAAGGAATAAAAAAGGAAAGACTGAAAAGAAATATGTTTCTCAGAGGTTTTCAAGCTGTAGAGCGAAGATAAAGATGGCAGCAGAGTCAGTGTCTACTGGTGACAGCATAGAGACAGTCTTTCTGTATCCTCACATGAGCATCTTTACATAAAGGTGCAAATTCCATTGGAGATAGTGAAGCCCTGTAGGCTGCTCACTGGCTTAAGCACCACCTCTCAATACTGCTATCTTCTCTCTTAGGTTTTAACATGCGAGCGGAGAGGTGGGAGTCAAACATTCAGACCATGGCATACAGTGACCCATCTAAGAAGCCCTTCTACTGAAGGTTCAGCCAGTTTTCCCCAAAGCTGACTAGTCAGAAGCACTATATAAAACTAAGAAGATGTTTCTTGAAGGATGTTCAGATAACTATGTTTCTTTCAGTTTTTGTTTAAGGTTGCCAGAATTAAAGACTCTTTTAATATATCTATTTAACACCTAGGGGCTATCCTCACTGGATATCAGCATCAAAATGCCTCTTCGCCCCCTTTAGACTTTTCTCAACTGTAAAAGTTTGATGAGAATGACTGAGAGAGACCTGACAATTTTATTCAGTGGATGACACACTTTTGGTTACTAAATATTAAAGCTATATCCACTTAAGCTTCATTTGTAGAAAATAAGTCAAATGCTAGAGTCCATGATAATTGTGATGGTTTGTATATGGTTGGTCCAGGGAGCGGCAGTATTAGAGGGTGTGACCCTGTTGGAGTAGGTGTGGCCTATTGGAGTATGTGTGTCACTGTGGGCATGGGCTTTGTCCTAGCTTTCTGGAAGCCAATATTCTGCGAGTAGTCCTCAGATGAAGATATACAACACTCAGCTCTACTTGCATCCCATGCCTGCCTGGGTGCTGCCATGTTCCTGGCTTGATGATAATGGACTAAACCTCTGAACCTGTAAGCCAGGCCCAATTAAATGTTGTCCATATAAGAGTTGCCTTGGTCATGATGTCTGTTCACAGCAGTAAAACCCTAGCTAAGACAATAATGTTTCTTAAGATTACATATTGAGTCCTACTAATGTCTTAATCTAAACTCAAAGTTAGCACTATGTTGCAGCACCTTATCCTGGGGATGAAAGTGAACCTTTAGCTCATCTTTGTATCTAGAATCTATCGTACCAGTAGTACATATAGCAGAAACTGTACCTGAAGATGGATGTACTAATGTATTTGCAAAATGCTTTCAAAAAAACAAATGCAATAAATGTGTTAAGTATAATTATGAAATGATAACAGAATCATTTAGACTAGTTATTTCAAAGCTCTTTATTAAACATGACTGGGTATTATGTTCATTAATTCATTAAGCTTCATTTCAATTGCTAGATAAATAAAATGCATTATTAATATGTCATAAGCTAAGTGGAATAATGCAACACAGGCCTATTATTTTTAAAGTGTCTTGCAAATATTAACTAATTCATGTACAATGTTCTTTTGATAATAGCTTATATGATTTAATAATAATTGGAATAGTAATTTGTTATAGTTCCTTTCTATGATATATGAACACTTTAAATTTACATTATTTTTAACATTAGGTTATATATGCTTAAATTAAAATATAGATTCATATAAATATATACATAAATGTCTGCTAATCATTAAGCTACTGAAAACAATCTATGTTTATATTATGAAATTATTGAATTAGTTCTTTTGGGCTTGTACTTGAGCACTTATGTATGTGTGTATGTATGAATATATATGTATGGGTTTTTAAAAATTGATAATACTAATGGATCAGCTTGAAAAATTCCTAGCAAAATCATAAACCAAATGCTGGACAAAATGAGTCTTTATAATAATAACAATTTTAGTAGATGAAAATACATTAAATATTTTTCAAGTATGAATACTTAGTAATGCAAAGAAAAGGAAACCTTACTATTTATCTTTGTAATGTGCTTGTGAATCAATTTATTTTTTAAAACCATCTAAGAGATGGACAGATGAACCAAACATTTATCTCACAGTTTATCTCATCTACCAAGCTAAAGATGCAATAGTATCTTAGAGAAATCCCTGACTCACAAGCAAGAGAGAAGTGATTTAATCTGGAGTACAAATAGATTCCAAATGCCAAAAGAATAAAGTCAAGAGTATTGATTATTAACAGATGTTTGCATCAAAAAAAGGAAAATAAAACCAAATACAGCAGATTCCCTGTTAGTGCATGGAAACATATGTCTCGTGACTGATGGAGAAGCTATGAGAATTTCTCTACCCAAGTTCTAGAGTCAACTACTATTTGATGGAAACTATAGACTGTGGAGAGACATAATAGATGGTCTCATGGGTGCAACTAGAGAAAATAAGAGTGCAAGGAATTCTACAGGGAAGGAAAATACATTTTCTGCCAATTGTATCAGAGACAAGGAGGGAAAACGCAAATGCTAAAGAGCAACAGAAACTTAGAGTAGCCTTTTAGCCAGCTGCAACGTGTGAACTTCTATTAAATCAAAGTTTAAAAACATGTTAAAGTTAATGTTTAAGAAAACATATAAAAAATAGAGACAGTATTTCATTAGATTAGAAATACTGCTAATTTTAGGTAATAAAGTTTTTTGTGTTCATGTGTGTGACATCACACATATTTAAAAGAACATTTGCTGGGTACAGCAAAGTTCTGAGGAATGCGTATGGAAGACTTGAGAGGAAGGGGGTGAGAGCCAACCATTCCTGAACTCTGTCTGCCTTTATATGTTAGCCATATATATTATACAATGTTGAAATGTGTATGAGTACCCTAAATTGGGTTTCTTACAACAAAATTATCTTTGAAGTATCTTAGGGCATAAAGGGCAGGTTGTTGCTTTTTTTTAATTAATTGAGCCACATGGTCTGAAGCCTATGAACCATCATCATCCTAGAAAGGATCAGACTTTTTGAAGAAATGGTTTGTTGCAATTTCATTGTTTTTTTTTTTTTTCTCAAATGCCAGCAATTTCCAAATACGGACTCTTCAATAACTTATCCTTTTCTATTATTGTGAAATTATCCAGTTACTACATTCATGTCCAAAAGGGCATTCTTCAGTTCTCCAGGATGGCCTAATCCAAATGCAAATAATTTGTTATTTGTTCACTGTTGTCTTAGGGTTTTACTGCTATGAACAGACACCATTTTGGGGGGCTGGCTTACAGGTTCAGAGCTCCAGTCTATTCTCATCAAGGTGGGGGTACAGCAGCTTCCAAGGAGGCATGGTGCAGGAAGAGTCCAGAAGTGAGGATAAGAACATATGTGCCTTACACAAACGCCCTCTTTTCTTACCTATCCCTTACTGTGTCTCTGTCTCTGTCTCTCTCTGTCTCTCTCTCTCTCTTATACACACACACACACACACACACACAGAGAGAGAGAGAGAGAGAGAGAGAGAGAGAGAGAGAGAGAGAGAAATTCCCAAAAGTGCTCAGCAACTGACTACTTTAAAAAGCATTGAGATGTCAGACTGGAACCCCTGTACATATGCCCTGTTTTCCTGTATCAGCTGTGATAAATCCTCTATCTTTTGTCAGTCTTCATAGCAATAAATCTTCCAGTCACATGCATTGTTTCACTGTCAACATTTGCGGAGCAAATACAAGATTATTCTTCAGAGGTGAGGATAAGAACATATCATATCCCTTCCATAAACATCATGCCCTCTTGTTTACAGTCATCTCCCCTTTCAGAGATACTTGACTCTAATCCCTTATCATTTCTGTGATCCAAACATGAACTCCAATGTGTTTTCTATTTTTATTTTTTATTGCTTTTGGCTTTCTTCCTTACATGTAAGGATTTTACATTTTTAAGATGTTTACTTACTATTAAGTATCACAACTTCCAAACCATTGATAAAGTTTTTCATTTTATTTTATTCGTAAAGACTGATGCTTCCCTCTCTAATTTACCTTTGTTTTAGATGTATTTTTAGCTGGTGGATATATTTCCAGAATATAAATAAAGAAATAAAGAAGGAAAGAAAGAAAGAAAGCTAACAGTACAACTCTCAACTTACCAAAGATTTCATTTTATTTCCTAATAAAGAAACTAGCTAGAACTTACAATCCATTTGAAGAACACTGTAAAGAACAAGGGTATTCATTAGGAATGCTAATGTAAATGTGTAAACACAGTCAAGCTGTATTGTCCACGTTGGGAGAGGAAGATCAATTGAACCTCTACCAGCTAGGACAAAATGTGCAGTCCCTGAATGGGAATTATTTCACATTACCATTCACTATTTGCAATGCAGCAAGGTGTAAAGTGATTTCCACAGGTTTGGCTATCAGAGACTGTGCTCCAGTAAAACAGTTTGTATGCTGAATTGTTTACCCCCTATAGCCCAAGCAGGGATAAAGACATGATTAAATGTGCCACCAATGTTAAACAAACCTTACCGCTTCCATTTCCCCAGTGAACTCTGTTAGACGATATTAAGTCTGGATGCTTGCTCTTAGTGCAAAATAATTTACCTTAAAGTTTTAGGAGAGACTGTAGATCTTAGGGCAGAAGTTCCCTGAGTTTACCATTTCAGTGCTAAGAACTTTCTTTTCTTTTTCTTCTTCAGTCTTAATAGTTCATATATGCATCTATATTATGAATGTATGTCTCTGATACAGGGACTTCTATATCTCAGGCTGTTGTGTATCTCACCATGTAGTTTAGAGTTGACATTGGGACTCTGGTCCTCATAGTTCTCCCTCCCAAGTTTGGAAATACAAGACTGTGCCACCACATCCTGCTCTTTTGCAATGTTTTAATAAGTCAGATTCAAAAAGACCAAGACAGCATCTAGGAAGCACTTCCAAATTTTATACATCCTTAAGTATTATAAAAATGCAGATTAAAATTATTTTAATATTTCACCTTACCCCAGTCAAAATGGTCATTATTAAAAATACAAGTGACACCAAATGCTGATAGGGACATGGGGAAATGGGAAGCCTTATACACTGTGGTACATGGTTGGTGGTGAGAATGTAAAACTACTGCAGTCATTCTGTAAATCAATCTGAAGTTTTCTCAAAAAAAAGGAGAAATAAAATATTGTAGGATATAGCGAGGTCACACCTGGAAATATACAAAAATGACTCTATATCATTATTAATATACCTTCACATCCATGTTCATTGATACTTTAGTCAAAATCGTTAAGAAATGGTCTCAGCCTAGATATCCATTAACTGATGTAAACAAAAATAAAGTGTGGTACTTATACACAACAGAATTCGACTGTCCTATAAAGAAAATATGAATTAGTATATAAATTAATGTGAATGTAAACAGGTATTTAAAAAGTCCCATGGAAACCTACCATCTTGTAATACAATTAAAAAATATAACAGATTAGAGGAAGACATTATACATGGCTAGATAACACCATCCCAGAAGCAGTGGATCATTAAACAAAATTCCCAGTGCCAGTTGTGGAGAACCTCAACAGGAAGTTGTTGGTCAGGGAAGTCCCAGAAGCCACCTAAACAATAAAGGGTCTTGTCAGTTTTCTTGATTGCTCTCCAGAGCAATGTAATAAAAACCCTGTTGCTGAAGACTACACATAGCTCAGAGGTAAGATATAAGGAAAACAAACTGGAATTAAGCTGGCAACTTTCTTCTGGTCACGTAGCTTTCAGGGTATTAGAATGCATTAGAGCAGAAAGGGCATCAGAAATATTGCCTAGCTGTGAACCCTATAAACCAACCTGCCAAGAAAATGTGCTCACTTTTGCCACAGTATCATGATTGTTATAGGTGTGGTCAGCCCATGACTTTAGGCTTTCCTCACTTCCAGAGTATAATCAGAGTAGGCTTCCAGAGTATAATCATGCCTGACACAGTAAAACTAGTTAACAGTCCCTGCCTAAGGATGGCATGGCCTGAAGGGGGAAATTTACTACTTTTGTTTAGTAAAATTGACATAGCATCAAACTGTCTTCTAAATATCCAGTTTATACCCATAGACAAACCTACTCTTATAGTCTTAATCAGAGAAGGCTCACTTTGCAGTGAACAATGGAGAACACAGAGAATTATAGCTGCTGAAGTTGTGGAGCATAAGTGAAAGCTGAGGCTACAGACGTACACAAAACATTTTTACTACCTTTTTTAAAATTTGGAATAAATTGTGAAACACTGAGGTGGAGGAAACATAATAGCCGAAGACAGTAACATGGGCCGTGAAATGCTGTCCTCTAGGCAAGACTCAGCTATTGCAATTATAAACTGATAGCGGCTATGGTCACTTGTGCAAACCTTTCACAAGACTGGTCCTGTCTACAGTCAGACGTAAATGGCAGAAGATTCATGATACCCTCTCACTTAATGTTGAACTACTGGCTATATTTTAGATTCTGGTGGAAGGGGTGTCATTGTCTTCTGATATGTATTCACTGTTCAGCCCACCAGGCTCTATTGTATAATTCCACAGAATCACACACAGCCCCAATGAACCACAATGGCACACAACAGAACATCCCAGAAGGTAAGAAATAGACTAGTCTGGAGCATCAGGAATAGACAGGAATGGAGAAGAGGAAGTGTTAGAGAAAGTGACTGTTTCAATAAACACTATGTATTGCGCATATGTATCAAAGAAAATATTTAATTTAAACTATATTTAATAATCTAAAAGAAGGAATAACTAAGGAAGGAAAAGGGACTAAAGAAAAGAAGGAAGCTCCTAACAAGAAAACCAGTTATTGCTTAACTCACAAGGGTTTTTCTAGACTTATGACCAAGAACTCTCTTTGTCCTTGGGGTACTTTTCCTGCATCCCATGAAAACAATATAGAAGTGTCTGATATCAGGTACTAAGGGGAATATCTTACCTATGCAATATTCTCAACAATTACATAATTACTGAAAAATTACTTAAGGTCTATTATTCCCAGGAAATACTTCCTCTCGCAACATCTTCTATTAGGTGGGAGATCACCTGATAAACAAGATCAATGCATCATAGAATTTCTTATTCTGGGTAGGTCCACATGAAAGCCACTGTCATGAGTAATCATATTTATTAGTCTTACAAGGATATTAGCTGACTGGTCCTGTGACCTGTTATCTGTTTAGTCTGCCCTGGTACCTCTATCATGTTGCTCCAAAGTTGATTTGTAAACTCCTTCACTCTCACCCATGACCATTATCTACTGCTGTTATACATGCAATTTTTCTCTGATTTCTAGTGAACAAATCCATGGCATGTGAGCACGGGTGTGTACATGCGCATGTGTGCATACACAAACACATAAACACACAGAGAGTGAGACAGACAGGCAGACAGAGAAACAGAGACAGAGACAGAGACAGAGAAAGACAGAGAGAGACACACACACACATACACACAGAGGGGGGGAGAGAGAGAGAGACAGAGAGAGAGACAGAGAGAGAGAGACAGAGAGAGAGACAGAGAGAGAGACAGAGAGAGAGACAGAGAGAGAGAGACAGAGAGAGAGACAGAGAGAGAGAGAGAGAGATTTACATGACTTGTATCTTCTGCATATACTGAGGTAGATTTTTAATCCTTTACTGTTACGTGTGAACAAAGATAAAACCGTCTTTTGTATTAGTAGCTGCTTTGAATTCATTAATGGTTTTCCAAATCCCTTTCTTTGGCATTTCTCCCTTTCTCATGAGAATTACTTCCTTAAATTTTAGTACCTACATATACAAGCTAACATGTTCCATCAAAATATAGTTTAAAAATATTTAAATGGCTGGAATGATAGTTCAATGGCTAAGAGCACTTGTTGCACTTCCAGAAGCACCCAGTTTGATTTTCACACAGCAGCTCACATCCATTAGTACCTCGAGTTCTAGAAGTTCAGGCCTTCTTCTGACTCCTGTGGGCACTGAACATACACTGAACAGATGTGTACCCTAAGCCGCACATGCATACCCTTAAAATTAAATAAGAAAACATTTCTTTAAAAATAAAACAAATAAATAAGTTGCGAAGAAATTCTGTAAAATCAAGGTTTAAGGTCAACAATTTGGCTGTAATAGGAAAGAGCAATATTAAAGCTCTGTCTGTACGGTAGTTCCCACTCATTTTTCATTTATTCAAATACAAAAGGATGGGAGATTTCTCAAGGTTCATGATATTCCAAGTTCTAGGAATGTAGGGCCAAGTAAAGTTCAAGATCACCATTTATCAATGGTAGTTTATCCTCATTTTCTTTCTATAAATACATTACAGCATATCTCTCAACCAGTCAAGCAAATAACAAATGTGATTTAACTTTCTATTATAGTGAGTCACAATATCAAAAACAGGACAGCTGAATAAGGGAGAAAAGACTGATCTTACACAGTGGTGAGTAGCAAAACAGTAAAGCGAGTCTGGTTCAAGTAGAGCTTAATTTTCTTAGAACAAAAGCAAGAGACTATTCGCTGCTGGGAAGAATTGACAGTGGGTCATAGAAGGACACTGAGTATGTGTGGTGGTTGGTTTTGGCACTAAGAATCGTCCATTCATAGGACCAGGTTATCTGGATGCTGTAATCATTGCTTATTTCTGAGGCAACACAAAAGTATTCACCTTTTTACTGAAAAGTAAAGGGGAATATCAAGGCGGGAAAATGGGGATGGGTGGACGGGGGGTTTGGTGGGAGGTGGAATTCCCTCCTAGAGGCGGGTTGGGGAGGGGATGGGGGGTATACAAAGAGGAGACTCAGAAAAGGGGAAACATTGGAAATGTATATAAAGTATCAAAAATAAAAAAGGAGGAAAAAATAAAAAATAAAAAAATAAAAACAACAACAACAAAAAAAAAAGTATTCACCTCTACCTGAAGAGTACAAATTCAAAGTGTCCAGACGTTAGGCTCCTAACTTCCTATCAGGACTGAAAGAGATACAGGTCTCCCCTTACTTCATTCCACACATATAGACTGACGTTTTTTGTTCTAGAATTATTTATTTATTTTATTTATATGAAAACACTGTAGTGGCTCTCTTCAGACACAGCAGAAGAGGGTATCAAATTCCATTAAAGATGGTTATGAGCCACTATGTGGTTGATAGGAATTGAACTCAGTATCTCTGGAAGACCAGTCAGAGGTTAACTGCTGAGCCATCTCTGCAGACGAAGTACACAATCTTTAACAAGATTTGTATCTAAAAGGACAGGAAAGTGATCTGTAATTGCAGCTGTAAGCTGTTACAAGCCATAGAAAAGTTTAGTAGAATCTTGGTACGTCTTAAGTTGGATGGATTGGTTATTGTTGAGAGTTTTTTATAGTTCCTGAAAGCAACACTTTCTTAAAACCACCCACATGCGGCCTAGTTGTTGCCATGGACATTTTCAGTGAAAGAATTTCTCTGCGGTAGCTTACATTCATTTAAGCTTCTCAAGAACTGAACATAGCTAAATCCAGGAATTCTCAGGAAATTTTATTTTGTTTAATCAGGTCAAATGGTCAATGAGACCAGGTGACAGGTTATGACTACCTGGTATAGAGGATACTAGTCCCAAAAGTGTGTGACCCTGTTCACAAAACGTGTGTGTGTATTTTGTGTCTGTTTGATGAGTGTATTGCTTTATAAGTCCTGTAGCATATTTCTCACTCTTTGTCTTTTGTAATTACAAAAAGAACCTATATTTTAGGAGTTGGACTTGCCTGCTATTCATTAACCAGAATATAGGCCCTGAACATTTCTTGCAGCTTCCAGCTTCCCTTACATAGTTATTAACACTTTAAAAACATATTCTATGCTTAAATGTGCTGGCTTTTGATTTATAGCATAATCTAAGAATGTGGTTTTTTTCAGGGACTACAAAAACAAAACCCACAAACAAACACCAAGAACTAACAGTTGTCTGTCTGTCCTCTACTACATTGCCATGAAGAACTCAGGTCTTGTAAAAGTAGTCACAAGAGTGACTCTTACTCCTTGTTGATAAAGTGATTCACACATTCTGTGAGCCATTAGATGTAATTTCAAAACTCAAGTATTGCTTTACATTTTTATCAAAGGGATACTGCAGCAGCCAAAATTTTTGTCTAGAAAGCAAGGCACATAGAAAACCAAGGCAAGTGGGCTATGTTATTTGTGCCATTTAGAGGGTTGTGAAATGGAACTACGTACACCATTTTTTCCCCCAGAGCTTTCACAGAATGCGATTTTAGATGACAGTACATCATGATGGAAGCTAGGATACGATCCCCTTCTCTCTTAAGGGAAGGTTAGAGGACGTCTATTGAGTGAGAGATTTAGAAAGCATTTTATTATTCTCAAGCATTTTATCTCTCACTGCAGGCTTTTTGGAAGGTAGTTAAGTCTCCATGCAAACCATTTTAAAATGAAGAGAATTGGTGTGCTGGCCAGCAGAGAATATAACTTAGAGTTTGTCTCCCAATAAAATGATCAGAACTATGGTGCTGGCTGAATCAGGTTGAAAAGAACTTGGCTAATGCAGCCCTTCTCACCCAGAGCATGCAAATCTTAATATTTGAGAAGAAAATCGAAACATGTGAATTAGTAGCTTTGTATATATAGACAGCTTGACTTTGTTTTATGTGTATGCAGAACACAATTAGTAAATGAATGAAATTTTTAAATATGCCCTTATTTCTTTCATTCAATCATTCATTCATCCATTCATTCAGTGTTGGTTGGTGTGTTGGATTGTATAGATTACATTGATGCAGAGGGAAATAGAGTTTCTTTTCCAAGGCCTGTGAAATCTATTAAGGGAACAGTCAGGACATCTTTATGCCACATTATTACAAAGGTATTTATGTTAAAAAATTAACCATAACAGTAATTATGTGTGTGCATAAAAAATGGATTTGCTAACTTCTCTGGTAGCCTAGAAGGTTATTGGTAGGAAACCTAGTTACTAGAATCTTCCATTAAAAGTATATTACAGCACACACAATATCATATTTATAATGAATAAACAGTTACCTGTTGATTATGAAAGCCAGCCATTGTCTAAGTAAGTAATATGGAATTTATTTTTGTAACAAATGCTTAATTGATTTAACCTTTTAAGAATCATATTAAATAATAAATATTTATTCTTAAAATTGAAATCATATATGGCCTCTTTTTCTTATATGACAGCGTCTATTTGAAATAGAGCACAGGCTTACTTATTAAAGATAGCATGAAACAATGTCATAATTTCTATTTTCATTTCAGAAGAAGGAATTTTTAAGGAGAACACGTCATAAACTTACAGAATTAACTTAAATAATTTTAAAGAAATATTCTTCAATCAAAAAGAAGATTGAGGGAAAACAAACTTAGGGTGAATATATAACTGCAAAAATGTTGATGGAGACGATTTCTTCATTCAGGAAAAGGCTTTGAAATAAGACATTAGAAGTGCAATAAAGAAACCAAGGACTTTGAAAAGTACACAGAAGATGGAAAGTATATAAGGCAGCAACCATATTTTCAAAAACAGGAGTAGAGTTGGTCAGACTCCATTTTATGGAGCTCCTCTCCATAAAATGGGCACAACACATGGCCAAGGTTATTAGGCTGTGATGGCACAGACTCATTGAGTTGCCCATGTCATAGGCCTGAGACTTCTTTTTCTAGAAATTTTAGTAAAATCCACAAAACAAGCAGAGAAAAATGGAGCTCCCTGAACCAGCACCTTTGCTTTTAACACTTTCTCTGCTGTATAAATTCAGATTTGTTGACAGTAATAAGATTGGTTATAATTATGTTTGTAATAGCAAAAAACATGTAGACACCATCTAAAATCCATGGGTGTTATTCATGTATTCAAAACATAATGTCAAAGTATGCATGCTCATCTGAAAATATATCAAGGTATCTAGATACAGGATGAAGCACACACATAGAGAATTCCAGGATACCTTTATAAAATTTTCTCATCCCTCTGGAAAACTTTCTGACTCTGAATGGTTTTACTTCTAAAGTGGATGTTTGATTTATAAACCCACATAAAGGGTGATACAGACTACACCTAATATAAAAGAGTCTTTTTAGTCTAGTTTGATCTATGACACCACAAAATAAATTATGCAAAGAATCAAAAAAGGTAAACAGATACCTGACATTTATGAAAGATATTCATGAAACATTAAAGACCACCTGACCTCTAGGTTTAGCTAGTATTAAATGCAGAAATCAGAGAGTGAATAAACTTTATATATGTTCATATATTACTCGTTAGCTGAAAAGTTGACTTGATTTTTAACAAACTGAACCAGTTAGATAACTTCATTAGCAATTGATAAAAAAAACTTACAAAGGACTTGTAAAAATTCCTATATAATATACATCACTTGGTAGTTTACTAAAAATATCAAGTCACAAACTAAACTTTAGTGTGTTTGCATCATCCCAAATACTGAACTGAAAATAACAATAATAATAAAAACATTTAAGAAGTTATGTCTTCTTAAGTTTTTTCAAATACCCTGAAAATACAATTTATAGCCAAACAGTATTATTTTATACTGTTGTCTATACCTGCTTTTTCCTAAAAACAATGCTCCTTCCTAAATCCTTACTTCTCCTATACTCATAATGAAGTCTCCTACCCTGATTATCTATTATTTCATCCATCACCATGTGTGGATCCTTTGCTATTCATTGGTGTCTGCTTTATTCCATCTCAGTCCCATAGCATATATTTTTCAATCACATGGAAGTGGCTTAAGAACTAAAAGATGGTCCTCTGTCAGCAATGAGGAAGGAAGGAAAGATGGAGAGCATGTAGACTTGCCCTCTTTCATGTAATATGTCTAATATCTGTTTTTTAACAATATTCTTTTCTCTACATTTTCCTCATCACTACAGGCTTCAAGCTCTGGTTTTAACACTGCTCCAACTCACTCATTTATCTTAGTCCTACTCCGTCACTTCATTCCCGTCTTTGTTCAGAAGCTGCCTTCTCAATAAGACCTCTCCTGGCAGGCTAAGAAAAGCTTTACTTCTAATAAGCACATGCACACGCGCAAGCTATGAAATATTCAGAGATAGAACTGTTCAAAAGTACTGGATGGAGCTGTGCACACTGTCCACACCACCAAGGCTTGTACCCATGAAAGATTCATAGTTCATGGGACATTGAGGGGAATTCATGCAAGCCTTATCATATTTAGTCCTAGATTCTACCAAAAAAAAAATCTCATAAGACCCAAAAAATGAAACAAACTTGATATATATATATATATATATATATATATGTATGTATATATATATATGAAAAATATATTTCAAAATAAAGCACAAGACTGTTTATAATAAATCAAAACATATTCATCTTAAGAGATAATAATTCACAATAGTTATGGAAATGCATCCAGTGAAAAATGTCTAGGCATACATAAAAGTTGAAAATAAGACTGATATAAGGAGATATCAATTAGTCAAAATATACCAATCTGACACAGAATTAGTATATGAGGGAATCAGGACAGCTATTAAAACTTTGATTTTCAAATTATAAACACAGAAAAAGTAAAATTTCAATCACAAGCCACATAAAGGTTTTGTCATGTGTGCGTACAATTCTAAACATTCCTCTCATCATTAGAACTGCACAGTGACTAACGGAGCACACTCTTTTTTAAAAAGGTAATATGAGCTGATGTATGGATTTGTACAAACCTATGAAGAACCATTGGATACGATAGTTATAAAGATGAGGATGTAATGTTTACATTGATTAAATATCTAAGAAATACACAATGTAGTCAAATGCATGGGATATATAAATGTGATATGCAGCAGAGAGTTCAGTGGGGGGGCAGGGAAGAAATGGGAGTGTACAGTGTTAATACTGTATGAACAGAGGGAGTACAGCACTTGACTGTAGAAGGCCAAGATAAAGAATATACCCTTAACACTGAAACCACCAACAGCATGACGTCATCAAGTGTGGTGCCTAGGACTCTAGGATAGATTTAATACTAAACCAATATGTCACATCAAACATGAAATATAAAACTGAAAAAAATCACAGATAATACAAATAGAAAAATATTATGATAGATTTAAATATAACTATATGTATCACATTAATAAATGCAAATAGCCTAATATCCTAAATTAAAAGGCAAAGAATATAGGATTTGACTTTTTGTTGTTGTTTATTTTAAAGGTAGTAATTTAATTACATTTCTCCTTTCCCTTTTTTCTCTTCAAATCCTCCCAAAAACCCCTCCCTAATCTTTTGCAAATGCACGGCCTCTTTTTTCATTAACTGTAACTGAATACATATATGTAAATTACATATATATATATTCCTAAACATATAATCTTTGGTCTATATAGCATCACTTTACGTCTTCAGAGCTGGCTGTTTGCTCCTCCTTGAGGAAGATGACCTCTCCTGCTCCCAGTTTAACTCAGCTGGCCATAGTTCTTTGTGTAGGGTGAAGGTTTCATGGACTGTTCTCATTCCAGTTTTGCATATCTGTTGGTGTCAGCTTCATTCAGCTCATGTGAAAGAAGTCATGTTGGTGAGACTTTGTTACTAATGTTACTTGGAGACCTTCATGAACCATTTTGGATTTTGTTTAAAAAGTGAAATGAATACTTCAGAGAAGAAATAATTTTATTGAAGATTTATTCATTTTATTTTGTGTATATGTGTATCTTGCCTGCATGTATGTCTGTGCAGCATTTTCTTCCCTGATGTCTGTATGGTTAAGACAATGGTGCTGAATTGCCTAAAGGTGGAATTACAGATGGTTGTTTAGCCACCTTGTGGGAACTGGGCCCAGGTGCTCTATAAGAGCAGCCAAAGCTTCTAATCTCTAGTCCATCTCTCCTGCCCCACTCGTTTTACATATAAAGACAGGAATATATAAAAAATAAAAAGTATAGATATTAATAGTCATTAAAGAAGACAAGCCTCAGCTATAAAATGACTTGATAAAATAAATTTTAAATGAAAGAATTTTGCTAATGATAAAAGTCCTCTAAGTACTAATAAGGTAGACTATAATTAATAGGACATTAACTACTAAAAATTAATAAATCTCATAAAAATATTCAAAGTAAATTAATCAAATCATTAAAATGCAGGAAAAATAGCCACATTCTGCTATGAACATAAGTGATATGATCTAAACTGGAAGGACAAGCATTGAGCAAAGAGGATAATCTCTGATCAACACTATCAGTCAACTGGAGATAATTACTTTTAGTGCATTTTGGTCAACAACAGCAAAATGCACATTCTTTTCAAGTACATACAAAATATTTAACAAACAGGTTTTTTATCCAGGGCTTTAAAACAAACCTCAATATATTTAAAAAATCATGTATAATATGCACAATGTGCCACAAAATATAATGGGATTAAATTATGAGTCCATAAGTGATCTTTGGGAAAATTCCCACATATTTGGGAACTAGCACACCTTTACATAATAAAGAATATTTTAAAACATTTTTGTGTTTAGCTAGAAAAAAAACAGAGCACATCAATTTAAAATCTCACATGCTTAATTTTAAAATGTTAGCCAAAAGTCCTAGGATATAGCCAAACATGCCCGAGGGGGGGAAAGGTCGATAAAATGATTCCTAATGATGATCTACTATGCTCATAGATTGGTGCCTAGCCTAATTGTCATTAGAGATGTGTCAACCAATAATTGATGGGAGCAGATGCAGATACCCACAGCCAAACATCAGGTGTAGTTTCTGGAACCCCACAGAAGAGGGGAAGGAAGAATTTTAGAAGCCAGAGGAGTCAACAATGAAGCCCTCACAGAATCAACTAAGCAGGGCTCATAGAGATTCACAAAAACTGAAGTCAATCAGGGAGCCTTTATGGGTCTAAGCTAGGTCCTCTGCATATATGTTATGGTTGTATAACGTGGTGTTATTGTGGGACTTCTAACAGTGGAAGTGGGGGATGTCTCTGACTATTTTGCTTGCTCTTCAGACTCTTTTCCTCATACTGGGTTGCCTCATACAACCTTGATACAAGGATTTTTGCCTAGTCTTATTTTAACTTTTAAGCCCCTTTGGTTACTGTCTCTGGGAGGCCTTTTCTTTTCTGAAGGGAAACAGAGGAGGAAAAACAGATCTGCGAGGGGAGGGAGGGAAGGTAGGGAGGGAACTGTGGGGGTCAGTAGAGGGAGAGGAAAGTAATCTGGATGTAATGTAGAAGAGAAGAAATTTTTTAAAAAGAAAAGAATAGTGCTGTTGACTAAGCATTCAAATACATAAGACTTTGGAAGCCATTCTTATTTAAAACACAATTATTCTGTAAGGAAATCACATTCCTCCACTCAAATATATATACATATGTGTGTGTGTGTGTGTGTGTGTGTGTGTGTGTGTGTGTGTGTGTGTGTGTGTATGTATACACACACACACTTGGAGGACTATCTCTCCTAAACCAAATGTAAGCAAAGCACATACTGACTGCAACAATTTTTAAAAAATAGCTAGGATCAACAGAGAAAAAAGGCAAAAGAGACAAAGTACATTTTAAAACATCCGATTACCATTAGATATGATGGGTAAAAACATACCTATACCGGAAGCACTGCAATAACAATAACAATTTTGTAAAATATTATGCAAATGGTTTAACACTAGAAGATCCCTACTGGGATTTAATTATTTATAAAATAATTAAAGGAAAACCAAAGTATTATAAACAACTTTGAGGAGAAAGCGCAAATCTGATATTTATGCCAACTAAAAATTCTTGGTACCTGTGAATGTGAAGAAACTGTCTTAATATAATGGCACCATTGAAAACCTATTGTCAGCGTTATAAAGGTAGGCAAGAGAGATGTTTACCTTCCCACACTGGAACCATGAATAAGGAAGGATATTCACTCCTAACACTTTTATTCAGAATGGTACTTTGGACTCTAATCCTAGTAAACGGAATGATAGATGTCAAGCCAGGAAAGGAGGAAAAGAAAGAGTCTTTGTTTACAGACAAGATCATCATCTAAGTTGAAATCTGGATGCAATATAAAAATATATAAATCTTCTATTTCCAGAAGCCTAACAGAATTTGCAGAATGAAAGATTAACATTAAAAATTATGTCGCTGAATCAGCAACAATTGCAAATCAAAGATAAACTTATTATTACTTAAAATACAATTGAAAATATGAAATATTGCTGATAAACTTCATAAAATATACTTAACCTGAGCCCTAAGAACAACAAACTGATGTGGGAAAAAAATAAAGATGAATCAAGTAAATAAAAATACATAACATTTCATGGCTGAAAGATCATTAGTATTTCACCAAAACCAACTATAAATGAAAATATATAAACAAATCACTAAAAATATAACAAAGAATGTTTAAGAGGCACATTAATAGCAAATAAATTGATTCTCAGATTAAATATAATGTATGATAAAAATCTTGACTTTTTTTAAGATTAAAAACTCATTCTAAATATCACAGGGAAATGTAAAGATATTTAAATAGCCAAATCAGCTTTGAAAAGTAAAATGGATGTAACTACCTGATGTCAGGTTTTATTACATAGTAACAATTAAAAATATCATTCGTATATATACAAGTAGGTAAAGCAATTGCTAGAGAGAGACTACATATACAAACTTGATTTTTTAAAATTTTGAACACATGGGAAATCAACTAACAGAAAGCATAAGATTTTCAATATATAGTACTGGAATATTTGGAAATCTACCTACAAAAGTAAATGAATAATTTGAAAGACAATAGTTAAAACGATAGAATGAGGGTCACAGAGTTGGCTCAGGGTAAAGACACTTGACACCAAGCCCACATTGCTAAGTTTGATTGCCACCACCCACAGAGTAGAAAAGCTCCAGTGAGTTTTCCTTGAACCTTCACATGAGCACCATGGTATACATACACACAGACACAGACACACAAGAACACACAAACAACACACCTATCCACACACACATCCACATATACAACACACACCCACATACACACATGCATGCACATGTGCACATACATACCAAAACACACACACACACACACACACATATATACACATACATACAAACACACACATATGTACACATACACACATACGTACATATGTACATGCATACATATACACACTCATATCACAACATAAGCATGCACACACACATACAAACGCATATATGCACATACATACAAATGCACATATATCCACACATACAAATACATACATACATACACATATAACACCTATACAAACACATGTGCACATACACATATGCAGAAAGAGAGAATTAAATATTTTTAAATGTAGGTTAATCATTGATTGTTTATAGTACATCTCTGTATAAAATTACATAAATACATCAAAATTAAATGTATCAAAATTAACTGTAAGTAGCAAGTCCAAATCATAATGGTTGGTATAAGATTTGAATAAACACTTAAAAAAATAAAATATATAAACAAAAGCAAAACACAGGGAAAGATGCTATGCATATTGATTGCTAGACCTACAAGACTGAAAAGAAAATATGTCAATCAACATGGCTAAAATGAAAGTAAATACAATGACAATTTCAACTGTAAGAAATGTGAATAAGATAAAATCTCCAAATCCTTTAGTAGAAGTGAAGCACAATTTTGGGAGACATTTTGGACATTTATTAAAAAATTAAATATATACCTTCCATATGATTAGTTCATTAGTCTTATCAATATGCACACAGGAATATTGTATATAGTATATAGTATATATAGTATATATAATATTGCATATGTAATATAACACAAATATATTTTATTACACACATAAATTCTCAGTAACTGTAAAGATCTGGAAGCAAAGCAAATGTTTAGTAAGACATTTTACACACAGACACACACAATGAATGATTCCATACAGAGATTATAGTAGGATTACAAAATTATAGTAACAAGAAACATGTTAGAGGCCACCTGGGACAGGTGGGTTGGAAAAGACATGGATGTGAATCTACAAAGGGTTGCCTAGAAATGCCCGCCTTTCTCCTCCCAATTGCTGAGATTACAACGCCCTTCTCTAATTTTTTAATGTGTGTGCTCTGGCTATCAAAGCCAGGCAGTTCATGTTTGCAAGGTAATCATTTAGCCATGGAACTCTCTCCTCAGCCTAGAAAAGAAATTTTCAGTCAGTAATTTTTCACCTGGGAAATCACATCAGCCATGCCATTTTGAAAAGTGAGGCAGATAAACAATTCTTGGAAATTTTACATTTTTCGTTTTTATTTATTCTTCGAGAATTTCAAGCAATATATTTTGATCACATACTTCTCCCTCCTTTTAGTTCCTTTGGCAACTCTCTACAATCCAACTCCATGTTCCTTCTAGTTTTTCGAACTAAACATGGAGTCTGATTTAAGTTTGTCAACTCCTCCTGAGTCTGAGACCTGCTCTGGAGTGTGTTTAATATACTCAGTGACACTCCATTGAAGAAAGGTGTCTTTCCCTCTCCTAGCAGCTATCAATTCTGAATAGCTTTATAGTTTTGAGTGGGTCTTTGTGCCCACTTCATCTCATCTGTGCTTGGATTTTGTCTGCCTTGAGTGTGTACAGATCTTGTGCATTCTATCACAGTCTGTGAGTTCATATGTTCATATGTCTGCCCTGTTTTATTGGAAAACCATTGTTTTCTTGGTGTCATCCACTGCCTGTGTCTCTTATACTTTCTGCCCCTTCTTCAGCATCGATCCTGAAGCCTTCACAGGGCCATGGTGTAGCAATCTATTTTAGGTCTAAAGTAGTCCACTCTTTGTATGTTGTCTAGTTGTGGCGTTCTGTGCTAATAACCATTTACTGCAAGAAGCTTCTCTAGTGAGGGTTGAGCAGTAAACTGATCTGTGAGTATAGCAATATGTCATTAGGAGTGGTTTTATTGGTATGTACAGTTAGCAGAATAATAATAGACTTATCTTTAGGGCCCCATGACCCATCTAGTCTAGGGATTTCGGCTTCATTTACAGTGGCAGATATGAGTTCCATCTCAAATACCTGAACTTAAACACAATGTAAAAAGCAGCTGGTTCTATCCACGCATTCATACTATTGTTTCACCAGTGAGTATATTTTATAGGTTTCCCATTTCAGGAGGTTGATGTGTGCTTTCTCCTCTAGTACCATATATCCCAATGAATGCTCACAGTAAAACTTCCAGTTGAGTACCAGCTGGATTTCTACAGGTTCTCTGAATAAGTGTGCAGTATATCTTTAGCAATACTCTCTTACTCAAGTTGGGGTGCGTAACCAAAATCACGTGCAATAGTCTATAATGTTGGGGTGACTATAGAAACCCTTTGGCCAATAATCAAGAAATATATAAGTCAATCCAGATACTAGGGGTTTTATTTGGTAATCTACTTCTGACATTAACCTCCTCACCCATAACATGATAATTTTATTTAAATTGTTTTTCTATATGTATATATTTTAGGAAGCTTCAAGAGTAGTAGACTTCTATATGACTTTTCAAACAGACTTTATGATTAGTTTTCCTGCCAATATTTAATTTTTAATGAAGTTGGAGAATGCTAAATGGGAATCATAGGCTCTGGGTGTTTGGCTATTTGATCACGACACTTCAGACTTGAAAGCTATCACCATGACAACACATACACAATTCATTCATTCACTGGAGCTCAGTCTGTAGAATCTGGCATAAAGGAAATATAATAAACTGGCTGACACAAACAGTATTGTATCAGGGTCATAAATGAACTTATTCTAACGAACAACAAATGTATTGTTTGAACACCATTTTCTCCCAAGTCACCAAAAGATGTATGAAATGGTTGTCTTTATTTTCTCTTTGATCATCTCAATTGCAGGCTTCTGATTTTCTCTTTTGGGAAATAGGGGGGCCAATGTAAGGGCACAGGATATAAAACACTTCCCACACAAGCCTGAAGAGCTGAGTTTGATTCCCAGAGCCCAAATAAAAGAGGAAGGAGAAAACTGACTCCACAAGGTACTCTCTAAACTTCACATGTGCAGTGTGGCATAGATGCTATGCCCTGCACATCACTGAAAAACACATAATGAACAGTAAACAAATATAATTAAAAGCTATTCGAAGCATTACCTCTGCATTCTTGTTCTGCACATGTTAGTTTCTCCTTACAGAGTTTTATAGATTGGTGAATCCCCAAATTTAGCAGGCGTTAAAATTGCTTTTTTAAATGACATTTAAGGCTAACTGGCAATGCTATTTAGCAAGATAATTGCAATGTTAAAAAAAATTTCATAGATACTTTTGGTTATCAAGATTCTATTCATCATCAAACAGGAAAAGAAAACAAGAAATGTTACATGGAAAAGTACTGAAATTTCTTCTAAGGTTCTTTCAACTTTAAATAATCAACTTCCAGATCTTAATTATTTTCACTGTTTGTTTGAGTTCCTTATACTGAGTTCTTCACTGCTTCTATGTTAATTTATTGGTACACAATTCCCCTATTCATTCTCTACCTGGTCAGGTCCATTTTATTTTACTTTTTAAATAAGTAGTTGGTACTGTATTTCAGGAAATTTTGCGTTGTTTTATTTATTTTTATATTATTTTTATTTTATTTTATTTAATATATTTAATATTATTTTTTACTTTATTATTGTTTTTGATTTTTATAGTCCCTTCTCTTCTAGTTTTGTATTTATATTTATTTATGGTAATTTCCCTAGGTTCTTTTGGAGAGGATGTCTGTGTTCAGTTAAAACATAAATCTATGGAGCTGGAGAGATGGCTCAGCTCTCAAGAGCGCTGACTGCTCTTCCAAAGGCCTGAGTTCCAATCCCAGAAACGACATGGTGGAACACCCATCTGTAATGGGATCTGATGCCATCTTCTGGTGTGTCTGAAGACAGTGACAGTATACCCACATACATGAAATAAATAAATCTTTAAAAAAATCATAAATCTACATAGGGTGAAGGCAAGACTGTGTTTTTCTTATAACATTTATGGACTTACTAATTCCTCATACAAATATTTACTAATTCCATCCTATATACCAGATCATTTGCTAATACAAAAAAGGCCTTATTTTAATATTTATTCATGCTCTCATTCAACAATTATTAATTTTGTTTTTATTATATCTTAGGCACTGTGTCAGAGTTAAAATTTATTATTTCAAAAACTAAACTAAAATCTTTCCTCATGTAACTTGAACTCTACTGAGAGAGATAAATTCTTGTCTCTGAAGATATATCTTAACAGACACAATTGCAATACATAGGATGTATATTTTGAATATGTGTGTGTGTGTGTGTGTGTGCATTGTTGTTATATTGGTTCATATACACATATAGGGAGATATATGGTTTTAGTTATTTTATTAATCTGCTTAGTAATATACTCTACCATTTGGGTAAATATAAAAGTCATTCCAACCCTTTCTGTTTATTATAAAGTCTGATATAGATGGATGATAAGTGATATGTTTTATCTCCTTGTACAAAGGAGAGAGGATGATATGCTCCCAGATGTCCTTTGAAGTATGTTTTTTTAACCTACAGATCTTTCAATAGTCCAACCAGTTCCCATCTATATCACTGGGGGGAACCAATCTTTTACATTCAGAACTTCGGAGGAAAACCAAAATCAAAACTTTAGCACAGTAAGTTTGTTCAAATATCCCACTGATCATGGGGTTTGAGATATTGCTTAGAGGGTAAGAGCATTGGTTTCTCTTTCAGAGGACCTATGGATGTGTTCCAAGCACCCACATGATAACTCAAAACCATTTGTAACTCAGATCAGAGGAATCTGATCCCCTCTTATGGCAGAGAGAAGCATTGCACTATGGTATACAGATATATATGCAGGTTAAATACCCATACATATAAAAAAAATAAAGAAATCTCTTTTTAAAAGTCACACTGCTTAGCCAAGGTATTCTAAAATTTATAAGTCACTACTTAAAGCATTGTAATCACCATTCAAATATGAAAAGAAGAGTAAGGGCCAGTTCTCCAAAGCAGAATCCTTTGGTATTTACATGTTTTCCCATTGAATTAATAATTTTAGATGTTTAGTTGCCTTGTCTGTGGCTAAGATTAGAGGTTCTCATGGATTGTTTGGAAAATAAGCACTCCGTAGCACGGTGTTCTTATGCAAACAAAAGCCAAAAGTAAAAACGTGAAGTCAATAGTGGTTGAGAAATGAACAGCAACAATGTCATTGGTTGCACACGTGTTATGTGTTTCTATGATAATCGGTTTGACTTGTATGATGCCAGGGTTGCTGCTTTTCTTTCATTTCTTTAACTGTTTGGTAAGTGACTTTAATATATGAATGCAGAGGGAACATGAAGGAATATATGAACTCAGAGATAAGTGTACCCTGCAGGCTGCTGAGGGTTTATCCATCAGATATAATCACACCTTGTTTTATAAGACTTGTAAAAACAGGAACAGATCTGTAAAAGGCTATATTTTTGCATTATTAATATATATAAACAACTTCATGATTGTATATGAATTAACAGAAGCCATGTAATATCCTAACCCCTAAAAGATATGCAGATATAAAACAATAACTTAGAATATTAAAACATTTGTGTTAAAACCACTCAGGAAATTACTTCAATTCTCAGTACCAGAGAAGGAGGGATTCAGCTTTAGTTCAAATAACCACATGACATAAATGACCACATGACATTTCAGAAGAAGGAGAGAGCCAGAAAGCAAAAATATGTGAAGTACCAAGATAACTACTGCTTAGTATTATCATATAAAGTCTCCGGTTAAAAATCAAAACATCAAAATCCTATTAGAAGTCAACAGTAATTAGATACGTTTAAAGAGCCATAGATGGAATAGGGTCATAGAGTCTCTCTCTCTCTTCTCTTCCACCCTCCCCCAAGAAATAACCAGATAAGTATTGTGAGCGGCTTTGAAAGCTCCATACTACTATAGGGCTCACAGATGTTCATAGACTTTGATCTTTGTCTTGCCACATGTGACACACATCTTTGAGGTCACAACACAGCTCGTAAAGCCTAGTCTTTATAACTGTGTTCCAAGTGTGAAGAAAGAAAGACAATGTGGTGCTGGGAAGAGCGTCACTAGAAGCTCTGTCTTTCAGATTCTATATACAGTCTGGAAGTGCTAGTTGTTGCCATTTCACATTTAAAACATTCCAGCCTCTTATTATTTGAATAAAAATGATATGAAGTAAGTAAAATAATTACCCTACTTAAAAACTGAATTCTAAAAGGACCTAATCTAGATTAGTTGGTCAAAGAATAGCAGTTACAGAGTCAGTACTGACCATCTCCCCATAGGAGTTCTGCTGTTATGGGGTTTGTAGGAGTTAGAGCCGAGTCTACCTAAGCAAGGGCTAAGATTGTTAGTGGGTGGACTGTATATACGGCAATTTGGCTTGGAATTGTGATACAATAAGAACAAATTGCCAGTGTGTATAGAAGTCTTGGAGTTGAGCAGGCTCATGAGGAAAGGAGTGTGAATGACATCAGAATGTATCTGGAAACCTTTTCCTGACCACATTGATAGGAGCAAATCTGGGCTTTATGCTATGAGGAGAATTTGAAAAATAAATCATCTTATCTTTAAGTCATCAATCACAGTCAACATAGAGTGAGACAGCGTAGTCATTGGCTTCTCTTCTTTTGTGCAACCACAATGTTCTTTAGGCTTAGAGAGAGCTCTTAAAAGGATTAAAATTCATCAAGAGCTTGCTATGTTGGGGAGATGTGCCCTTCTCTGCAGAAGATATGAGCATCCTCATAAAAACTAACAAATAATAACAATAGACACCTGTTCTCTCTGAGGATGCTTGGTACTAAAGTCAAGTCATATATATATATATATATATATATATATATATATATATATATATATATATATATATGTGTGTGTGTGTGTGTGTGTGTGTGTGTGTGTGTGTGTGTGTGTGTGTGTGTGTGTGTGTTAGGTTGACTACCAGTATAAGTTTTGCCAGGTAATAAGCATTGCATGCCTGAAATGTACCGATGATGATGATGATGATGATGATGATGATGATGATGATGGTGGTGGTGGTGGTGGTGGTGGTGGTGGTGGTGGTGGTGATAGGCTAGAAGTATTGTCTGGGTTAAGAGACATGACCAAGCCAACCCATTAATATGGCATTAACTTCGAGAGAATGTGCAATTGCATGAGCAGCTTGGATTAACAAGATGGACGGTCTTACATAATGAACATTGGAATGGCCTGGCCTATGGGAGCTTGGCAACTGCAGACCTCTGGTTTGACATCAACAAGTGTTCAAGTCTTCTACCTCCATGCTTACTTGGGTACATGTGCTACAGGTGTCTTCTTTATGATCATGATAATATCACAGTGGATGTACTAATGCTCCTTCAATATTTACACTAGAGTTTGCTTTAGAAACCATACTCATTTTTGCCATTATTGTCTGCACCAACTCTTCTTCCCATCTTCTCCTTGCTGGTTAGTGCTCTAATGTAATTATACAAGTATATTCTCGGGGTCAGTAAGATGACTTCAGGGCTTTGTTTACTACAAAAAACTGATGGCTTGAATTCAATTCCCATATCCCATGATGGGAAGAAGGAACTCTGACTTCGCAAAGTTGTACTCTGATCTCTATATGGTCATTCCTCTTTTTTTTTTTTTTTTTTTTTTGGTTTTTCGAGACAGTGTTTCTCTGTGTAGTCCTGGAACTCACTCTGTAGACCAGGCTGGCCTCGAACTCAGAAATCCACCTGCCTCTGCCTCCCAAGGGCTGGGATTAAAGGCTTGCACCACCACTGCCCGGCTATATGCCCATTCTTGTGTGTGTGCATGAACACATACACACACACACACACACACACACACACACACACTCAGTAATAATAAGCATATACTCTAACAGTAAGTCCAGCAGGTTGTGAAATGTTTGAGGCTCCCACTCCAGAGATTGTTTGTATAATCACTGGTGGATTAGAAACGATTTGCTAATGAAGACTTTCTTTTAATTATTGGGGAAAAGGCATTCATTAATTAACAGAAAGGAGCCCTGGTTTTATCCAGATTAATTATGGCTGGGAATGGATCCCAAGCCTGCTACACAGAAGCTATTTAAAGCGATTATACCAGCAGCAAAGTCAAGCAGCTTGAGGTTCAGTCTTAATAACGTGGACCATGGCAATTAAGTTGGAGTTTATGCATGGTTTTCTTCAGTAGTTGATAACTCACAAAACTTGATGTAAATTTTTCAATTCTTCTCAGCTTCTCAAAGGGGTACATGATAAGAAAAAGCAGCCAGAAGTTTCTCAACTCACTGTCTTCCCATGCCCACAGTACACATCCCAAGCACCTGCTAATGTAATGGTTCAAACTTACAATATTATAATGGCTGCACTCAGTAGGAAGACAATTGGAACCCTGCCATGAAAACTCCAGAGAAAACTCAATCTTGTCTCTTGTTCCAGTTTTGCTGCTAAATATTTTCTTATCAGGCCTTGGCAGTAGGGACTTGTACCTTAGGGATACTCGTGATTTCTACTGCTTCCTTCATCATAGACTTTCTCTGTGGTACTGGAAAGACACACAATGATCAACAGGCCCCCCAATTTTCCCATTCTCAGCTATCTTCAGAGTGTTTGCTCTATCCCCTCACAAACTCCTGACTGTCCCCTATATCTCCTGAGTAATGGCTGGATTTTATGTGATGTCCTGCTCTCTTCTGAGCATTTACTGCTTCAGCTCTTGAAAGATAGCATATCTATAGGCGGAAGTGCCTCTTCCTAGTTGGTTCTTGATTTGGTCAATAAAGAAGGCAAGAGCTAATTGTTGGAGAAAGGGTAAAGTTGGGACTTCCGGGTCCCAGGAGGAAGAGAAGAGATGCAGGAAAAGAGGAGGCATTTGCAGGCATGCATTGGAAGAAGAAGAAAGCCACAATCATGTAAGGCCTTGAGGATACCTACGGTGGCTGCCTTCCATGTGGACTAGGGCCCAGGAGGTTGGGAGCTAGTTGATAACTGCTAAGAATATAGCATGAGATTCTATGTCCAACAATTGTGTTATCTGAGTAGTTTTAAAATAATAAAGTTGTCTATTGTTTTTCTTCCAAGGAGCTAAATTGGGCAGGAGAAAGAGGAAGATGGGGTAGTTGATAGCGGCTTGCTCAAGCTAGCTGGGAGGAAGAGGTAGCCAGTGAAAGCCGGACAGCAGCTCTCTGCTTTCCCAGGTTGGGGGATGGATGCGTTTGATCCTGGACTAAGCTGGATGGAGCAAAGGGAACTAGGAAAGGTCAGAGAATGGGTCGAGCTCCCCGGGAAGCTGCCAGTGAGTATTTTTAAAATTACACACAACATATATCATTCTCTGACATATCAGATCATAACATATCCTATCTCAGCTATTTTTATCTACTAAACCATTCACACGTTTTTTGTTGCTGTTGTTGTTAGGATGGCATAACCTCATTCCTAAACCATGGTAGGCCCACTCCTATAACTTTTTCTTCCATTATCATATCCACCCATGTAGATACCTGCAAGGGCATCCACTTTTCAGTCATCAAATTCTAAAGTGTGGCCAGTTTCATACATTCTTTCCTTACAGAACAGCAATTCTTCCTTCTCTGTAATTTCACATTCTGGGATTTTAGTTACCCACCATGAACCATGATGCAACATTATAAATGGAAAATTCTAAATATAAATAGTTATATGCTTTACATTTCTGTTATTGAATTATATGATTATAGACCATGTAAATCTCACTTCCACCTGCTCAAAATGTAAAATGTGTCTTTGTCCCGTGTATATAGGCAGTATGTGCTATCAACCCTGTAGCAGAAGGGAGGAAAAGAGAGATGGAAGAAAGGAGGCAGGTTTTGACATAATTTTTATTTTATTATAGTATTATGATTTTTCTATTATTATTACTAATTAATCAATCAATTCCCTTAGTATATAAAACTTCAGCATGCCATATCTGTGTAGGACAAACAATTTATAGAACTTAATACTACCCACATTCTGTGGAATCACTAGGATTGCTGGAAATTGTCCTCCATGGCATAGCGATTACCATGCTTTGTTCTTTCTTTGATGAGATATTTTTCTGCTATTTGTAAACAGAAGAATTTGTAATTATTTTTACAACTCAGAACTCTTCAGTGAGCTGTTGCCTTTCATAATCCTTTTCCTTTACTATATCAATAGCCCATTGAGTACAATTGCTCATAGCTGACATGCCCATCATGCTATTTGATCTGCTCATTGGCCAGGATATACCTCTCAGGTATTACCAATCTCCGTCAGCTCCCATGGATTAATAGCTTCTGTAGCCTCTCCTATACTATCTATTTTCTTATTTGCCATATATAAAATTGGATTTCCTCTTTCTCAGATAAACCCATTTTCCTTTATATGCATCTTTCCCATAGAGTTGAAGCAACTATTCATAATGTTATCCACTAATGCCGAGTAATTTTTAATTGAGTATTGCTAAATATCCAATCTCTTTCTTTTATATGAATATGCTAGGACATATTTTTAGATAATCATGATAGTATGTGACATATAACAAGCACACTTTAGTGGGGCATTTGAACCTCATACATAAGCATTTGTGTAGTAATAATTCAAAACAGACCACTTTCTTTTAATTAGTTTTTCAGGCATACTTAAAAAGAAATATGCATCTAGCTCATGTATACTACAACAGGGACCCATTTCTCTTTCAACTCTCCACCTTGAGATATCATGACATGCGTGATTGTAGTCCTATAAAGTCAGAAGAGGTCAAAGCACAGGCTAAGGCAAAAAGGAAACTGAGACATTATGAGCAGGCTCTCCTTATGTGGCACACAAAGATTTTTGTCATCCTATGAAACCCAGCCTGGAGGTGACAGCCTGGCTTTCAGTATAAGTGTTCCTTCCATGTGATGTTCAGTGGTCAACTCAAAGGCTGATGTCCCAACACAAGGGTAGTGCTTGGTAATCTGAAGATAATGTTCTTTGTATGCAGTGACTGATATTTTTTCAATGGTATATAAGAGTGATCACACTAGTTATCATAGTAGCCTTCAAAATACATAAACACTACAGGCAAGGCTTGTGTGTGAATAATGTACAAGCCTAAGAGTATGCTAAAGGAAAGAGAAATGAAATTCCTCTCAGAAGCACATTTTACCCAGAATTCAGTTTGTCGTGAGTAGAATGTATACAATATAAGAATGTTTACATGAGCTTATATACCTTGCAGTTGAAGAGTTCTCTAGGAGGGTAGGTAACAATGCTTTTCATATACTTTCCTGGTGAGGAATTGGCAGAAGCTATAGTTGAATTGACCTAGGCAACTATTGCCCTGTCCATGAAGTTTTGGAGCTCTGAGCTTGTCTAGCTAGAAAGACCACTGCCACTATTTTGTATCTCAGATGGAATAGACTACCAATAATTAGATTTTATTACATCCAGTTTCCCCAAAACAGTTAATCAGTCTCTCTTATAACCAGCTTTCTGCCTAACAGGTCTATTATGAAGGTGACTAGCCCTTATCACAACTCCTTCCAAATTCTGAGGAGTTCACTCAGAAAGAAATTATCCTGTCCTTCCCAGGAGGCAAGTTTTCACAGTGGCCTTAGGTGACCTATGTGTGAGCAAAATATTGTCTTCTCTTACAGTCTGAGAGACTAGAGTATGCACCCCTGAAACTGTACAAACTTTGTATCACAGGTCATATGTATGACTGAGTGATAACTTGGTTAGTTAGAGTTATGTTAGTTATGTTAGCTATGTTAGAGGTGAAGATCACTGAATCAAAGGGCTAAGCTTTAAGTCAGGGTGTAGGAATTGCTATCACAGAGCTGTGGTTGCTATAATTGCTCAAGACATCATACAGGGATCCAATTATTCTTTAAATTTCATCAGCTCCTGTAATTACCATGACAGAATCAGATCTGGTGTTTGTTGAAACAGTGATGTGCTTGGTTAGATCCAAATATTGACATCCTGCAAATGGAGTATCCCAGCATCACATAAATATGAAGGAACAATCACGGACTTTCAGTGAGGAATAGACGATAATAATCATTTAGAATAGAGAGGAATATAACAGCAGTGATAATCAGGAATAACAAAGCTGAGTTATTTTGAAACTGAGGAACTTGGAGACTAGTCCTTCTCTAACTTCGATTTGTACTCTAGTGAGGTCCAATTTCTTAAAAATAATGAGTTTTGAAGGGTTTGAGCAAAAAAAAAAGTAAGTTTGATATTTTATTTTCTTGGTTATTCCATTTGAATTTGCTGCCCAAATTCCCTACCAATTATGGTTTATTTACTGCAGAACTCCAGAGCTCCCTAGCAATTTGCTGTGCTGAGACTTTATGTGATTGCCAGAGGCAAATTTCAAAGCACAAAGAAAGTTCGCCTTTGGCAGTAATGGCTCCTCTGGGACACATTCATCAAAATTTGAAATGGGAATCAAAAGGTTGGAACATATGGCTTCCTTCCCTGTCCTCCTTAGGAGCCCAGGTGACAGGAGTTTTTTCCAATTAAAGAAATCTGAGAGTCACTTTGTTTGATTACATTTTCTTCAAATGTTTATTTTTCTTAAAGGTCAATGCACCTTTGATCGGGTAATCAGAGAAACAGTGTGCCATTTCTCCTCCTTGCCATCCGCCCTCAGTCACTTCACCCATCACACTCACTTCCATACTAGCTTCTCACAAAGCAAAGTAAAACTGTTCAACACGTGATTTCCAGGAAACAGGAGGAGGCTGAGAAATGGGCCTTGTACAAGACCTAGCCTTTGTGAACAAATGCGCTAGTGGCCTGCCTCATCCAAACTGGCCCAAACTTCCACCACCTCCCAAAAACACAATTAAATTATGACTTTATCAATGTACCCATACATTAGGTCAGAGTTTTTATGATTGCATTATACATCAGTGATTGGACTTACCAGCTAGGCATTGAACATGTAACACATGAATTTTGGGGTGATACTTCATGTCTGGACCATATCATCACTACTTTCCAGCTCTAGGAATTTTACAGAACTGTACAAAATGCACAAAGCTTCACTTTACTTCAACTGAGATAAACTGGAAGGACTCACCTCTCCCTGGGTACTGTGCAGTTTTTGAACACTGGAAAAACACTATTTCATCTATTGTTTATTTATTTACCACAAAAAGCTTTTATTTTTAAAAAAAATTTCCCCATATGAATAACTTGCATTAATTGGAGGGAGATAAGGTGATGCTATTTCATAATTGACAGTTGTTAAGGTCATGCCTGGATTCCTGGGTGTCTTGATTAATGGCCTGTGAGCCAAACAACCAGCCAAACTGCAAGCTGTTTTGAACATTCTGGAGAAGCATCTAGGAAACTACACATCGGTTCTATCTCCTGAAGAGATGACCCCAGCGATGAATCTTTCCAACAGGTGCCTGAGTTTTTCCACACAACCATTGTTAATATGTGACAGAGAGAGAGAGTGCTTTCTCTGGTGACCTCAAGCAGAGGGGCTATTATGAATGGTGCAGAGGAGGTATGCTACGATTGGTGCAAACCAAATCCTTGGGTCCGTGAAGTTTGTAGTGATTAGTACGAACAACCCTCTTCTGGCTAGAAAAGCAGGCTGTCCAGCTTTCTCTGTGAACTCACTGGGAGATACACCCTTTTAAGATTCATCATTAGGGCTAGGATCAAAAACTCAGGAGACAGCAGATGCTGGCCAGGATGTGGAGAAAGAGGAACACTCCTCCATTGTTGGTGGGATTGCAATCTGGTACAACCACTCTGGAAATCAGTTTGGCAGACCCTCAGAAAAATGGACATAGTACTACCCGAGGACCCAGATATACCCCTCCTGGGCATATACCCAAAAGATGCTCCAACATGTAATAAAGACACATGCTCCACTATGTTCATAGCAGCCATATTTATAATAGCCAGAAGCTGGAAACAACCCAGGTGTCCCTCATCAGAGGAATGGATACAGAAAATGTGGTACATTTGCACAATGAAGTACTACTCAGCTATTAAAAATAATGAGTTCATGAAATTTGCAGGCAAATGGATGGAACTTGAAAATATCATCTTGAGCGAGGTAACTCAGTCACAAAAGAATGAACATGGTGTGTACTCACTGATAAGTGGATATTAGCCCAAACGTTCGGAATACCCAAGTTTCACTTTACAGTAACAGCTGAACTGAGAGTGAGGTCCCAAATAAAGGAATTGCAGAAGGGACTGAAATAGCTGAGGGAGTCTGCAGCCCCATGGAGGGAGCAACAGTGTCAACTGGCCTGACCTCCCAGGTCCTCCTGGAGGCTGGACCACCAACCAAAGAATACACATCGAGAGACCCATGGTTCGGATCACATATGTGGCAGAGGAGGGCCTTGTTGGCCATCAGGGGGAGCAGAGGCCCCAGTAAAGGCGAATGTCAAGGTGGGAATATGGGAGCAGGTGGGTGGGATGTGGAATGCCTTCATAGAGGCGGGGGAGGGGGAGGGGATGGGGGTTTCCAAAGAAGAGACCTGGAAAGGGGGAAACATTGGAAATGTAAATAAAGTATCAATCAATCAATCAATCAATAAATAAATAAATAAAAGATTAATCACTAGTAGAACAGTTTAAACTGGCAACATGAATGGAGACTTGGTGTTGATGCCAGCAGAACGGTAGCAGCAATAACAGTGGAAAGGTATAAGCAATGGAAGAACCACAAAATTGTCTGACCAGTGGCAAAGTAGGAAATGTGTAGAGGGTGTGTGTAAATGTAATTCTGTCCTCATGGGGACTCTTTCTTGGTGACTTCTAATCTCATTGAGAATGGTTCATCCTCCTCCCAAGTCCTGTCTCTCTGGGACCCTGTCTTAGTCAGGGTTTCTATTACTGCACAAACCTCATGACCAAGAAGCAAGTTGGGGAGGAAAGGATTTATTCAGCTTACATTTCCATACTGCTGTTCATCACTAAAGGAAGTCAGGACTGGAACTCAAGCAGGTCAGGAAGCAAGAACTGAAGCAGAGGCCATGGAGGGATGTTTCTTACTGGCTTGCTCAGCTTGCTCTCTTATAGAATACAAGACTGCAAGCCCACAGATGGCACCACCCACAAGGGGCCCTTCCCCCCCGCCTTGATCACTAATTAGGAAAATGCCTTACACCTGGATCTCATGGAGACATTTTCTCTGTGATAACTCCAGATTGTGTCAAGTTGACACACAAAACCAGCCAGTACAGACCCCATGAGATTAGATGCCCTGCCTCCCCTCTCCTCCTTCCCAGCTATTGACTAATCTTTATTAACCAATCAGAGGAGATGAAAAACAATTTTTAAACAACTTTAAGACAGGAGATGCTTGGCAATGCTAATATCCAGATTGCAACCAGATCTCTGGGCACAGTAATTGGCATCTGAAATCACAGTACACAAAATCATGCCCAACCAAGTGTGCCTGGACACCTCGGTAGCAGTAGGAGCAGAGCCACAGAAAAGACTTGGCAGAGCAGAAGCAGAAGGTGGTAGTGGAGGCAGTGCTAGCAGCTGTCATCTAGGGAGCCATGGGAGCAGATACAGCAGCAGTGGCAAAACAGAGGAAGCTGAAGACCACTCTGACTGTTGAATAATGTGCAGAGTTCAGACTATGGTTGGTGGTCTGCATGTACCCCAAGCTAACTATGAATGCAATCTACCATAGAGATCTTACACTTACTTAAAACATTTTTAGATTGGTTTTGGTAATTCTACGATAAACACTACAGATGACACAGTCATACCACAAGGACAACAAGTTACACTAATCTAGGTTTCGAGTCCTAATCTTGGATCTATCTATCTCTGGTAGTGTGACTTTGGGCACAAGGCTTACCATCTCTCTTATCTGGACCTCACATTCTGACACTGGGATAAGTAGCATTTCACCTGGATCGAAGTCACTGACCATACAGGGACCATAATGAAGATACATATTCAAAAATAAAACCTGCCTCAGAATGACTCTCATGTCATAAGAAGATGCAGAAAATAATAGACAAGCAGTAAGAAATGAGTTGCAGATGTATCTAAATTCATTTAGTATAAGTAAACATTCACTGAATCAAGCAAAAAAGTTTTTTTTGCTGATATTGCCCATCAACTACCGCACTACCTATTGTTTACGTGCCCCAGATCCGATGGACATAGACCTCACATCATAAACTAGGGTTCTTGTGTTCTCTTTTGCCCTAAGATTTCCAGCAAATCTGTACATCTCAGCAGACAAATACCTTACTCAAACACATACCGGAAGAAGACAAACTGGCATCATACACCTTAGCTTCCATCCACATACCAATCTTGCCTTTGCTCATCCACCTTCCCGACTGCAGAAGGAGCCATCAGAATATTTCCATGAACTTCATAATATAGAAAAAGTGATAGACTAGACAATCAAGACTTCTTCATGTCAGTGAACACTTAGTTACTCTGAAAAGAAACAGGTCTTGAGCAGGCAAAGGAGTTGGGTAAGAATGTTTTACACAGAACAGAAAGATCAAATATCCCCTTGGAAGGAGGAAACTTAGAACATCAGGAGAAAGAAAGAAGGATCACAGAGCTCAGGAGAAGATGAAGATAGGAAAATTTAGAAAGTCACTGAGAACTTTTATAACTCCGTTAGAATTGGCTGGCCGGGATTCAGAGTTAGAGAAACTAAAAGCATGCGGGAATTAGGGATATTATCTCCAAGAGTAGTTATGAAAATACTGCTGTTTTACTCAAAATCAGCAATACAGTCTCAGACTTTTTGTTTTCATTGTAAAACTGTGACAATGGCTTGAAAATGTCTCCTCAATGGGAAGATTAATAACCATAATAGCAATGCATCACTTTGATTGGAAGCCAGAGGTTTTGTTTGGGTCGTCTAAGGTAGACTGACTTACTTTCTGTCCCAGGGTTCACATTGTTTGTCCCCCTAAAGGCAAGGGGACTGCACACATCTTCCTGAACTCATGACCTAGAGCACACAAGGCAATGGAAAGTCTTTTGTTGCTGCTTCCTTTTGTTCTCTAGAAGAAGCCCCTGGAATTTCATTTTGCTTTTGAACATCACTTCTTTAGTAGTTTAAAGCTGCTCTTGGAGTAAGTTAATGTGCTTTGTGGTCATTGGGTCATGCCACGGGCAGATGGGGTTTCAAACAGCCTACTTGGCTTTCTTAGATATTTGAATTTTAATCCCTGTTGTGTTTGGGCTTAAGGAGATCGCTGGCTAATCAACATTTCAATTTTAATCATCTTTTTATTTTCTGCATAAGCATTCTTATTTAAGCTTATGTGATAGATGACTTTTTTGATACTTTATTTAGTTTTGTGTATAGAATTGACCATTAAATTTGCTTTTTACTCCTGATACCTTTAAATGCAATAGTGTCTTCCATGCAAACATGAAAGGATAATAAAATGGGACCTTTGCTTCTCGAATTTCTCTTTGCACCTTCCTTTTAACCAACAGTATTTTTCCCTCCTTGTGTTTTGGTTTTTGTTTTGTATTGTTTTGTTTTCTTGTTGTTTTCTCGAAGAGAAACATTACTTAAACCTAGGAAACAACCATGAGCACTCCTGAACATTTTGTCTCAGAGATCATTCTACCTGGGACCAAGGGCTCCAAGCTCTTGTTAGTTCAAGAATTTCTTTTTTTCTCAGGATGTGGAAAGAAAACATTAGAGTTATATCTCCTGTAATTATGTCTTCTCTGATGACTTCTATGAAGCCTACAAGTGTGTGTCTGCATATGCTTGTGCATGTGAGTGTCCGTGGTGTTTGTGTGCATATAATAGTGTGTATGTGTGTATATGTGTGTTTGTGTATGTGTGTGTGTGTGTGATGAATTTATGCTATTAACTTTCAATGTTTTAGTTGGACAAATCAAGCTCTCTATGATTCATTTTAGATATCTCATCCAAGGCTATAGTATTGGGACTGGGATTCCAACCAAGCAATTCCAGAGTCTGCCTACATCCCAAACTTTGTGAATGTGTGCAGGTCATGTGTTAGTGCACATTGTTTGCAGGTGTGTATGTGTGTGGAGCTATGTACACAACCTCAAGTGTTGCCCCTCAGGGACCATCTACTCTTGGTTCTGTTTTTTATAGGGTTTCTCACCAGGTAGCATAGGCTGGTTAGCAAGCCTCAAGATTATACCAGTCTCAGCTTTCACACTGCTAAGATTGCAAGTATGCTACCATGCCAGGTTTTTATTTTTATTTTATATATATTTTTTAAACTAGGTTGGACTCTAACACAAAGTGACCTGCCTGTCTCTTCCTTCCATATACTGGAACTAAAAGTGGGTGCCATCAATCTAGGCTTTTTTTTCAAATGTAGTTTCTAGGGGATGTCCTCGTGCTTGTAAGGCAAACATTAATAGACTGAGCTACTTCCCCAGACTTTGGTCCACATTTTAAAAAGTAAATCATTTATATAGTAACTTTCTATAAATCACATTTTTGTGATATTTATATCATACCTATTTATGAAAACCTCCATGTTGGCATGACTACCCATATGTGTGCCCTAATTTGTCTAATTAGAGAAAGAACCAATGGAAAACATCACTTTGGGTTGAATACTGAGTACACCTTATTTGAAATTCTTGGGACCATAATTGTATCCGATTTCATTGTTTTCCCAAATATTGACTTATTTTTATAAACTTCGTTACATCTTTTATACATCTTTTGGATTTTAAAGCGCTTAGCATTTTAGATTAGAGACAACTTGTAAGACCAACACTTCCACACATCTTGTTAAGCATTCAACATTATTTGAAGTATTTTATGATATTAGTATAATGTAATTCTCAGCATTACCCTACAATGAAGGTACATACTTGGAACAATGTCTCACAGCTTAATAACTACAAAGGTGAAGTTTGAACCGAGGGTCTTTTCTTCTATTTTGTTTCTTAATTATGTGAGTAATAAAATATGCTATCCTTTTAATTTTTATCAACTTCTGAATCACCAGTGAGCAGCAGGTCTGACACATTACATAACCAATCAATATTTGATGAAGTAATGAAAGAATTGAATCCTTTGAAAATTAAAATTTTAATTATGCAAGCAATACTTCAATAGACTCTTCTCAAACAATACTATAAAATATTCTAAGAAAAGCAGAGTGTAAGCACTTGTTCAGACCGTACACTATTCCTGTTATCATTTAGATCTTTATTCTCTGGTATTTTTCTAAAAGAACAAGCATGGTATTCAGTGTTTATGAATTTCTGTCAATCATGAGCAAAGCCAACAAGGTTGATATTTGCTCTGAGCACAGGGTACAGTGCCACATGATCGAGAACATGGAAAGCTGGACTTAGTAGCATTTGTTGTTACAAACACGAAGTCCCTGGTCTCACTCTAAAGTTTTCAATTAAAGATAAGGGCTGAATAGTATGTGGGTAATTACAGACCAGTGTCAATTGAGTTACTTTTCAATTCTGGCTTTTAATTTTTTGTCTAAGGATGATTGTTACATGAATAGAGGGCTGCTGTATGTTGAGCTATCCCAAGCAAGGGTTTAAATGTGCCAGCCGTGGAACAAGTTTATGTTTTCCCTAGGGTCTTCCTGCAAGTCTTTAGACCAGATACTACCAGATGGCATGCGTTAAGAGGCTTGTAATAGGCAGCTGTAATGAAGAAATCACTCTTAGTTGTGAAGTTAGACATGATAGGAGATGGCATGAGAGAAAAATGTCATATGTGTAAGCATTAAGTCACAATTGATAAGAATTTTCTTTAAGAATAAAATTCCTTAATTTGAAAGCTGTCACTATTCCTCATTAACTGAACAACAAAGAGATTCTTGGCAATCTGCTAGGCTTTCTGTGACTCTGTTTCTCCATTTTAGACCTAGAAACAGGAACAATAGCCTTTCTCATAAGTCTGTGATAAGTGCAATTGAATGAGTAATTAGTCATTAAAATCACTGAAGAAGAGCTAGGTAAAATGGCTCACATTTGGAGTGGAATTTTGATCCAGGACGGTTGCCCTGAGTGTGAGGGCCTGGGATGCAGAGTAAGACTCTTTCTCAAAGTAACAATAATTGCAGAAAAAGTTACTGTATAACTTAAATGAAATTGGAATATACAACAAGAATTATTTCTGAACATGATGATCAGATTACAAATTCTCCATTAGTTATGTTGCTTAGAGGTAAGGAAAGCTTCATTGTGCATTAATAGGATACTAAATGTCTGTTGATGCTTTGTTTCTAAAAATATTGTCATAAAATCAATAAATCCTAATAAATTGACAAATCATCAATACATTGGTGACTATCACTTGGTCATGAAATGACATGTAAAGTGTATTGCCTTCCTATTGAGTGGGGTATTGAAAATCAAATTGGCTGTGATTAGTAAAATCCTATGAATCTTTGGCACATCATCATACTCATAAAGGTGCTAGAATATGTCCTGGTCCACAGTAATAAAAAGTAACAATAAGGATCTGCAAAACATCTTCATGTAAAATATTCCCTGCGCATATCTCCTCTCACACAGGAAGATAGAGACCACAGAATAATATGATCCTCACCTCCCACACACTCCTTTCTATGTCTCAGTGCCAAGCTCAACCTACTGTATGACTTTTGTTTCAATGACTGCTTATGGAACAGAATGCAGTGACCTAGAACAAGAGGTCTGAAAGGCCCTGTAGTTTTCAAGAGATTGCTGCTTCTATCAAGAAATACAAGCCATAGATACACACACACACACACACACACACACACACACACACACACACACACACACAGAGAGAGAGAGAGAGAGAGAGAGAGAGAGAGAGAGAGAGAGAGAGAGAGAGAGAGAGAAGAGAGAACAGGAGTTTGTGAATATCATACCTCACTTACACAGAGAAACACTAGATGATGACAGACAGAAAGATGGATTCAGACACATAGATATATAAACGATAGATAGGTGTTGGCTAGATGTTAAATAGATATTAGATATACAATAGATAGATAGATAGATAGATAGATAGATAGATAGATAGATAGATAGCACAGACTCATAAAAATGGACAGGAATATAGATAATAGACAGGAAAAAACATATTAACTGACAGATGTGACAGAGAGAATGATACAGATAGATGAAAAATAAAGACTGATAAAAATTGTTTTTGTTTTATATAGTATTGGGAATCTGGAGGTTTGGAGTTGACTTGACGTAGGGTACAGAATCATGCTTACAGGTATAAGTAAAAAGTGGAGATGCCCAGATTTGGAGTCCTGACTACTGATTAGTTGGTAAACTGTTTAATTTAAAATATTTTATAAAAAAATAAATCTTGAAAAGATTATATCGATTGTATATGTAGAAATTAACCTGGGAACCCTTTGACATAGATCAATGGGTTTACTTTTTATTGCATAAATGTGTGCATTTCTCTCAGAATTTTTTTATCACACATGATCTATATAGTCCTGTGTTTCTAGCTTCAATTTCCTTAAATAGGATAAGAGCTAAAAAAAAAAAAATCCTTGCAAAGCATTATGGGAACAAAACTGTGCAGCTGTTCACTCATTCCTGAACAGCTTGGGAAATGCAAATGAGGCTTTCTTCTTACTTTTCTCTCTCTCCCTCGCCTCTTCTTGACCACAGATCTTACAGTTATTATATATAACAACTTCATAGAATTTCAGAATTAAAACTAAATTAATAACAGGCAAAGTTTGCCTTCAAATATGCTTAATAAATATAAAGGATTTAATAAATTAATTTTATCATTTACACAGTTATATATATATGTGTGTGTAATTAATGCATGCTTATGCACACACATAAACACCACACATATACATACTATTTCCACAGATGTAAAGTAAATTTATGTCCTTATGATAATACTAAAGAAATAGCTCACCAGATTTAAATATTATTTTAGCAAAGTTCTGTGCACTGACAGCTGTATCTATCTGGTCCAATTTGGTTTTCTTCCTTGTCCTTATAGTAAGGAAAGATATTAAAAACTAGTTTAAGTTTCTGCCCAGTTCTGTTAAAATAGTGTCCAATATACAGTTTTTAAAATAGTTATATTTTATATTGAAATTGATATGCTTTTAGAAGTGATGTCTTATAATTTTATTCTAAAGCGCTTAAAGGCTGGAATTAGAAAACCTCTTTCCTACTCACTGTGTTTTCCTTTCTTCTTTGCTGAACTACAGTAGTCAGATAAGTATTGTAGAAATATACGATCATGAGAAAGTGCCCTGAGGTAAAAACTATATGTAGGCTGCTGAAATAGTCCATATCTCTACAAACAGGGTGGTTGTACAGATATGCTATGTGTTTATCCCCATGTTCATTCTTTTTAGTATCCTGCATAAAATCACAGCAAGGAGTAAAATTGTATTAGCTCCTAATAAATATGTAATCCTATTACACTTAAATATAAGGGTGTATTTTAATAAATTTGGATTTAAAGATTAAAAGAAGGATTGAGTAACAACCCATTGTCTTGGTAGTAATGGTTACTGTCACCATTCTTTCATGTCTTGAACCAAGCTAATATGTTGTAACCTTTATACATACACACACACACACACACACACACACACACACACACACTCATATGTATATGAATCTGGAGGTTAGGAGTCAGCTTGACTTAGGGTACAGATTCATGTTTGCAAGTACAAACAAAAAGTGGAGATGATATTTGGAGTCCAGACTGCTGATTTGTTGATAAAAACTGCTGATTTGTTGATAAAAACTGTTTCATTTAAAATATGCTAAAGAGACACATGTGAATCTCTTCCACTGCTGTTCACTAGTTCAGTAGTTCACTTTACACTAGTTCACTTTACAATACTTATCTGCCTAATATGAAGTGAACTAGTGAACAACAAAGGAACAGATTCATGTTTGTCTTTATCACAGAAATGGTGGCAGCATGCTTACCAACTAAGGGGATTTCTCACGTACTTATACATACCTTTCTAGTTTCAAAAAGGAATTAAATTGGACCTAGAGCCAACTATACTTACTGTTACTTTAATCTTTCTTGGGATGAACTTTCATAGTGAAACATTTTCTTCAATTGCTGTTGCGACATTTCATAATGGAGCTTTGGGAGTGAGCTGAGTGATCACCATTGGTGGATGGAAGGAAACGGTAGGTTTTGTTTCTTGTTTCCTTGTCCTTCTATGGGAACTGAAGTCACTTGCAGCATCCTCTTCACCAAAGAGATAGCTTAAGAATCAAATAGAGTGCATAGTCCTCCTGACAGTTAATATATGAGAATTCTAGGAGAAGTTAAAGATATGCTAGAGAAAGGGTGACTCCGATGTTGAATGCTATAAAAGTGAAAAGAAGGTGTACTTAGGGGGAGAAAGGTATATAGCAAACACACAACACTTTATTCTAGAATCAGTTCAAAGCAGAAATTTTAGGAAATATATTTTGGGCAGATTCTGAAAATTCCTGAGTGATATGATAAGGAATTAGAATATGAACATTTGGATTATTTTTCAACAGAGGGGTGAGTTGATGGAAATGATTTGTAAAATTAAATATGATGAAAAAAACCAGGTCATCTAAGAAATCAGAAGCATACAAATGACCAACAGGATATTAAACATAAATGGCCAAGAGTACATAGATGAATAAAGTGGAGTCTCCCAAACTTAGCCACGCCCTCATCTCCTCTTCTAGCAAGGCCTCAGGCGCCTCTGCTATTCATCTTCTCTGCTGTAGTTCATGCAATTTTAAAGCAAGAAGAAGTACTAAAATAAAGATGAAGCAGATGCACTGTGTGAATGCACCTTGGAATGAAATAATTATTGCAAATATACTGCAGTAAGAATGGAAGGGATTATTGAGAGCAGGCATCAGAATTTTCTCCTTGAGTTCAAACCCAATGCATCTTAATAAAAAGAAAGGAGCTCAAGATCTTGAGGCTCTTTCAACCTGGTTTTGAAAAACATTGGTATCTGATAAATACCCATATCTGGTATCTGTGAATGAAGTATTTTGGATTTAAAAATTAAAGTAAGTGAAATTAGCTGGAAAATACAAATATTACTGAATAATGGGTTGTGAGACACAATGCCTAATGCAGGATTTAAAAAACCAAAAACCAAAAACAGAGTATTTTTGAGCATCTTCCATCCAGATGACTTCATGTTAAAGGAGTATAGTATCAACTAAATGTTCTGGCAAAGCTATTTCCAGTTTCTGTCAGTAAGTCATCATGCTCTCTGAAACAGCCATCTTAGATTATTTCAGACATTTGGCTTCCTCAACTACCTTGTATTTATCTAAGGGCTACCTTATTTATTGTCTTCCCAAGGCTTAATGGACTCCATGGTGTGTGTTGTCCTAGTTCACATTGAGTCTAACCTTGCAGGTTCTCTGCTTTGACTCATCAGGCAGCCATTTTAACTGTCATCATTTATGTTTCCCTCCAGGAAGCCCAGAATTCTTACAGTTGCTCCTAGATGCCTAATTAACATTTCCATGTCACTGTATTCCTGCTTAAAATTGTTCTGGATCTCATCTTTGTGTCCTTGACATTCAGAAATAGATCACACCATTCCAGTAATTCTGACTTTGCTCTTTTTTCTGATCCAAGATGCAACTTTGCATCATCCCCAGTATGAATCTTCTTTCACTAGATTCCATCATGCAAAAGTAAAACTTTAGACACACAATAAATATAAAAATCCTGAAGAGAAGTTATGGTTTAGAATGACAAAGGAATTGTGATGTGTCTGGGGAGGGTGAATAGTTAGAATCAAGATGAGTGGGGAGATATGTGATTCCTTCCTAGGATGTGTGTGGAACAGAGAGGTTCACTGATGTATTCAAAGATTGCCATGGGAGAGAATAAGTGTAGTTAAAACTTTAGAATAAGAATTAGTACTAGAAGCTGATCTCGATGTGTTTGACTCATCTCACCTGCACCCAGCAAGACCAAGTCATTTCTTGAAATTTTATCTGCTTATTTCCCTCCTATGGATATTTCAGCAAAGATCCACTACCTTTATCTAAATTTAAAATGCCCCCATTCTAAAATCTGTAGGGAACAGCACAAATGACTTTCAGAAATGAATCTCCAGTCTTTCCTCTTCTGCTGTACAATTGTAATTTTAGCTGCACGTGAACTATAAATCATTGATCCAACATGTACACTCAGCCCTCATGTTACCACCCATGTGTCTTCTTCTAATCTTCTCCTTCAACTGCAGTTATAAACTCCTACACAGGATTACTACACAGTTGAAATATAACTCCTGTGTGTATCCTGTCTCAGCCATAATTACTCATTCCCACACAAGAACATTCAGTGTCCTTGAAAATATCTCTATTACAGCACACATAACGTATCTGTGTTTGTGTGTATCTACTTTTCCACCTAAACTAGATTCAACAGAATCGTTGCATCTCTATATTCCCTATAAATATCCCCTTGGTATCTGGCACATGGTAGGTGCACAGTACCTTTTAAACAGATTTGACTGGAGAACCATTGCATATTTTAATTCTAGGAAATCCTGAGAATAACAGAATAATCAGAATGGTTATTGTATACATATTGTTTCTACTATGGATGTTCCTTAATCAGTTTTCAAGGTTTGTGGGCCAATAAATATTTTTCAAAATCTTAACAAGCAAAATTAGTTACTGAAAATTACCTTTGTGGTTGTTGGGCATTCTCTTAGAAAGGATTTACTGAATACTCTCAAGTAATGAGACACTTTCAGTTTACTAAATCACAGTAATTTTTATTTCTCTAGAAATAAACAATTTTTGCATATAAATTAGAATTTTATTAGGTAAGAGGTTTATATATCAAGTGCTTTAAAATGGCATTCACTTAGAACTAATCCATAAGTCTTTTTTAGCAAGAAATGAAAACATAACCTCAATAATTTTAGATGTAATTTCCATATACTTTGTTTGTGGTGGGATATTATAGATTGATTTTTGCTCTTAATAGACTTTGAAGCTGTTTAAGTACATAAAAGCCTTGGCGCAATTTCCCACAGATAGAAAGAGTCCCCTACACACAACTCTATAATTTGTGCACCTGAGTTTCTGATCTTTGAAAACACTGTTAATTCTCCATTAAAAAGCAGTTATAATCCTCAAAAAAGTATGAAAATTTTTATAAAGTAAAATACAATGTATTTTCAAGCAAATAAAACATTGGGTGGCCACCTAATGAACGAATGATCAGAAAAGGTCAACTGTTGGCAGTTTCATACAAGTCACTGTAATAACTATAGTTTGATTTCGGGGTAAGGCAGTAATATGCAAAACGAAAAGAGACCTTCTAGCTCTCCCAAAATAGACAAAAGTGCATGTGATGGGACTGATGATTTAGTCTGCAACATGGTTGATGCGCAAGCATCCCCAGCTCCTAGGTGCACCTGTGTGTATGTATTTGTAACCCTGGCACTGGGGATGGGGTGGGCACAGAAACAAGTAGATCCCAGGAGTTTCTCGAGCAGCCATCCTAGTAGATACTGTTAATAACAATTTCATTGAGATATCTCTAATCTAGAAAAATAAGGTGACGAGCAATGGAGCACACCTGACAAACCTGTATGGATTCTATATTCCTTCACAAGCATGTGTAAATGTATTCACCGTCTCGTATATACATACATAAACATGTACAGGCAACATATATACATGACAACAATGTGAATTAGTGATATGTGAATAATGCTACAATAACAATGATTGTAAGCTGACAAAATTGCTGTAATATGGCTAAATAAGACACTATTTCCCTAGATTCTGAAACATTGCTTAATTCAAATTAGACTGGTTCCCATTAATAAATCAGTTTCTTAAAACCATTTACAATGCCTAAAATAATTAGAAACCATTATAATTACTGTTACTAACAATAATCATAATCTGCCACATGTTCAACAACTCTCTGAGAACTTGCAGTAGTCAGGATTGTCATGATTCAGTAACAAATACGACCTCACAATCTCAATAGCATGACTAGCACTGCTCTCAGCACTGAACGCAATGCTTAAGGATGCTTATCATTTTGAATTGGGATATGTGAGCTTCTGAGACAGAGTTTAGAGAATAGTGCATTAGTTAATATGCATCTCATTCCCTCATGTCAAAATGACACATGTCACTTCCAGTCACATTTCATTGTCTGACACTGGCCTGACTTAAATAGGAATAAAAAAATAATACAGTAAATAAAATCAGTAGAAGAAAATCTGATAAGGTGAGTACTTGGCATTTCTACCACTATTTGTACAACTCAAAATATTTTATTTATATTGTTAATTATTTCATGGTCTTTGCTTGCCAATGTGCCCAAACTAGAGCAAACTGAGCTTAAAGTTTGTTAACCAAAATGTCATCCTTTCTTGACATTATTTCATAAACAATTTCTTTGATTCTTCCTGGTCTTAAAGACATAATATCATATGGCAAAATTTTCTTTCGGATCCATAATTCAGTTAAATACACACACACGCACATACACACAGACACACAGACACACTCACTTGCACACACACATACACACACACACACACACACACACACACGGTGAAAATCCTCAGAGTAAATGTTCAAAACCATCACAAACCTATTTGGTCTATGCATTCTTTTCCATTTAGAGAAACTTTAAATTCACCAGAGTGCTTTGTCTGAAACATACCATTGGACACACTTTTTCATTTCACAGAAGTACAGTGGACTCCCAGCTCTATAAGAAATTGGTGTTCATTATCTTCTTGTGACAATGAGGAGGACTCCTACTTCAGTTTCCCAAAAGACATAATAAGCCTTCTCAGATGGAGAGATATCATTTCATTACAAATGGGAATAAGGCAGATTTTCGGTTAGCATGTTACCTAGTCCAGGTTCTCAAAATATTTTTTAGGAAGAAAACAAGAGTGAAAAAGAAAATTGCCATTAAAAAATGTGAACGAGTTCCATCCATTTGCCTGGAACTTGAAAATATCATCCTGAGCGAGGTAACTCAGTCACAAAAGAAGGAACATGGTATGTACTCACTGATAAGCGGATATTAGCCCAAAAGTTCAGAATGCCCAAGTTTCACTTTACAGTAACCGCTGGACTGAGAGTGAGGTCCCAGATGGAGGAGTTGGAGAAAGGTCTGAAGGAGCTGAGGGAGTTTGCAGCCCCA
>CM052708.1:87452520-87551601 GCA_028551405.1 Uromys caudimaculatus | reverse complement strand
AGCTATAAAAAACAATGACTTCATGAAATTTGCAGGCAAATGGATGGAACTTGAAAATATCATCCTGAGCGAGGTAACTCAGTCACAAAAGAACGAACATGGTATGTACTCACTGATAAGCGGATATTAGCCCACAAGTCCAACAAAGCCACTCTTAATCCTTTCAAATAGTGCCAATCCTAAGTGGCTAAGCATTTGAATCTATGAGCCTATTGCTGTCATTCTCATGCAAATCACCACAAGACCCTTATTTGGGAATATTAAGAAATCAGAAGCATAGACGGGCATAGCATGGTATCTCAGCACACATGCGTGACTGTACAAAAAATCCTCAGTCAAGTTTCTTCCCTTTGTTCTAGTATTTTACTACAGAACAGAACAAGGTAGAATGTGAATGTACCTTATATTTTAGGGCAAGACTGACACATTAATTGTTCTATTTAATTCTCACTCAAGCCTATAGAAAATCTATTATAGTCCATAAATTAGAAGCCTAACTCTAGAGACCTTGAGTAACATGGGAAAGTATACAGTCAGGTGGCATAGCAGTAGTCCACACTCAGCAGTGTGCCTGTACTCTGCCAGACATACTAAGCATCCTGCCCTAAAATAAGATGAATCATAAACATTGTATTTACTCAATGACATGCACTTTCTTCAATATGTGAGAATCAAAGGGCTGTAATTCCGTTTTTACAGATGTGATGAGCAGATATAGATTATATACATACACATACATGTGCATCTATATATATGCACATATATATGCGTGTGTGTGTGTGTGTGTGTGTGTGTGTGTGTGTGTGTGTGTGTGTGTATAACTTGTGGACCATCCCTTGATATGAGGAAGATCTGGAATCTGAACTTTAGACTTTCAAACTTCTACTTGAGCTCTTTTCTATTACATTACGATATTTAGAACTGAGGTTTAAAAAATGGCATTTCCTGTTACTGCAAGGGGAGATTTCACCTTCACTCTGACTTAATGACCCTAAAGGCTGACCAGCAGAAAGCAAGGATCCAAACAAACAAACAAAAAGGACCTCAGTGTTACCCTCCCTCACTGTCAGCTTTACCAGAAAAATGTTGCTCTCCTCTCCTTGGTTCCCCTGTCCACTCCTGCTTACACTAGTTTTTCATAGTTAATTATTGATCTAGTCAATTTCTTCTGCTGGCTTCCAGTTAACCGTATTCTGCTCTGTCACATTCCCTGTCCACTCTCCATTCCATAGTGTGAAATTCTGCAAGAGTATGGTCTAAAAACGTTTTCTCCGATAAAAATAATGTACCTGATGTCAGATCATCAGAATAAAAGTGTTATAAATATATGTACAATTAGAAGTTTTGTTTATAAACCCAGTTGCCATATGTAATATATTAAGCAACAACAGATCCTGTTCTAATCATATTGTGATCATTCCTACTTGGAGAGTGCTCTAGTATTCAGTGACTCCATTTCTTGGCAGCTGTGTCATCATAAGTATATTACGAAGTCACTCTGTGATAATCTTGGCAGATGGTTACTATATTAGCTACTGTTCTATTACTGTGAAGGGACACCGTGATCAAGGTTAATTAGAAACATATAAAACATTCAATTGGGTGTTTGATGAGTGGTTCGGGGGGATAGTCTGTGACCATTATGACAGGAGGAAGGAGGGTGGTGGCAGGCAGCCGTGACATTGCAGCAGTAACTGAGATCTCACATGTGATACACACAGAGAGAGAGAGAGAGAAAGAGAGAGAGAGAGAGAGAGAGAGAGAGAGAGAGAGAGAGAGAGAGAGAGAGAGAGAGAAACTAGGTTTGGTGTGGGCTCAATAAGGTCATACCTGCTAATCTTTCTCAAATAGTTGCACCAATTTAGAACTAAACATTTGAATATAAGAGCCTGGGGGGCAATTTTCGTTCAAACCACCACTTTTACCACTCATGATTTTCTTTAAAAAAAAAACAAAAAAACAAAAAGAAAACCAGTTATAGTACTTGAGAATTAACTCCTAAAAATGGAAGATGCTATAAGAGTAAAGAAAAAGGCAGCCAGATCCAAGATCACACAAAGAGCATTCAGTTAGGAGATTACTGATGGTAGTGTGAGAAGAGAGTCTCCAAACTTTACAGCAGCAGAAACTGACTTATTAAAAATGGTGAACTAGACAAAGGCAGACAATGACCAGCATTGATATATACTTGTCCTTTTTCAAAAAGTATTAATATGTCCAACATGAGTTAAAAATAATAAACGTCCAGGTATCAGTGGTCTGCACAATACTCAGTTGACTATCTTAATGGCTGCTCAAGAATGCTTGAATACATGACAGCTTCATCAGCCTGGCTAAATAGTGTCACTATCAAATGACTGTCGTATCAAAGTAGATACTTAACAACTCATTGACATTTATTGTTAGGTTCTATCATCAGCACACGTAAAGAACTTTTTTGAGAATGTCAAAACTGTGTGGATAAATTTATTTTTCTAAACTCATTATAAATAACTATGTTAAACACTGTGAACATAATATATCTCCAAGAAAATCCACTTATTTATTAAACCCTTCAAATGTAAACCTATAAATAATATAGATCACATCAGTAGCTTAGTAGTAATGATAGCAGCAGCAGCAGCAGCAGCAGCAGTAGTAGTAATGATTTATTTGGGTTATTTTTAGGACACAGTCTTTCTATATATCCCTGGCTGTCATGGAAGTCAATATGTAGAACAGGTTCGCTTTTATCTCATAGATATTCACTTGGCTCTACCTGTCATTTGCTGGTATTAAAGGCATATGACATTGCAACTGGTACATCAGTAGTATTTTAGAATAGCCTTTTACCATTATTATATAGAATAATTTTGTGATATAAGATGATCTTATATTTACAAAATTCAAATTATTCAATTGTAATTCTCATTTTATACAACTTTAATTCCCATCAAATAAAGAATGAACATATAATAAATACTGAATCTTTACAATTGTTTAAGTTGTTTTTAATATTGTTCGTATACTCCTATCATTACTAAAGTTTATGAATCAATCTATACCATTTTATTAATGTTATTTGTTTGTTTGTTTGTGTGTTTGTTTATTTGAGACATCTTCTCTCTATGTAACTCTGACTATCCTGGAACTTACTATGTAGTCTCTTTTGGCCTCAAACTCACTGAGATCTACATGCCTCTCCCTCTCAAGTGCCAGGATTAAAGAATTACACCACTACACCTGGCTTCTATACCATTTCATAATCTCAATATGTTTATAATACTGAGAATGCACACATATATTTAAGATGTGACTTAGATGTTCATAATTTGTGTCCTAATATTTATTGAGTAAAACTTTATTTGCTATTCCAATTGTGATTGCACATCTCACTTTTCATTCTGATGAAATTTAGATTCACCAGGGTGATGGCTCTTAGGCTCCTGTATGATGCAGATTATCTTGATTATATTGAGTGAAATGGGAAGGTGCAGCTAATGTGAGTGGAACCATGCCACGGGCAGAGTCCTAGACTAAATTAGAAGGAAGAAGTGAGCCGAGCACCAGCATCCACCTTTCTTCTTCCCAACTGTGGATGAATGCATTTCAAGTAGATACCTCAAGCTCCTACTGCTGTGAATTCCTCACTGTTCTGGACTACATGAACTGTGAGCCAGAATAAGTCCTTCTTTCTTCAGTTGCTTTTGTTGGGGTATCAGGATATTTTACACAGCAACAGGAAAATAATGAAGAAAACAAAATGTGCACAGATCTAAATCTTCCCAGAATGAGTTAGAACAAAAGGCTGAAACACACCAAGGGAATGGTTAAATATGTTTTAACAGGAGTCTAATTAATATATTGGTGAGGAAACTCAGCCACACATGTTTGTGCACAGAGATACTCACTTAGCCGTTTTTTAAAAATGCTACGGTTTTCATTCTTTCTTTGTTGTTCATTTTCCAAACTTTCTACCATCATATTTCCAACTTTATAACAAGAAAAATAAATCCAGTTTATTAAATATATGATTTAAATAGCTATCTTATTTTTTCCACTGACAAAATTTCAGTCTTTTTTGGGAGTAGGGGGTTGTCTGATCCTTCCAGATCACATGACTATAATTTCATTTTATGCAGGCTATCTTTCAGGTGCAATATTTGTGAGAACAGCAACTCCCTTAAAGCCTTTATACCCAGACTGTTCCAGAACTTCTTTGAGTCAGCACCTGGATCCTGACACAAGATGAGAGGGCACTAAATCACCTTGGCAGGTGTCTGTTCACATCAGATCACCAGTTTCTGCCTCCTGTGCTGACACAACTTTCTTCCAATCCATTATTTTTTTTCCCAAGTGCACATGCTCTCAAGCAGAAAGGACACGTTCTTTTCTTTGCCCAAAGACACAATAACGGTTGCACTACCTTCCCAGAATTTCCAAGCAAGATTTTTATTATCACTATTCTGAAACAAATAGGAGTCACAAAAGGGAAGGCCGGGGTAGATTCTTCTTTGCTTCATCTGAACTTCTAGACTAAAACTGGAGTTCATGGTAAGAAAACTTCTTCCCCATTAGATATAAAGCAGTCACTTGGCAAATTAATGATCAAAACATATCTATTTAAATTACATATTTAGGATAGACACTCTGATCTTTCCTTTAAAGAAGTTTTGCATTAATAAACATAACAGGAAATTATTTTATCCCATTTTAAAATTGATTAGAATAAACAGTATTGTTTATAATGAACCTCTTTACTATGGCTTGATCTTAATTGGTATAAAATCATAATACTGATATTATTTATTTTGGTTAAATTTATTTCAAAAACATATATAATAATTGAACTAATTTTATTAGATTGACAAAGTTAGATATGGGAGTTACAAAGTAAAATCCAGAAAAATAAACCAGAGTTCACTTAAATCAACCTAAAGAGAAGAAGTAATCAAATTAAAGGGTCTTAAAGAGAGAGAAGGGAGAGGAGAGAGGGGAGACGAGAGACATTGCCTTTGGCTACATTACATCATGGTAGGCAGACACATGTATTTCTGCTGGAGCTGAATTTTACATTTTTACTTACTTTTAACTTAGATTTAATAGCTACTCATGGCTCATGGCTACAAGTTTGCATATAGCATAGAAATGTCCCTAAGAAATAAACAAGCCAGTGGCCCTTCACTTCCAGCTGAGGGAATTCCAAGCCCAGAATAGAAGTCTTAGAAGTCTGGATTCCGAGACCTGGAGCTCCTGTCCAGCACAGTCAGGACTGTACAGGATGGAGGAGCATCAGAGATGCTGGCAGCTTGGCTGGAACGTCTGGTTTACTTAGAAAGGAGCATCTTGATGGCTTAAATCAGTGGTTCTCAACTTTCCTAACGCTGTGACCCATTAATACAGTTCATGTGTGGTGACCACCAACCATAAAATTATTTCGTTGCTACTTCCTAACTCTAAGTTTGTTCCTGTTATGAGTTGTAACATAAATATCTGATATGCGACCCCAGGAGGTCATGACCCATATATCGAGAACCACTGTCTTAGGAATTAAAAAGCACATTTAGGTTGAGACGATGGCTCAGTGGGTAAAATAATTGTGTCACAAGTTCGAGGATCTGAATTACAGCCCCAGAACCCATGTAAAGCTGGGCACAGCAGTGTACTTCTGTACTGCCAGCACTCGTGGGAGCTGGAGACAGGAAAATCGCAAGATGCTCTTGGGCCAGCTAGCTGAGCACAGGCTGCAGAGAACAGTAAGGAATCCTGTACAAACAAGGTGAAAGGCAAAGGTCAACACTGGAGATTGTCTTCGCCCATGAATACTGTGGTGTGCAAATGACTATACTCATATGAACACATACTCTCACACATATCACACAGGTGCATATCACACACACACACAAACACACATACACACACACAAACACGTGCATACACACATATATGCATTTTGGCTTTGTCATAATGGTTAGCTCTATCTAGGAAGAATTTAGGTACTGCGTTAGATGGCTGGATTCAGGCATCTGCTCACTCAGTGACTGTGTTCTAAGTACCCTCGGTATGTCAGGCTCTGGAATACAGTTGCATAGATTCAGGTTTTTGCCCTGGCTTCTCAGTAAAGGCTGGACACAATTGTGTTTCTCTCTCACAAGAAGTGTAAAGTGTAGGACTTCAGGTGTCTAGCAAACAGCTCCTTGTTATGTCAAGGTCACATGACAGGCTCACTGGCCTGGCTCAGTTGCTGTGGACCACTGTCCACTCCAAAGCTCAAGAGCTTTGGATGCCCAAGAGCTTCTTGATCCTCTGTGGCATTGCCCCAAAGAGTTCCCATGGGTCTGTAGTTTGAAAAATGAAAAGCATCAGATTTCACTGATGTTTCCCTTTGGAGCCTCAAAGACCCTTTGGGTTCGAAGCCCAGCCCACAGGCGGGCAGGTGCAAGGGGCTTCCTACCCAGCTCAGGGAAGGTGTACAGCCTCAGACTCAAGCCCCCACTCTGTGGCCTCTCTAGACAACACTCCCAAGTCACAACTGCCTTGACTGCTGGCCCTGCAGACCATTGCAGAACTTCAACCAGATACAGTCCTAGGGTGTGCCCTCCTCCGACCTTTATACACATGCCATGGTATTTGTGTACCACAGACACACACACAGCACAGAAAATGCAATAAAAGATTTGAAAGTTTGAAAGAAAAAAAAAAATAATAATAATTTCCATCCCAAAGCCTATGCTCCTAGAGTATCCTGGATCTTGTCTTAAAAATTCTGCAGTTAATCATCCTACTATTATTCAAAAAAAAAAAAGGGGAGGTCATTCATGATCTCCTCCCTCCCAGCAAGGAGAGGATTATGCATATGAACTTTCAGTTCTCAGAGACAAAACAATGTTACACCAATTTTATGTTAATAGATTGTCCACAGTATTCAGAGGTGAATGGGCAAAATACAGAGTCACCAAGAAGCTGAAGAACTTCATGGCCGTCAGTAAATAGAACATTATTGCATTTCAGCATGACTTCAAGGGGCCCTGAAGCTGGTTTAGTGGCATGGATCTGTAGAAAGAAGCAAAGAGAGAAAAGGCTGAGCAGTGACTGGGGGACAGAGGCTCCTGAAGGATAGTGGCATCTGAATTTGACTTCAGAAGGTCGGCTAGTAATGTGTCACTCTGTAGTAGGCCCGAGGTTCCAGAAACCATCACTACCTGCCATTTTTGGATGAATGAGTAATTTCCTGAGGCTGTGGCAGTCCAGCTCTGAGTGGATTCAGTGAAGCGTGCCTGCCCTATTGCATAAAAGGCAGAGGATTAGGAAGAAAATGCCTTCAACACTAAATAGCAAATGTGTCGAGAACACCAGCTTGTCAGCCACACACAGGGAGAGGAGACATCTATGTAATTTTAAAGGCACTCTCAAGTAGCCTCTTGGATTTTCCCTCCTCCTGACTCACAGAACTCTCTTGTGACTGAAATCCCACAGCATCTAGATGTGAAGCGCATTTGTCTGTTTGCTTAGGAAGCGTTCCCTTATGTACTATTTGCATGATAGGAGGATAAAAGGTGCAACAGAGTTGCTGTAGAACACTGAAGTGCTGCAAAAGCTGCTTCAATGGTAAGAAGCTTACAAGTGATGCTAGGAATACCTCCCTTAGGAATGTACGTAGGAAAAAGAGTTGGAAATATACTTTGAACAGATTGAAAAAGTATAAATAGTGGCTGAGCAAATTAATATTAGAATCATTAGAATTGCATTGTGAAGAGCAAACATGAAGAAAAACAGCATGCTTACTTATTAACACGAGTCCTTTTTTATTATTATTATTTTATGGAGTCATAGCATAGTGGTTAATGGTTTGGGTTTCAGACAGATGAAGAGGTGAGTCTGAGATCTATGAGATACAAACTAAACATCGATCTAATCTGATGGTCATGAAAGCCAAATGAGGCTGCATGTAAATACCTGGTTCAGAGACCATAAGTGATTAGCTGCTGTCTAACCTGTCAGCTCTGTCAATAACAGGACTCAGTAATTTGCCTCAAAGTCTACAGAATGGGGAGGGGGAAGTGATTTAGAGCACTTGCTTCTTTTACTGATGACCTGTGTCAAATCCTAGCATCTACGTGGTGATGCATAAACACCTGTCACTCCAGCTGTGCATATGTGTGTAATGTGTTCTCTCTACCCCCCCTCTTTTTTTTCTCTCTCTCCCTCCCTCTCTCCCTCTGACCCTCTTCCTCTCCCCCTCTCTCCCTACCTCCCTCTCCTCCTCTCTCTTTCTTCCACTCTCCCCCTCTCCTCCCCCTCTCTGTGTCTATGTGTCTATGTGTCTGTGTGAAAAAGCACATTGGGATTCCATAGTGAGATTTCTTACTACATGCAGAATGCCTATGTTGGTCCACCCATTAGCTCAGACACATTCAGGGGACAAGTGCAGCTGCTAACTGTGTCATGTTCTGAGGCTTTACAATTAGGAATATGTTATTTTATCTGTGGAGGCTCAGCAGGCTGGAGTCCATGTACACCCCTGACTTGACAGCTAGTGCAAGTGAAAATCATTTTCAACAAGGCTCTGCTTAGATCACACACGGGAAATGGATTCATCTAGGTCATATCGTAGACAGAGAAGTACGCTGTAACTTTCTGCCAGAGAAAACAAACTTGAAATCATGTGAGACTTCTCACTCCGGGAGACTCTGATATGGGAAGGAGTTTGCAGTGGAAATGTGAATGTACCATGCTAAACTGAACGTTTGCCAGGATTATTAATGCATCATTTTGATGAGCCAAGAATTTCCATTTTTCCCTACAGGAGAAGACCTCTCCAATAGTCTGAGGCAGAAAGAGGGCAGAGCATTTTATTTTAAGAATAACAAATTTCAACTTGAAGAAAGAACTGTAGCTAGGTTTTGACAGAGCCTGTTGGGAAGTAGAGGTAGAGATGACATTTTATAAGCGTTGGTATTACAATTAGATCGCTTTGTGTAGATGCCTTCTGATCATCTATTTAGCATAATGTCAGCTGGCCTGGAGAATCATTTCTTTTTTATAAACCATCTGCTTTGTTGCAAGAGCCTCTTTAGAGGACACATGCAGGCAAAACATTCATTCGTTTTTCAAAATTATCTTCTAAGTTCTGTTTTTATACATCCTGTAGCCTGAGTGGTAATTTTCGACAGACTTAGGAAAATGCAGGCAGTGCAGCAGAAGACATAAATAAATGGTCACAAGAAATCATTTGATTGAAGATTTTATCCATGCTTCAGTAACCTTACTGTCTGGAAACACATCCCTCACCTCTGTCAGAGAGAGGAAATACTACTCTTGAAATCATAGGTCTTGGATCTCTCACATTGCCTGCTGAGATTCAATTTCCCTGATTTAATTTGGAACTGATAACAATCAGACTGAGCGTGGAAATACTTCTTAAACTCTTAAGTATTGAAGAAATAGCAGTTTCAATATTTGTATGCATTTAAATCACTTCAATGTTAAGCAATTATTTATTGCTAAAAATCTAGATAGCACCAGCCACTAACAATTTTGAGTATTTGATGATTCTCAAAGTTCCTCCCTGGCAGATTATTTTTAGTTTTCCACATCTAACTGTTTGCTGAATCCACATATATCTGTATGTGCACTTAATTTACTATAGTTAATGGGCACAGAATCCTTAGCTATGATAGTCTTCTTCTCCTAAAAACATAGTGGCTACATCTATGTCACAGATCTGCCCCTCTGTTACCATGCTTTTTACCTAATTAGAATGACATGGACTGTCCTAAGTCTTCTTGGGATGCCCCAGTTTGGTTACCTCTTTGGTGGTCAGAAAGTGTTGAAAGACAAAGAACATCAACATCAGTTAATATGTTGACAATGTCTTGTCATCAAGCCACAGGTTCTTATAAGCATAGCTCAATGCTCCTAGAAACAGTTCATGGAGCTTGAGAGATTGTTCAGTGATTAAGGGCATATGCTACTCTTGGAAATTGCTCATGTTTGGCTACCAGCATCCCTATGGGGCAAGTCACAATGACCTGTAGTTCCAGCTGTCAGGAACCACCTGACACCTCTGGCCTTCAATGGGAACCTGCACTCATGCAAACATACCCACACACCAAAAAAACATGCGTATACATAATGGCAAATAGCAAAAATATATCTTTATTTAAACACACAGTTCACTAAACTCTAAAGAGTCATGAAAATTTTAAGCCATGCTACACACATAAGGAAAATGTCACCATTCTTCAAATAGCTGCTCTCTTGATAGTAATAGCAGCACACTGATGTCATCTGTTTCTATGTATTCAGTGCTTCACAGTTGTCTAACTGCCTTCAAGCGTATTGTCTCACAACAGTGTTTACTTATACCCAATCCGGCCTTGTTCTCAGATATTACACTTGAATATTATAGAGCAGAACAGCTCAAGCCCCATGGCAGCTTACATTTTTTTGAGAATGTACTAAGTACAGAACTAGATTTTATTTTTTTTTTTATCATGTAGCATTTCAAACACAGAACTATGCTAGTGTTCTCATTTATAAGCAGAGCTCAAGATGTTGACTAGCCTCTCAAGACTCCAGGAAGAGCTGGGAATTGAATGAACGTTAGCCCTCTGAACTTCCACAGCGTGTCCTGTCGGCTTCCTATATTCACACCCTGCATCAGCCTGTGAGACTAATTCTGCTAGCTCTCTGACAGAAACGGGGCTGTGTTGACAAGAGGGCCACACAGCAACTGCTGTGCTGTGCTGCGTTTTATCTTGGAAAAGATAATGAATACTTAATGAACTGCCTAGTGGATTCTGCTACTGCCCACCCTGGGAGCTGGCAGGAACAGCTGATTCACTTTATGAAGGCAGGTCAGATGGGGAAAAAAAAAATCAATAGATGGCAATGTAGAAGAAAAAGTAAAGAACAACAGCTGCAGGAAACAAATTACTTTTAAATTTTGCCTCTATTATTTCAAAGCCCAAAGGAACTTATTCTGAAATTGAGGTAAAAAAGTCATATCCAAGAAATTTACCTGAATTTTGAAAGAGTATTTGTCCCCAATGAAACCTAACACACAGGAATGTGTTTATTTTAGGAATGTTCAGTTTGTAAACGCATACAGGTCTTCTGTGGTTGAAAGCAGGGTTGGGGGAGTTGAAGAGCTTTGTGGGAGAAGTGGGTAGTATCTGAAATAAATATTAAAAGAAAGCAGAATCCACAGCCATGGTCCCTCGATCTGGAGTTTAGCAGTTTTAGGCTAGACTTGTGTATTAAAGCTATCACAGGTGATGGTTCCCTACCAGCGCAGGTAGTTTCCCTGTCTTTCTCTCTCACTTGAAAGTTGAGAACACACAGGAGTTTCTACATGGTTCCTTGACTGAACCGTACCTAGTGATTGCTAGTCTTGCTAAAGTGAAGGCTCATTGGAAAGAGTAACAAGGATTCTACACAAGGTGTAGATCCCTGTGATGAAGTTGACGTCTTAAATTATGATGATTTGCAGAAAGTTAAGAAAGATGGTCTGCAAATATTAGTGCTCTGACCAAACTCCCTTCTGTTTCTGCTATGGAGAACTTTTGTTTGTGTTTGTATTTTTTTCTACTATTTTTGTCCATGTATGGATTTTTTTTCTAAGTCTAAGTAAAGGAGAAAGACAGTTGGGAAGACATAGAAAGTTTTTAAATAAGTGTCATAGACAGTGCATTTTTAAAACTTAATCATGTATGATACATTGCAAGATTTTGTGATCAAAGTAGTTTATGAAATATGTTTATTTTATAAAGTTTATTTTACAAAGTATGTTTATTTTATAATGCTTACCATGTACACTGGATGATTAAGCATGGGGAGACCTTATCGAGTTAAGAAAGCTGTGTAGTTTGGTTTCAAATCCGTACTCAAGAGCCCAGTCTTGGAAGAAACCAGCCCAACTTTCTCAGAACTGATAGTTTATTTCATCCTATTATTCAAAGCAAAACCAGGCATAGGGTTTTTGTGCCTGTGTTTGGGATCCTGTCAAGATTATCAAACCATAATTAAAGCAGGATTATCTGACACTATTTCATGAGTCAGATTTAACTCTTTGAGCACACACTTTTAGATTTTATCATTAAGTTTTTGCCAATTGCTTACTACTGTGCATTGTACAAAAAGTTTGTACACTCTGGGCATTTATCCCAGATTTCTGATTAGGGACACTTGCCTAAACTACCTAATTGTTTTGGAGGAAAATATAACAGGATCATCCTAACCTGTTGGAAACCTGCTTTCAGTCCTTATTGTGGTCTTAATGTTAAACTTCTGTTTCTGCTCCCAGTAGCTTGTGAATCAATTTAGGATGATTTTGTTTACATACTGTCTTTAAATAAACTAGCATGTTCACCTGGTATTAATAGCTGAGCTGCCATTTGAAAACTGATTTTAAAACAAACATGAGTTACACCTCATGTGTTCCTACACAAACCACATAATTTAATTCAGAGAGATTTTCTACAAAAGAAGGAGGAAGAAGAGGAAGAGGAATAATGGTAGAAGAAGAAGAGAGATTGCTTTTTCCTACCTCTGTTTCCTTTATCTGTGAAGAAGAAAAGAAAAAGAAACCATTCCTATGAAATTTCAACATGTATCATTAGATCTTTAGACTAATAATTAGACTTTGAGCTAGTTTAGTGTGTCGTAAGTTCCATCCTCATGACTCTTCTGTATCATTGTGTGACAGTGCTGCATCCATACCACTCACACACACACACACACACACACACACACACACACACACACACACACTCAAGCGCAGACACCACCGTGACCAACCACCACCACCACCTGACCTTTAACCCAGTCTTCATCTCTCTGTTGGGAAGCACTGTGCAAAGATGACACCTATGGCATGCTGCTCTTAGCTTTCTACCAACTTGATGATAACATGTTTGAAGAGCAGCAGCAGTCACATGAACTATGTAACTACTGGAATATATCAAATTCTTTTTTAGCATACAGGCACATCTTCTACTCAGCTAACAACTAAGAAATATGCCAGTACACTTCAGACTCCCTAGTCTAGTAATGCCACCAAAAGAAACAGTTTCATTGTCTGGGCTTGGTTTTTTTGTTTTCTTTTGTTTTGTTTGTTTGTTTTTTATTCTAATCCATGTGGGATTTCTGTAATATATCTTCACAGTTTTATATCATGACACTCCTACTTCTAGTTATGCAAGTCTGTTTTGGTCTCTTTGAAATGAGTGGCAACTTCCAACCCATTGGCATCTCTCTCCCACCCTGTCTTTCTGCACCAGCTCCTTCATTCTCAATTTCAGGGGTGTTTGTAATGTGTTCATTCTTAAATAGCTGCTCATCCAAAATATTTTAAAATAATTGCATTTGATATTTGATTTATCTCATAATCTTGTTGTATAATAGTTTAGAATGTTGTTTATAAAAAAGATGCTCAGAAGATTACAAGAAGTCAGGCTGAGCCCCTATATCCCTCTCAAATCACAGAACACTAGAAATCAGCTAAAAATAAATTGATAATAATGCTCCCAAATAATTAGGTAGCCATTGACATTGAAGAAAATAAAAATTTCTGTTGCATATATATTTAGCCAGAAAAAATATGAGAATATAGAAACCAAAATTCACCAAAGGAGGGAAGTACCGAATGGGGAGAAATGGGGATCTATGGAATTTAAATCTATGATCAGCAAATCCCAGCCACGTGTGCACAGCTACTCTGTTTCCTTTATCTGGTCTCAAACTTCAATGCCATTTAAGTAGCCTGGATATCATGTCAAAAAAATGATTAGAACATCACAGATGATGGCTGTGTCTGCTTTTCTTGTTAGCACAGCTAATCTTTGACTATTACTTTGAATTTAAAAGCAAGACAGGCTGTCTGGAGACAGTGGCACAAACCTTATTTTTCCAACCAACTCTGCTAGGTCAGTGGCTCTCAATCTGTGAGTACAGACCTCTCTGGGGTCACCTAAGATCATCAGAAAACACAGACATGTCCTTTATTGTCACTCTAGCTATTAACCCAGTCTCTGATCCAAATAGATTCTACACAATTCTGACTAAATTAAAGCATGAATGTTGGCTGGATAGACAACATTAGGATGGGTGGCACTGACCTTAAAGATATCCTGATTCTGAGGACTTCTGCTGAGTTCCCAGGAACTGTAGTGCAAAACCTACTTCGGATTTCTTTTCTTTCTTTTTTTAATTTTAATTTTAATTTTTAGTTTTAGTTTTCTTCACAACAATAGCAAAATTACAGTTATGACATAGTGACAAAAACAATCACCATAACATGAAGAAATGTATTAGAATGTCATAGCATTAGGAAGGTTGAGAACCACTGCTCTATGTCCTGCTAATACCTGCTCTAAAGGGAGGCCTGCTGGTAGTTAAACACACAGAAAGGAATACTGGTCTATTCCTTTCATGTTACCACCAGATTCACCCCCGCCCTTGTAAGCTGCTGGCCCCTCAAGTGTTTCTTCCTATGTCTAAGGCCCTATGCAACTTGGCTCTCAAAATAATTAATCAATGCTCTACAGAAAAGCTTACATGTTGTTGCCTCAAGGAAAACAAAGCAAATTTCAAGATAACTCTTATCTGTCCAATCTACTTGAATCAGAACAAAAGAAAACAAATCACTTTTCAGAGTGAAAAGTCTATACTAGTGATCCACGACAAGATAAAGCTTTGTTGTTGCCTTCTAGTATTTGCGTGGTGACACCTCAGGCTGTTTCCCGGTTGCGCACACCTCTCCTAGCAGCACTGTGCCTTGATGATGATATGAACAGTGTGGCGTGGCTGTGTATAAATTCACTCCGCGTGTTTTCTATGAGCCACCAGAGGACAACTGCAAGCACAAATATGCCACATATAAAATACTTGAAGGTTATTTTTCAAGGTAAAAAATAGTGGCTGCTGTATGTTTATTCTCCTACCTTGAAAATGACCTGGCTAATCAGATTTGGATTTAGAATCTAGGGCTCTTTGGAACCTTGTATCAAGCCCTAACTGTAGCAACATTCAGAACCTAGTTGTCTCCTACCTCCTAAGTACCCATCCGGTCTCCTCTTTCTTGTTTTTCCTCGACCTATAGCAATGGATGCCAACAATTTGCAAGTAGACCCACCTCAGGGATTTGTGACAATCTCCTGATATTAGTAGCTCATTAGAGCAGGAATGCTGAATGCTGCTGGTGGGGGGTAGAGCAGCAGAAGGCATGCCTCCCCCAAATGACACATGCAGCTCTCCTGGGGAGACCTGGGAAATTTGAAAAGGTTTCCAAGAGAATTATTATTTATCATTTAGGGATTTGAGATTCTTGTGTGCACTGGCTTGTAGGTTTCAATCATGTCGTCAGGGTGAAGTAATTATAAATATCAGCAACGGTTGTCTCATATTTCACACTATTTTGAAGAAATAATAGTTTCAAGCTCCTTAAGCATGTTCTTGCAATGCAAGGCCATTCCTCAAGCATATCACGGCTACTAACATCTTCATCGGAGTAGCCGATGCTCATGAGAAACCTTCAGCAAGGGAGGACCTGTTGAGGTTCAAGGCAGGAGGAGTTGCAGAGGTAATTAAGGATTCCAGCCCTTCCCTCCACTCCTCTCTAGGTATGTGTTATTCTTCCCCAACTGCAAAAAGCATGGCAGTGCTAGGATATGTAGAGGGTGGTAGTTTCATTGACAGGGAAGGATTGGATCCTGGGTCATCATCCCTTGTGGCTATTCAAGGGGCACCCGTGTTGCTGTAAATAACCTCTTGTCAATAGTTCTGAAAATAAGCCCCATAAGTGATTAGATTTACCAAGCTGGACTTGGGTGGAGTTATACCTTTCTTTGGTCCTTGATGCTGAATATGGAGTGAGTAGATATTGGTTTGATTTTTCAGGAAAACTTCACATGGTAACTGTATAAGCCACATTCCCTCTTGTGATTCTCTATGCTGTGGCAGCTGGCTCAGCTCACCACATAAATATTCTTTCTACAAGTGTTTCTCCTCATCAGACCTTAAAAATGGAATCATTTAGGTGATCAGATCCACTACAGTTGCATATATTATTCTGAATACCATTATACTCAGTAGTCCGCTTCATGATATCATTATTTGCATATTAGATTCAGGTATTTTGACAAAATAAAACAAAAATAACTCTGGTCAATTTTTCTCTCTCATTTCTTTTTTCTGCAAGAGCCATTACTATAAATCAAAGAAATATTGATTATGTGAATTTTGATCTGATACTACTTCTAGCTCATTTGGAGAATTTTGTCTTTGGGTATTTTCAGGTTAACTGTGACATATCTAGCTGTCATTTTTTTTTCTAATTATTTGCTCCTTTTCGCCTTTGGCTTTTGTTATAGGTTATTTGCCTAAGACTATATTTTCATTAATTTGTTTTTCAGCTGTATCTAGAAGTGATTACTGTATGTTTATATATATGTATATATACATATATATATGTATATATATATAATTTTCCTTAAATTCTACCCGTGTGTCTTAAGAAGAGTTTTGTAGGACTTCTGCTTCTTCCTGTATGTTGAACATCTGATTCCATTTGATAAAAGTCCTATTTTTCTGATTCTTTCTCCTCACCCCATGTTAACTGCCTTGCTGCCTTACTGCTCACCTTCCCTTCCTTGTCACCCCTCACAGCTCAGGAGCAGGCAGTTTGAACTGGCTCTTAGGAGAGCAGGAGGATCTCAGAACCAGCCTATGCCAGCCAGCCTGCTGAGATCTGCATCCCTACAGTCTGCTCTTCCTGGGCCTCTAGAAGATGCACACAACAGTGCCAAATCCAAGAGCCACTAGCTTGGTCTAGATGCTAAGTTCTTAAATGTAAACTATTTTCTGTCCTGCTGGACTTTGCCTTCAGACATGTAATTCCTGGGCTTTCCCCTCCCCCTTCTGTGACTTTGATGACAAAGATCTGTGGCACGATGACTCACACATTCTTCCTCTAATCCATGCAATCTGACTTTATTCTTCAGTTCCATGGGATTGTCTCCATCCTGGTTTTCCAGACTCATAGACCTTTGGTCTGCAGCTGATTAATTCAGGGCTAAAGGAACATGGTCTGCTTTGCGTTTATGTGTCGTCTATATTTTGGTCTTTAAATCTGAAGCTGCTCTTCTATTTTAACACTACAAATAAATTTTTGAGAGACCAAAGATTTCTGAAGCAAAAATTCTGTTCACCTTTACCAAGAAGTAAATAGCCCATTGCTTCAATTGCAACCTTTGTATTACGCCCATTTCTAAATGGTGTTTGCTTATACATATCTGTTCTGTGGCCATGTTGTCTGCCTCCAGCTTCCACAGGTAATATAAACTTAGTCAGTAACTTTCTTCAATGATTTTAGCATAGATGTGGGGGCTGCCCTGAGAGAATTCAGACAGAAAAGGAGTTCTCAGGCATAGGACACATCACACTGAGTCATCCCAATTTATATTGCTCTAATTTATATACCATTGCTCATATAATTTGCTAGGTTTGGGACCTGACTGTTGCACATGTTAGGTAAAATGTGCTCTCCAACTTGGACTCTCATCACTCTAATGAACAGAGATGATCTTGAAAGGACAGTTTTGTTTCCTTCTTGTTTTCTTCATTTGTTTATATTTAGTGGTGTCTCACTGATTTGCCCTTATTTCTACATGAATACCTTTGTGTTTCCTTGCTGATCTTGTTTTTAAAAGCTGCTTACGCAAATGGAAAATGTAATTTGAGTTCTGCATTGCAGTGTTGCTCTGCCTTTTGCTTTCTTTGAAAACTTTTTTTTACTTACTTATTTTTATTTAGTTATTTATATATTTGTATTTTAAGGGTATGTTGTTTTGACTGAAGGTGTGTATCTATACTCCACATGAGTGCAGTGCTCACAGAGGCCAGAAGAGGGCATCGGATCTCTGGAACTGGAGTTGGAGACAGTTGTGAAATGTTTGAGTGCTCCGGAGGAACAGCAAGCACTAGTAATCTCTAAACCATCTCTCAGTTCTAAACTTACTTTTTATTACACTAAGTTGTGCCAAAGTGTTAGAGTTTGCTCTTAGGAATTCACCTGGATTCAGTTTTAAGTGTGAATAAATTTTCTCCTGAGTCTTAACTGAGTACATTTGTTTATTAAACTTAATTTACAGTGATCACTTCCTCCTATGATTTCTTTTGAATTTATTTTGTCTTTTTCACACTTAAGCATGTGAAATGCTTAGATTCCTTTGTGACTATGTGAATGTAGTATGGATCCATTACTCAGCTCTGTATCCCACGAATATGGTCTGCTATCTGAGCTTCGTATTCCTTCCCTCTACCCCAACTCCTAATGCTAACATCGTACAGATAGCACACAGCTTTATCCTCCAGCTACTTTCCCTATTGTTTACTGAGCATATAGTTAATGCAATGGATTTTTGCTTCTCTTTAGTAACAGTGCTTATATTTAGAAGGACATATATACGTGGAGCAGCACTGTATAGAACTTGAAAGATTGTTTCCTTATTCATTAACTCCTTGGACATTTCAGTGTCCTGTATAGTTTATTTGATCATACACATATACACACAATGGAATTTTATTAATGAGTAGATAAATTTAGGAGAATTACTAATTTATAATGCTGTTACTTCGACTTGGGAAAGTAACATTATTTATCATTTTGTAGGTTATTTACTATTTTTTTCCATTCATATGAATCATATAAACTCATATAAATCATTTTTTGCTCTCTCGTGAAATTTTCCAATTTTCCCCAGAAGAATCTCATTTACTTTTTTTTAAAGAATTATTTATTTTCTGTATATGGGTACACTGTAGCTGTCTTCAGACATACCAGAAGAGGGTATGGAATCCCATTACAGATGGTCATGAGCCACTTTGTGGTTGCTGGGAATTGAACTCAGCACCTCTGGAAGAGCAGTCTCTTAACCACTGAGCCATCTCTTTAACCCCAAGAATCTTATTCTTTGTTGCTTAGTGTTATTCCACAATAGTTGGTAATTCTGGCTGCTATTTTGTGTGATATTGATTAAATATTTTCCCAAGTGTTTACCTTTAGATACGGAAAAGCATACATTTTAAATATTTCCTATTTGAGATGACTGATGGGAATCCTTTTTAATTTCTAAGAGCTTAATTTGTTATAGTGATGGCACTAACATTGAAATGTAACAAGTTGGTGCCTTACAAGGTTTCCTTGGTTTAGATCATCAATAAACCAGCTGAAGCTTTTAGAGCACCTATGCTTGATTTGTGTCTCACTGCAAAGGAAAGCAGCTGGTTTCTCCATTGTGTTATGGTAGAACAGTGAATATCAAGCCTTAGAAAGCATCAGGAACCCCTGCAGGGCCAGGTTAGTAACGTGCTAGTATTCAACTCTGGAGTTTGAATCAGTGAATTATGCATGTCATTGCTAGTTCCCAGAAGAGTCTATAGCTGCCTCTAAAAGAAGGAAACCTGGGAGAATGAGGTGGAGGCACTGGGGGCTGGAGTGACAGAGGACACAGAGATGGAGCGCTGGACAAATCACTTCTCACTTTTTTTTTTCTATTAGAATTATATATAATTCACAATGACAAATACAAGAAATACTTTATGGGGACTTAAAAATACCTACAATCAATTTTCAAAACATTAAACATTATAAAGTATGTGGTAGGTGCATCATATATAATCTTTAAAGTGGTAGGAATATTTGAGTCAGTCTATAAGGAACATAAATTTGAATAATCTATATAGATTCTCAACATTTCATCTATGATAATTTTAGTTCTCACACAACTAAGAGTGAACTATTAAAGTATTTGCCTAAAACTTAAAGGTTTTGGTTAAGTGTTGTTTCTTTCCTAAGGAGGCCCAAGTGTTACCAGAATCCTTATCAACCAAAATAAAACTTCTACCAATGACATTTTTGACTTACATCAACAATACAACACACATTAACACACAATAGTGTTTTATCCTCCTTTCCATCTGTTTTACTTTGTATGTCTGAAGGTCTTTCAAAATGACTTTCCAAGCCCTGAAGTGAATACTAGAGGTAAGCAGGCCCATGGCAGAGCTATTACCCATGCCATCAAATACAAGGAGGGTACCAGATACTGGGCCTCCAGAGTGCTGCTGGTGAAGACAAGAACTGGAATATGTCTTGCTTTCTGTGGAACTTACAATGACTCCTGTTACTAAGTCAGTTTCAGAAAGTACTGAAAGGCTGTGTTATGGGAAGATTGTTTTGTCCAGGCACTTTTATTAATAAGGGAAATGTACATACTTCATCCAAAAGGACATTGTGGTTACAGTTAGGAAGAAAATCCTTAAAATGGAATTAGCCATGCAAGTGTTAGTTGTTTATATTACAGACAGCAAAAGAAAATAGTTCCTCAGATCTGGGCACTGAAGATTTCACAGAGGAGGGAACCATTAGGTGCCAATCACCTAGTAAAAGCATGCATAAATAGAGGAAAAGTTAAGAGTCAGGTTGAGTAATAAACACAACCAGTAAGAAAAATATTGCCATGCAAAACAGAGCACAATGCAGCAATATAGAAGATAAGCAGATAACCAGCAAGTATTGTAAGGAATTCAGAAAAGGAAAGCCATCATGTAGTGGTATCAGGGGAGAATGGAAAGGAAAGTCTTGAACAGTCCAATGAGACTTTGCCTCTGAGTAAACTCTTGCTACAGGGAGACATTTGTTTTAAACAATCTTCCCGTAACACTTCTCACTTTGAATGCCATAGCAGCAACTCAGTGGCCTGAGAGAGAAAGCCAGTCATGAGGTGGCTGATGTAGAATGAGACTGAGTCAGGTTAGAGGGTGGCAGGAGGTGAAGAGAAGAACTTTTAAAAAGCATCATAAGTCCATTAAAGACTTGCTCAGAGGAGGAAGAGGATTTGACAGATGTTCTCAAATGCTTGCCTATCTCTGTAGAAAGCAGATATTGAGGACCTGAGTTTTGACACCAGTGGAGGAATAAGTGACCAGGTCTCTAGATAGTTCAAAGTACTGCTTTGAACTTGTAGTTTCTGCTTTTGTATGAGGGGTCATAAAGAAAGGGAGAGAGATCACAGAGGTTTCCAATGCTCCAGGCCTAAGAAACAGGAAGCTGAAGTCACCTGAAGATGTGACACCCTTTCTTTTACAAGGTAATTTGTAAGAAGAAACCAAACTGTAGATAGTCTTTCAAAAATTAAGACAGAAAGAGACCCAATGTTGAACTGTGGTCTGTACGTGCTTCTCTTCTCTCTCTCTCTCTCTCTCTCTCTCTCTCTCTCTCTCTCTCTCTCTCTCTCTCTCTCTCTCTCTCACACACACACACACACACACACCCCACATGTACAAAAAGAAACTAAGGTCTGCAGTATACTGTTCAGTGGGGGGGCATCACATTATCTTGAAACGATGTAATGTTAAGAGCCTCCTCTCAATCAGTAAAGTTTGTATGATGACATGGAAGGATTATGAGCTCAGATCTGCCTGGTAGTCTTTGTCTTTATTCCTGCCTCCATCTTGTCTCCAAAAACCAGTCATTTCAACACTCATCATTGTTTTCCTGCAAATGGTACCCTTTCACAGACGTGAACTTTCCCTTTGCCACCAACATGCCTGTGGTGAACAGCTGCAGCTGCAGGACCATGTCAGAGATAACAAAAGGGTACCGCAGAGCCTCTGCACCACAGGCTTCTTTGCAAAGGTTTTCCTTCTCATTTGTTTCTCCTGTTTTTAAAAGGCCAGAAAGGGATTTGCTCTGCTTATGACTTCTAGCAAATATTTATATAAAGATAGGATTTCTCCTTTTCAGTGTAAGTAGGGTACTTTGCTTTTCCCTCTGTGTGGAGGGTTGTACATAATAAAAAGTTCAGCTTTTCAAATAAGAAAGTTATGTCCCAGGTCCTAAAATTGGATTGATTAATCTATATTGCTGATATTCTTACAGGAACATATGGTGGCTTATCAGAGAAAGTATATATATGTTTATATATACACATATATGTTTATACATACATACATTTGTTATGTCATTATTGAATACATCTGGTTTTGTTGTATTTGTATTAGAAACAATCTTTCTGTGTAGCCAAGGCTTGCCTAATTCCTCAATTTCCCTTTCTCAGTTTCAGAGTGCTAAATTCATTGATCTGACCCACAGCACTGGGCTTTATTAACTATCATTTAAATGAGGCTTCCTCCACTCCAAGATTAGTGGCTCACAGAGAGGAGAAAGTCTTCACTTGACTATTCAAAACCTAGAAGCTATGCTTTAGAGTGTTTTTGTTTGTCTGTTCCTAAATGTGTAAATCTTGGGCTTTTATTATAAATGTTTCAATTTTATGTTAAGATGAATAAGAGGTAGCCTGAAGAAGCTTCTTCGGTATCCCCATTCCTTTATGAAATAACAAGGCAGAGATATTTTGAGTTACATTGAGAAATGTGGGATGGATCTTAGGGTACAAAATGGCTAGGTGTCAATCTCAGCACCTTCAACAGTATCCTTGGCACTTTTCCTGTCCTGATTCAGAGCTACCGTGACAAAAACCATCTCTTTCCAACTCTTTATGTTTTCTGAAACTCAGTTAGTTCAACTACTAAATTCAAGCAAAAATAGAAATGTCACAGGGTAACAGCTTCATAATATAAATAAAACGCATATGTAAGTACTATTGACATTTCAAAAGTTCACTCAGATAGATGCCTTGAAGGATATACAATGTCACTAAGAAGGTTAAGTTAAAAACATTTCATGCCAGTACAACAATCTCCATTGACCAAATGCTTTACAAGGTTCTGGTGGCTATGATATCTGCTCTAAAAGTGACAGAATGAAAGGTGTGAGGGTGGGTCTTCTTACATGCTACTGACTGACTGCCAGCTTCTCATCAAATACTCTGTGCAGAAAGAGAACAAAAGACACTAGGATCCCTCTTATGAGGACACTAAACTCATTTGTGGGGTCCACTCTCCCAATCTGACCATTTTTCAAAGGCTCTACTTCCAAGGACCATTCTACAGAGAAGAATTTATCAGCATTTGACTTTAGAGAAGAAATATATACACAAAAGCACACACAGAATATAAACTTTATATTGTATTTATATATTAGTGCAACTGTATAGAAGTAGTGTAGGAACCTGACTAAGCAACAGAGTAACCATGCACTGAGCAACTGCAGAGAGATCTAAAGAATACATATTTTCACCTATTGGTATTCAGCTCAGTTTATAAATGGAGGTGGCTTTACAGCTACAAACATAAACATATGCTTTTCTCCTTTGAGATCAGTACTGAAATGTTTGTCTGACCAGCTGCACTCTAACCATTTCACAGGATTGATTTGGAATTTAGAGATTAAGAGTCAACTGTTCTGCTAATCAGAACTAGAATGGAAGTCACGTGCAGTCGCCCCCAATAAAATAAGCAAAAAACTTTGGGTCCAAAGCAAAATGAAAGCTTGATTTATTTTATGAGAGGCATTTATGATTATAGAGGGAGGTGTTAGGTAGGAATCAGAGACCCAAGAGACTTACTACTGCACTACCTACTCCTTCTCTAATAGTGTCATGCCAAGCAAATGAAGTTTGAAACTGATTACCACTGATTGCAAAGCTCTTTATATGTAATTTAAAGGATCCATAAAGAACAACTGGTGGTCTGGGTGCCAATATAAATTATCCTGCAACAAGAAATTTGAATGCTTTGATCTCTAAGCTGTAGATACACAATGCTAAAATATTTTAGGAATATACATACATACACACACACACACATATATATATATATATATGCATATATGTGCATATATACATATATAATTAAAGAAAATAGTTTTTATTTAATCAGTGAATAGAAACTTCTCCCCATGCCTTCGTGCATTCCTTGCTTAGAACTTATCCTTTCCTAGTTCCTTCTTCACTGGGTAATGTAGGCTGACAAAGGAACAAACACCCTCAGAACATTCACAGAGAAACCAAATGACAGAGTCATAACAATGAAGAACTACATCCTGGAAAGTGTAGGGTTGCACACCGTCATCCTAAAGCCTGAGGTCATGCTGAATGGCTTCATTCTCCATAGTGACATTTTTAAAGAAAGGAAACTCAGAGGTAAGTAAACGAAGTTTCATGATCTTCTGTTTTCATCATCTCATCCATGATCACTGGTTTATATGTAGAATGAAACTAAGAAAACTTCTTCTTTATAGACAGCTACAGTCCCGTCCCTACCTATGTACCCAAAGGTCTTTGTGCGCTTCAAAAGCCCCACAATTCAAGGGTCAATAATGCTGACCCAAGACTGTCAAGTGGAACATGTAGCCAATTATGTTAAGTGTCTAGCATAGAATCTGAAAAATAAAAGCAGTTGATAAATACAACTTCCCCTTTTTTATATCAAAGAATGTAGATTACTTCCAGGAGCCCCAGTCTGTTCTTATTTACTTCTAATCTATTTACCACACTTACTGTTCCAAGAGAACATCACTGTATGATGGCTGATGTTCCATTCCCTTTCCATTCCAGGAGACTTTTCCCAGGTCTTTCTCCAGATCACCATCGAGCTTCTCTGAATAAGCCATTTTCAGTGTCTATAGGAAAGGCTGACCACTACAAGTACACCTGCCATGGTTATATTGAATGCACCAAGGACACAGTTACCTTTACAGTGTTTTCTTCTTTGTTGTTCATTGTTTGCTCCTGTTTCCTAGCAATCAGTCCTACTAACACTGAGCATCCTATAATGCAGTGGACAGCTGTGGGCACAGAAAATGAAGAAGGTTTCCAGTGCTTGGAAATGAAAGGTCCTGGCCAAAAGTCCCAGGACCCAAATAACAGCATTGGTTCTTACTAATTTGGTGACATTGTCAAACTAACAAATCATTTTATACTTCTGGCTTTATCTGTAAAGTCACAAATAAAATAATGCTGACCCAAGACTGTCAAGTGGAACATGTAGTCAATTATGTTAAGTGTCTAGCATAGAATCTGAAAAATAAAAGCAGTTGATAAATCCAACTTCCCCTTTTTATATCAAAGAATGTAGATTACTTCTAGGAGCCCCAGTCTGTTCTTATTTACTTCTAATGAATAAGGTTTTTTTTAAGTACTAATTATAAACTGGAATAATTATGTTGTAGCCTTGGGAAGTTTGTAGAGTAGGTCATTAAAGTTGTAATCAGAATTGTGGTGTGACTTTTATACATACATACATATATATCTAATAATAAGTCCCCCAGAAACTTTTATATGATGTAACTTTTTATTTGAAGCCAAGGAACAAGATGAGAATACTAGAGCTTTTCATCTTCAAAAGAGTATAGACGATTCACGTAATTAGTAGGCAGGGCTCTATAATGTGCTAGGCCAGGGAGATTAGCTGTGGTGCCAAAGGAGAAAATGACATTTCAGAAGGAAAAAAAATCATTGCCTTAAGGTGCTGAGAGAAAGATGTGAGAGCATATGTGTGTGCCTTATTACAGGCCATCGGAAACATTTGTGCCAGAGGAACACATGACAAGGGTCAGAAAGACTAGTGAAGAGCTTCATTGAGACTGAGGTAAAGACTTTTTTTACTACAGTTTATAGACACACACACAAACACACATGGGGAGAGAGAAAGAAAGAGACAGAGACAGAGACAGAGAGAGTGAACTGTTGCCTTAAATGGAGAAACTGATCTTTGGTCCTAATGGTATAAAAGCATGCATGGGTCTTTGTACCGCATTATTGGACCTCTACAGGAATCACTTCCTCCTTGGAATAAAGCCAAGTTTTAATAGCTATGATTTGAAATAAAGAATATATCTTCTTGAATGTGTTCATACTTATTTCTCCTATTTCCTCATACTTGAGCAAACTCAGATTGTGATGTCAACAGAGTCCAAGAGCCAGTGTTAAACTGACAGTGAATAAAACTGTCTAGATAAATCTCAACATGTATGTCCACATGTCTATGTCCACATAGAAGTGTGGACCACGTAGAATATTTAGCCAATATGGCTCAAAAATTACTTGTCTGTTCTTACTTATGTAACCTGTCTACAGATCAGACTTCTATGTGAGGAAGACACTTTTTACCGTGTTTCCTGACCAGAGTCTTCAGCCAATAGAAAGCACTAACTCTGAATGCTTGGGTCTTCCAGTTCCTTTTCTGTGTTTGTGGTTCATATCCTATAGCAACTAGGTTTATTTAGAGTGACAGCGCCTGTCTGGTAGAGCTCCTTGTTTCGCACTGAGTGCTTCTCCATTTTCACTCTCTTTCCCTAGGTGTGTATGTCTCTCTGACTTCATTCTCCATCAACCTGCAGTAAAGCTATTTCACTCTATTTACCATTCTCTGTTGAGATTCTCACCGCTCTTCACCTCTGCCATAGTCTTTAGAACATCTTCTTGACTTAAAGATATTTCTGTGTTCAAATACAGAGGCAGATTTCTTGGTATATTTAATTTTAATTGATCATTTACATTGAGACGTTAGAATCCTTTAACACATTAAGATATGCTATTCCTTAATAAAAATAGTTAATAGACCACAAAACTAAAGAATATGCACAAGTCGTTGGAATAGTCAAGCACATCAAGAAATGGAGAAACACAGTCCCAGGTCTTGGTTCAAACAGATATTGATGCCACTTTACACACATGACTTCCTTGTGTCCTGGGCTCTGAAGTGCATTTCTCTCAGCCCTGGAGTCCTCCCCATGAAATGGTTGTAGAAGTACCTCCTTTTCCTGAGAGGCTGCTGTGAGAGTTACTTCATCTCACTTGTGTAAAGCTTTCAGCACATGGCCTGCAGGGAAGCTGGTCCTTGCGTTAGCGGGATTTTTTTTTTATAAAATGAAGTTCTTTCTAAGAACACTTTCTGGTCAATGTATTCTAAGATAAACATTAAGAACATCCGGTGAGATCCCTTCGTGGTTCATGTCAGTAGAAAGTAATCATAAGCTATTTAGTGATTTTAAGTCATTATTCACCTCCCGAGCTTCAGTTTTAGCATGCCAACAGTGCAGTTAAGTACTGTAGTGGTGTGAATGAGAAAGCTCTCCCAGAGGCTTGATCTCTTGAGTGCTTTATTCTTAGTTGTTGTTAGTGTTTGTAGAGGTCCTGGGAGTGTGGCCTTGGTGGAGGACATCTATCACTGGAGGCTGGCTTTGTTCTGTTTTTCAGGATGTGAGCCCTCAACTTGGAGCTCAAACACCCATGCTCTCACTCTGCCATCTTGAACTCATAACTGTCCCTCTGAATCTGTGAGCAAACTCCCTCTTCCTTAAGTTCCTCTGGTCACAGTGTGTATCACAGCCACAGAAAAGTAACTGAAACAAGTGCCATGCTTCTGAATTCCATTTAACTGGCCCTACTTGTGTGTGTGTGTGTGTGTGTGTGTGTGTGTGTGTGTGTGTATGTGTGTGTGTGTGTGTGTGTGTGTGATTTTTCACTGCTTTGTCACTTCTAAGTCAGTAGCTTTGATATTATCACTCCTTTTTAATCTTGGCCTTATATAAGGTGGAATACAAAAGAACCAATTTTTCATTGGAATGATTCAGAAAAGGCTTGTTTCTGGCACGGCATATGAACTTAGGAACATCTTTGATTTTTAGAAGAAAGCATTTAATAGTAGAGAAATTGAAGGGGAAAAAAAAAAAAAAACATAGGTTCTGAACCTTGTTCTAGTACCCATGCCGTTTGATGTCTTCCCCAGGTCTCAAGTTCTTGTTTCAAAACTTCCTCTGTGGGAACAAGCCTGGCATGGTGGAAAGAAGCCCCACATGTCTGTCCCGGGCACTGTGGCTCTGAGTGGGACAGGAGACACTCGGGAAGTGGCCGTGCGTCTTCCCACACAGTCCGACAGGCAGGTGGGGGCTGTGGGAAGCCTTTGCGGGCCCTGCCCATGGGTGGGGAAGGAGGCCATTCTCAGGGAGCACACAGCAGCAGTCTCCTGGGTTCTCTAGCCTGGGACACCGCAGTCGCAGCAGGGTGCCACAGACAGGTTAGCCGGAGCACAGCTGGGGTTCCCACCAAGACCGGTTCGGTGACTTGGGGCACAGGGCTAGCTGCTTAGGCTTGGGTGAAAAGGTACTGTCTGGGAGTGCTGGCAAGCCCTTGGTGAGAAATTAGATGCAGTTCCTTAATCAAGGGCCAGATCCCTAGCTTCCCATAGCGGGTCCAGATGAAGAGACAGTCCATAATTCTAAGACATTTATTTTCATTGTAGAGAGTGGAATGGAATTGTACCTCATGGTCTCTGGAAAATGCGAGTCAGATATAGTAACTGGGAAGGGGTGTGGCTAAGCCTCTAGGTGTCTCATTAACATGGAGATGGCTTGGAGCTGTGTGGCCATGCCTCTACCTGAGGAGGGGTAGTATGTGACCTGTGACTGGAGCCAAAAGGCAGACACCATGAAGTGCATCTTAAGGCAGAACAGCCAACCAAAGGCAGCTCTCCAACACCCTAGGCCTAACTCCTAACTGTAACCTCTCCCCAAACACAGGCAACCTTATCATACGCCTTTCATTTGAGTTGTTCCTATTTGCTTATTTCAAATCTCTGAATAACAAAAGAGCTTCTATGACTTGGTTTGTAACTGTCTCCACCCTTGTTTCCTTATGTTAATCTGGCGATTTTCCAGAAAAAAAAAAAAAAAAAAAAAAAAAAAAAAAAAAAAAAAAAAAAAAACGACTCCACTATTTTGCACCAAATTTAAATAAAGCATTAATTAAATCAAATATTGACCAAGGGATTGACTTTGGTCAGGATCATTCCCCAGAACTTCCAACCTGAGAATGGTCTCAAACCATGTGTTTCAGTGGTTTATGTGGCCAAACATATAAGCCACCATACAATCCCATGAGGCTTTGTTATTTTCAAGAACTACAACTCCCAGCATTCCAAGAAGTTCCTTGGTTTCTGGGCAGGTGGGGCTTTCAGGATAATTCTAGACATTACACTTACCTAGCTTATCATCCTCCTCCTCACCATCATCATTTCCCAAACTTTGTCTTAATGACACTTCAGTGCGCAGAATATCATAATTAAGAAATGGGGCTTTTGTACAAAACTGATATTGGTCTAGTCAACACAGTTCTCTCGTTTCCTCTGGTATCTTCCTAACAGGTTTTCAAACTCATACTGCTTATGTTTAACTGAGTATCCATTTAAACCTAAGAGGCTGAATCACATTGAGGGGTGGGGTGGAGGGCAGATCCTGCTTTAAGCTCAACCCAGTCTGAGTCACATGTCTGATTTTCATATGAAACCATTCTTCATTCAGGAGAAAGCTTCCTTCTTTCTGATGAATGCCATAAGAATGAAAGATTCTATCCCATTTGTTTGTTTGTTTGTTTGTTTTTTGTTCTTTTGCTTGTTTGTTTTGTCCTCAGCAGCAAATCATTTATCACACAAGGGAGATCTAGTATTGTAATTTGCAATCAGAGCTGCCCTCTTCCTCTAGACTGCAGGAATGCTGCTCTTTGTTAGCAGATTGGACAATATCCTGGGAGAAATGGGACATTGTGCTATTGAATTAGGGCTCTGTATCCAGAGCCTTCTAACATGGCTTTTAAAAAGAGTCTACATTTCATGTAAAACTTTCTTTCTATGATCTGGACGTGTAAGCTAAAAGTCTCTCCCCCCCCCCCCCTTTGCCTTAATTAAATCAGAAAGCTCTGTGACTTTTTCAGCTTGTTCTGTGATGTTTGCAAGGAGATTTGTAAATGACACTATGTGGCTCCTTTGCCCCTTTCTCAGGGAGACAGTAATTATTATCACTTCATTTGAAGCATGCTGTGCGTGGTTTATCAGTTCCTTTGTTAATGAGCTGGCCTTCTCCTTTATAATGCCAATCTAGGGACACCTTTTAAATCAGAATTATCTCTCAGCTTTATTTAATTTATTTATTTTCTGATATGTTCTTATCAAGCTGTCTATTGTTTTGTTTCTGGGAATCACTTGCCTAGCCCAGAGAGAGAACAAGGCTGGCTTCTTCCTACCTTCATATCTATCTATCTCTCTCTCTCTCTCTCTCTCTCTCTCTCTCTCTCTCTCTCTCTCTCTCTCTCTCTTTCTCTCTCTTTCTGCTCTCCATGTGGGTTTCTCTGTACATCTGATCATCGATTGTTGGCCATCATTGCCCTGTGTGACACAACTCTGCACACTGCTTTTCAAATTCAATGGCACACTAGTTTTAGAAAGAACCAAAGTAAAGTGAGCTGAAGAATTAAGAGTTCTTTTAACCTTTCAGCCTATTGAGGCTACTGCCCAAGAGCTCCTATAGTTTATTATGATGTTATGCAAAGTGGGCTGGCGAGCCAATCAAAGCAGACACCTGCAGTCTAGTGATTACAAACATTGTTACTTCATTTGACCATTGCCTCTTGTTAAAATAGCCAGTCAGTGCTCAGGCTGTTGAAGAGGCACATGCTTTATTTGTAGCTGGGCCGTGTGAGCTCATTAAGTGCTTTATGTGGTTTATACAAGGATGTATAAAGTATTTGAGTTTCTTATCCAAACAAAATACCAAACAATGACATTGCAACATTGCAAAACACATCCAAATGCTGAAGTAATAGTTATGGTATCAATGCTATATCTTAGCTTACATCTGGGTGATCCCGTTGATAATTTTCTCTGGACTATCTAGATTAATTTTCTCCCACATAGCTTTGCCCGAGTTAGCAAATAAACTACATTACACAAAGTTATGCGTGGACTTCATAGAAACAGTGAATATAATTTTATTTTCAACCCCACGTGTTGGATGTGTAATACACATAAAAGTAATATCATCTATCGGAAATACAAATTAAACTGGAAGTTTTTTTAAAAAAATCTAGACATCCTTTGCATAGGGAAATTCATGCTGTGGCCTTGGCTGCATTGTAGATATCAGTTTAGCACATTGGTATCTGCAATGGACAAAATTGTGCATCTTCCCTAAAGCTACATGTTGAAAACTTTGCTTACTCCCAGTGACAGTTGAGCCATTAGGAGACAACCAAGGTCAAAGAGCATTTTAAGAGTAGGGTCTTAGTCATGTAGGTACATAGCTTTAAGAATAGAAGAGACAGATCACAAGCTGGGTATCTGCAGTTTCCATAGAGAGACTTCACCAGAACCCACCATGCTAGTAGGTTCATCTTGAGCAGATTATTATTATTTTTTATTTCAGATGTGGTAAAAATCAAAGCTAAAGTGGAAAGGATGAGTTAGTCAGCCTTAACTAAATTATACTATACTGTATTATACTAAATAATTGTACTAAATAATATATTAACTAAATTATACTATGCTGTATTATACTAAATAATTGTACTAAATAATATATTAACTAAATTATACTATACTGTATTATACTAAATAATATATTATATAATATAAAATATTGTACTAAATCTTAGTATACGATATCCTAAATTGTATGGTACCTTCATCCTCTGTTACACAGTTTAGTTTTGTAACTGGCACAGTAATAGAGAAGTGAAAGTCAAGAGTAAGTAGGATTAGGCAAATATATTTAACACTAAGTGCTTGTTGAGACTGATATAAACATTCCTCAGCAGTGACTCTCCCAGAGAGGCTGCACCATGATCAGAGGTAAAATGTTAAGATCTGGGTTAATGGCCACTGCTTTACCCATGCCAAATCACGGAACTGGCCAGTTAGCTGCTGTTGTGTCTGGTGGAGAAGACCTCAGGGCTGCATAATCATGCATTTGCCATTGTGTCCTTCAATGTGTCTTACATTCATCACTCTTTTCCTGTGTCTCTTGGTGACTGAATGTATTCTATTTCCTGCATCTAGGTAGAAGACTTAAAACTTGAAAGTGAAATCATAGTAGTTTTAAGTTAAGGAATTGGTCTCCATTAGATTTCATATCCAATTTTTTCAATCCAGATTTTGCCTGAAGGGGTAAATTGTAAAATGAATCCTAGTATTTTCTTAAGATTATGCATACAATTTCATTAGTCTGAAATAGGTGAGTGACATTAGATTAGTTCCATCAGCCATGCTGGGAAGTCTCTAAACTGATAAGCCATTGCAGTACTGTGTAAAGAAATCTCCACATTATTGAAGACAGCTGCTACACTGAAGTTTAACTAAATCCAACCCTAAACTCTTCGTTTTATAGTCAAAAGTGATGTAGAAAGGCTGTACCCTAAGCTAATCAGTAGATAATGCTAATACCAAGTGGTTAACTTACAGATCGTGCTGTCTTAATTAGTGTTCCTTTTTAAATAAAACCACTTAATTAAATTCTCAGTTCAGCTAAAGAAAGCTTACACTTTAATCAATGTTGCAATATTCTCTGTGGTCAAACCTACAGTCTAGTTTCAATTGAAGATTGGCTGGGGACATGCATTTGCTCTAAAACTATTAATGCTTTTGAGCCAAGGACTTTAGGTTACAGATCCTTAGGGAGAAAAAGTTTCTAGCCCACCCATCACATTTATATTCACAACGGGCAGTTTTTGAATTATGGTTTTTCCACATCTAACTTATTTGTGCTGAGTCATTCACTTTAAGTTACTTGAATCCATCTTTTGTTTTTGTTTGTTTGATTAATAGGTTTTACTTTTGATTTTGTTTTTAGTCCAGACTCTGCCATTGAGAAGTGTCAGCAACACTGGTTTCCTAGCCCTAGAAGGATTAGGAAGCTCTGGAACCTTCCAGAGGCTTCCTGGAAGCTCCTGGAAGATGACCTTTCTGCTCCACTTCTGAACTCAAGTTTTTAAGTTCCACAGATGAACCATATCATGTGGGATTCAGCTGTTTGCTCTTAGTTGGTTCCACACAACACAGTGTACTTCATTGATGTACACAGTGCATACAGTGTTCATCTGTGATGCCCCAAAGCACAGCAAATTCTTTCATCATGGTTCAGAATATCTCACTGCTTTTGTATTTGCTTTACGTATTTTCTCTTCATTATTTCTAGGTACTTAGGTCAATTCCATATGGTGGCTACTGTGAATTACACTGTGGTGAATCTAAACATGCAAATATCCCCTTAGCATCCTGCTTTAATTTTTTTGACTGTATATTGAAAGTAAATAGTGATATTGCTGAATCAGATATATTTTTCATTTTTTGATTAAGTTCCACACTGTTTTCCATATTGAATGTACTAACATACATTCCCAATATTGATATGAAAGAAGTCCAAAGGCAATATCTTATCTTCTAGGAATTATGGACCAACTATTATGTATTTAAAAACTGTTGAACAAATATTATGCATTTTTATTGTAGAAAAATATGTAAGGCAAGGCTTGTACTATTTGATTACTCTTTCCATAATATATACAAATTTCAAAGCAAGTTATATATCATGAATGCCTATAATTTGAAACTATGAATAAAAAGAAAGAAATGGTATTATTCATTAGAAAATATTCTTCCAAGCAATAGATGATGAGGATTTTTTTAATTAAGAAATTTGTCTTTGAGTCAGTATCTATGTCATTTCAATACTAGATAATAACTTATAAATTTAGAACTATAACTATTAAAATAATTGTTTCACTTCATGGTATCTGAGCCATATTTTCAAGTATTTAATTTTGTGTAAAATGTGGAATAAATGACAAGCTGAAAAAGCTGAGGAAGCGGACAACCCTGTAGGAAGACCAGCAGTCTCAATTGACCTAGACTGAGATCTCTCAGCCATTGAGCAAATTTCCATGGAGAGAATCAGAGTGTTCATAGGTAAGGCAGAGGATTGAAGTCAGCCCACTGCATTTGCATGGAGTATAATTCTTGTCATGGGATCTTGAATTAGCATAGATAACTGCTCTGTCTGCTCCCTTTCTGAAAGCTGAGATGGTAGTTCAATGAACACTGGAACTGGTATATATTGAATGCTTACCATGAGCCACTTTTATACTATATTTTATTATAAGTTGTAATTCTAGATATTAACTACTCTTATCTCCATGGATGTGAAAGATTACACAGTTATTAAGTACTAGATCCAGGATTCAGAATCAGACAATGCTATAATCCTGAGCCCCCAAGTACTAAATTAAGTTTTACCAAGCTCTCTCCATTTTTCTTATGCAAAGACTGGCACTAAAGTGTATTGGCAGAAGACAAGGTAAAATATTTAGAGAAATTGTCCTTGGTCAAATCTACATTTCATAGTGTCCTTGAAATTGACAGAGTGATTCACTAGGACCACGTAGCTATTTTATAGTCACATCCAAAGGAATGACAATTTCTTCTAAGAATGAAAGGCTATACAGTCAGGAATATATAAACTTTGTATGCAACAAGTTCCTTCAGAGAACTAATTTGTTTTGTATAAAATCAGGCATTTATGTTTCCTATAGAAATTTAATAGACTGCATATAACACAGGTATTGAAATTATGTTATACATTTGCATTGTTCATATATTTTCCTTTTTTCTTATCTGAATTCCATCCCTGTGGATGCAAAGTATACTATTTCTAACTATAAACATAGGAAAATTAGAAAGTATAGTGTAACAATTCTATGTGTTATTATTTTCACTAGTATTATGCTCATTTAATTATAATTGAGTTGAAATGGAAAACAAAGATACTAAATAATTCATACAAAGTACATTCTGACAAAAACTAAGAGAAATGTGAGGATAGAAACTCAACTTTTCTGCAAGTTTTGCTTCAAGCTTCAAGAATTGTTTTAGGCTAACCCAAGCTGGCAGCTCCTCTGGAACATACACACATGGCCAAACCATGGTCTTATCGATTAAGATTGTATTTTGCCAATTTTTATGAATATTTAGGACACTCAAGTTATTGTTGACCACTACCTCCTTTATCTCTCCCCCACCTGTGTTATCCACCCTCCAACTTCTCTCTGAGTTCTTTCACCACATTTCTGTCATTTTGTTTTATGACCTAGTGATGATAACCAAGGCCAGGTCCCTGACCATTCATGGGTTTGGAGCTAATTATTGGAACAAAGTTGACTCAACTTTGGCTATATAACTGACAATGATAACTGTTCCTCCTGGTGAGTTCATTAATAGACAGTTGTTTCATCAGGTGGGATAGGCCTAGTGATCCCCTCTCTGACACTTGATTGGCTGTTGGCAGAACCAGTTTTATTCTAGCCCTATACAGGGAATAGCAGGAGCTGCTATGAGATCACTTTGAATTGCTTGTGCCAGGCTCTGAAGCCTGGCTGTCTTCCCCCTATTTTCTTGCTCTTATTCTTTCTGTTTATGTTTCTGCGTTGCTGTTTGAAACATAGAGGGATTACTATACATACCTCATTTAGGGATCAGCACTCAACTCTCACTCATGCCTTGGCCTGTTCAGTAGCCATGAGTCACTGCATTCATTGCTATTTACTATCCTGCAAGATGTTCATGGGGCAGTGAAAGTTTGCCAACTGGTCTATTGAAAACTATTTTCTTTAGGGTTCTTCTGTGTGTAGTCTTGATATATTGGCAATTTCTGTTTCATCAGGCCAGACAAAACAAGTATTGAATTCTAGGGAAAGATAATGCATTTTGTACTTACTCATCTTGGCTGGAATTCATGGTTCTACTGATTGTCTTTGTGCCTTCTCTCTGTCTCTCTTTCTCTCTCTCTGTCTCTCTTTCTCTCTCTCTCTCTCTCTCTCTCTCTCTCTCTCTCTCTCTCTCTCTCTCTCTCAACTAAAACCAGCCACTGAGCTTTTTCTCAGAGGCAATATAGAGGAGAGAAAAATGATATGAAATGATGTGTGTTATTTCCAATGAAACACGACATGTGGGAGGGAGAGTGGAGGCAAATCTGAGAGGGTGTGAGGAAGAGCAGTTATGTGTACATTTGAAATTACACATTTTTGTCCCGCAGGGACATGGATGTAATGTAGCACAGACTCTTCATTGACTAAGCCTTACAGATGCCAGGGCTGGGTTTGCAGAGTGCCTGTCTCTTTCCACACTCTGTGTGCATCATTGCCAGTGGCCAGTCTCTCTTATTGTTGGAAACAATCATAGTTGTAGTTATATGTTCTCCCCTGCCCTACTTGGCTTCAAATGTTACCCCATGTCTCTCTTCCTTATGAACTTTTATATTTGGAAATAAAACAAAATATCTGTTAAGAAGTTACAGTTTTCTAACAAGACAACTTCTTCAGCTCAGAGTAAACACAGGGAATCTGAAGCTAATTTTGTCCACAGGATAATATCTCAGTTCTTGCAAACCAACTTTACTTTGTGGTTATTTCACAGTTGGTAATAATTCTCTCATTTTCTTCATGCAACCTTGTGTCAACCCTGACTGTTCCCTGCCTGAGTATGCAGAATGCAACCTTGCCTGTGCAATAACTGAACAATATTGTGGTTTTCTTTTTAATATAGTAGCTATGATGCAGGTTTCTAAAGGATAAGGAAATACAGAAAACAGGTGGACTGAGTGAGTTTTCAGAGCAAAGAGGAAGAAAGCTAATGGGCTACTAGCCCAATTAAAGAAAGATTTGTGTGTGTGTGTGTTTTGTTTTTTTTTAAAGAAAGCCATATTTACCATTAAGCATTACTTATACACTCTTAAATGTCATTCACTTATTGCATTATCTATGCTTTAAGATAAAACCAACATTATGCAATATAATCGCCACTCTTGTTCTTTATATTGTGTTTTTTAAAAAAGAAAACAATAATTCTCCCCACCATCCAAAATAAGGAACAGAAGCAACCCACACAGCATCACCAGAATCAGTCATGTAATAGAAGTGTGTTTGAAGACGAATTCTTCTCTGATGCTATAATATGGTCATAGATACAACTCACCTCATCTGCAGTCTGTGCTAACAACACTCCAAATTCATGTTTGGATCGGTCTGAACTTATCAAGGGGATGTATGTGTGATTTTTTTTTAAAATGAGAAATGTATGAGGCTTTTATGTTTTTCCAATTTTGCACCAATTAGCAATGGCCTGTGTGCGTGCCTCTTTCCCAACAAGGGCTGACCATATGGCTGTGGAGCCTTTGCTGGCTCCCTCACTTAAGCAAAGCTGCGACACGACCATCACTCTCTATTATCTGCAGCCCACAGGTATGGAGGCAGCTTTACAATTTCCTTAATGCCCCATGAGATCTAATACTCTAAGGTGGGCTTTGACTCATGGTTGATTGGTTTAATACTGGTAAAATTATTCAACCCTTTTTATTTTCTTTTCCATACACAAGTGGAATGTTGTGTGTTAAGTAACAATAAGCCTTTAGAAAGCAAAGCAAAAACACACAAACAAACAAACAAATAAATGTATTTGACTTTCAAAGCTGCCATCCTCTTAGGATACCATTTTCACATTAAACAAACAAACAGCTAAAGGGTAGTTACAACCTCCCACATGGGTTGGAAATAACGTCCCAGGAAACTGCTTGTGAATGATAACACATGTCCAGGATATAACCCAGTCACAGGGAAGTGGGGGATGAAATGCCTTGACACAGACGATTCTGAATGAGAGTCAACATCAGCACCAGGACAGCTTTCAGAAAACAAAACTTTATCTTGATTATCACAAATGTGTTTGAACCTGAAGTACTGTCTAGTTGCCTTTCAGCATTAGAACACCAAGCATCTGCCCACTTTATTTCAAACACATAAGTTATTTTTATTTTAAAGCTATGAAGAGAAGGGGTTGCACAAATGAATTTGTAGGCACCTGAGACTCCTGGGCTACCCATATACCCATATATATACATCGCAGAAATTTTTGTTTTCAGTCTATGTGGAAAATCAAGAAATATCCTTGAGAATATTTTATTTTATAAAGGTGCTGAAGAGAGCTGGTCTAATTGTCTGAGTTCTTATTTGGCTCAACATGAAAGGCAGAAAATATTGTAGGTGCCTTCAGTATTTCTGCCCTGTTTAAGTAATCCTCATTTAATACTGTTACCATACTTGGAAAACAAAGCAAACTACAAGTGAAGAATCCACAGCCCTCCTCGATGGGCAGAACATCTCTTGGAATACTTGTGTCAAGTTCAAGTCAAGCAGATGACTGATTTTCAAATCTGATTTTCCTGTCAGCAGCCCAATTTTTTTCCCTCTATAAGTAGGACAGATTTATCCCACAGGTGACAATGGTGACTTCTCCGCATAGTTTAAGCATGACTGATTATGTAAACCTCATGCAGACCAGCAAACATAACCATCCACTAAGAGAGACAGTACCAAGGCAGTGTTTGCGGCCTTAGCCGCATTTGTTACTTGAACTGGCAGTGGATGTTGTACTGTTGCCTGAGCTGGTCAAGTAACCTGATGGACTGAGCCAAGTGGAAGCAGTCTTCTTACTGCTGGTTCCAGCCAGAGAGCCCCAGCTTCACCAGTGTATTCACTCAGCATAGTTGCTGTGTACAATGGCTGGCAGAGACCAGGCACTTTGCATATATTTTCTAAATGTAAAGGACCAAACAGAGATGTTTAATTAGAATGATGCCCCTTAGATACTGCCAGATGAAGTGCTGATACTTCAGGCAAAAAAGAGACATGGGATTGGAAGAGTAGCTAAGGAGTGAATTCAAAAACTTGAAATCAGCAAAAGAACAAACCGATAAAACACAAGGAAATAATACCATAATCTTAAAGCTGTAACTGATGTGTTATATTAGAAAATGTGTTCTTTTCCAAGAAAAATGGTGTTTGCAATGTTTCTGCATGCATTTGGAGATCACATTATTGTATAAATAAGAATGCTCCTGCTGTCAGCTTTGTAATGTGATAACCACGATCTCCTCTGCTGAGAGGCCTTTGGGTACTGCATTTGCAGATATAATTGCAAAGCTGTGTTTCTGTGGGTGTTTTTATTTGTTTGTTTGTTTTGGACGTTAAAATCTAGAATCTGCCCGTGGATATTGGAAACAGGCTGAATCAAATACAAAAGGCTTCACAGACTGTTCTCCCGTCCCTGTCAGTGCTTGATCTGCTTGCTGAGAGCTCGAAACTTTCACGATCACATGCACATGCTTGTCATTTATCCCTCTTCTCAGGTGCAAGGAAGGCTACCAAGGAGTCCGTTGTGATCAATTTCTGCCGAAAACAGACTCCATCTTATCGGATCCAAGTAGGTCAAGCCTTTTTCTTCTCTGTAATGGAATGATGTATAGGTAGTCTTGCCTGAGTGAAGGTCTTAACATGGCTGAAGGTCATACTGCATTCTGGTGTCTCTGAAAGGTGCCAAGCACAGAAAGTGGTGAAGGAGAATTTGATCTAAGCACAACCAGGGCTAACTCAGTCTAGGGTGTCTCCCATGTGAGATTTAGCCTTCAGCGTAAGGCAGCCCTGCAGGGAACCAACCTCTGCCCTAGTTCCCAGGCTGGTTCTTAATATCACTCTGTTGCAGAAAGGATATAGAGAAATAGCTTATTATTACTCGGAAGAATGTTATGAAATTGCATTTTCCTATTGCTTCTGAGACTTTGTCTGGTAATTTGTGATAATGGTGAACTTATTAACATTTACCTTACTGAAATGAGAAAATATGCTTATGAAATTACTTAAGATGTTTTCAAACAAAACTTCAAACCCAGCCTGACCACACTATTTCATATAAGGGATTATAATACTAAGGAAATTATTATTTTCATGCAAAAAAACAGTTTTGTGCAATTCCCAATACTATTGCATATTAGTTTCACTTTGTATAGAAATTTTAAAGTAACTTTCTATGTGAACATGACCAGTTCTGATTAAAGTACAAATCTGACTTTAGCTGTGATAGCTATTTTGCTGTCAGTAATACTGTACTACAATTGAATTGCCACTAAGGAAAGGAAATTTTGATGGATTAAAATATTAAATTCAATAAATATAATGCCATAAACTGTAAAGGCAATGTTACGGTTTTCTATATATTTCTAACATGTACCGTGAGGATCTTAGAACATATTTTGTATTGATTCTAGATAGAAGTGGTCTTCTCAGCCCTCCTGTGTTTTGTAACATGAAGAGCATGTCTGGCCATCTTCCACATCTTTTCACAAAGTATATATCAATTTGTCCCCTAAATTTCTAGCCCAATCACCTTGGCCAAATGCTAATGTATTTAAAGAATGGAGCATTTTATTTAGTTTCTGTAAAAATATATTTTGTCTTGGCAAGGCATTCACCTTGTAATTATTTGCAAACTTGGCTCCCCTTGCGGAGTGCGAAGGTTGTTAAAAGGTCAGCAACCAACCTAGCCTAGAAGATCTCTCTTCTCTGAAGTGTGAAGTACTATTCTCCAGAAATTATCACGAGAGTACGGTGTTAATGGGTTGCTCTGCATTTTCTTCATTTTGTGCTTGTGATGACTTGTTGAGCTGGGATCTGAAACTCGATTAAGCTGTGCTTGGATGTATTCATTTGGGACATTGTGAGTCCGACATAAAAATGAGTTTGGTGGTTTGCTTCCCCTTCTCTCCCTTCCACTACCCTGAAGCTGGACCCCAATGGCTCTTGCTTTGAATCTCGTTCTTCATTCTCTCTCCCTCTTCTGTTTCTCCCTTTTACTTATCTCCTTTTCTCCTTTTTAATACCTCTTTCAAATTAAGTTTATGTGTATTGTATGTGTGTGTTGGTGTCCCAGTGTGTGTCTCTGTATGCGTGTGTGCATGCATGTTCTCAGGCATGCATTCATGTGCACACATTCATGCCATGGCACACATGGAGGTCAGAGGAAAAACATGAAGTCAGTGTGACCATGTAAGTCTTGGGGAGTGAACTTAGGTTGTCAGGCTTTGTGGCAAGTACCTTTACCCACTGAGCCATGTCACTACCTCACCAGCCCCTTCTTCCAGAAAAATAAAACTTTATATGTGACAGTAAAATCTTTATTAAGGCTAGAATTCTAGACATAGCCTTATAGATAATACAAATAGTGGATAAAATAGTTTCTCATTAAAGCACCTAATCAAATTTTGTGATCCAATTAGATTCAAAAATTTAATGCAAAGAAGATAATGACAGACATTTTCAAATTGTAAAGACAAACTTTATCAGTGCAGACATTAAGTGCGAGACCCACACTCATAACTATGGGTTCCTCAGAGAAAGAAGCTTCTCTATGATCATTCATAGCTAGGAATAAGGTGCCTCGGATTATGTAATATAGCAATGGTGAAAAAGGAATTATTAGGCATAATGCACAATAGACTTACCTTTGAAACATCTTTCATACATACCTTGTCTTCCTCTAGAATGACAAATGGCTTAAATGATTCTATCATATGAAACCATAAAACAGAAAATTATTTTTATGTATAATTTAAAAATGATCATTTTTGATCTATAGTTAAACAATAACTATACTGCTTTGCTCGAGTTCTGTTGTTGTTTTTTTTTTTTGTTGTTGTGGTGTTATGTGAACTTGGGTTCTGGTGTTATGTAAACTTGTTTTCCTACTACTCAAATTTTTGGTTAAAATAAAAAGCAAAAATGTCTGTAAGATTCAAAATGCCAGAATTCATTGAAATAAAAAATCAAACTTTTTACACATCTAAAATCCTTAGAAGAGTGCAGGAATCACATATTATGTCAAATCCGTGTGTACATTTATTTATGAGATCATTAACATTCCATTAGCCTTTTTTGAGCAGCCACCACAAGTCATCTAATCATAAATATTATGTTAATACAATGGGAATTTAGCTCTGAGGACTGCACCAACTAATGATTGAAAATAACATGTTTATGCAAAAACACTGAGATGTATTGGATATAACATTTACATAGCCCTTTAAAATATGGCACATTTCTTCAGCTTCTAAGTTTCACAGTTCTTATCTGAGAGAAGCCAGTGATGGTAGCTTTTGCTATAAAATGGAGATGAGCAAAGTCGGAACTGGGCCGAGTTTAGCCCACGTCCTCCTCTCCATTGTCATCATTGTGAGTATATGGTTAGATGTTCTGCATGCCAGGATCTGTGCTAAGGGCTTTGACTAGATTATTTCATTAAATCTTCACAATCACAGACTACTAGGGAGTGCATTGGAAATTGCTCACATTTTATGGATGTGGAAATTAGACTGCAGAGATGCAAAATACACTAACTCAAGGTCACCCAGCCAGTTAACACTGGAGTCTCACTTCTCTTCCAAATGACTCTAGGGCTGAAGCTCCCAACTGTTGGGCTCTTTTATCCCTCTCCTGGAACCTTTCCTCTGCTAGTTATTTTCAACAGGACATTTATCACTCTAAATTTCATTGACTGAAACTCAATGACCTGCGGCAAACATCATTCTAAGGAACAATATTTGCACAATTTTCATATCTTAATGCAGCAACTTGAGCTTCCATCGAGATTTAAATCCCTAATGAAATTTCCTTGTCAAAATTCTTGCTGAAGGATTGTTTAATTTGCAGCTCATGATCTCTTCAGAGTGGCTTCATGCTCAGGAAATAAGCTTTCCTCCAGTGCCTTCGATATTTTCCTTCTGAATCTTTTGTTCGCCCCATGTCTTCTTCCCTTTTCCCCTTTCTATTTACCCCGTACATTCATCTATTAAGGAAAACCCCACACTGGGGGTTGAATTCCCTGTTCCTTTTTATCCTCTAAGCAATACAGATTGATCAGAAATAGGCATTCTTTACACTATATTTTGAAAAATCATGCTTCTTTTCCTGTACTTGAGGAGATGAGGCAAAGATATCCCCAGAGGAGCTATTATGCCTTCAGTGATAAGTGTCTGAGCCCTAAAATGTGCTAAAAAGAACCTTTAAGATAAATCCATTCTAAACTCATATGTCCACAATAACCTTATAAAGTGTTTGGAAGTCTGATTTTGAAAACACAAAACAAAACCTAATATAACAAGGTGACTTTATTAAAGATTCAGTATACTTTGAGTTACTGTCCCACCCCAGGGGTTTGCTGGGAGGTAGGAAGGTATAAGAGGAATGGACATTGGTCAGGATCAGAGGAGCTGCCTTTCTCTGAAGAAGCCCCACATATCACCTATGTCTGCCCCTGTCTCCTGCTGCTATCAATCTTGCCCATGGATAATAGCCATCAGCTTCCCAAACCTTTTAAAACATTTTTGATTTTGTTATTCTTTACAAACAGTGGGCAGTCTATAGATTTTCTGTCTCCATTTCTTCTTCTGACCACCCTTACCCATCCTGGAACTAGAGAGCTATGAGCTAGCTATGGCCTGACTGGGGATGGGTGGGTGTTAGAAAAAATACCCATTTTAAGTTAGGGACCTCTTCACTTAAAAGTCATTCTATGAGCATGCTGTTCTCTGAGAGGCTCCACCCAGCAACTGACTCAGACTGATACAGACACCTACCGCCAAACAGTGGATAGAGCTTGGGAACTCTTATGGAAGAATAGGACCTGCTGGCCCCGAAGGGGATAGGAACTCCACAGGAAAACCAATAGAGTCAACCAACACTGTCCCTTGGGGCTCTCAGAGTCTAAACCACCAACCAAAGAACATACATGGCTGGACCTAGGCCTCCCTGCACATATGTAGCAGGTGTGCAGCTTGGTCTTCATGTGGGTCTGAACAACTGGAACATGGGCTATCCCAAAAGCTGTTACCTGCCTGTGGGCTATGTTCTTCTAGGTGGGCTGCTTTGTCTAGCCTCAGTGGGAAAGTAAGTAGACTTGTAGTGCCAGGATGGGGTGGGTACTCAGGGGGGCCCCACCTGATCAGAGGAGAAGAGGAGGGGGTAGAGGAATGATTTTGAGAGGGAGTGACAGAAAGCGGGGCAAAGAGTTGGATATAAAGTGAATAAGTAAGTAAATAAATAAAAATTTAAAAATTTTTTAAAAAGTCATTCTAAACTTTGTTATGCCTCTTTCTCCCACTGACATCTAGTTTAATGCCAGTGTTTGCATGTCCAATACTATAGATAACAAATCTTTAAGCCTGAGGTTTAACACCCATCTTAAACTCCTAGAGTTATGTTATCTCTACAGTAACATTGAAATAATATCCAGTTCTAGTCCATGTTATTAGTAGATATTTGGGGGAGCCCAACTTAGGATGTCATATGCTACCAAGGAAACAGAGGTTCCTTCTCAATGTACTTAGTCTCATTGATAACATAATTTACAAATGGACTTAGAATGAATCTTGAACAATTTTAATAGTTCAAAACAAATTATAGGGAAGACAAACTATAAATCTCAGCAGCTGCCAGACGTGAGAAATGGAGACAGGGAAAAATGGAAATCATGCCATTTGTAAGCAGCTACATGACGGAAGGGGAGAGGGGGGAATAGCTTCAGAGATGAAGAGTTAGAAACCCCCATATGTTCAAAATAGCATGCCTATGCTATGGAGAATATATAAAAGAATGAAACTGTAACAAAGAGAAAAGGTAAGTTAAGACTGAAAATGGAAAGTTAAGACTCAGAGAGGTAGATAGGCTCTAGCAAAGGACTTTAAAATGGGTGCGTTTTCTGGAAAGGAAAAGTACATTATTTCATTAAAGTAGTAATTATACCTTCCATCTTTTTAGTATGGCTTTAGGTGAATCAGCTTTTCTGAGTTGTAGTCTCCTGGGCAGATGATTGATAGTTCAGCTAAACTAACTCTTAGTTTCTGGATAGATTGGACTGTGAGATCTCCACCCAGTTCAGAGATAGAACTTAGATTCTATTGTTTTTGACCAGAGAAAGTAGTTTTACCTTAATGGGCTTCTACAAGGCCTTAATAAATACTATTATAACATTTGTCCTTTTAGAGACAGGCAACTCCCCAAGTCATTTATGAAATGGGATAGAATTAGGGAATTGGTACAACCATTTTTATGTTGAAAATCTAGAAATCCATCTCTAAAACTCTAAATCACAAAAAGGGATTAGTGTCTTGACTGAAGTTATAGTCCCATACTTGTGTACAGCTTTTCAAGTAAGGGTGTTCATTTAGTAGAGATAAGAAGTCAGAGCTCCCTTGCTGCATTCTTGGGTACATGACAAAGGACACTCCTGTGTCTGCTGCTCTCTGCTCCCTGTTCTGTGTCTGTACAATGTATATCTCCTGAGCTGAGTGTGATAACATTCATTTACTCTGAGATATCTTTGGACTTTTGAACCCGAGCTTTGTATGAGATCACCTAAAAGATGCCAGGAGCCTAATCTAAGATTACTTCTGGGGGAAAGTATTGTAAAAGATGATGGGGGGGTATATTTTCCATCAGTACCCACAAGGCAGCCTTGTGTGACTCAGCTTCCTAGGAATGACCACTGCAAAGATTCAAAATCAGGGTTCCCATGCATATGTATTGCTAATCCAAGAGAGTAAGGGGCAGAAAGTGACCGTGATCAAGTGCCTACTTCTGTATGATCCTCAGGAACAGTAGGTGTGGAAAGCACTGTGCCCTTTCTTGGGTTCCAGGAAGCCCATGGGATGGTCACTTTCTAATACGCAAGTTGTGAGGCTCAAGACTTTGTGTGCTTCTCTGGAGGTCACAGCACAAGAGAAGAAAAATTGAAAATTTTTCTAAGATCTGATGTTGGGACAGGAATCCTGAGCACAAGTTTGATATACAAACTCAGTATTTACTTAAACATATTAGAAGTAATCTTCAGAAGAACTGTGTTCTACTTGACCGTTAGTACATAGAACTATATATACTTATGTGTTGACTATTTCATATAAGAGAACAACAAAATGTGCTTGGGTTAGTAGTATTGCTTCTAGTCTTGATTGCATATGCTTTGCTTATGACTTTAAAAAATTACAACTGAGCATTGGTTTTTTAATTCATCAACTTCTCTCCTTTTTCTGAAAGAAGGTGACATCTTTGATGTTGAGCCCACTGTCCCTGTACGTGGTTCACAAGTGGCTTCTAGTCTGTAGTCAAAACAAAGCATGTCTTTATTCACTCATTCATTATCTAAGTAATGAAGCATAAGTAATGCATACTATAAACAAATCCTACTGTTCTCATGTACCTATGTAGCAACCACCACATCCCTCCAACCCTGTGGCTGGGCAGTCAAGAGAAATATTTCTTAGTGTTCTGGGCACTGGGACATCTCAAGGTCAAGATTCAATGTCTTATCTGGTAAATAGTGCCCTCTAGTCTGGAGCCTCATTCAAAGTGTTCTAATTTCATACTGAGGGCTTTGACTTCCTGAGCTAATCAATTCCTCAAGTCCCTTAATGCCATTGCTTTAGAGATTAGGTTTCATGATAGGAATTTGGTGAGGACCCCACACTTACCATCAATTCAGACTAGTACATATTAATGAACCTCAAAAATACCTAATTTCATAGAGGACATTGTTGAAAAATACACAAACAAATAAAAGTAAGGATTACAGAAAAGGCATGGTAGTTTCAGGAACTGATGTAAAATGGAAAGAACCGTGAAAAATCACAAAAGATAGAGGGAACAATCTCAGGCAAGGCTGGCAAGGAGAACTGCAAGGGGCTTGCTGCACAGAGTAGGTATGTAAGAGTGCATAGGTTGCACAGTGCTCTAACTTTATGGGTACCACTCCCAATAAAGAGTGCACAATGTGGTCATAATAAAGGAATTTCTATAAACTAATGTAGAAATTTGAGAGTCTTAAAAGGACAAAGCATAAACCAATTACCATTTGACCCTGGGTCATTAATCCAGACAATTGACACTTGGTACTTTTACACTGAAATCTTATAGAACAGTAAAGCCTTTTGTATTGTTTTAACTTGTGGTACCCAGTGGTCCTCTCGGGCCCCCTTCCACTCATACTCTATGACTTTAAAGAGAGTTCCTAGCAACATTGCCTCTGCATAGAGCATCCATAGCAAGAGTGGGAGAGATATAGGAGTCACTTTACCTATTGCTCCTTGCTCTACCAATCATCCAAGCCAGGCTAAATTAGGGTCTACTTTGCCAATACCTTGTTTACTCTCTAGCTTGAGGGATTTTATCAGAGTTCCAAGTATTCAGATAAGTTGTTTAATGTGTATTGACTTTAGTTCTCAAAACAGTTAAGTTTTATTTCTTTTTTTTTTCCTTTGTTTTTACTTATTTATTTATTCACCTTATATTTGCTATTTCCCCTCCTGGTTCCCCTCTCCCAGTGTCTCTCCACCATAGCCCCTCCTCTTCTCTGAAAGAATGGAGGGCCCCTTGAGTATCCCACTCTGGCACATCAAGTCACTGCTGGGCTAGGTGCCTATTTTACTACTGAAGTCACACAAGACAGTTGAATTAAGGGAACAGATTCCACAGACAGGCAACAGTTTTAGGGATAGCCCCAGCTTTAGGGATAGCTCTCTAATCCCCCGTTCAGTTGTTCAGGACCCACATGAAGACCTAGCTGCATATCTGCTACATATGTTTGGGGATAAGGGGTTAGGTCCAGCCTGTGTATGCTCTTTGGTTGATGGTTCAGTCTCTAAGAGCCCCTAACGAGCCAGGTTAATTGACTCTGTTGGTCTTTCTGTGGAGTTCCTATCCCCTGCTGGACATCAATTCTTCCTCCAACTCCTCCATAAGAGTCCTCAAGTTCCATCCAATATTTGACTTTGGGTCTCTGCATCCATGTCAGTTAGCTACTAGAGGATAGTCAAGCTAGGCTCCTGTCTACAAGCATAAGATACCATTATTAGTGGTGTCATAGGTTGATGCTTGCCCATCAGAAGGGTTTCTAGTTGAGCTGGTTATTGTTTGATTGTTCCTTCAGTCTCGGTACCATCCCTTGTCCCTGAATTTCTTGTAGGCAAGATAAATTTTGGGTTAAAAGTTTTGGTGTCCCTGTTGCTCCATTGGGGTTTCTGACTGTCTACAGAAGGTGGTCTCTTTGGGGTCCATATTCCCACTGCTGTGAATCTCAGCTAAGGTCACTCCATCCCAGGTCTCTGGTATATCCCCCACTGCCCTCAATGCCCACCAGCTGCAGTTTTCCATTCACTCTCCTGGCCATCTGGCCATCTCCCATGTCTCTCCTCACATTAGATTTAGTGTTTTACTTAATGAAAAAAATTGTTTAAAATATATCATTTCCCCTTTTCATTCCTACTTCTAACCCTTCCTCTGGACCCTCCCATTCTTTCCTTACTCCCTTTCAAATACATGGCCTCTTCTTCTTTGATTAGTTTTGTTATATTGTGTGTGTGTGTGTGTGTGTGTGTGTGTGTGTGTAAATTCCTAAATACCACATGCTAAGTTTTATTTAGAACATTGCCTGTAAGTACATGATTTTTAAAGATGAATTCTTGGTATTGGATAACCAATTAGGGGGCTCATCTCTGGAGGAAACTCATTTTCCCTTTCGGGACGGTCATTAGTTGTTTGTGTTTGGTTGCGAGTGGTTTCACAACTTAGCTCTCCCTTTCTATGTTGCCCTGTCTGTTACTGCTGCCATTGTTGGCCTCTTGTTTAGGCACCCACACCGCTGTGGGGAAGCTTCCCTGTCATCTCTAGGAGACACAATCTCACAGCAGACTCTTTGGTCTTCTCGTCCTACAATGTTTCAACTTCCTCTTCCTCATTGTTTCCCAAACCTTAGACACTGGAAAATTGTTGTAAATGCAGTCATTATGTTCACCAAGTCATTCTCTGTGATAGTTTCTGTCTATTGCAAAGAGAAGCTTTGATAAGGGCTGAGAGGTACAATTATTTGTAAGTATCATTCTTATAAAAGTTATTTAAATATGCTTCTCCATGAGCAGATTTAAATAAAACCGATTAAAAATGAAATCACATTTATACTAAACAGGTGCAGATTTTTCCTCTCACTCCCTAAACAATACATATTAAATACTAACATTTATTTAGCATTTATGTTACATTGGGAATTATAACTAATACTGAGATGATTTAGAGTACACTGATAGTATACAAATGAATACTTGACTATTGTATAATGAGGACATGAATATCCATATAATGGCTATCTGAGGGAAGCCCTGTATATAACCTTTCCTGATAAAGGACTGTATTTGGCTTTATTAGTTAGAAATGAGAATGGGAACCCCCTTCCTACATTTGTCCATAAATGTTAATTACTCTACTCCATGTTCCGAAGTGTTGCTTTCTACACTAAAAAAGTTATGACAAGGAATGTTTTCTGGCTATTCTAAAAGTGTTTCTGTCTAGAGGGTTCCAAATTCTAAGTGGTAGGAAGCACTAGAAAGGTAAATTGTGGAAAACATTGGACAAGAATTTCTAAAGATAAAAAAATAAATGACTGTCAGGCTGCAGAGCTAGATTCATAGTAAAGAGTACTTGTCGCTCATGCAGAAGACCTCAGTTTGTTCCCCAGCACCTGCGTGACACCTCACAGCTTTCTATAACTCCTGTTCTAATGCCTTTTCTGATCTCCAGACATGTATATGGTGTATATGCACGTCTCTACATACAAAAAAATAAATGAATTTTAAAATGAAGAAATAACTAGAATGCAAAATTAGTTCACACCCAACAGGATCTGCAACATTTGAGGTTACATTGGTTTCCCCACTCATGGGTTTTGTGTTTCTTTCTATTTACCTGCTTAATATAAATTTCAAACTCACCTTGGTTATGCTCTGTGTCAAATTCTGGAATAACTATAGTGGTTTCACCAATGTTAGTCTTTCCTAAATATTCCAAAGCCTTTATGTTCTGTTTTAGGCTACTGCTGTGATTTGGAGATGAACAGCAGAATGGCTGGTTCACTTGCATGTTCTTCCCTATGACATTCAGAGCATAAGCATACTGGCTTATTACACACACTTCATCCTATTCTCCACCAGAGCTGCTTTAATAGATGATGGAAGCACAGCCCAGTCTCACTCTTGTGTGACTAGCATGAAAAGAAATAGTTTACCCTCTTACCTTGTTTATTTCTGGTTTGATACGACCATCTCCCTTTCAGTTTTTATATGCTTTTAAAAAACCAAAACACATAAATGGTAAATAGATTTCCAGAGTGCATATTTAAAAGTGAGCACAGAGAAGAATAAAAGTCAACCATAGTGTTGGCAAGAATCAGAGATGTAAATATCGCTTGCTTGTCTCATAATCCAAGGTCGTGTTTCAAATTCCAACTGAGGCACTTTGGTAAATGGATACTTATATGTGCCAAATATTGTGATAAACCTATGTTTATATTTTCTCAGTTATTACCAACCCTTAATTAATGCAATTTATGGTGGAAAAACTGAAATTTGGAGACATTAATTAACCCGCCCAAATTATGGGTTTCTAGGTATTTTTAAATTCTGTGCATTCTATACTCTACCCTTCCAAGTGTTTTCTGATACAGAAATCAATAAAATTGTGTTGTAAATGGCAACTTTTAAATTTTTTGTTTTTATTTTTTCATGGGGAATCAAGAGTAAGACATTCAGGGTTTGTTTGTTTGTTTTTTTAAATAAATTTTATTTTATTTTAACCTGAAGAGAAGCATAAAATGACAGAAATGTATGGGTTTGAATGTGATACACAATTCATTTTGTTGACCATCACTCTGTATCCATTACTGTACGGTGTGAACACCAGCAAATTATTTTATTTTTTCTAGTTTTATAAAAATATGGCCCATTATTGCCATCTATGGTTACTCTTCTGAATATAGTTCATCAAAACATCTCCATCTCATCTACTGATAACACAGTGCCCTTTGATCAGCATATCTTGTCCCCTTATCTTTTGTTTTCTAGGTACCTTCATTTAATTTTTTAATTTTATGAGCTCAACATCCTTAAATTTCACATATATGATAGTAGGATACTTATCTTTTTGTGATAAGTTGATTTAGTTGATGTCTTTTAAAGCAATTGTCTCTAGTTCCATGTTTTTACTAAATTTCCATCAATAGTGGGCAAGGTTCCTCTTTTCTCTCTAACTTCACTGAGACTTTGAATTCTTTTGGCTTTGAGGGAAAAGTCATTTTCAATGGAATGGGGTGTTAACACATAATACATAGTGATTTTGCATTTCCCTGACATTTAGTGATATTGTATATTTTGTTCACATACCTGTTGGCATTTGCATACTATCTTGAGAAAAATGTCTCTGTTGTCTACTTGGAAGGTAATTTTTTTTGTTTATGTTTATGTTTTTTGTGTTGTTTTTTTTTTTTACTGTTGAGTTTTCTAGCTCCTTGTATGCTCTGCATGTTACCCACCTGTTATAGAGACAGCATGAAAATACTTTCTTCCATTTAATGCACTGTACTTTCATTTGGTTGATTGTTTAGGCTGCATGTTTTATGTTTTGATTGAGGGGTGCATGTGTATGTATACATTGGTACCATAGTGTGGAGCCAGAAGCCATGAGTGTCATGCCACAGGCTCTGGCTATCTTGTTCTTCTAAAACAAATTCTCTCACTGACGTAGAAACCTCTCATTAGGCTTGGCTCAACAGCCAGTAAGTTCCAAGGGATCTTACTGAGTCTACCTCCACAGCGTTGGCATTATAAGGACGCACTACCATCCCTGGATTTTTTTATATGTGGGTTGCAGATCCAAACTCAGCTTCTCATGCTTTACACAGCAATCATATTAACAAACCAAGACACCCTTCAACCCAATCGAAAAGGTTTTTACTGTTAGGTTGCTAGGCATCTCTGTTTTTTTCCCCATTTCCTTTGGAACCTTAGAAACGTCACTCCTTCTAGAGGTGGTTTCCTGAGGAGATTAATGTGGTATTGATTAAAGACAAATACATGATTTTCACTGTCTCATAAACCACAAGGGGATTGTGAGATTTATAATTTTTCTTGATTTCTTGTCTTTCCAACAAAGCCTTGTGTTTATAGCTATGTGAAGCTTTGAAATATGGGCATACCATAACACGGCGGTACATGGATGCAGTCTAGACCTGCTGGGACTGTTCTGTAGCTAATTTTAAATGATACACCACAATAAAAAAGGAACCATGAGAAACACGAAGCCCCATTTAACACTCCATTCATCACACAAATATCTTCAGACACAAGTGATAATTATGCAGAAATTATCCTAGCTTTTGTAAGAACTAAGGTCAATTTGTGTATGTTCTATATGTTCAAAACATTTACTAGGTCTTTGTAAGGTAAAATCATTACTACCACTCCATTACTTTGGGGAGAAGTGGGAAGAACAAAAGAGAGAGTATGTCAATCTCAAAGCATAGCCCACTCTGGATTCAACTTTCTGTGCTACAACCTCGGTCTCTCAAGTGCTTGTATTACATGTGTGACACCAATTCTGATACTAGTTATTCGTTAACTAAGTAAATAAAGTGTTTATGGGAAAGTTTAGATAGAGAAGACTCTGAAGATTCATAATAGGATGTAAGATACATGGAGACCTGTAGTATGCTCTGAAACATTTTCTTCATTTTCTTTCTTTTTTTTTTTTTTTTTTTTTTTTTGGTTTTTTTGAGACAGGGTTTCTCTGTGTAGCCCTGGCTGTCCTGGAACTCACTCTGTAGACCAGGCTGGCCTCGAACTCAGAAATCCGCCTGCCTCTGCCTCCCAAGTGCTGGGATTAAAGGCATGTGCCACCACTGCCTGGCTGAACATTTTCTAAAATACAGTTTTAGATGAATATCCATTCATTTCTACATGAAATCCTTAGAGTATCTCTTAGGTGTTTTTGTTAGTATCTATATCTATCAGTCTGTCTCTCTGTCTGTTTATCTGTCTAGGGGATATTTCTCTGAAAAATCATCAACTAACTGTTGAGAAATGGAATATAGAATATCTAGAAAGACAGAGAACCTAGGATTTGCTCATGACAGTAACCCATGTGTTTAATGTTCCTGGCATTGAATTAACTTTGGATGTTTGAAGGAAAATTGTCTGATTAAAACAGGATTTTCTGGATCCCACTTTAAGGTGTTTTCTGTTTATTTATTTAAGGCTTCTTCTATTTCAAAAGTTATCTAATATCTACCAAGTTCATTTTGCTTTACTAAATATTAAAATTAGCAGAATGCCAAGCATGGTGGTCTTAGCACGTGGGAGTCAGAAGCAGGAAGATCTTTGTGATTTCTGTGACTTTCAGGGTTACCTGAATTATATATTGAGTTCCAAGACAGCCAGAGCTACATAGTGAGACACAGTCTCAAAAAAATCAGGAAAACAAACAAATAAATTAAAAAAATTAACAAAGTTTTAAAATATTTAAATAACATTTTTTACTATAGGAGAGTAATTTTTAGGAGAGAAAAGCATTCATTCACATGGTTCAGCAGGAAAATATTGTTTATGCTGACTATGCTCCCTCTCTAAAGAAAATATGAAAAAGAAAAAAAAGGAAAAAATATATGTGTTGTCACATCCGGCACTTTTCCAGTGATTGTTATATGGGTAACCAGTGCTCTGTTCATGGAAGCAGCATCCTAAGTGACCCCTCTGCCTTTTACAACCAGTGAAGGAGCTTTACGATTATCAGAGGATCAATCAAAGCCTCAGTCCACCAGCTCTGACAGTCTGCTTCAGTGAACAATGACACTGTGTCATTTAGAGTATCATTTGCTCCTAAATAACCCTCAAACTTTCTGTTTTCAGAACTTTTTGTTTTGTCTAAAACAAATATATAACATGAACATTAAAATAAATATAATTTTATTGGAGATGAGTCAGCATTAGTGTATATTATTGAAATGTTGGGAATTAATGATATTTATAACTTAATATATAATGACCGTGAGTAGAAACACAACAGGAATATAGCCACAGCTGTGATATGCTTAGCAGTTTGGATATGTGTTTTGTTGAATAGATCATCTTTGTGCTAATAGAGAACCAAGTGATAGCTCTAAACAGCAACGGGAGCCTCCCACAGAAGGCATTTTCCTGGAATAGTAATAAGCGTAGCAAAATAAATCTCAGGAGAGTCTGCTATACTGCGAGTCTCACTCCACTGTTCATGATATAGGACATCACACAACTGGCTGCCATAGTAGATAAAAGCAAGTTGTTCTCTTCTGAATGTGCCCCAGTTCTCATGATGTCCAGAAATAGACTCTGAGCCAAGTTGGCTTTGTCTTTCCTTTGTAGCGTGTGTATGTGTGTGTGTGTGTGTGTGTGTTTGTGTGTGTGTGTGTGTGTGTGTGTATAAAATGTCTTTTATTATTCTGCCTATATGTACATTACTCTTTCTTTTGATGAAAATACTTGGCCCCTATAGTATTCCTATAGCATTTGTGCATTCTCCTAAAGTGCTCAATGAGGAAAACACATGCCTTGGCATTTGTTAGATAGCTCACATTATTCTTTTTCAAGATTATTTCTATTACCATTATTATTAATTATTACTATTTACTTATCCACTTTACGTCCTGCTCACTGCTCCCCTCCAGTTCTCCCCTCCCACAATCCTTCCCCACGTACCCCCTCCTCTTCTCCTCTGAGTGGGTAGGGCCCTGCATGGTATCTCTGCTAACATTATTCTTTTGAATTTGTCATCTCATTTCATTTTTACCTTTCTCAAAACAAGCAAACAACCCAAGACCACACTAAGACGAATAGTAATGCTTCAGTATTTCAGATGAGAGATTTAGTGGTATTTTTCAGCAAGACTTAGGCAATAGCTTCCTTTGTATCTGTGTCAATACAGGTTTGGGAAGGATATGATTCTTTTGACTTCTGCTGAGGGGTTTTATTAATCATGAGATTTTTTTTTCCAACAGAAGAAACTTTTGTGAATATTAGGAATCAGAATAAAACAAAAATTGTTTCAAGGAGATGGAAATCATTCCACCATGAATTCTTGGCTAGTTGTTTGATCCACAGCCAGCCACACAGTCTTCCACAGAACCCAGCTGATTCATACTCTATTTTTGTCTAGAGTGACATGATAAACAGTGCATTATTTACTTCACCTTTTTCTAATCTCAGTTAGTGGTACAGTTGTATAAGGAATAAAGGTGAATTTACTTGTTCTTTGTAAAGCCAGCTTGCCCTGTGATGATGACTGCACCCTTGGCTTGCTCAGACCGAGCAGAATTTCACAGTGTGTTCTGGCCCCCTGCCGTTGCGTTCCACATACTCATTGATAATTCACAATCTATGGGTTGGCAATGTAGTCTTCTTTTTCCCAAAATATACTATGGATTGCCAGACTTATAAATTATCTAAGGAAGCAGGTGAGAATCTAATTTCAGGCCAAAGTAATCCTAAGTTAAGGGTGGTGATCCATTAGCTAGTGTGGAAAACAAACAGTCTCAGTGTCTCACAAACGAACAAATAAGGCTCAGCAGAACCCAACTGGGCTAGAAAGTATGAGTGAAGGCCTCCACATTTTTATCTCTAATGGAGATGGTAACTGTGTCAAAACCTTTTGAGGTCAGGTTGGCTTCACATTCTGATGTTGGATAATTGGTGAAATGGGGAAGGAAAAGTTTCAAGAAATATAGATCATTGCCAGGCAAACTACCTTTACTATTTTGTATAAAATGGCATTTCTCACTGGAAGCCCTCTCACATACACAGCTTCTGTACTTTACTTGTTATTATGATAAACTATCCAAGGGGAGCAATTTAACAGGAGGTTATTTTGGTGCACAGTTTCAGGGTTTCCCCACCATGGTAAGGAAGACATGGCAGAGTTCATGATGGTGACAGTGGCTCAGTTTATATGGCTGCCAGCATAAGGTAGTCGGGCACATTATGACAGCAAATCAAGAATGGACAAAAATGGATATAACCCTTAAAATTCTATTCCTGGTGGCATATACCTGAACCTCACTCCTCATGACCCACCCACTAATGACTACTCAGAACACTTCTATCTATGCAAAATGTAGTCCCAATGACAGCTTCATCATTCTTTCTTTTTGTCAATTATTAGTAACGTCAATGTAACATTCCCAAAGAAAATCCTGCCCTGGTCACCTTGTGGCCTGTGATATCACAGCTTATCCCCAAACACCCACCACCTTCATTCCAATCATTCTGCTGGCTTTTCATTCTGTTCATCACATGGAAACAATTACATGAAAACAATTACATGAAAACACATTTAACTAAAAATTAAGCAAAGTATCATGCAAATAAACATCCAAAATGTTATAATGATACATGAAAAAGAATGTGGGATGGGGATTATTTGAATATCTTCCTTCCTTCCTTCCTTCCTTCCTTCCTTCCTTCCTTCCTTCCTTCCTTCCTTCCTTCCTTCCTTTCTTCACTGACCAAGTGTGATCTAGCATTGTCATAACAGACAGTCAAAGAACTCCTTGTACATGTGGTGTTTTGGAGAATTATAGATAGAAAATAATTAGAGAAATAACTAAAAACTGAAAGTATGCAGTGGTAAGTTGAATCAGGTAATTAGAGTCCTACCTTAAGAGTTTGGATTAGCAAAGAAATACCATTCTAACTGCCAGATCCTTTGGGAAGAGAATTCCTTGCAGAGAACATCTATGACAAGGACCACACGCATGAGATAAATCTAGTATGTTGAAAAAAGCCACAATATCAGAACAGGTGATGAAATTCAATAGATAAAGAGCAATGTTAATATGTGATTGCCACTGCAATTAAAGAACAACACAGAATTTGTAAGCAAGTGCCACATTAGAGAGTAAGTAGGCATCAGGACACAAGGACTTCTCTGAGCAATTGGACTTGTGATCACTTTAGACTAATGGATTACAACCAGGAGCCATTTTATCTTGCAGGGGATTTTTTTTGTAATGTCTGAACACATTTATTTGTTGCTGCTACTTGAAAGGACAGTGCTGTGGCAGATAGTGGTAGACTGCAACTGTAAAACATCCTGTAATGCAAGGGACATCCTCCAGAAAGAACTATGTGAACCAAAGTGTCAGTGATGCTGGGATAGAGGAAATTTGCTTCCAGTCGAGGAGGAGTTAAGGAGACAGGGATCAGATCACCTGTGAGTGTGTGCACCTGGTGAGTTATCCAGATTATTTTTCAAGTCAAGTTGCAACTCAAAGCTTTTGGAAGTGTTTTTTAAAAGATAATGCAGTTCACATCTGTTTCACATATTCTTCAGTCAAACATAGGGATAAACGGACACGTCGAAAACAGAGAAAGCGGACAACTTCAGCTCATCGAAGTTGGAAGAAAAGAGGTGTTCAAACTGCTCAAAGGATACCAGGACATGACATATTAAGAGATATGTGAAAAAGACCACTTTTGATTTGGAGAAGAGCAGTGTCACAGACTTAAGGGATAGTGAGTGTAGTTGAGAGAAGATACTGGAAACCAATTACTGAAGAAATTCACTGTATCTGTCAGTATAAAGGGGACCAGAGAGGGCATATCAGTTGAAGAAATCAAATATGTTTTAGAACAAAGTTCTAATCACTACATTAAACTAAGAGATATAAAGAGAAAGAAATTATTCATGCAAAAAGAGAGAAAAACCTCCACAAGCGAAGCTTCAGAGAAGGCAATCGGGGTGGTAAGTCCTTAGGTGTGAAAATAGAGTTTAGGAAGAGACCATAGGCTCTGTTGGGCATAGGAATACAAACTTAGTTTATTGTGATAAAGACTCTTATTTCTAAGAAAGCACACTGTCAATAAGTTATATTTGGACCCTTCTTTTCTCTTATATGATTCTGTTATTCTTGGGGCAATTCCTTCATTCTTTATGATTTAGAATTGAAAGAAAAAAAAGCTATATGAATTACTATACTTCATCTGGGAAATTGATGTGTGTATGTGTGTGTGTGCATGTGTGTGTGTGTGCGTGCGTGTATGTGTGTATGTGTGTGTGTGTTCACGCACTTGCATGTACAATGGTTATCTTTGTCAAGGTACTCACACAGGAAATATTTTTATGTATTAGAATACTTGAGAAAGTGGAATTGCTAGACAAAAATGTTTTTAATGTACCTGCTGAAAGAAGAGCTTCTAATTCTTCCTGTTTTTTTTAAAGTAGGTTGAATATATTTAGTTTCTTCCCAAATAAATTTTCATTGAATTCATTTTCTTACAGAATTTAAATTGTAAATTGCTTTTATTTGTAGGTTTGGGTTTTATTGTTTATTTTTCAATATCTTTCTTTTCAGACCAATATATATTTCCAAATCTATTCTTTGTATGTTACTTCTATAGAGCAGGGAACTTGGTCAAAATGTACCATGTGAGTGACAATTATTTCACTTCAGATGGTCTGTCATACCCTCGCTGATACAAAGTAGCTTTGATTTACTGCAGTTGAGGTGGAAGGAAGATTGCTGTAGTTTACAAGATTGATTCTGTTTTTATTGTTGTATCTGAGGTTGACTTTTATGCCCCAGTAACTTGCCTGAATTTGTGTTTTTCAAGTGAATGTGATGCTCTGTTCAGTCAGAGCCTTGGATGACATTCTGAGATGAGGAAGTTTGTAGAATGTCTGGACAGAAAGTAAGTTTGAAAGATACTTTTAGGACTTAAAAAGTCAAACTGAAATTTGCCCTCCATATTGAAAATGGCCAGATGAACAATTAGAGACACTTTTGTGTAAGTTGTAAAATGTAAAAGGAAGGTTCTCCAGACAGAAAAAAAATCTCAGTAAAAGAAAAAATTTTCCTTTGATAATAATAAAATTATAAAATGTGACTAGTTGGTTGACTACTCACTGCAAGACAGAGTAAAATTCAGTTTCACTCATGTATTCTCATTAGAAACTTTCAGAAACAAATTCTCATGATCTCAGCACTTTAAGACATAGGTGTCTGGTGGTTCCTGATTTCCTCCCCTTCGCACTTCACTGATGAAGGTATCATCAGCAATCTATAAATGTCCATTTTCCCCACCTCTAAATATCAATTTAATGCTTGAGTTCTACCCAGAGTAACAAAAGAATGGGAAAGAAAATAGAAATATACAAGATGAGTTCATTATATACTTCTTTTCATAGGCAATAATCTGTCTACAGAGGACAAAGAAACAGACACTAACCATTAAACCTGGAGAGAAGAAAGAATGTCAGCATACAAAAATCTTGCCAATTTTCAGCTAGAGTGAGTTAGAAAATACAATTCTAACATATATTTCTCTGGGAAGCATATTATATAGCTCCTTGCTTTTATTGAATATATGTGGAAATAGCATGTATAAGTAAATATGTACTATAAATATAAGCACTTACACAATGAAAATATGAGCAATCATATAAACAAGCAAAGCATTCTCTTCCCAATAACTTTAAATGTTATATAACATAATATATCAAATTATGGATTAATTTAAAAATCTATCAGAACCAGAACACTTTTACAAATAGCACTAGAAAAAGTGAGTGTCCACATGAAAACAATTAGATATATTTCATATTTTAAAAACAAAGCTCTATGATAGATTAAAGTATCAAATATAAAAGTCAAAATATTAAGCACTTAAATGAAATTAAAGCACAAATTAAACACATGAAGTTAAATTCTTTCTATCCCTCATCATTAAATCATTCTTAAACAGAAAAAATTAAAAATATGTGAGAAATACTTTAATTATAATAAAGGAAGCATATTCTCTTGAAAGTAAAACACCTTACAGTTTATGAGCATATCTTTAAAAAACTCTAAAAGGAAAGATAGCCGAACAAAAGCTGATCTAAATCTTTTCTCATGAAACCAAATTTGGGACACTTCCAAGCAGTCAGTAGATTGACTTCTAAAACTCAGTCAGAAATCCCCAGCAACTGGATATCATCTACTAGAAATTATGTGGGAAAAGTACTTAGACAATGTATCATGCTCAAGGTTACAATGAGAACTATAGAAACAATTTTTGGAGAAAGACAGTTAAAAAGTCAACACTTTTGAAAATATATTATCAGTGACTTGTATAAAACAAGAAAGAAGTCATGTTTGTTTTATTAAATTTCTATTAATGGAGCAAAACAAGGAAAAGTATAGCTCTTATTATGTATGCAAATATCTTAAAGTAAAAAGATGTCCAACTGAACAGTTAAAGGTATGTTCATTTTGATTATGAATGGGAAATGGAATTCAACTGTTTCAAGACCACAAAATTTTACAACGATTCCTTGGCATTTCATTTATTTTGAAGCTTAGGAAACAGTTTGGAAGCTCAATGAATTTTAAAAAGATGAACATAGTCAGATATTAAATCTGGAATTGATTGCAAAAACTAAAAAATGGAAATCAGTCTCCCAAATGGACAGCAATGAAATCATATGGCAAATAACACACACACACACACAACCATGAGTTTAAGCCATGAAAATTTTAGAAGGCAGCCTAATATAATCTTTAATATCTCCAAATACTGTCCACTGAAAATAACAGGAAAGGTTTTACTCAGCAAATGCTTCCCTATACTAATCTCTTCTATATTAACCAAGCTGTTGTTCAGTCACATGCGCCTCTATCAGCTGACCTGTCTTACTATTCTTTGCTGTTTTGTTCTAGTCCATTGGTTTTTTTTAGTTCCCTGATGCTTTAAATCCCCTTATTTCCTATGTTAATCTTAAAGAATTGGTTATTTTAAAATTAAGTATAATTTTAGCTGCTACAATGATAATACGTGCTTTAAATATAAATAATTAAATATTGGCATTGTTCTATTTTCCTCCTGTAAAAGCAAAGCAAAATCTGCACAGGCTTGGGCTTAAACTATGAACCAGTAGACTAGCAAGGTAGTTCAGGGGCAAAGGTTCTTGCCACCAAGCTTGGTAACCTACGTTTGATCTAGGAAATCCCTTTGTTGAAGGAAATAGTTCCTTCAAGTTGTCCCATGATGTCCACATGTGATCGAACCATGGAGAACACGCATGGCTATATAGTAAACGCAGGCAATAAAACAAATTAGTATTTGAGCTCGTATAAGATAGGCACAGACATTTTGCTTAAAACTGTACAATTCATCTTGATCTGTCTGAGAAAGAATAGGAAAGATGAAGAAAAAGAGGATTGATTGACAACAAAGGAAGTTTATGTTATATTCATGGTCTGAAAATCATGACACAAAGTAGTTTAAATTGCATTGCTTCACATGCTCTCAGTATTTATCAGTACTGAGTTATCAGTACTATAAAGAAGGAAATTACTGACTGCTAAAGTAACACAAACTGATTGTTTTTCAATATGAGGAGTATGGACTGTTTTAAAATTCATCAAATTAATACATAAAAGACAAGAAATACTTGGGAATGTCAAGGTGGGAATATGGGAATGGGTGGGCGGGTGGGTGGGAGGAGGAATTCCCTCTCAGAGGCGGGAAGGGGGAGGGTACACGGGGTTTCCAAAGAAAAGGGGAATCATCGGAAATGTAAATTAAAAAATAAATAAATAAATAAATAAAAGAAATACTTGGAAAGTTAGAAGATTAAAGATTAGCTTTAAGATAGTAAGACATACCCTACTTACTACTAGGGAAATTGTCTAATCACAATGAAATGAAACTACAAAACTAATTTTTTTTAATAATTATGTGAATTTTTTTGGATATTTACTTTATTTACATTTCAAATGTTTTCCCCTTTTTAGGTTTCCCCTTCAGAACCCCCCTATCCCATCCCCTCTCCCCCTGCCTCTATGAGGGTGCTCCCCCACCCACCCACTCCCGTCTTCCCTCCCTAGCATTCCCTACACTGGGGCATTTAACACCCTCAGGCCCAAGGGTCTCTCCTCCCACTGATGTCCAATAAGGCCATCCTCTGCCACATATGCTGCTAGCACCATGGGTCCCTCCATATGTACTCTTTGTTTGGTGGTCTAGTCTCCTGGAGCTCAGGGGGTCTGGTCAGTTGACACTGTTGCTCCCTCCATGGGCTGAAAACCCCCTCAGCTCCTTCAGTCCCTTCTCAAACTCTTCCATCCAGGATCCCATGCTCAGTCCAATGGTTGGCTGTGAGCATCCACCTCTGTACTTGTCAGGCTCTGCCTGAGCCTCTCAGGAGACAGCTTATCATGCTTCCATCAGCAAGCACTTCCCAGAATCTACAATAACGTCCAGGTTTGGTGGCTATATATGGGATGGATCCCCAGGTGTGGCAGTCTCTGGATGGCCTTTCCTTCAGTCTCTGCTCCATACTTTGTCTCCATATTTCCTCCTGTGAGTATTTTGTTTACCCTTCTAAGAAACACTGAAGCATTCACATTTTGGTCTTCCTTCTTCTTAGGCTTCATATGGTCTGTGAATTGAATCTTGGGTATTCCGAACTTTTGGGCTAATATCCACTTTTTAAAATAATTATGTGAAGTTTTAAGGATTAAAGATTTATATACAGGGTAAACTGATTCCTGCCTCCTGCACTCCATTTTCTGGCCCACAACTCTGGCTCTTTTTCCAGAGACCCTCTGATTCCAGGGAAACCAGACAGGAGCCTAGCATAAATAACATCAGAGAGGCTTCACCAAGCAATTGATGGAAAATGATGCAGAGAACCATAGGCAATCATTAAAGGGAAACTGGGGAATCCTGTGGAAAGGGGGGGGGGAGAAGGATTGAAGGATCCAGAGAGGTCAAGGACACCACAAGAAAACCTAGGGAATCAACTAACCTAGGCCCATAGGGGCTCACAGAGACTGAATTGCCAACCAGACAGCATGCATGGGGCAGACCTAGGCCCTCTGTACATATTTAACACTTGTGCATTTGGGTCTTCATGTAAAACTCCTAAAGAAGGAGCAGGGGCTGTCTCTGACTACACTGCCTACCTTTTTGATACCTTTTCCCTAATGGATTGCCTCATCTAGCCTCCATAGGAGAAGGTGCACCTAGTCTTACTGCAACTTGATATGCCAAGTTTGGTTGATCTCCATGGGAGTACTCCTCTATTGTAAGAAGGGGAGGATGTGTGGATGGGGAGGGGGCACAGGGGGTAAGAGGGAGGGTCTAGGAGGAGGAGGAGAGGCTGTGATAGGATGTAAAGTAAATAAGTAACTTAGAATAAAAGTTGTTGTAGGTCTAAACCCAAATCACCTTCAGTTACCTTATTCCCACATGCAGACATTTATTGCCACCTAATGCAACCTGTCATCCTGTGACTACTCGTTAAATCCTTTGAAATACATAGATAGAACCTTGGCTTTGCTATAAACCACCTACCTGATATTTTCACCAGTGTTTTAGAAAACTGCTTTGATTTATGACTATTATTCAGTTACCATAAAACTCCATGGAACTATTACCATATTGTGACATGGTATTTGGTGTAACCTGAATTAGTGTTTCTGGGTTGTGGTCATGTATATGTGATGCTCTATAAAGTTTTGAGGCAAAGGTTTTGAATAGCAAACATTGTAAATCTAACAGAAAACAGTATAAATAAATATACAGAAAATAAAGCAGGGTAAGTTTTCAAGTTTGTGATCAGTGCATAGAAATAAAAACTTAGGGATTCCAGTTGCACAGGAATTGTTCCATTGTTAATTAGCTAAGTGTGTTTTAATGAAAAAGAAAAAACAGCATCTAGGAAGGAGTAAAAAAATGTCCTGTCAAAACATTAATTATTTAATTCTGTTCTTCACTCTGCTTCTCCCTGATTGAAATGTACTGAATTTGGTGTGTGCTCTAGAATAACGGTGGGCCAGGCATGTAAATATTTACTTTTTCGTAATATAGGAGCAAGGGTTGTTGACCGAATTTTAGTTTGTGGCATGAGCAAATATTATCTATCTGAACATGATTTTTTGAATTATTTTGAAATGTCATCTCTTAACTGACATAGCAAGTCATCTCTAAGTAATAAAATTTAATATAAGATTTGACTTCTATTCACATTTTGTGTGTTCAAGGTTTTCATTTCAGAAAGACTAATATTGCTTTGCAGAACTTAAACCCTCTTACTTTCAATTCAATTGCTTTGATGTGCCTATTTCTTTGAACAAAAACTCTCTTTTTAAATGCTCTTTTGATATATAAGCTTCTGGTTGCCTTGAAGTTACTCCTGAAAGCAAATTGCTGATGAAGGCTTCAAGAGTTTGCAAAAAAACCCAAGGTATTAATTTTGATACATTTGTTGATATATTCTTGATAGGTAATGGGCTACAATTTACTTTTTAAAAAATCCTTTTTTGGGTGAATATTCCAAATTAAACAGCATTGTCCAAAGCAGGAGAAAAGAGAAGTTTGGGAGGCAGCTTTCTCTATACCCTCTCTGGGCCCTCGCTTGTTTACTCTGTGATGCTCAGACAGTACCAATGAAGATAGAAAGGGTCAGACAAAGCTTTTAAGGAAGGAGTCTATAGCAAAAGACTTAGGAAAACATTGCTCTTTAAAAACATTTTTAACCACAGGGATTTGCTTATATTGAAGCGACATAGAAAATAAATCAAAACAGAGAAGAACAAAAGCAGTATTTTTAATTGGCATGAGATGGGTCAGTATGATAGTGGCTCACTACATGCTATTGGACTTCAACTGTTCTAGCAGAGCAGGCTTTCCCTATCCCACGGCAATAATATCGTCCTGGTCATGGATTAGGGAGTGGAGGAAGAGCCCTCTTGTGACCCAGCTCCTAGAAATCGGTTCCCACCTTCCTGAGATTAAGTTGCTTATCAAGCACTGATGCACTGATGACCTTCTTATATTAAACAATGTGTGTTATTGATTTTCTTCTTGCTGAGACAAAGTAGCTGACAAACCAACTTAAGGAAAGCGAAGTTTCTGTTGGTATACTCTCTGAGGGCGGGGGAGATATGACGGCAGCACTACGAGGCAGCTGTTGTTGCATCTGCGGTGAGGAAGCTGAAAAGAACAAATGCTGATGCTTAGCTAATATATCCTTTTTTCAGATCGAGACCCAGACTTGAGAAATGGACAGCATACGTATAGGAAGGGTATTCCTGGCTCAGTTAACCTAGTCTAGAAATTCCCTCACAGATATGCCCAGTGAAACTGATCTGACCAAGATTAAACACACATGCACGCACACACGCACGCACACACGCACGCACACGCACGCACCCACATATTTCTTGTTTTGTTGGTCTAATTACTTGGTTCTTGTTTCCTTACTCTCTTACTTGTATTCTTTTCCTCTTTCTCCTCTTCTTCCCCTTCTTCCTCCCTGTTTAACCTCTTCTTCCCTCTTCCCACTTCTGGATTATTCTTCTTCCTCTTCTTCCTCTTCTTTCTTTTTCTTCTTCTCCTACTTCCCCTCCTCCTCCTTCTTTAAAAAAAGAAAACATCTATCTAACTCAGGCTAGCCATGAAATCTTTTTAATCTTTCTGCCTCTGCCCTTCAATCCAAGTTCCAAGATAAGTACTGTGTTCCTAAGTTTCACACTATTTGGCTGATAGCAGGATTTCAGGAGCACACTGAGAGCACCATATAGTATATTAACAATGCATTTTGACCCGGAGCATAATCATTTCAAGATACTTAGCTTGGTACCAATATCACTATGGTGTCCTCCATTATCAGAATGTCATTGACACCTCAGTTTGCAGATTGCTCCCAGCCTCCTGCATAAAGTCAAGTGGCTACTGTTCTATGTTGAGCCTGGTGTGTAGGAACAATAGCAGAGGTGAGGTTTCCAGGTCTATGGGGGAGCCTCATCAATCCTCACTTGATGTCTATAGTTTACTTACACATTTTGTGTGTTGACATACTCCTATCTGAGCTTCTTTCTAGTGTCTACTCTTCAGCTGTCTTCTTTCTTGGTTTTGCTCCATGCAGAGCTTCTCTCACCTTAGTGCAAGGGTTATCATTCTCTTGTAAACTCACAGCCTTCCAGAACCAGTAGAAACTTATATCCTGTTGGTCCCTCAATAATCCTCTATTTGAAGTAGCCTTTTAAATCGGTTTATTGCTGAAAATTTCATACATGCATACATTGTACCTTGATCATATTATGGCAACTCTTCCAACTCTTCCCAAAACCCTCCTATAAGCTCTTACTCTCAAGTTCATGTCTTTTTTTAATATTTTATTTTGACTCCAAAAGTTCAGTTAGTGCTACCCATGGTCTCACTGTGCATGATCTTTCACTGGAGTATGTACAACCTTCTAATGACCACTCCACCAAAATGAAAAAGGGAAAAAAGTGATTTTTCTTCCCACCAGCACCCATTAGCTACCAATAGCCTCTAAGCTATAGGTAGGAGTTCATGTGCCCCTTCCTCATTGCTGTTGACATTATTAACTAGTTTGATCTTGTCCAGGCGACCACAGCTGCTATGAGTTCATCTGACCAATGCCCAAATCACTATTATATAGTTTGCTTTTCATATTCGTACTTCACATCCTCTAGCCTTATTCTTACTGTCTCATTTCTGACAAGGGGTCATGAGCCTGGGGCAAGTGTAAGGAGGGAGCAGATTGATATAAATATGTCCTCTATTACTGATCATACATTCATATCTTAATTGTACCTGTAGATGGAAAAATAATGCATATGCTTTTTTAAAAACCATGTTTACCAGATGCTGTCCTAGAGACTTACATTGCCGTGCTAATGATCTACCTAGCCCAAGTTAATTGAAGAAACCCCACACTTCTAACTTTGCTGTCAAATATTCTTTGTATCATTCTGTGAATTAATCCACATAATATTCATAATTATTTTCATTGGCAATACTTATCATTGTTAACTATTTTAATGAAATAAAATATCCCACTTTGTCTCAAATGGAGCTCCCTGCCTTATATTTACTTGAATAACATATATTTCTGGATTCTCAAGCTATTTAAAGCTAAACAGAACAGCTTGGGTCTGGAAACTCATATTGCATGTTTCAAAATAGCTTCTCCGTTGCAAACCTACACTGCTGAGGCCTGAGTTTGCTTTGTAGTTAAACATGTCCCTCAAGTACCTTGACTATAAAACAGTAAGTATGTAATGAGCCATATTTCTGTGTCTTTAAGAAATGCATGTTAAGAAGTAATTGATCATAAAATAATATTTAATGGGAAACCACTGGAGGGCTTCATCATGTTATCAATCTGTAAGTACAAAAGAAGTGCTCCTAAGTGTATGAAGAAATTAATAGAGGCTAAACATGGAAACAATAGCTTGTGGCATGAGATTACTAGAACCAAACACTGAGAGTTAAGTTTTACTGCCTACTAACTAAGTCTTAAATAATTCATGAGTCTTTTCTGCTAGTGCCTTACCTTAGAATGACCCACTCGTGCCTGAAATATTCTCAATCCAGGGTTCCATATTTTCTGTGAATACTGGCTTATACCTTGAAAATTTACTTCACGAACAGTATAAAATAAAATTAATTATTTTACTCAAGTTTCAAATGCGAACTCCAATTGACTCTGGGCATAATTTTGACTGTCTTTCAATAATTTTTTTATAATTTTCTGAATTTAGAAAGAATATAAACATAATGCCCATGTTTAAATATACAAGTGAAAACCAGTTTGTACCAGTGTGATTTGGAAAGCCACATCTTGGGTGAAGGGATAATGGTTACAAACATGTGATTTGCATATTAAGGGAAAGAGCAGTGGACGACAGTGACGTCAGATTCTAACCATGACTAGCATGAGTCAAGATACCTAGCTATCATTATGTGTGGACTGTTATAATTCTTTTCTTTCTAACCTGTAAGAGTGTAATGAAATGTGATATTGGTATATGCTTATATATATACGTGTGTGTGTGTGTGTGTGTGTGTGTGTGTGTGTGTGTATGTATATACAGATAATTCCATGCTTGAGATTTACAGAACTCTGATCGGTTGCTAAATGTTATAAATAAGTAGTCAGTGAAAAACTGCAGACCTGGTCCTTATTTTACAAAGATTTAATCCATAGACTATAATTGAGCTAATGATAGAATTATAAAATCAAATTTTTCTCCACCAATTATAAAATGACAGTGTATTTAAAGTAGCCATAAAATTAAGTCTTTTAATGAGTAGGATAAAAATTAGTCTTGATGTCCCTAGATCTATCCTTAACTCTCAGTGGCTTTAAGTCAGCTGATCTCAACCTTCCTAATGCTGAGAACCCTTGAGTAATTGTCAACCCATATGGATTGATCTTAGAGAAGGGTGCAATAGTGTATCTTTGTTTTGTATAAGAAAGCCTCCTGCTAGATAGTAATATGAGAAGTTTTAGAATTCTTGAAGTCAGGTTTAGAGAGTTATCAATTAAGAACCTTCTGAGTAGTTAAGGATGCCATGTCTCTCCTCCTTGTAGGCCCACACCAGGACTCAGGTTCTGTTTTTCTGGTGAGTAAAATCTCTTTCTCTGATTCTTGGTTTTATTGGCCATGGGCTATGAGGAATATGTCTGGCTCCCATGAGTTCCAAGCCTGCTAGTGTATAATTATCCACCTAAGACTTACACTATTCTGATCTTTTGTATGGTTTTGAGTACATCCTTATTTTCCATACTGTTTTAATGTACAAAATAAAGCATGAATACATTTATTTAAACTTCATTAAATTATACATATGAATATTTAAACTTTATTTTAATGATTTGGAAAGTCCATTTAAAAAACTCCATGCATTTTTCTTATTTATTGAATATTTGAGGGAACTGAGCAGATAAATCAAATGAACGCAGCTTGAAAATTGCTATTTCCAATCACAATCATTTTGTTCAAGCCTTTAATATAGACTCGTTCATATTCTTACCCAAAGCTCTATTCTAGGAGACATTTTTCTGCCTATATTTAATATGATGATGATTTTCTAAAGTGACCAATAAAGATGTAGCTTTTGGCTATGTCTGAATTTGTTAATTCATGTGGTGGCATGGGCTTCTCTACTGTAAAAACTCGGGAACATTCTAGATTCAACAGACAAAAGAGAAATGTAACAGTGCTCACATTGAAGGAGAGATGAAACAAGCACCAGGAGTGTCTCTCTTGGCAGTATGGGTATTATCAGAATAGACAACTGTAAATGTATCTTTTATTCACCAGATATAATTGTGGTCTTGGAGGCTTACTGCTGAATAAACAGCCTTTTTAGCTTTTTCTGAACTGTGGCTGGCTGGTTCAACTCAGCTGTTCTGGCCCAAACTCCTCTCCAAGCTGACTTATTCAAACTGGCTTCTGTAGACTTTCTGACAGAATTTCTCTCTTTAGCATCAAAATAACTCTGGCAATATGTTCTAATCCTCTGGCTCCATCTCATTCTTTTCCTTGTTCTGTCTTCACCTGCAGCCTTTCTGTATAAAAATGTCCTGATAAAACTGCCTCCTCTGTCTCTGTCTTTCTGTCTCTGACTCTCTCCACCTCTGTCTCTCTGTATGTCTCTCTGTGTCTCTCTGTCTCTCCCTGTGCGTCTTTGTGTGCTAATGTGTGTGTGTGTGTGTGTGTGTGTGTGTGTGTGTATGTGTGTATGTGTGTGTGTGTGTGTGTGTCTGTCTTTCTCTGCTCTTAAGTTACATCTCTTTACTGTCTGTTCTCATGAGAGTTGAATGTATCCAATCTCTGACTCTTTGTCTCAACTCTTTCTCTGTTTCATCACTTTGTCTGACCTTCAATTGGACATCACTTTCCAATATGGCTGTTTCCTCTACAAACTAACCTTAACTACATTGTTTGGGACTAAAGGTGTATACTAAGGATGTTTCTGTATTCTAGTCAGGGCTAGGGCATGTCTCTATTCTTGCCAGATCATATTTTTGGATGTGATCCTCTGCCATGTTGCTGGATTAAAATTCCTCTACAGGAACCAGAGCAGAGAATCACAATGCAAAAAAAAAAAAAAAAAAAAAAATCAATGAGAAATGAACTGAAATTGATACTTATCTAGAAATATGGGCTGGCAAGAATCTCCATGTCCTCCTTTTGGCTTGATAGGCATATGGTTGGCCACTGACTTTGATGCTCTGTTGAAGAGGAGTACTGAAGAGTAATATTCAGTTCTCTGAAAGATAGAGTTTGGGTTTTCTAAAAAGTGCTTTATCAGAATGAAGGGAAAAACAGCTAACATTTGCTTACTACAGATTTTGTATGGCTCTGGTGTGTGTTCCACTGAACTTAGCTTATTGAAAATGTTAATAAACTCCTGGTGTATGAGAGAACTTTGGAACAGATGATCCACACATTTATCTTGAGTTGTCACAGAAATAGATGGACGACAGGACAAGGATCTCAATGCATTCATTTGGGGTGAGTTAGGATGAGGCAAGGGGTGTCAGACTAACATCCCAGAAATCTTCAATTCATATTATTTTGTTACATTTGTCTCTCTGACAATTTGTAGGTAAATGAGCTATGATTTTTTTCTTTTTCCTCAAAATTTCTCCCAGACATTTATACCAAGGTGGATTAATAGACTCTCTTTATAGTACTGAATGGGTTTAAATTTGAAATCTCCTGATACAACCTCTAGGGCTGGGATTACAGCCCTGATGTCATGTTTAACTCTCCTTCTTATTTTAAAAACACATGAAAACAAGTATTTATATCTTATTATCCATTTAAGCCACTCCAATGTTTACCCCATTTTCTTGCCCACTGCTACTGGCACAATTTCAGCCTTTATACTCTTCTTCTCTTCTAGTCAAGCTCTCTCTCCATAGTCTTCCTGGCATTTAACCATCAGTCCCACAGGTCTGCTGTCATCCATGGGCTCTTGCAGTGTTTCTGTCTTGTTTCCAGGCTTCTTGGGGTGACTCCTAAATTGTGGTAGTCATGAGGTTACTGTTTGAGAAACAGATGACACTTTGTTTGAAATCTTATGGCTGGGACACCTTTCTGAAAGTGTAGAAGGGGCTCATGCAGGCTGCTTTCTCTTGATGGTTTGAGGATCAAGAGAAGCCAAGGTTGTTCTTTGGTGAGAGTGTTACTTCTCTAGTCTTCTGGTTCCCCACTAGGCTACCTCCTCTTTCTACTTCTCTGAGTTCTCCTACAATTTCTATAGCATTATTCTTGAGTCTTATAGTGTGCTTACTAGGGACGAACTGGAAATGATGAGTCTATGCCACTTTGTTCAGAGTGAGTGTCAGGCTATCTACCGACACCACAGTTTCTTTTTCTTCTCCACTTAGAACTCTGATTAATTTCCAATATATACAGGTAACACACCAGTGTTGCCTATGTCTGGACTTATCAATGAGAGTCCTGTGCATATCACATACAAAAAAGCAATAAATTATTTTGTTGTAGATAAAAAGTCATTCTTTTCAGTAGATACAGCATTCTGGCCTCAAACATAAAATCAGAACCTATTACTACATTTCTTTTCTTCTAATTGGCTTTTAAAATATCTTTATAAAATAATTGCAAGTCTTCCCTGAGCCAGCTTATTGAGATTCATGTCCCAAAGCAAGAAGATATTGATATCCATGTCTACCAAGCCAACATTCTATGATCCTGGGAGTAATGCCGAATAGTTAACTTTCTCCATATTTGACATATGCTTATTTTGTAGGGTCAGAGAATGCTTCTGCACTCTTTATTGGGGATGAAGTTGTAGTGAGCCTTGTGCGAAGACTGACAGGGGGAACTAGAATCAGCAGATAAATAATCTGCAGAAACAATTCCCATGATTTTCAAGTATTGCAGTTTTCTGAATCCTCTATGAGTTTGCTAGTTTTACCTCAGCTTTCCAGGTATAACTTTCTGTAATCCAAACATCCTTCAGAAGTGCTTTTAGATTTTTAAATTAGTCATGTTTTTTTTTTTTTTCTTTTTAATCTTCAACATTGCCATCCTATTGGAAACCCCCCCAGATATTCTGTCTTCCGATTGCTTCTCCTCTATGCATGGATATGTATACATACATGCATGGACACACATAGATACCTGTTTTGTGTATGTCTTATTTTTCTGCTCTTGTTCAAAGAGCCAATGTGCCTTGCATTTAAAATGACAAGATGCCATGGTTCTCTGACAGCCTCCTTCGCTGCTTTCATCTTTGCTCTCATTACCTCACTGCAATGAAGCTGTGCCTCCATTCTACCCTGCAGTGACTTCTAGGGAAGAACAATGACTCACTCCCAACTTGATCCTCATTATTTAACAAAGTGCTTCTTGAGTGATCTATTTTAAAGGGCAGCATATCACACTCACTGTCGTATATAAACAGATCAGTTATGCTATCTAGGTTATGAGCAGGAATCTGTGTCTGAGTTGTTCTTTCTTGGCAGAGGGGGGATTTTCCAGAATTAGAAATTTCAGAAGGGCGTTTCAGGTAATAGAAAGTGATCTCATGGAGACAGGAAAGTGAGAGAGACACCACCTGTCCTTTTCCTCCTAAACCAAAAATGAGAAAGTTCCTATGTCCCTGTGGACAACATCCATCTGTGCCTTCAAATCCATGCTGAGTATGCTTCTACGACCCTAAAAAAATGGTGTTTCACAGCTCCCTGGAGTCCTCCTGGCATTGCCTGGCCTGGTTTGTTTGTTACTGTACTTTTTCCCATGTGCAGCAATGAGGAATGAGTATCTATAAATCTGAATGTCAAAACTCAAACTCAAATGTCAAGACCATTCCACATCAATGGCTGCTTTCAATCCTGAGCCCAGCTCCTACAGACAACAAGGCTGGCAGAATCATTTGGGCATGTCACCATTTTCTTGTCAAAGAACATTCCCAAAACACCAAAGCTAGACTGATGGAGCACCGTCTTCTGCTGGGGCCACGCAACCATGAGTAAGCCAGCTGGTTATCCCAGAAGTTAAGATTCCTTTAGTGAGTTTTAAACCATACTTTCGGTAAAAGATATTTTACAAAGTTGTCCAAGTAAAAGTGATGGTGCTTTTTATACATTTCAATGTTTTGTTGTCTTATTTGCATTTTTTAAATTAGAAAATCTGGCATTATTCCTTTGTTTACTTTTCGAGAAGAAGAAATATTCAAAATATTTTTGTTGGGGCAGTAGCTTTTGGTTGCCTTACAATCTGTGTCAGAAAGCAAAATTATAGAACTGCAAGAAAATCCCAGTGTTTCATCAGTGTTGGGGCACTGTAAGAGAAGAAATTTTTAAAAACAACTTTTTTAGCTGTAAAAGGAAGGAAAAGCGTGTAAAGCATTATCTGAAGCATTAAGTTAACAATTGTAATATGCCATTTATTAAATCTGTACTAGAAATATGCATGGGTGTTTGACATAGCTGAACCCAATATTAGTATTTTACAAATCTGTTCAAAGGAATTTGATGGCATTCAGACATCAAGGCTATGTGTGAAGCACTTTCTCTCACCCTGCTGTAACTTCCTATTTGTCTTCTTTGTAACTCACTGTTGTGGGTTGGGGTTACATATGGTGTCAGATACAGAATGACAATATTTGAGAGGACTTTGTAGATCCGTGACTAAATCCCCCCCCAATATGTATCACTCCTGCAGATCAGTGTTATTTTCAGAATACATAGTAATAATCCCTTGTGTCTTGTGACATGAAGTCTTGATATTTTCTGATGCATTAATATAATTGATCAGGTGGAATTTGCATGTAATCAAAATGCAGTTCTTGGCTGAAACATTTTCTCATTAGTAACTATCAACTGGCGCTTACTCAGCTGAGGCATGCAATTTTTGGTTTAATAAAAGTGCAATCTGCTCATTTGTTTACTATGTTTATTTACTCCCTAAAGGCTGAAGCTTTTGTGACTGAACACAATGCATGATGAACAGAAGAGAGACTATGAGCTGTAGGCACTATTTGGTGGCACAGAATTCAGAGTTGGTGTTGGCTGCTGCCCAAGTGACTGTTGGGCAGAATGGCCCAAGCTGCTCTCAAACTTGGACTTGCAGGGCTCACAAAATAGATCTTGAACTCAGACAAACGTAATGCAGAACAATGTTCTAATTTCTGGGAATGAGTCAGTGGAACTCAGCCAGCATCAGGTCTCACTCCCCATCCATCAGCCTTCATGTCCTGAGTGCTACCTTTCTCCAAAACTCTGGACCATATGCATAAAGTAGCCATTCATCCCAGTGTATCCCTGGTGCTAGCTAGACAAAGGGGAACCAGCCTCTGAACTCTTTCTTGAGGGGAACTCAAATCTCTTTAAACAAACTGTCATATGAATTCTAATTACTGCTTCATTGTTGGCATGATGAAAGAGAAAATAGAACAGGCTGGAAATTCCAGGAACAGAGGAGTAGCAGCATTAGCATACAAAATGTGATTTTAAAAAAATGATTCTCATTGTTTTGCAAAAACGACAGAAGAGGGAGCCCCAGAGTCAAGCACTGCAACTACTGAACCCTTTCTTCTAGCCAAGTAAATGTACCAAGTTCTTAGAAAGATGAAAAACGTGGAGGAAGAGGAAAGAGAAAGGGGGAAGGACTAAAAGGAAAGGAAATACATATATATTCAATACCCATGCAACTTCATTACGTTTCCTTAAGGGAAAAAGTAAAAGCAGAACTGAGAATACAATGAAAATGTGCTATTATGCTGGTTTCAAAGCTGCAATAATTGGCTTCCCATTCTCTCATCCATTCACTTTAAAGCTATCAAAGTATAACTTCTTCATGCATTATTTAATCAATAATTAGTCATGCTTGGTCTGGGACTGCAGGTCTGTAACCCCAGCTGCATAGGCGGATAAGGAGGAAAGACACTAGTTTGAGGCCAGAGTGGATACCTCAGAGAGAGTCTGTCTTGAAATAAAAGTGAAAAGAAGGCTAGGGATTTGGCTCAGTGGTAGAACACTTACCTGCCATGCAGGAAACCCGACATCCAATCCCTAGTATAAAAACAAAACAAGCAAACAAGCAAAACCAAGCAACCAAACAAACAAAACCGTTGTTTGCTCAGTCCAGTTACCAAAGACTTTCTCAAATCTCTCGTGACCTTCATTTTCCCACCACCAGTGTGTGAACTCTACCTACAGCTAAAATTGCCTTCTTTCAGTGACTTCTTTGATTTCCATATGATTTCTCCACAGGCGATGCTGCACAGATTCACCTCGCTGGGATGAGTTTGGCCAATAGGAGTTATTTTTCCTTACTGGGTCAGATGTCTCTCAGGGCAGTATGTTCTTCACCTAGTTATGATTTGCAAACATAAAAAGAATAGACAACTTTATGACATGGCACCGCATTCACTTTTTGCATTGTTTCCCAAAGATTCCTTCTGTTACATCTTAACCCTGCATCTTGGATATGGGGCAGGGCTGGATGATCTGGGCTCCATTAGAATCCAGACAGCTGTTGGTCAAAAGGGGATCTTTGGTGGTTTAAGTAAAGATGGCTGTTGGGTTTGTGTACTGGAACACTTGGGGTACCTTGGTAGTAGTGCTTTTGGAGCATAGTGAGGCTTATTGGAAGACATGTGAGTATAGGCTAGGTTTGAAAGTTTAAAGATGTACCATTTCAAGTCACCCTCACTTCTTCATACTTTTATCAGCTAGCTATTGCAGTCACAATGTCTGCCTTCCACCATGCCTCTGTGCCATGATGGAGTTCAACTTTTACTGCCTAAGAACCAGAAACTCAAACAAACTGTTCTTTCTATAAGTTACCTTTGTCCAGATGTTTAATCACAGCAAAAGATATCTAATGCAAGATCACATGGGTGACTGTAGAATGAAGTGATGTAGAAGAGGGTTGTATAGACAACATGGAAACAGGAAGTGCGCAGGATATCAGAAGGTATGTAAACCACAGATTTTTAGCACCTGCATGCTAAAAAAGATAGTTTAACTTGAGCTGTCTCCATTGTTTTGAAAGTAAAGAGTATAAGATTTGAGCCTAATTTCAGTGAAATTTTTCTAGTACCTAGAGTTCCATAGGAGACATAGTCTTCTGAGAAACTCCAGAAAAATACTGGGAGCACCAATTGATAGTTCTCATGGGGAATCCATGTACCAGGCTCAGGGATGAGCTGTACGATTCTTGAAAACTAAGAATCCAAGCGAAGTGTGTCAGCAGGTACTGTCTGCATCCTGGATTCTGGTGACAGGGACAGAGAGAAGAACATGAAAATTATGGACTACTTCTATTTAATGCTCCAAGACTCACTCCCTATACTGCAAGTCTTCTTCTCATTCTCCAACGATAAGGTAACTAGAAAAATTATTTCTTTTTTGCTGTTTGTCTTTTTCTCAAATTTGCTCCATCTAAGACTCAGAGTCTATGAATAGAAAGGCAAGACTTAGTCAGGACTCACAATTGGACTTTGTGGCCATATCTGTTTGAATCCTTGGCTTCTAGGCTATCCTTGAAGATTTTAATCTTTACTCTCTTCACTTCTCCTTTGGCATACCAGCCCAAATCTTCTACGGTCTTGGGCTTTGATCTTATCTCTGTGTCTGCTGTCCCCATTATTTCCCATTCTGTGACCTTTAGCCCTTTACTGACTGCTAATGGGCCATATCTGCTGATTACTCAAGGAACATTGCTAGCCATACTCTGGGCTGATGTCGTTTTATATTCTTGTGTGGGTATGTACCTTTCTTCTGCTTAAGATTTTCAGTTTCAATAAAAGAATAAGCCCTGCATTGATTATAATACATTCATTATTTTTGTCTATGTGAAGAAAAACAAATTTGACCTCTAATAGTAACTTGTATTGATCTTTGTGCATCTAATAATAATTACCATTAATTCACTTAACAAATATTGACTTACAGTAAGTCACTGTGTAGTGGTTGGTGTGGAATGGGAGAATGCATCTTATACATAGAAGAAGTCATCTGCAACTTAATAAATTCTCAATAAATGATCTTTCACTCTTAATATTCATAAAAATAGCAACAGTGGAATATAAGCTAGTTTGTTTTCCATGTCATAAATTAGATCATGCTGGCAACCTGACTACAAAGTACCTAGTAAGGTACCTCAATAATAGGGGATTAAGTAATAGTCCAAATATCAGTAGTGGGGTTTTTAAATATAATAAGGAATCACTTAGTTTATGTTTTCACTTCCCTGAAGGACGACTTGTTAAAATGCTAAGACCTAAGGTGGGTGTGCAGCTGGCGCTCAGGGAGATGAAGGGCAATGCACAGGTAGACTGAAAAAAGGCTGTCCTTTGGAGACACTCGAACACTTGGACTAAGGAGCAGAGATCTGGGGAAGCAACAGAGGGGAAAGACCAGAATAGTCTTTCTAAAAGGACAAAGAAAATGATAAGGAGGTAAATAATAAGGTAAGTACCACAAACACATGTTAGGACGTTGAGTCCTGAGATACAGAGAATGTTCTGGAAGACTCCAAGTGAGCAAAAACTAGTTTATTCTGCTATAGAAAAAAAGGTCTTTTTCAATTATGTGACAGTTCTATCAATTATTTACTTTAAACTACATGAGTGTGGATGTTCAACCACAATGATTAAGTTGCACAAACTGGGTAAATTGTTCCTGGTTATGTATTGATACCTATTAGGATCTAGAACGCAGAACTGAGAGAGATATGAAACATGTAACTGAGCAGGTAACTCCTACAGCTTCTTTACACCTTGGCTTGATACTGTTAGAAAACTCTCTTCATTTCTTTTATTTTCAAAGAATGAGCTGACACATTCAAGGCCATTAGCAGATTGCCAAGGCAGCCAACAATGAATTACAGGTGTCAAGCTGTGGAATCACAGAAGTGAAGGTTAATCATTATGTCACAGATGTCCCAGAGTTCATGATTCCAACCACTGTACCAATGGAAAACTGTAAACCTCAGCTGCCTTTTGCCAGGCTATTGAGTGATGGGTATATTGCTGACAAAATGTCTATTAATCTGAGCACATGGTGTCCATCTCTTAGGCACTGCTTGAGAGATGCACTGTATTTCTTAGGAAAGAAATATCCTGGAAGATGGATATGCTCCCAGGGCTCTGTGGCATTTGTTTTCCCCACGCAGTGTTTGTATGATATGATGCTAAGTTCAGATTATCTGTTCCAGTTGACATGAGCGATTTACCATTCCATGTGATACATTGTTGTCTAATGCTTTATTGTCTCTGGGCTCCTTTAAAATTACCAAAAGTCCCTAGTAGGCAAGATGCTCTAACCAGCAGTCATATTTGGAGGCATCCTGTAGCTAAAAATACAAAAATTGTAGCATGATATATAGATGTAATTTGCTTGACACAGAACACTAATATTAATTAAGTAGATACTAGAGAGGGCTAGGTTCATAGGGGTCCTTACAATGTTTTGTTCTATGATTTTTTTCTCTTTCTCTCTCAATCCCTCTCTCTCTTTTTTTCTCTCTCTGTCTCTCTGTGTGTGCTTGTGAACATGTACATATATGCACTCATGTGTATGCTATATACATGGGTATCTGTTTATGTAGGTATACCTGCTTATATGTATGTGTGCACATACAATATAGAACCCAAAGGGGGAATTCTTCTTCTTTCTTTACTTTCTTCTACTTTCTCTAAACACATTACTTTTCAAAGGTTTAGTGAATGTTGAGTCTGGAATTCACCAACTAGGCATGAAAGCTTTGGCTAGTGAATGCTAGGTCTGTCTCTGCTTCCCTAGCACTGGGATTATGGGTGTCTGTCACTATGTCTGGCATGTTCAACAGGTATGTGGGATCTGAACTCAGGGCCACATGTTCTTGCTGCAAGTACTTTACTGACTGAGCCACCTTCCAAGCTGCTTACTGTAATTTTATTTTAAGGCAAAGCTTTTACTCTAGTATCTTATTAGATCATACACAGTGAATGTGAACTTGAATGCTAAGGAAGTGAAATATAGGCTACTCATTTTGCTGAGAGAGGAGTGTGCCCTGCCACAATTGAGTAGCTTCTCAAAAGTCAATGTGTGAAAGCCAGAGGATAGTGCTCCAGGACAGGAACTGTAACTGAAAGTTTTCTATCTGGAAAAGTAGCTTGAGACAACTCTAGCATGGTTTAACGTCTAGGAAAATACACTGTTCTCGGTGATTAAACTCAGATTTAATGGACTAAAACAAAAGGAAAACCTGGAGATGATAACCACACAGACTGCTACATATCCATGTTGATTCTAGGTACACAAAATCCCAGTTGCAGCTATGCAGTAATCAATGGTTAGTGGGGAGGAGAATCACCATCCACAGGGAAGATTGGTCCACCCTCCCCTTCATTTCTGATTCTTTTTATTTATCTATTTTTTAATGCAGCACTCCTCTGAGCTAGTGAAAGGCTTATCCTATATAGAAGAAACTATGGCTTAGAGAGCATTACAGAACATTTCAGAGGCAACATGAATTTGAGATTCAAATAAAGCCCCACCCCCACAGGACTAAACTATGAAGCTATATCTCAATCATCAAGACTCTAGGACATGTACCTGTGCTGAACTGATGCAAATAGGCAGGAAATTTGGTTGTGGTGTGATGTGGGAACTAGAAACTCTGTAATGTGGGCACACAGCTTGTTTATATGGTTTATTTTAGAAGTGCACAGTCAATAACTTCATAGAAATCATTCCTAACGATATTTCTATAGGCTTCTAACTGACAGCATTGCTAGAGATATCTGATTACCATCCATCTCTTGATAAATCATTGAAGACAACTATATCAACAGAAGTTTGCTTACCTTATCTTTGCTGAAGGGCACATTTAAAAACACAAATAGCAGTTCAATATTCTCATTTGTAAATCTTAGACATTTTGTTTGTAATTATTTAGCTTAAAGGATTTCTTTTCTGCTTGTTTTATTTTTTTCTTTCTTGAAAGTTTATGGGGGAATAGACTCTCAGATACTGCCTTGAGAAGGTGTCAGAGGTATAGAGGACTGGGTTCAAGCTACCCCAGGAGGTCATTCTTGGATAGAGGAAAGACTTGACCTTTTAAATCCCATGTATATATGTGTGAGAATAACTTCTTTCCCCTGAGCTATAAGCAAGACCTAGAAGCTAGAAGTCTGTCCCTCAGCTTCTTAACCAATAAAAATGAGGCAAAAAGGCTGCCTGAGAGGGCTGGCAGTGAAAATAGAATAGGAGGTACAAAACACATAGCTTCATGATTGGGACTTAGTAAATGCTCAGTAAATACTAGCTACAAAGTCACAACATGAATTCTTTCTATCCACATGGAGAAACTATTTGTCATCTCTAAGCCTCCATTTCCAGTCTTTTAAAGTGACACCAGGGCAAGAAGTTGGGTCTCTGATGCCTTTGGTACTACCCATAGCTTTCATGAGTGATAGTGATCTTTGCCATCCTTACTAATGCAGTCACCAATTTTCTGTCAGACAGCTTCTCATATCTGACCTTTGAAATGCAGACAGTCAAATCTGATGCTATGGTCAGAGCTCTAGCATGTCAGTATATTCCCAGAGTTTTAGAAAGGAATAAATCTTTAAATCTTCCTTCCTTGACCAAGGAAGGAACCACATGTGGAAAGGTCAACCCGTACATATTTAACTCAATACCATTTAGATTCTGTTATAGGAAATAGGCCAATTTACTGCCATATTAGAGTTTAAGGTATGCCAGATACTTTAACCCAATCATGTCATCTCTATGAGCTTCTCTGGAACTTATTTTCATTTAGTAGATTCTGTTCAAAATATAATCTGCACACAGATGCCCTGGTGATCACAGGAGAGGGAAGCTTCTGTTTTGAACTTCAGGGTAGAGGTCAGAAGTTGTGCATTTTAAGACTGTGGGGTATGGTAATGCTGTTGATCCCAGGCCTTGAGTGGTTGGAATTGGAGGCCTTCTACTGCACAGAGACAATGAACCCATAACCTGTATGGACTATATCATTGACTGGAAGGTTTAACTAACACTCCTTTAAAGGTACACCTCACACTCTTGTATCTCTTATCCATAATCGGTCTTGTAGCTGGGAATGTAGTTAAGTCAAAAACAAACATACAAAATCAATGCTCATCAAAGAAGTAACTGCACTGATGCTAGAAAAATGGCTCAAAAGTTGTGGTGGCTTGAATACGCTTGGCCCAATAAGTAGTACTATGAGGAGGTGTGGCCTTGCTGGAGTATGTATGACCTTGTTGTAGGAAGTGTATCACTGTGAGGATGGGCAATGAGACCCTCCTCCCGACCACGTGAGAGACAGGTTTCTCTTACTGGCATTAAGATGAAGATGAAGAACTCTCAGCAACTCCAGCACCATGCCTGCCTGGATGCTACCATGCTACCGTCTTGATGATACTAGACTGAACCTCTACACCTATAAGCTAGCCCCAAGATCTAGAACACAAGCACGCCCTCCATTTCTGGACCACTTCTGGACTGTAGTTCATTTTAGCTGTAGTCAAATTGACAACCAGGAATAACCATCACAACAGTTAAGAGCACTTGATCCTCTCACAGATGTCCACAGGTTTGTTCCCAACACCTTCATGGTGACTCACAACTGTCAGTAACTCCAGTTCAAAGGGACCCACCACCCTCTTCTTATCTCTAAGGGTAACTGGGCATACATGTCATGTATAAGCATACAAGCAAACAGAACAGATAATGAAAATGAAAAATTTAAGGAAGTCCCTTGTGTCTGTCTACTCTTTTCTACCTTGTATTATGCTTTTTACTGTTGTTGTTGTTGATGATAATGATGATATTGTTGATGATGATGATGATGATGATGATGATGATGATGATGATGATGATGATGATGGTTCTTCCTGCTCAGGTTTGCAGGAACCTGGTCAACTTTCCAGTTGTAAGTCAACTGTCTTCTTGACCTTTGCCTGGTCAGTGTCCACGATCCATGACATATTCCTTTCTTCACTGTGCTTGTTGTAACTCAGAGGCCACTCTTTAATATGTCTGTTATCACCTTTCATCCTTGATGACAATGGAAACGGAAATGGAACAGCTCAGACTCAGTTCCCAGTGTCTCATGCTGCTTGTAGACCAAAAACATTCAACTAAGAAAGCCATAGTTGGATGCTGACTGTCCAGGATGTGAATTCCTCCCCCTCCATAATTGTGATCAGCCTGAAGTCAAATTGGTAACCCAGCTCCATTGACTTCTGTTATTGGGCCTAACATTTTAAAGCATTTTTTCCTACTCTAAGACTGCCATTGGGATTAAATAACACTTGTGTTTCATTTAGCTCACTACATATTGTAACCAATACATTCTATAAAGGTGTTTATAAAGTATTATTATTATCATTATTATATCATTATGACAATTACCTTGAGTAAAAAAGAATATTAAATTGTGATCCTTCTTTCTTTCACACTGAAGGAAATGATTTATGTTATATTTCCTTTATTATGGACATTATAAGGACTATCTTCATACAAAGGAACATCAGTGCTCTTCACCTTTAAAAGATGTTTTTGAAATATGTTTTTTTATGAAAAAATTTCTCTTGTGTCTCTGTTACTCCAGCATATCTTGCAGGCAGGATAGATTGTAGGTTGAAGGTTTTGTGACTGGGTTGATATCCCAGTCCCATTTCTGGGAGATACAACTTGCCTGGTTATAGAAGTTGACCACCTCAGGCTCCATCTCTCCCATTACTAGGAGACTGGGAGTTTCCACTTTACTAGGTTTCTGCATCACTCCCCCAAATCCCCTAATGTCAAGTGTATCACCTGGTACTATCTCCCTCCTTCCTCCCTACCATCTACCTAAACCCTCCTATTTTCATCCTAACCTGTCTCCAGTCCACCCAGAAAATTTGTTATATTTCTCCTTCCCAGGGAATTCCATATGACATCCCCCAGCCCTTTCTCTAACTGTCATTTTCATGTAACATCTCTAGGTCCATAGAGATTGTAGAATGATCATCCTTTACTTAACAGCTAATGTTCTCTTATAAGTGAGTGTATATCATGTTTGTCTTTCTGGATTTGAGTTTACATCACTCAGGATGACTTCTTTCTAGCTCCATCCATTTACCTGAAAATTTTATGAGGTATTGCTTTTAACAGCTCAGTAATACTCCATTGGATAAATGTAATACATCTTCTTTATTCTTTGATGGAGGTTGTTTTCAATTTCTGGTTATAAATATAGCAAGAGTCTTTATGACATGATGGAGGGTCTTTTGGGTACATACCAAGGAGTGATATAGCTTCATTTGAGAAACATCAATTCCCAATATTCTGAGAAACTACCATATTGATTTCCAAAGTAGCTGTACAAGTATATTCCCACCTGCATTGAAGGAATGTCACCCTTGCTCCACATTCCAGCCAGCATGAGGTGTCATTTGTAGTTTTGACATTAGGCATTCTAAAAGGTGTAAGATGGAATATCAGAGTCGTTTGATTTTCATTTCCCTGGTGAGTAAGGATATTGAAATTTCCTTAAGTGTTTCTCATCTATTTGAGATCCATCTGTTCAAAATACTCTGTTTAGATGTATACTCTATTTTTAAATTAGATTATTTTCCATTCTGTAGGCTGCCAGTTTGTCCTATTGATGATGTCCTTTGCCTTTCAGAAGCGCTGCAGTTTTATGAGGTCCTATTTATTAATGGTCGATTTTAGTGCCTGGACCATTGATGTTCTGTTCAAGAAGTTGTCTCCTGTATCAATGCCAAAAAGGCTATTTCCCACTTTCTTTTCTATGAGATTTGATGTATCTGATTTTATGTGGAGGTCTTTGATCTACTTGGACTTGAGTTCTGTGAAGGGTGATAAATATGGATCTATTTGAATTCTTTTACATGCAGACATCCTGCTAGACCAGCAATATTTGCAGAAAATTCTTTCCTTTGCTCCATTGTGTATTTCTGGTTTCTTTATCAAAAATCAGGTAGTCATAGGTATATGAATTTACATCTGAATCTTTGATTTGATTTTCTTGATCAATCTGTCTGTTTTTATGACGAACAATGACTATTCCATCTTGAGGTCACAAGAGGGAGCCTATTCATGACACTGCCTAAATGGCAAGGAAGCAGAGGCAGGACAGCTCAGAGACCCAGGATAGAACCAAACATGACCGACAAAAAAAAGAAAAAAAAAGTCAATGAAATGATTCGTAATGATATTGTGCTATAGTCATAAATTAGTCCTTAGTCCAATTTTTATCAGAGGCATCATCTAGCAACTGATAAGAGCAGATGCAGAGATCCAGAGTCAAACATGAAAAGAAGCCAAGGGAGGAAAGATTGTAGGAGCCAGAGGGGTCAAGAACACCATGAGAACAAGTCCCATAGGAGCAACCAAGCAAGGCTCATAGGAGCTCAAAGAGATGGAAGTGACAAACGTGAACCCTGTATGGGTCTGACCTATGTCCTCTACATATTCATATGCTTGTATAGCTTGTTATTCTTGTGGGACTCCCAATAGTGGGAATGGAGCGTGTCTCTGAGATTTTGTCTGCCCTTGAGATCCTTTTCTTCCTATTGCTTTGCCTTGTCCAGGCTTGCTCTGAGGGTTTGTGCCCAGTATTGCTGCAGCTTGTTGACCTTGTTAGGTGGATATTGCTGGAAGGCCTGCTGCTCTGTTTGGTTTTATATTGCTTAATTTGTTTTTTTTTGTTGTTTGGTTTTTTTTTTGTTTGTTTGGTTTTTTTTTTTGTTTTTTTTTTTTGTTTTTTGAAGGGAAATGGAATAGTAGAACTGAGGGAGAGAGACAGGGGTCAGGTTGAGGGAGAGGGAGTAGGAAGAATGGAGGGAGAAGATATTGAGGCCAAAAGGGGAAAAGATTTTTTTTTAAATTCCCCTTTTCAATACTTCACACATTCACTGAAGCTGTCTTGAGACACTGATTTGCATTCCCAGAATTGACTGTTTACTGTTATACTTAATTTGCGAATATTGATACCTTCTTTGCTATGACTCGTATTTATTTTCACTGATGTTAGTACCCCCACTCCAAATACTCTCGGATACATCTGATCAAGGAGTTATTTGAAATGTCCTCTTCATCCACACATCTTCCTTATTGCCATTGAGCTAATAGAATAGAAATAAGAACTCTCTACAGAAGATCCAATGGGGAAGGTATAGACTTTCCTAGAATTGCTTCATTGATTACCTTTTAAATGTATGGTGACTTCCTTTCCAGAAGTTTAGAAAACTAAATCATTTTAGAAAACACCCAGGAATTCTCTCAAGGAAACTAATTAATGGCATTATTAACTTATATACAATGAAGATTGATGAAAACTTCCCTGTTACTCAAAATGCTTTGGAAAATAAAGTATGATTACTTTGGTTATTGGGCTCTAATGAAGATTCCATTGATTTCCTGCATGTCAGAGAGGTTTCAGGCTTTTTTTCTCAAGGATCCATCCAGCAGTTGAAGACAGAAAGGAAACACCCTACTATGCAATGTCGGTCTTCATGCAAGAAGCAAAATCTTGCAACTCAGAAAAGAAATAGAGTCGGAGTTTACCATGCTCTCTTCCTGTCTTTCCAACTCTTCTCCTGAAAGCCCCTCCTTCTCCTCCTCCTCCTTCTCCTGTAACACTCCTCTTTCCCTCCTCCTCCCTTATTAAATGTAGTCTGCTTATCCTTTGTTCTTTGTTGGTTTTCTTATAGAGTTCCTGCCACTGTAGCCAGTCAAGCATTTGCAGGGCAGTTAGAGACCCCCACTCATCCTGTGACTTCCCTTACTGATTCCCACCTCTGCATGAGAGAAATAATTGACAAGAAAGTTGTCTTTTTACCAGTGTGTATTATTGGCTTCACATACCTGAAAAAGAGTTTGCTTCATTGCTTTTGTTACTTCACTTTCATTCTTCAAGTCAAATATAGTTTATTCTATTTTATTCTTCTGTCAATAGTTTGCACTTTCAACATTATCATTTTATTGGTTTAGTATATAAAAGTCTAGATTTATTGTTAGAATAATACAATATATATTGCAATGTATAGCAGCCAACTCTTTCACCCTTGTGAACACCTTTTCTGTAAAAGGAACCTTATGAGGCTGGCAGGGGCTGTACTATCAAATACTAACTTATCTGAGACAGTTGGATTGACCAGTCCTGGGTGCACCCCAAAATAAAGCTTGCTTCAATTGGACAATTGTGAATTTGATCATTCTTCTCACAATTTGGGGGTTTATATTTATATTTATATTTTGGTATATATAATTTTTTAATTTTTCTTTAATGTTTCTTGTTTATTTCTGATGAGGCATCGTTGTAACACACGCTCACTTTTAACTGTTTTACCAGGTGTGTTTTTATTTACTCAGTTGTTAAAAAGAATATTTCACTAGATTCAGAAAGCCAGAGAAGAAAAATGAAGTGATGGGAAGGACTTTTATTTCTGTATTTAGCCCAGGGCCCATCTCTCAGCCTGTTTTCTCCTGAAGTCCTTTGCTGCCATTAGTCTTATTGGCAACTGCAGATAATTATCCTTAGTCTCTCATTTCGAGGTTTTCTTTGCGTCTACATAACATTATAATGAATCTTAAATGCATTCATATATGTCAGAAACAAAATTCGTTGCTTTTCTTATCTGTGATTGTTTTGACCATTGTTGGAATTTCACATTCATTATATCCTCATAGACCATCTCGATTTTATGCTTTTCTTCTCTTTCAGAGATTTCGAAAAATATACTCAATTTTCTTTATCCTCCATTTCTCTTAAGCATTAATATTTTTCACTTATTTGTCTGCCCCTCTGGTGAGTGTTTGTGTGTGTGTGTGTGTGTGCGCGCGTGCGTGTGTGTGTGTTTGTGTGTGTGTGTGTGTCGTGTAGGCATACCCTGATAATTCATGCAGGGAGAGGTGAGAGAGCAATTTTCAATAATTAGTTCTTTCTCTATGTGTGGCCCCTGGTCCAAACTAGGGCCATAAGATGTGGCAAGCATTTTTATCAGATGAGCCATCCTGATGCCCCTTAAGTACATTTTTGCTCTCTTCCCACATTTTACTTCTATTGCATTCTGGACAAATCCTTTAATTTCCCCCATATTATTTTGTAGCCCCTGAGGTATTTAGTTAAACAATTACTATGTTTTTCTTCTACAATAACTAAATCATATTGTAGCACTCTATATAGCCCTTGGTAATTTTCTAGCTTAATTATTTGTTTCCTTAAAACACAGTAATCTAGTCAAGGCTAGTATCATAGACAGATAATTCCAATACTGGTGAGTCTAAAGGCAGTACGACTGTGAGTTCAAGGCCAGCCTGCACTACCTACAGGGACTGTATCTCAAGTGCCTTGATCCTATTGTTTTTAGACAGCCTTGTCTTCTTTGTTGTCTTCCATTACATCCCCTTTGACTCTTACATGCTTTTTACATCCTCTTCTGCAGGGTTGCCTGAGTCATGAGGGGTGACATTTGATAATCCTTTTTAGGGCTGAGTGATCCAAGGACTCTCACATTCTGCATAATATGTGACTGTGAATCTCTGTATTTGGTCCTATCAGCTGCAGGAAGAAACTTCTCTGATGATGGCAGAGCAAGGTGCTGATCTATGAGTATAGCAGAATATCATTAGAAATCATTGTATGGTTATGCTTCTTTAGTAGAACAATAGTATTGGATTTCCCCTGGATCCTTGGGCTGTTTAGTCTCAGGTTCTTAGTTACATAGGTGGCTTCAGGCATGGATTCTATTTCTTGCAGTGAGCCTTAAATCAAATCTCCTGTTGCTGGCATATTCCTATCAGCTTTGTGCCACAATTGCCCTAGAATATTTTGCATGCAGAACACCATTGTAGATCAAAAGGTTTGCGGCTTTGTTCATGTTTTCATTTCTTTTATGGTCAAGTGCAGAGTACCTTCCTGTGCTAAAGACTCTAGAACACGGTTTCCCAACCTTTCTAATGATGTGACTGTTTAACACAACTCCTTATGCTGTGGTGATCCCAATCATAAAATTACTTTCATTACTACCTTGTAATGGTAAGTTTGCTACTATTAAGAACTGTAATGTAAATATCTGATATGCAGGATATCTGATATACAATCCCTGTGAAAGGGTCATTCATTCGACCCCCAAAAGCGTTGTGAAGCACAAGTTGAGAACTAGAACATAGGGGTGAAGGTTTTATGTAGGCACCAGCACAACTTCTCCATATTTAGTGAGTTGTGTAGGTGTTACTTTCAACAATACGTCCTTGCTGACAGTATGTGGAGAGCCACCAACACTCTTTCCAAAAGACTTTTTTTTTTGAGTGTTTCCATGGGGTCCTTTGGCCAACAACTCAACTAGATGTTCCCAGTTCCAGTACTAGAAGCTTTATTTGGTGTCTAGAGATGTCCAGTTGGCTCTCAGACATATAGATATGCTCTGAAGAAAATTGGCTATTGCATGAGATTTTAGTCTGCCTTAGTTTTAGGCTATACTCTTCCCAGCCCCACACCATGTGGTAACATAGCCAGTATAAAAATCAGTGTCAGGGTTCTTCAGGAAGAAGAGAATCATCTACTTCAAAATCAATCTATACCATTCTGGGCATATATCCAAAGAATGCTTCATTCTACCATAGAGACATGTGTTCAACCTTGTTCATTCCTGTTCTATTTATAGTGGATCAGAATTCAAAAATAACACAGACATCCCTCAACAGATAAATGGATAAAGAAAATGAGGTACTTTTAAACACTGGAATATTACTTAGCCATGGGGTCAGAAAATGTAATCACTAAGTTCACAGGTAAGTGTCTCAAACTAGAAAATAAAATGATTCTGAGTGAGGTACCCAAACTCAGAAATAAAAATTTGTGTGTATTCTCTTGTGAAGATATTAGCTATTAAATCAGTGATAAACAAGCTACAATACACAGAGGCTAGGTATAGAGTCAGGGACTATGGGAGATGGACAGATCTCCATAGAAAGGACAAATAGTATAGATAGTTATGGATGGACAAAGGAGTTGGCACTAGAACAGAAGGGTCAAGCAAGAAGGGGAGTTTTCTATTTGGAGGGTTCTCTGATGCTTAGGCAAGAATGTATGAACAAAGTTCATATGGGTTTAAGCTATAAACAGTTGCTAGAATAACCAATACTAGAATACATACGAAAATAATGCATAATCTTAAATAAACCCACTCTTACTAACTATGCCTGGGAAGATCATGGAAGCACATTGCAAGAACAATCCGTGTTATAGGGGAACAGAGGTTACAAGACTCTGCTCTTGTTTTCCAGGAGTTTTCTCACAAGGTCTCATAATTCTCCTCACATAGCTTCATTCATCACATGGCTGTGTAAGTTTTCAGTCCCAGCAGCAATGGATGGTTGCTCCAGATACTCCACATCCTCATCAGCATGAGCCTTCATTTGTTTTATTAATCTTAGCCATTTGGACAGTTGTATGTGAACTCTCAGAGGACTATTGATTGGCATTTCTCTGATGACTAAAGATGCTGAATATTCCTTTAAGTGATTTTCAGCCATTTGAGTTTCCTCTTTTGAGAATTTGCTGTTTAGATCTCTATGCCATTTATAAATTGGATTATTTGTTTTCTAGATATCCAATAGTTTTGTTCTTTATATATTTTAGACCCCTCCATCAGATATATAGTTTATAATAATCTTTTCCTATTCTGTAGGCAGCTGTGTTGTGTGAATGATAGTAGCTTTTGCCATACGAGGTTTTTCAGTTTCATGATGTCCCATTTATTAATTGTTGATTTTAGTGCCAGTAATAAGGGTTTCCATTTCAGAAAGCCTCTTCCTATGCCAATATCTTTAAGGCTAGTTAAACCCCACTTTCTCTTTAATCAGATTCACTGTTTCTGATTTTTATGTATAAGTCTGATCCATTTGGAATTAAATTTTACAGAGTAGCAAGTGCGGATGTGATTGATATTCTAGGTTGTTAGCTTGACTATATCTGGAATGAACTACAATCCTGAAATCGAGGGAACACCTGTGATCTGGATCTTGAGGCTAGAAGAATATGCTTTTCATCCAGATCTTGAGGTACACCTTTAATCTGGGCCAAATCTTCTGCTGGAGGACTATCTAAGACCAATGGGAAAAGGAAGGGTTTGTTTGTTCTGCTTGCATTCACTTTGTCAGCACATCCATTGGATTCTACATCTTTGGGATTGAAGCTTACAGTTGAAACATCCACCCTTGTGGGAGTGAACAACTACAGATTCTTGAACTTTCATACACAGATGGCTATTGTTGGGTTAGTTGAACTGTAATCCATTAGCTATTCCAATAAATTGTGTATATATGGAGTTTCATATATATTGCATATATACATATATAACAATATGTATGTGATATATAATGTTATAGTATTACTTCATATATATTATCTATATATATACATATAGTATATAATCTATATATTATATGTATATAACATATACAATGCATATTATATGCATATTATATATGTATATATAATAAATTATATATAATATATAAGTATCTTAATGTATGTTAATATAAATAATATAATTTACATAATGAATGTATATATGTTCATATAATAATGAACATATATACATACATTATATGAATGTGTATGTGTATCCATTATATATAAAAATATATATGAAATAATATTAGTTTATTAATATTATATTTTATGTTATATATTATAACCATAATGTATCAATATAATGTATGTTATATATTATATTATAATATGTAATATATAATATATAATATTATATATAAATATAATATTATACAATATATATAATTCACATGCACACATATATATGGAAAGAGGGACAGAAAGAGAGAGAGAGATTCATTCCATAAGTTCTGTGACTCTAGAAAATCCTGCCTAATACAGTGGCTCTATCTGGATTCTTCTACATACAGCCATCTAGTTGGACTAGCGCCATATTTTGTAGAAGTTATCTTTTTTCCAGCTTATATTTCTGGGTTCTTCATCAAACATCAGTTATTCAGAATTGTGTGGACTTATGTCTGGGTCTTTAATTCAATTCCACTGATCAAGATGTCTGTTTTTGTGCCAGTCCATACTGTTTGTATTACCATAGCTCTGTAGTACAACTTGAGGTTGTGAATGGTGACACATATAGTAGTTCTTTTAATGCATAGTATTGTTTAAGCTATCTTCAAGGGTTTTTTTGTATATTAAGCTGAAATTTTTCATTTCAAAATCTGTAAAAATTATTTTTTAAAATTTTGATGGAGATTGCATTAAATCTGAAGATTGCTTTTGGTAAGATAGCCATTTTTTTGCTATCCTACTGACCCATGAGCATTTTTATTAATCCTACTGACCCATGAGCATTGGAGAATCCATCTTCCAGTGGTCTTTCATTTCTTGCTACAAAGTCTTAAAGTTTTTACCATTCAAATCTTTCACTTGCTTAGCTGATGTTATCTCAAGATATTGTATATTTTTTTATTTTATTGTGAAGACTATTGTTCCTCTGATTTCCTTCTCAGTCTATTTGTCTTTTGTATATAGGAAAGTTACTGCTTTTGTGAGTTAATTTTTATCGTGCCACTTTGCTGAAAGTGTTTATGTGCTCTAGGTGTTTACCATATCATCTGCAAATAAAGATCCTTTGACTTCTTCCTTCAGATTTTACACCCTTGATCTCTTTCAGTCTTATTGCTCTTGTTAAGACTTCAAGTAATATAATGGATAGCTATGGAGGGAATGACCAATCATATCTTGTTCCCTATATTAAGGAAATTGTTTTCAGTTTCTCTCCATTTACGGTATTTGGGCAATAGGCTTGGTGGAAACTGCCTTTATTATGTGAAGGTATGTCTCTTGTACCTGGAATATCTCCAGAACTTTGATCATAAAGGGGTGATGGATTTTGTTAAAAGTCTTTACTACATCTAATAAGATGGTCATATGGTATTTGTCTTTATGTTTATATAGTGACTACATTTATCAATTTATATTTGTTTAAACTACCTTATATATCTAAAATGAATTTTATTTGATCATAATGGCTAATCTTTTTTATATATTCTTGGATTTGGTTTGCAAGTATCTTATTGAAAAAATTTACAATTATGTCTATAATTCTTTTTCTTTGGTCTTTCTGTGATTCAGGTATTAGTGAGTATAATGAGTAACTATGTCCTCATAATATAAAGTAGGCCATATTTCTTCTGTTTTTATGTTGTGGAATAATTTGAGGTCTATTGACATTAACTTGCTTTGAAAATCTTTTAGAATTCTGGTTTTAAAAGACCCTGCTCTGTGCTTTGGGGTTTTTGTTTGATTGTTTCCTTGCTTGCTTGTTTGTTTTTGTTGCTGTTTTGTTGTTGTTGTTGTTGTTGTTTTGTAGGGGCATTGATTTTTCTGTTCATTTGTTTGTTGTTTGGTTCGGTTTGGTTTTTGTTTGGTTTTGGTGGGAGAAGTTTAATTACTGTATGTCACCAGTGGTCTGTTTATGTTCCTTATCTAGATTACATTTGATTCTTGGTATGTATTGAGAGCATTATCCATTTATTTTAGGGTTTTGAATTCAGTAGTATACACGTTTTTAAAGTATGTACTTATAATTCTCTGGGTTTCCTCAATATCTGTTGTTATATCTCATCTTTCATCTCTAATTCTGATAATTAGGATCTTCTTTTGCTGCTTTTTAGTTAAGGTTGATGAGGTCTTGCCAATTTTATTGCTTTTTCTCAATCAACATTTTGTATTATTGATTCTTTGTATTATTTTTAATGTAGTTAGTTTAGTTTACATTTTATTTATTTCAGCCCTGAATTTGATTATTTCTTGAAGCCTATTCATTTCGAAGTATGATTTCTTTACATTTTAGAATTTTCAGGTTTGCTGTTATGTTTCTAACATGAAATCTCTCTCTGTCACTCTCTCTCTTTCTCTGTCTGTCCCTCTGTCTGTCTGTCTCTATATCTGTCTGTCTGTCTCTGTCTGTCTTTGTCTTTCTCTGTCTCTCTGTCTCTCTGTCTGTCTCTCTCTCTATCTCTCTCTCTCTCTCTCTCTCTCTCTCTGTGTGTGTGTGTGTGTGTGTGGGTGTGTGTGTAGAAACTTAATGTATAAACTTGCCTCTTAGAACTATCTTCCTTGTTATCCATAGTTCCAAGTATGCTGTGTTTTATTTTCATGCAGTTCTATGCAGCAGAAGGGTGTATACTGCTTTGCACATCCATTCTGTGAGCTGTGGCTTGTGTTAGTATTGGTTTTAGTATTATTCCTGGCAGAATTAAGATTGTTGATATTGAGATTTATCAATGACCATTGTTAACATGTTGATTCCCAATATTTTGTTGGTAGTGGTGGTGGTGGTGCTGCTGGTGGTGGTGGTGTGTGTGTGTATGTGTGTGTTTCCCCTCTTTTCCTTTGCTGTTTGGGATTATTTATTTCTTGTTTTTTATTAATCTCTTCAGATATAAGTCTTCCTTCAAGTTCCTTCTAAAGGTCTGGATTTATAATTAGATATTATTTAATTTGGCTTTATCTAGTCCTATTATTCATATGTTTAATCTTTTAACAGTGCCCTAGATTTTCTGGATGCTTTCTGTCAGGAGATTTTTAGATTTAACATTTTCTTTGACCAAGGCATATCCGTTTCTTCTATCTTATCTTAACAGCCTGAGATTTTCTCCTATATCATTGTATTCTATTCTGTTGGTAAGGCTCGCCTCTGAGGTTCCCGTTTGGTTTCATTCATTTTTCATTTCCAAGTTTCCTCCAGTTTGTGTTATCTTTATTGATTCTATTTCCACCTTCAGTTCTTAAACTGTTTTATTCATTTCCTTCCACTGCTTGTTGGTGTTTTCAAGGATTTCTTTAATGTATTTATTCATTTCCCTTTAAGGACTTCTATTATATCAGTAAACGCTGTTTTAAGGACTTTGTCTTGTGCTTCATCTATGTTGCATTTCTCAGGGCCTATAGTTTCTGGCCTCTAGTGGAGGCATATAGTCCTGGCTGCTATTGATTGTACTTGTATGTTGAAGTTTAAGCCTCTGGGTTTGGGATGATTCTAATTCTAGGGGCTGATATCTGCTCTTGTCTCTGTTTAGGTGGGCATTTTGTCACTTGACTTGATTGATGGGAAATTTCCATGCAATTCTGCCAGGTATGGCCACAGTGAGTTCTGGCTACAATGTGTTTCTAGATATTGACAGCTGAATGTTTGGAATGATGATGGACCTGAAGGACAGGAGATGTAGGATCCACAGGAGGGTGGGAAGTACAGTTGGACCACCAGAGTTAGCTTAAGGTTTTAGGAATGGAGGCAGAGAGTGAGGAGAAGCCACAATGGGTCATCTAATACAGAAGTGCCAATGACATTGAAAGGATAGGTGACCTGAAGCTCACCTATCTGCTTCACTAGCTTAGGTGCTTCTCTGGCAGACTTGACTGGTGCTTTCCCAGGGAATGCCTGCTCCAGTTTGAGACTGGGATGAGTGAGTAGAAGTAAGCCTGAGAGAAGATTTGTGTGCATCATTGAAGATAGGAGCAGGGAGGAAGCAGAGACTGAAGCAGGTGGCCTGCTCTTCAGAGTTTGGGTGAGACTCCAGGGGTTGGATTTGGAGGAGAGATGAAAGAGACAAAGATCTACCAGTATCCTATCTGCTTTCCCTTGCTGGTATATTTGATTATTTTTAACCTTTGAAGTGCTAATTTTATTTGCAAATTAGTTGTGCCATTTTTGAAGTCTTGAAAAAAAAATTCTCTTCTTAGTGCCTGAAGTTCCTGAAAGGCTGGATTTGGAACTAAATGCACGAATGCAAAGAGGTAGATATGAATTTCCTGGAATGGTCCTCACTGATCCATATCATGAAGATTCTTTTCTGTGCTCTGAGGGTAGAGAAAGACCTTTTCTTTTTCTGGTTATCTGATAAATGCACAGCTCTTTTAAGATGTAACTTTCAGGAGGAAACTGAACTCTGTCTCCAGAGTGGGTGGTCCTCACCATTTTCTCTGTGAGTCCTAGAAAATGCAAAAGTGATTTTAGTATGATTCACCAATTTATCTCATCTAATTTATGTATATAAGCCTGACAAGCCTCAAACCATTCTACAATGTTTTAAAGAAATTAAATAGTTTTATTTAATTTGATAATTGCATGAAAATATTATCTAAATTGAAAAGTTCACAATATTTTTATATGGCGAGACTTCTTCTTTAGGATCTATGATTGTTTATTTTGACAAGTTCATTATATGACAAGTTGCTCTGCCTTATTTTTAACAAATAGGGGTTTTAATGATTTGGTATCAACATTTCTGCATAAATAATTTCGTAAAGATTACAATTTCAAATTGAAACTTTTGAGGATATTTATATGATCTTATTATACAACTAAGTTTATTCTGTAATAAGAAAATATTTTATAAGTGTTTGATCCTTATTTTGTTTTGCTTTATTGTTCTTCTTTTTATTGTTAGGTTTTCTAAATACATAGAGAAGACACTGTCAATCATTGTATTTTGTTTTGATTCTCTGGAGTGAACAGCAGAGCAAATAGCTCAAGCTGGCCTTGAAGTTCAAAGTCAATTTCCTTCTGATACTCTCCCCTTTACTAGCTAAACAGTATGGTGTGTGCCACCACACCTGGCCCTATACAGTGCCATATACAATGCTGTGCTTGGACCCAGGGCTTCTTGTGTGCTTTATAAGCAGACGATGAGCTTATCTACAACCCAAGTTTCACACCATTACTTAGACTTTTCATTTGTGATCAAGATATACGATGCAGAGGTAAGCTATACTTTACTTTTAAATAGTTTTATTTCATTTTTATTTATGTCTGTGTATATAGGCATATGTGTATGGTTGCCCATGAGTTATAGTTATGTGTCACCCAATATAAGTGCTAAGACCCGTACTCCAGTTGTCTGTAAGAGAAATAAGTGTCCTTAACCATTGAGCCATCTAGTGTCATACCATGCATCATACAAAATATATGACAGTAGACAATAAGCTAGGTTTCTCCTAAGGGCCTTTCAACTGCTATGGGTTAAGAAACTATAGGACTGTTCCCTTCTACCTCTCTACCCTTATGCCCTTTGTATGCCATTATAGGCTCTTATGCCCTGATAGGTATAAGGCACCTTTCAGGGTACTTCATTCTAGAAGAGCATTATGTTTAAGATTCGATCCACTTTTGTAAAATGCCATTTGGATTTGGCATGTATTATTAGCACATTAATCCAAAGTATCTAAAAAAGAGGAGATAAGAAAATAATAAAGGAATAGCAACTGGTAGTCAAGACATGAATGATGTAAAGACACACTGTGGTGTTTCTGAGATCAACACATTAAATGTAGATGGGCACTGTGTTCCTCTTGTGTTTTGACTGTGTGTCCTGTGATAAATCCTGCTGTAGGAAGCCATTGTTCATCAGGTAGGTTCCCTCAAAGTCCCAAGTCCTCGATCTCTTATATCCTCTTTGTTATCTATTGGACATACATGCTGATCATGTCATTTTTACAATTTGTCTATTCATTTTCTACATAGACTTGTAAAATTCACATTCCTACTTTGCTTTATCTGTTCCCGGCTATTACTTAGTATCCTGCAATTTGATTAGTTGGAATTATTGTTTTCTCTAACACTGTCTTTTGCCAGGAATCTACTCAATCACTGTACAAGAGGTAATTAAAGGAAGTTACTATCTCAGTACATAGTCTAGGCTCTCATCTTTCTAAGTATTTGCAGCGTCTTTTCAACAATGCCTCTCCCTCTAGTTTGTTATGATTGAGATCTCAAAGTATAGAGAAAAAACATAAACAATAATGACATCCAGTGTTTTTACTTACTCAGGTGGCATCTTGACCCCTCTGTTCACATTGGAGATTGCCTATATTATTGGGCCTCCAATAAAATCAATTTCAGCAAATCTAGTTTCAAACATTCATGAAGGAAAAACCAACCGTTATCAAATACTGAATTCTAACCTAGAAATTTACCCACATTTCATTAACAGAATAAACAAGGTATTAATAACCATACCTACCCAGACCAGGCACAGAGGCATCCTGGAGTGCATGTTGCATGATTATACGCATCACATGCAATCACCCATTTGTCTATATACTCCAGAAATGATCTATTATATCTGATGTAGAATTAACATAAATTATATAACCAAGGGGTTTATATAACACATAAAGTCAATATGTATTTGTATTGTAAAATCTGAATATTAGAGGTTGAATTTGAACATGATCTGTGTTTTGCAATATAGATTGTTTTTTTTTCCCTTCAGAAAGTGTGATCTAAGGGTGGCAACATTAGCATCATCTGGGAGCTTGTTAAAGATGCAGAAATGCAGGTATCACCCTGGGCCAAGCCATCAGAACAGCCATTTTAATAAGATCCCCTGATAAACCTTACACACATTAAAAACTGAGAAATATTGATTTATACAACATGCCTCCAAAGGGCTTCTAAGAACCCCGTTTCTCTATTACCTATTTTTCTCATATGACTGCCTTTGTAGGCATACAGCATATTTTAAAATAAATCTATATCCTCAAAATACACATCTGCACTTTGTTAAAACAGCCAAAGGTTTCAGCGTACTTTGCCTGCATGTATGTCTGAGCAACATGTGCAAACCCGTTGCTGTGTAGATCAGAAGAGGGTTTCAGACCCTCTGACACTGGAGTTATAGATGGTGGTGAGCTGACATGCAGATGCTGTGAATCCAGCTTCAAATCCTCTGGAGTAGGAGCCAGTGCTCTTAGCCACTGAGCTCTTTCTCTCTAGCTCTGTACAAGTCAATCTTTATAAATCTCTTTCCCTTCTCATTTAGTCTCCTCTTGCAGGTGATTTCTTTTCTGTATCCCAAAGTGGTGCTGATGGTTTTCTATAGTAAATTGATTCCATTTTATTGTATTGTGCTATCTGTATGTCACTCTGTTTATGTTGTAAAGAAAAGGATGTTAATATCTAATTCATAGGCTTTGAAAGCATGTGTACTTCATTTGCCATGTATCTTACAAACTTATAAACTTGCTCATGTACACCCCATGAGCATGATTATTATTGCATATATTATTTTAAAGCATAATATTAAGAGTGACTGTAAATAAGCATCTTAGACCATCTCTTTTCTATTATAGTGATTTCTGCTTATGACACACATTTTCTATTTACACGGTGTATGATAGATTTAAATCTAGAAAATACAGACACAAATTAAAATTTACTAAAATCACCAAACATTCTACCACTTTTTTATAATACCAGCATTCAGGCAGCTGAGCAAGTAGAATTAAAAGTTATAAACTAGAGTTTCAGTAAGATAAATATGTAGATTAATATAAATTTAGTACAGTGATTGGATTATTTCATTTTTCCTACTTCAAATCACATACTTATTTATTTTATGTTTTTATAGCTCATGCTAGGATAGAATTCACCATGCATCCCAGGGAGGGTTCAAATTTACAGTCTTTGTAATTCAGCTTCCCTCCTGCTGAGAAGACAGGTGTGTACCACCATGCCTGGCCTTATGGTAGTTTTAGAACGACTAGCGTGTAACGTGTTTTGCTGGTGATTAGATAGATATGTGTTTCTTTATACATATATACCAGGAAATAAGAAATACTCTCCACTTAAATTTTAACTTTTCAGGAATGGCTATTCTGCAACTAACACTTTTTCCATTGTTAATAAGATTTCATATTCTATATTTAAAAAAAGTTGCATACAGAATTCAAGAAATTATGATTATCTCACAATGATGATTTTATTCAGTATATGTGTATTTTAAATAGTTTTAGAAGTACTGAAGACTGCACCTAGTACCACAGACGTGTCATATGAATAGTTTTTCAATAAGCTATCACCCAACCCTTTCATATTTGCAATTTATGGATGGTTCTAATTTTTAGGGTCTGCCACATTTCATGTTTTAGATACTGAGACAAAACCTGATTACTGTACTGATGAAATTGATAATGGTTAAAAGTACTTTCAAATACAAAGCTCATGTGATGCCTGGGCTAGATTTCCAGTGACCCTTACTTTGCAGAAGAGGTGCTTTTTGCCTAGAATCTTGAGGTGTGAAGGCAGATAAATAGACTTCCTTCCTACTTGAGACAGAGACATGACAAAGGATGACTCACCTGCAGGAAAGAATATTAAAGGGGGCAATGGTAGAGGTGTAAGCTAGACTGGACATATGTGCTGAGGCCAGATACAATGTGGAGTGGAGTAAGAAGCCTTGAGCCAGCAAAGCCTTCTAACAATGAACATGTGTCTAGGACTTGCCACATTCCAGTCACTTGAAAAGAAACTGTATCTATACTCTTTTCCAAGAGTATAACTGAGCCATATATATTAAGAAAGGAAGATTTGTATTTCCAAGTACCCAGCATGAAAGATAAGAACATGAGACATCACAGATGACAAATAATAGACTTACAGTTACATTCATATTTTCTTTTTTTTTTTATTTATTTATTTTTTTGATACTTTATTTACATTTCCGATGATTCCCCTTTTCTTTGGAAACCCCGTGTCCCCTCCCCCTCCCCGCCTCTGTAGGGAATTCCTCCTCCCACCTACCCGCCCACCCATTCCCATATTCCCACCTTGACATTCCCTTTTACTGGGGCCACTAGCACCCTCAGGCCCAAAGTCCTCTCCTTTCTCCCTGGTGGCCATCGAGGTGATTCTTCTGCCTCATATGTAGTCCAAATCATGGGTCAATAGATGTGTATTCTTTGGTTAGTGGTCTGAAC
>CM052708.1:87384293-87445790 GCA_028551405.1 Uromys caudimaculatus | reverse complement strand
TGTGTGTGTGTGTGTGTGTGTGTGTGTGTGTGTGTGTGTGTGTGTGAATGCATGTGAATTAAGCAATAGTGCCTGAAACTAGGGCTTTATACGTATAAATATTATATTTGTGCATTGTGTCCTGGCTGCTTGCACTATCAGGGATATGTGTTGAAAGTATTTATTACTTCCTTTGATGAAAGTGTCTCAACATCTATTTTCTGGCCTCCTGAGTCTGATATTTTTCCCAATTTTGTGGAAGAAACGACAGAGTCCACTAACAAATCCATTTTGAAGGAACTTTATAGAAATGATCTTTTCCAAATTAAATTATAAGTTTTAAAAACAACTATTAACACAGATGACTAGGGCCTTGCCTGTAACATATGTAGAAATACACACACATATAGGTTGTATGTGACCAAAAGTGGAAATGAAAGCAAAGCACAAAACAATAACAAAGAGCTTGAGACAGCTAACCTAGCAATGACCCTTCTATCAAAAACATGTAGTATTGGTTCTGTTAGTTACAAGTAACTTCTTCCTTTTGCACATGCCATTCTCCACTCCTAGGCACATTCTTTGCATTAGCTTCATGTGCATCTGTGCACAGCCAGAAGCTCTCTATAGCCAACTACCCGGACCCAGCTACTTGACACATCATCTCTAGGCAACAGTCCCACTCCTCCATCCACTGCCATGGCACCTGCCACACATCCTTTTGCACATGCATCACATGTGTGAAGGCCCAGATAAAAGATCTGTACCACAACCCACAGCTCCCCTTCTTCTCTTCTTCCCTCTCACCCCCTCAGAGGCTGCCTCTACAAATAAAACCTCTCATGTGAGACATGTTGTTGGCCAGCACTGTCCAGGAGTGCGCCACATATTCTAACACTTTTCACTGCCAGCAATTGTTCACCATCATCTGTAGAGGCTCATCAAGACCTCCTTTGATATGATATATAGCATAATTAAAATGAAACTGTGGAAATGTTTCCTTCTAAACTCTGTGGCCCATAACCAAATAGAATTGCTTTAATATGTAATGATATAAGCAGCCCTTCATTGGCTGATATTCATGTATGTCAAGGGGTTAACTTAAATAACCATACTCCCTTGTAGACTCTGGAGTCTAATTATGTTACAGTACAGAGTAATTAAATGCTCATTGGTGTGTATTAAATAATAGATCTGAAAACTGCTTAGTGACTTGTCTAGGAAGAATTATATAAATAATACTTATTGCTGTCATTACGGGTAAGAGGTAATAGACTATCTAAAATGAAGAGGGCACATGGAAGGTCTCTCCTATGGGTAGCAGTGATGAGCAAGGCAGGGAAGCCAAGTTATGACAGAAAATTTATGATCCTTCTGTTAAATATTTGGAGGTTCTGACCTTCCTGTAATGCTTCTCAAGGAGATGGCGTGAACCATTTCCAATTCATAAGAAAATACCTCTTCCTATAACACATGAAAGGTTAATTATCTTAGTTCCAGGACCCAGAATTTAAATTTGAAATCTGACTTCTGGTTCTCATTGCCCATTGTAACCACATGCCATTTACCACTGGTGGAGGCAGGATATACCAACGATTTTTCAAATCCTGAGTGATAATAATGCCTTTATAAAAGCTTTAAAGTGCATAAATAAGAAATGTTTTATAACGGGAATGAAACTGTGACATTTTCAATATAGCCTCATTTGAAGCCACCATTCATTTTTTATGATCACTAATGGAAAATTTACTCATGTTAAACTAGGCTAGATACTATTTTCTCTCTCTGACTCAGTTAATGAGTCTGAAGTTCACTGTGGTGATACAGACCCTGAACTCTACAGGCTGCCCAGCAATAAGACCCTTTAAGGAAAACATCAACATGCAAGTGGTTTCATATAAATTGTGCTGAGAGAGGTGGAGATTGGACTTAGGTTTAGTCTGACTATTGCTTATTCATTTACTCATTTACCAAATATATTGCAGACAGACCCTACAAGAGGAACCACAGCCATGTATAATAGTCCAGTGAAGCAGTCTCATACTGATAATTTTGTCCTCTCTGCTCTGTCCTTCCATAGGGTAGCATGACATAAACACTATCTATTACAGCGTGATACGAAAACTATAGTAAAATACCTTAATATGAACTGAAATTCCTGTGATATGCTATAATAGATGAGACTATAGAAGTTGAGTCATTTTATAATCCTTAAGTAATCATATAATTTTTGTTGTTTGTACTAATAAGGTCAGACATTTTACTCTGGGTCTACAGGAGGAAGGAGGATTTATATGCACATCATTGGCATATAAATTTGGTCCAATGGTGACATTTAGAAAATATAGAAACATGAGTAGCTGAATTGAAATAGAGTCTCTGAGATGTTCTCAAGTAATGTACCCATTACAGGAGGGAATTAATGAAAGGGACCATCCAGAGATAAAGAAAATGGGGACTCTCTGTAGACAGCAGATCCCAGGGAAGACTTTAAAAGGGGCGCAGAGGTTTAAGCATGGACAGATGGAAAAACTTTGTGGACAGAGATGAGGCAAATTCAAGAATATGCACATGGTGGGAGTATGGTTAGAGGATTCATTTATTTTGAGAGTAAGAAAGTAAGTGGTCCTGGAGGCAGCAGAGAGAGTGAAGTTTTTCTCATTCAAAAAGACTTGATAGTGGGCAGGAGAGATGGCTAACCAGAAAAGGCCCTTGTGGCTGAGCCTGCCAAGCTAACCTCAACATGGTATAAGAAGAGAACTGATTCCCACAATATGTTCTCTGGCATCCACATATGTCCTGTGGCATATATACACAATGCACACACTATTCTCACCCACCCAGGCAAATATGTCAAAATACATATACGTAAAGATTATTTAAGGCTGCCCTTTAACTACCTGAGTTATGTCAGTAGCATCCAAGAGTTGATGCCACTTGCCAGCTGAATAATGTAAGAGTCTTGATTTATGAGTTATTGTTTTCAGATATCAGTTACAAATTCTAAGGCTTAGCTACCCCACATGTGAGCTCTTATGACTGCCATGAGGGTCAAATAATATCAACATGTCCAGCGTATTGGAGACCCTTAATAAGTGTTACCCATTCTATTACTTTATCTTTGTCCTCAGGTTTGCTGTTGACTTCAAGATTATCCCTCACAGTAGATAGATTTGTCTCTAGCACATGTTGTTTGTGCTTATGTTATCTGTTTCCAGTGTCACTTAAGCTCTGGAATCACTGTTCTCAGAGCTTGTCTATGAAAGCACACAGATAATAAGCTCATATTTAGTTTAAGTGCGGCCCATGGATTCTTTTCTCAATTGAAGTCACTTCTCTTTTTATATCAATGTCCTTTAAACCACCTGACTTATGTCAGTAGCATCCAAGATAGAAGATAAATCATTAGTCATGGCCCCTGACCATCTACTGGCTGCCGTGTCCTGATTGTAAGAAATGAGTTATTTCTGAGTGTTGACTGTTCCAGACTGAGCCTATTTTGTTAAGAAGTTCAGAGCATCAGCTATCTGCATACATTTTCTTCTGCTAAATAAAAGGTGACCTTTCCTTTAATATTTTTCTGTAGTTTCTCATTAGAGATTAGATAAGATGATAAAATAAGGGCAGTCTGCTCTTGCTGTACTTCAGCTTGGTGGTGTTGTTTTGTTCCAGTCCTTTGCAGCTACAAGATCAGAAACAATTTTTCAATGTATGGCAAAAAGAATAGCAGTGATTTTTTTTTTTTTTTTTTAGAAACAACTTTCAAAGACTGTAACGTTGAAAAAAACGACTCATATTCTACTTCCTTGTGTAACCAAAGCCTTCCCTCCCTCTTCCTTCTAAGTCATCCTGTGACCTCTGTTTCGTTCAAGTACTATCACATTCAGATGAATAAAGGGGACCCAAAAATGTGATGGAAACACAAGTCAGCTTATAGTCACATGGACCAGTGTCCTTGCCTGTCCCCACTATGTCCTTTCTCTACTCTATGGAGCCATACCCTTGATTTGTTCTGGCTATGGACATTCCATCTTAATGGCAGGCAGAAGAATCCTTGGGCGGGCCCTCTCTATATTGTTGATTTTCTTAACCTTCATTCTTCTAGTGTCATTTGGTTTTTGCTTTCAAATTAGAACTAATTTCCAACTTACGAAGACATGTTTGCTGGAAGGTAAAGGGTAACAGCATGGTGTAGATGAACAAACCTGAACCGGCATCTAGGTAATTGCTCTTAGGAAGTGTGTTAAACATACTAAATATTAACTAATTTGATCTCCTTGGCCACATAGCTTTATTAAATAGAGCCCTAAATTCCAGAAACATAGCTATGGTTAGTTTATTCGTTTGTTTTCATGAAAGTGCAAGACTTAATTGGAGACCTGGAAGACCAGAAAATAGGAAGTGTCTGCTCTCATAAAAGTAAGGGTAGTGGTTAGTACAGATAAGTGTGAACTTCATTTCACTAGGATATACCAAAAAGCAGGTGCATTATGCATACCTGTTCCATCAGTAATGAACTAAGAGGAACATCAAAAATGACTTCAACACTATTGTTCACAGTTCTGAATCCATAAAAGGATGGGTGGGGTGAGAAGAGCATCTGTACAGCATGTTTTAGGTGATGACTTTCTAGACGAGGAACTCAGAGAGTCAAATTAGACTTTGCTCTCAGCAGCACTATAAGCTGCTGCACAACTGGGCTAGAAGCAAGGGCCAGTGAATCTCTATATGGAAAACAGAAGTGTAGCCTACTCCCATGATGCTTTGGCATCCTCAGAGAATACAAGGGGTCAGAACTTGCCTGGCTTCTGTACTAATTTTTAGAGTGATTATAGATGAGATTTCTAGTGGTTTCTGTGGTACAATGAAGTATATACTCTTGACTATTTGGCCCAGAAATTGATAGGCCCATTCTAGTTATCGTTTCATATGATGTGAATTGCACTCTGCTGCATGGCAGGTAGGTATACCTTCTAAGATCTGTCTTCCAGGTCCAGCCAAGGTTCATACAGGGTAGTTTTTCAGCTGCTCCTTTTTTACCAATATGGCAGGACAGGAGACAGTCTAACTATAAACACTTGGGCTTCTCCCCGTTGGCCATTATATTACTGAAACAATGGATCCCTAGGAATTAGAATTTTCCTAGAAATCTCATGTTGGAGGAAAGAAAACTCTAAAATCCTGGTGCTGGGCAAAGGAAGAACTTGCCTCCCAGGAGAAACATCAGGCAGTTCCAACAGGTGAAATGAACATAATAATCTTTCTTGATTTTAGTTTTATCATTTCTTTAAAATTGTCTCACTGCTGAGAAAAGTGAGAGAAGAAATAGAAATCCATCTCACCCGGGGGTTGGGACAATCTGTAAATAAATCAATTTTCCTTTTGCAGTTTGCTTCCTAATTTCTGTAAAAGCTAGTAGATTTATTGATTTTGGTGCTACCATGACTCATCTGACCTGGGATCTGGAAGGCCAGCATAGGACTCCAGGTACAAAAATCTTAAGTAAGTAAGGACTTCGTCAAAGTCTATTCTGTGAGTGTATTTTGCTCTATCCTTGGTAACACCAAAGTTTCTCTCACCTAAGTCCTTTGGCTTCATGATAGTAGTGTGAGGGTGTGAGTCCTAGTCCACCTTTTAATCCCCCCTGCTTTAAAATGGGGGTGCCAAGCAGGTTCTATGACTCCAATGCCTCTCCATCTGGTGTTCATGCTAACTTAACCACTCTTTCCTCTGCAACTCCCCCTTCTCTGTCCATCGAGAACCTCTGGGTGCTTCTTTGATTTCAACTCTTCTCACTCATACATTTGCATAACCAACTGCCAGTACAGTATATTTGTCTCCTCTGAGAACTGAGGGTGGCTCTCATCCCAGCTGTGGACAGATGCCATTTCTCCAACAGCCACAAGACTGGTGAGTTTGGGAATACAGAATCACTGGAATCAAAAAAGTAAGCCTTCTAAGACTTGGTGTATTTAAAGCAAGGCAGAGGCTCCTGTGGTTAGAGAAATTCAGATTAAAGCCAGAGAAGAGCAGTGCATGGGATTGGGGTGTGGCAAGAACACAAAGATGCATAATCCACTCAGAAAACACATTTGCCCTGAAACTGGGTACTGGTCTGAAGGTGTCAGAATGGGTTGTTGGGCTTAAAGAGCTGAGACAGTGGAGAAGGAGATAAACTATCTCTAATTTCTAATTCTGGGACACTTTCATTCCCTCTCTGTGGATGGAGCCTATTTTACAAGTTATAGAACTGCTCTTCTGTGTGGCCACACATTCAGTGACTGGGTATTCTGATTTATTTACACCCTCACCAGTGCTTGTCATTATCTGTTTGATTCTAGTTCACCTGGTGGGCATAGAGTGCTATTCTGTTTTGTCTTTCTTATCTTTCCCCTAAAGACAAGGATATGCCAGGCTGGCTGAGGCTAGAATGTGAGGCTTTGTCTGAAGAACAGGAACAAAATTACTCTTGATTTATCTTTAGATTTTATAAACAGCTTCTATTTTTACAAAAATGCCTTTTGTATTTATTCACCAGCAGTTCACACTATATCAATGGAGAAATACCTAATAAATATTCTTCTTATATTTTTATTGGGTTCATTTTATTATTGAGTTGTAAGGATTCCCTTTTGAATATGTAGACAAATTTTTTATCAGATATAAAATGTAAAACTATTTCCCTCCATAGTATAGACTTCTCACTATACTACATTCATGCTTCTCTCTTATGTATCTATTTTCTGTCATCTAACTTACATTTATGAAATTTTGGATGATGGAAGCAAGGGCCCCCCAATGACAGGCAGGCACCCTTTTGCAGGTCTGTATTTCCATCTGATGTTTTGCTTATTTGTTCCCCCTGTTGGAGACTGGGGTCTCACTGTGTAGCCATTGTTGGTCTAGAACTTGTCATGTCTACCAGGATGGCCTTGAACTCACAGATATTTGCCTACCTCTGTTTCATGAGTACTAGAATTAAAATATATGCCCTGCCACATCTAACATCAGGCTTATTTTTAAAATCATAAATATTTTAACTAATATTTTTTGTTCTTTGTACCTATAATGCCCTACTAAAGAAAAGAGATGCCCAATCTAAGGTCATGATTATTTGTTCTCTTTTTTTATAACTAAGATTTTATTTTGTAGTTCTAACTCATTCATAAATGTCTATAATTTATTTTGAAATAATACCTCTGCCTCATCCTGATTGTTCCAGCATTGTGGATATCACTCACTCCCAAGTGCAAGACTTAATGTCTCTTCTAGAGTGGAGCTCTTACATACAGTACCCAGAAGGATGTAGATAAATCATAGATTGGAATGAACACTACATGGAGAATAGGGACATGGTTGAAATTGTGTAAGTTGGCTGTCTTAGTCAGTGCCACAGGCTGTCACCTCTCCAAAAGTATAGGCAGCCCCGAAGAAGCTCCTTGTTGGTGTGAACAGCCTGGAATATACTTCCCTGTGTGCTGCTTTTCTCCAAGAATTACATTACTTTCTGAAGAAATATTTCAGCCATAGAAATCAAGTATAGCCAATAGTGAAAATGTGTTCAGATACAATTACATATTTATGTGTATCAATGCGATTATGATAAACTATATTTGGTAGAGATTCTTGTCCTTAAGTATTATACAAATGAGATCATTACACAAAAAATAAAGACAAGTCTGGTTAAGGCTGTAAAAATCTGAGTACCTGTGTATTGTATGATAATGTGCAAGGTGGAATATTTATTTAACATGAAATCCAGTTAGTAGTACATTTATCATACAATATGTGCTCCTATTGTTGGCTGCTTGATTGGCACTTTGTAGCGATTTTAGCTTATTGTGTTGAATCAAAGATGCAGCTTTACACAGTGGCCTTCTGAAGGAAGAGGAGGAAAGGGTATCTTTCTTCTATGACTTACTGGAAGAGAGTGTTTTTGTATTTTATTTAAATGTATATTTAAATTAAAATTTGATTAGCTGTTTAAAGCTTTGTTCAAGGATTGGGAACTCATAATCACAGACAGATTGAGATAATCAGGGAGACTATGTCCTCATTTTGTTGTGAAAAGAACCTTCAGCTCAAAGAAGAGTAGGGGATAATTGGCCCAGATTGTGAATAAATTAACACCAAGACCTCACCTGGCTTCAGCATTTAACCATTCCCAGCACCAGGACAAAGTTCTAGGAATAACTTGTACTGTTAAGTTAGCATATGTGTGAATTTTGTCAAGATATTTATGAATGGAAACAGGAGAAAAGGGGTTGACCTCCTTCCATCAAGGATAACATTACCTAGGAAGGAAGAAACAGAGGAAAAGTATGTCTTACCTTTGGCTCACTTACAATCACTTCTTAAAACCTATAGGCCTAGACATCTTTTCATACTCAATGAGGACCAATGGAGAGCAAAACCTGGGAAAGCTAAATACCACTCACAGTGTGCTACCCTAGGCAACTTAGGCCTTGTGTTTTGGCTGCTTTTATAGACAAAATAATGAAATAAAAATAAAAATAAAAGCACAGAAAGATGCTTAGTAAGTTCTAGAGACAAAGCAGTATGTGAATTTTCAATTTCAGGAGTAACTAATTACCCAGAGTGTTGATAATTCTGCTATATTATTCCTGATGTTTTGAAAGATTTAAACACAAAGCCTTAAGATAGCTTTTATAAATCAATTTGACCTTGCCTCTAAACCAAAACAATATTAATTCATTTGAAGCAAATAGAATAAGTTTAAATAGCAAATATATCCCAGAGTTAATATAAACATGATAGATCAAGATAAAGTGGTTCATATTTTTATATTAAAAATATTTTTAGGGCAGCTCTGTGTTTCATTGAATTTAAATAAGTCAGTATAAACCTAAATTATGTCTACTATCATGTCGCTACAGTGGCAATCTATTTTAATGGTGTGGTGATACTCTGGAAGCTTTTGTTCGTTTTTGGATGAGGTGATTTTTAAAGAGGATTGTTAGGTTCTATTGTATTAGATGGAAGATACCACTAACACTGGTACTTCTCCCAAATGACATCACTTGGGAACCACTGCTCCTTGAACACAAAGACCTGCTGTCTTCTGCGTGTGTCATTCCTAGAAAACCATAGCTGGTCAAGATGACTGGTACAGTCAGGAAATTGATCACAACATTAGCAGGAGAATGCATTGCATAAAAAGAAGGTTTTAGGAAAAGTACTTGTTTGTAGGGGATGCAGAGATACCTTGCTAGGAAAACACTGAATTATTGTTAATCTGGAAATTCAGAAACAAACGAGAGAGGTATACTCTGCTATTTTATGATATTGACCCCCCCTTCTTCTGACTGATACAAAAATTGGAAAAGATTATGCTGGAAACACATTCAAAGTTCAGGAAAGATGTGAACACTGAACAATGTAGTGGCCATGTCCTACTTCCTTTGCTGGGTGCTTCCGTTTCTTGTCTATGGAGGAAACCCATAGCTTTGTCTAATTTTGCTTCCATGACCCAAAATATAAACGACAATTCTATAAGTTTCTACAGTTGTAAGAAAGGTGCTGAGTTACAGACATTTGTTTGATATTTCTCATTACTCATTATTTAAAATCACAGAGATGATTTTTACCTGTCAGAAATGTGTATTTTACAAACCATGAAGGCTTGTGTGAAGTTACTAAATAAGATAGCTAGCAGTTGTCAATGGGGGGAGGGATGAGAAATTTATTTAACTGGAAAAAGATTGATATTAAATGGGGCACCAACATCTTTCAGATTCTTCTTGTCTGTTCACATGACAGACATGCAGCTGCTATGCTCACCATTTAATAGGAAGTGAAAGGGCTTATCACTGTAAAATGTGACAAAAAAAAAAAAAAGGACATTAAATAAACAGTTTTCCCCATGGATGAAAATCCATCCTGAGGGATAGATAGCTCTCCAGAAAATAATGAGGAGGGTTTTTATAAAGTAAATTTTTAAAGTTTCTTTCTTTCTTTTATTTTTTCCTAAGTTTGAGAATTTGTGCTGCAGTAGCTCCCCGTTTTTATGTGTGTATTCATTATATTCCTGCTAATGGGATTTCAGAATCAATTTATGCCATGCCTTTTATATGTAATTCTTCAATGGCATGTATTGGATTGAAAGTAGTCTGCATCTTTCACTGACTACAACTCTACTGACATTTAAAAAGATGATCTTAATTGAATCCCTGGCAGAGTCAAGGAGAGGTATTTGGGGTGTCTGCACTCCTGGAATCCTTCTGCCTCTGCCATTTGTCCAGTCTGGGAACTTAAAAAGGATATTGAACACTGATGAATCATCATTTGCTTTTCTAAAGCAGGGGAATTAAATTTGAGATTTGTACAATCAAAGGGAAGGCAATGAACACCAGGTTGTACAACGCACCCAGTCAAAGGCCTAAAGATGCTTAGCAATGAGACTGGGTATTTCGAGACAGTAGGGTACAATGCTATCAGATAAAGAGGAGTTAAACTAAAATGAATCTTGAAGCCAGCTGACAGTGTCCAGGCTGATGCAATGCAAGCATGTGGATGCTACTAGTGGATTTCGAGTCTGAGTATATGAGCCACAGACAGTGAGAAGAGAAACTTCTCCAGAATGGCTTGAGTTATATTTTGCAGTCTTTAGAGGCAGCTGGAGATTCATATGTAAAATTGTGCCTTGGAATTTTGTTTCAGACCACAGCTAACATTGACTGCAGTTAGCAGCTTTGACAATATAGATTCCTTAGAAGTTAATTGCTTTAATCTCAAAGTCAATCAAAAGCTGTTATGTTGGTTGTTTTGTGTTTACGGTTTATAGAGGTTACAGATAATAGGTGTGGACCATGACCTGACCAGTGAGAAATTTTTTGTGTAGAAGGGAGGTAGACTGCATGCAAATGCTCGATAGTTCATATCAAGAGCCAAATTTCACATCTTTTTACAAAGGGCTCCTGCAGAATTGCTATTAATGTTAACATTGTATTTTACATGTTGTATCCTTTACTGTTTTTGATATTTTTAACAAGGCAGAAATAAGATGTGGAAAGCCATGAATTATGTTAAAGTATGAGAGATTTAAAATGCTCCTGGACTGTTTATCTCTGTGTCTACCTCAAGTATCTTAATTAATTAGTTCAAGTGGGTCAATTCAGAATATATTTATAAATATCTAGGCTATATAGCTAGGCTCTATTCTGACTAGATCATAACTAAAATAACCTAATTATTTTAACCTATATTCAGCCATGTGGCTAGTTACCTGTGGTCAGGTACCATGTGTCTGTCTCCTTACATCTTCCTGGTGCTTCTTCCTATACCTGGCTTTATCCCAGAGTTCTTTCTGCTTCCCAGTGTCCCACCTCTTACTTCCTGCCTAAGAAGGTAAAAAAAGGCCATAGGCTTTTTAGTTGACAGGTGATGCGTTTATACAATACACAAGATATTCTCTCTGCAAACATACATAGCAGAATGCTTTCTGCTGCTACTCACTGATCTGTTGCTTCCATCAAGGTATTTGGAAAATGCATCCACTTTCTGCTTTTTCTTGTTTAATGATTGCAAAAGTTCATGTAACTGTTTCACTTTGGAACATGCTATATGTGGCAATGTGACTCTATATTCCAAAGCTGTCTTAGTGTCCTATTGCTGTGAAGAGATGCCATGACCAAGGCATCTTGTGTATGAAAGTATTTAATTGAGGAGCTTGCTTAGGGTTTCAGAGAATTAGTCCATTAATATCATAGTGGGGAGCTTGGCAGGAGGTAGACATGCATAGCACTGGAAAAGTTGCTGAAAGTTACATCAGGATCTCCAAACCATAATCAGAGAGAGAGAGAGAGGGAGAGAAAAAGAGAGAGAGAGAGAGAGAGAGAGAGAGAGAGAGAGAGAGAGAGAGAGAGAGAGAGAGAGACACTCTGGGCCTGGCATGTGCCTTTGAAGTCTCAAAGCTCTCTCCCAGTGACAAACTCTTCCAATAAGGCCATGCCTACTTCAATAAAGCCACATCTCCTAATCTTTTCCAACAGTCCACCAACTTGGAACCAAGCACTTAAATACATGAGCCCATGGAATCCAATCCCATTCAAACCAACATATAAGCCATGTTTTCTCATATTTGGCTCAAAAGAGACCAACTTTTGTTCACTTTAGAGTAAGAGATGTATTGTATGTTAATAATATGCTTGCAAACAACTTGGGATATTCCTACTTACACAAAACTTCATATGAAGATGGGATAGTTAAAGCTGTGTAATGCTTTAAATTAGGAGACTGGAAGAAGGGACAAAAGACAGTCCTGTACACATTCTCAGGTGTGTTGATATCTCTGGCAAGAGTTATGTGTGGGACTACATTCTATATTCTGTTTGACAGGAAGTGAGTTAGTAAAACAAAATTGAATCTAAATTTGTTATTACTGATTCTCACTGTCAGGTGTCATAACTAGATCCATCTATGTTAGTTAATTTTTCTGTTCTTATGATAGATAAAATACTATGATTGAAGGAACAGGAAAATGGATTTACTTTGTTGTAAGTCCAAAGGAAGAGTCTATAATATCTAGGGAGTTATAGAAACAGACAAGCATGGTAGCAAAATTCGGAGGCTGAGAGTTCACATCACAACCACACAAAGGAAGCATGACAAGCCAACTGGAAGTAGAGGAAGGCTATTAACTCTCAATGCCATATCTAATAACATATTCTCCAGCAAATATCCACCTTCTAAAAGTTATATAACCTGTCAAACAGCCCCACTAACTGGGGACCAAGTATTCAAATGCATAAGCATATATGGGACATTTCTTATTCAAACTACAGACCCATCTACTTCCCAAAAGTTAATTTTTTGCCTTCCATCTTGCTCAGTACTCACATGTATTTTAAGGGTCCATGATTTGCTGAAGAATGATAACACAGACTCAAATAATATGTAAATGTAAAGAATGTTTTATTCTGTAGAAGTTCAACATGTTAGAGCCTCCCATTACAAAGATAGAGAGACAACTAAGGGGCTTTGCAGGCCCAATTTAAAGCACATTAGAGGAATTCTGCAGTAGATGGGCTTTGTCTTGCTCTATCTCTAGTTATTCCGAACCATTGTGGGTGTGGGGGCTGGAAACTGTTGCTGAGGAATCCTGTTTTTTTTTTGTTGTTGTTGTTGTTGATTGTTTGTTTTGTTTTTCTCTAGTAACTGACTTACCTGGATTTGCTCAGTTCTCAGGCCTAGTCTCTGTTATGGAGTCAGCCTGTCTCATTCCTCTCATCTCCCCTTTCAGTAATGGGCCATTTTGAATCTTTGAGATGGTTTTAATGTCAGTAGGATAAGAGGAGGGCAGAGAAAAGGGTGGCCAGTCAAAAAGACCAGTTGAAGAGGGACTCATACCAACCCTGAGATTTTTCTCTTTTTATTTTTTTCTCATGTAGTCTCTTTCTAAGGCCATGGCTTTTGACCACTCCTGTGTGGTCAACATAGAAATATATTTTTTTTTTCTGCCTAAGGCTATAAAGAGTACTCCTTGTTTGAGGAACAACAAGTCTAGGCCTCTTCACTAAGACTACTACTGTCAGGGAGGATAGGGAATCCTTTAGTGCTGTGAGGTATTTTTCTATCTCATGTATATCTGCATCTATCACCATCTCTAGGATCTTGTAATTTTTATCTTGGAGTATTAGGGCTGAGGTCCCTACATTAGCAGCTCTGACCAGCCGTATGTCAAGGAGAGAACCTAGTAACACAGTGGAGACAGCCACCCTTTTTACTCGAGTGTTTGGAGGTGTTAGCTGGTTGAGGACATCCTCCCCAGAGAAATAAGTCATTTTAGATATAAACTGTATTAGAACATAAAAAATCTTCAGTCATATTTACAACCGAACTGTAAATGTATGGAGTAGGCCCTGAAGTACAAGCCAATCAAGTGTTCTATGGGGGCAGTATGTATCCTACAGTGATAGGGGTTATAGTGTGGTTGTAGAGGTGGGAATAGGCTGAGGGTATCTTATTTTCAATATAGAATCCCTGTTATGTTATTGACTTTATTTGGTTGTTGTCATCTACATTGAGTATTATCTCTGTAGTCTGTGAATAGTCTCTAGGGAATAGTTATTTCTCTTTTTTTAAGTAGGGAGTTTAGCATTTCAGTATAATCTACAGCCTTGTGTTAAGTCTGGGCAGGAGGAGTTAATATCTGGAAAGTGGATTTTAATCATTGCAAGGGTCCTAACTTGGGTGTTGAAGTAGGTAATGTAGAAGGTGGAACAATTTTAGGGAACATTTGGTTAGATGAAGTGAGACCTCAGTGGGGCAAAATGATAGTGGGAGTCCTGATGAGAGAGTGATGGTGGGCAGAGGCAGAGGTTGGAGGGGGGGGTTCAGACTCGCTAATACCATCTACTAAGTTATAAAGTTCTGCATGAAGATCAGGGAACTAGGTGCTCAGAGGAGCCAAGTGGTTGGTAGAGTTGTCTATCTTATCTGTCCCAGCGTTAACTATCTGCCAGGTTAGATTCAGGGGTTAGAGGGGGGTAGTGACTGATGTAGCAAAACATGAGCAGCTAGTAAGCAGAATCAAGAGCACTGGAGTTACAGTTCTAGCAGATCAACAGGGTGTGGGTTGAACATTTATCTTTCTTGTGGCAGTTCTGGAAGTCTCTTTTGCTGGGATCATAACTGTTGGATCATATTTTTTTTTTCTCCTGGAAATCTTAAAGGAAATCCACATCAGTATCTTGTCCACCTTAACAGCCATAGTTATGGTCAGGATCACAAGGTGGGGTTCTTTCTAATGCAGTTCCAGAGTCTTGTAGTTAAGTCTTTTGATTTAGACTTTGTCACCTGGTTTAAAGCAATGGGGTTAGGGGGAGGAGCAGACTCATAAACCTGGCAGATGGCAGGCCAGAGTTGTTTCTGGAGGCTTTTATGGAGGGCTTCCAAGGATTTAAAAAACTAACATTGGTCATATTCAGCTAAGATATTAGACTGTTAGGCAGCATGGGAGGGGGCCTCCCATATAAGATCTTAAAGGGGGTGAGACCTAGGGTATAGGAGTGTTACTGGCCATATAGAAGGCATAGGATAGGAGGGACAGCTAGTCTCCACCAGTTTTAAGTATTAATTTGCTTAAGTCCTCCTTTAGGCTCTGATTTATCCTCTTCTTGCTCTGAACTCTGGGGTCTGTATGTACAATGTAATTTCTAATTGGTCTCCAGAACCTGTGTTAATGATTGACTTACCTAAAAAAGGAATGTTAGTCTATTATCAGATTCAAGCAGGGTAGGCAAACCATACGTGGATATGATGTCTTTTAGAAGTTTTTTTTTTTTTTTGTCTCTAGGTTGGCAATCTTTTTCCTTTGTAGGGTAGTCTTCTACTCATTCTGAAAAGGCATCTATAAAAACTAACAATACTTGTATCCATATGTTTCTGTTTTATTTTTGAATAATCTATTTTTCAATTAACCCCTGGATGTTGAGCCCTGATTCTGGTTCCTGGAGTGAATCTTTGATTGAGGCCTGAGAGTTCACAGCCTCAAAAGTGGCACAGTCTGGATTACCTGGTCAATCAAGTGTCTTAAGTGAAATATTTTGTACCTTGCCCCTCACAGCAGTTCCTTCAGTTTATGGTGACCAGGTATGAAGCTTGATGAATCTGGCGAATGAATTGCTTAGCAAACTCCTTAAGTAGTATGGTGTAGTCTTTAGAGGTCAGCAACCATCCATCTCTCCTGTAAACTCCTTGGCATTTTGCCCAATGTTATGTTTCTTTAGCAGTATAATCAGGGAAGCCTAGGAATACAAGGGGCAGCAAAGCTACCAGGATGTTGGCAGTGGATGTTTTCGGCTTTATTAGCTGGCCTGTTCCCTTGAGCTATTTCTGATGTCCCTTTCTGATGCCTGGGACAATGAATTATGGCCACTTTGAGAGGAAGCCGTAATGTTTCTAATAAGTATTTCTTTTTATTTTTGATGTGTTTTTCCTTCAGCAGCCAATAATCTCATCTGTTGTCAGTGCAAATGTTAGCTATGACTTCTTTTGTCAGTTTTAAAGCCTAGGTTAAAGTCTTTAGTTCAGCTTTTTGGGCTGAAGTTTCCAGAGGCAAAGCAGTTGCCCAAATAACAGAGTCTAAATCCCTTACTGCTGCCCCTGCATACATGATTTTATTCTGGATGAAGTTGCTTCTATTGACGAAGTAGATACATTCCAAGTCTTGCCAGGGCATGTCAGTGACATCTGGCTTGACGTTCTGAGTGTGCCCCAGAACTACGGAGTAATCATGTTGCACATCTGAGGAAGAGTCAGATAGCAAGGTGGGTGGGTTTAGTGCAGATGATGGTTCATATCTTAGGTGAGGGGTATTTAAAAGTAGAGTGTGAAATTACTTCAGACTGGCATTGAACAGCCACCAGCTGGGTGGATTCTTGATGCTCCCCTCAATAGCATGAGGGCTGTTAATAACAAGTTCCTGTCCCATGGTTATTTTTTCAGCAACCTTGACTAGCAAGGCAATGGCAACTATGATCCAGAGGCAGGCTTGCCATCCTTGGGCCACCAGGTCCAACTTCTTAGATAATAAATAACAGGTCTTTTATATGATCCCAAAGTTTGGGGGAACACCCTGTTTGTAATCCCTTTCTCTGATTCACATACAGGTAGAAAGGTTTGTGATTATTTGGGAGGGCCAAGGCCAGTATCTCCAATAAGTCTCTTCTTTGAGCCTTAAAAGTCTTGTTCATCTTAGTGGTCCATTTTATTTTGTCCTTTTGGCCTTTGGTTTGTCTATCTCAATGAACCCTGGAACCCAAAGTCTATAAAATACAGCAGATCTCAGAAATGTCCATACTTGTCTTCAGGTTGATTGGACTGGGATGTTAAGGATGATTTGCTTCAGGGGCATCCAGCAGCATGCGTTGACCGTCCCCCTTGAATATGTACCCTAGATAGGTGACCTCAAGTTGACAAAACTGGGCGTTTTTAGAAGACACTCTGTAGCCAAGTTGACTTGGCTCCTGTAGCAGGTCTCATGTGGCCTCCTGGCATATCTCTAAGTAGAGAGCCCACAATATATCCTGGAGCACAGTTATTTGGGGGTGGTTCTGTTGGTACTTGCCCAAGTCCTTAAGTAGTGCCTCCTCAAAGGTTATGGGTGAGTTCTTGAAGCAGTTATGCCCAAGTCAGTTGTCGCTTGAAGCCTCTCTCCAAGTCTACCCATTCAAAGGCAAACAGAGGCTGACTTTGAGTGCCAGAGGAAAGCTGCACAGCCATTCAGTGGCTGAAGCTTCCAATGGATGTCGGGGTAGTTTGGTTAACAAAAGGCATGCTCACAGCTGACTCTAGATCTCTGGCTTATGGATCAAAATCAGTGTAGGCCCTAGAGTTTTAAAACTCTTTCTAGATATTTCCTTGGGCTCTCATTCTTTCTCTGTATCATCTGGCTCACCTAAGATAAATTTGTGGGCCATCTGGTAGCCTCACAGAGCTCCCCCCCCCCATAAGAATCTGGTAGTAGACCCAGATCCTCTCCTTACCTTTAACAGCAGTGGTAAAATCCCAGTTGGGCCAAGTCAAAGGAAGGGTTGTATGAATATCAGCCTGGACTTGAGTGGGCAGCCCATCTGCTCACAGAACCAATTTCTAGGTGTCTCCCACAATCTTCTTTCTCTCCTCTATCATGGAACAATTGCTGAGAGTCATCCGAGGTGGGCAGGTGAGTCAGAATGATTGAATCTAAAAGACCTGTGAGAGCTGATCCTTACTGGCAAATGACACATATGCCATAAACTCCCCTGAGTATCTAGGGATCCCATAGCCCAGAGGGATAAGGCTGTAGTAGAGTCAGTCCATTCAGCAATATGGGACTGAGTGTGATATGAACTTTAAGTGGAGTCAGGAGAGTCAGAGAAGTCAGGGGCTGCTCCTCCCTCTGCCTGTGATAACTGGGCAGGAGCAGTAGTGGCAGGAAAAGGAACATAAGGAGGGGGACAGAGATCTTCCTCAGGACTAGAAAGGGGGAGCAAGGCAGAAGGCTGAGGCTGACCCTCCTTTAAAGGAAGAAGGGTGGGGAACAGTGAGGTCCATAACAACAAAAAAAAAAGGTCTTCTCCATAAAGGGAACTTTTAAACCAGGCATTGTTATGTGATATATGGCACTGGTTCCGGGTGACCCCAAGCCTTGTAAACTAAATCATCACCCTGTAAATGACAGGGAAATGGAAAGTTCTCTTCACAGGCCATAGGTGGGCCAGTTATTCCTGTAAAAGATGGATAGTTTGCAGGTACGAACAATTAGACCAAAGTCTTCTCTGACTTGGCAAAGAACTTTCAAATGGTTCAGAACCAGGCCCAGTGGGGTGCTTTGTGGCTGTCTTATTCTAGAAATCAAAGAAAAGTTTGTATAAGAGGACAAAAAGTAAAAACAGAATACACACAGACAGACATAGAAGGACATTTCCAGGAAAATAAAAACAAAACCAAAAGGCTGTCTCAGACAATCTTCCTCCCTATGCATGGTAGTCCCACAGACCCACAGCCAGTTCAGAATCCAGATGAGAACCAGAAGAGTCAGGAAGAGTCCTCAGTTGTCCCTGGCCAGGTGACAAAATATACTTCCACTTTGCCCCTCTTGGCCTCCAGATTAAACCTGAAACAGAAACACAGATATGGACAAGATAAAAGACAACCAGGTGCCTGGACTTATCAATCAGAAACAAAACAAAACAAAACAAAACAAAACAAAACAAAACAAAAACAGTCCACTATTTGAGTCTGGGGTTTGGGGAAGATCTCCAGCAAATCCCCAACAAACCCCCAAATGTAAAGGTCCATGACTCCTGAAGAATGCTATTCTGGACTCAAATAATATGTAAAAGTAAAGAGTATTTTTTTTCTGTAGAAGTTCTACATGTTGGGGTTTCTCATAACCAAGATAGAGAGATGACCAGGTGGGTTTACTGGCCTGATTTAAAGCACATTAGGGGAATCCTACGGTAGGTAGGTTTTGTCTTACTCTATCTTATCTTATCTCTAGCCATTCCAGAACCATTACATGGGCATGGGGGCTGGAAACTGTTGCTGAGGAATCCCATTTGTTTTGGTTTGGTTTGGTTTGGTTTTTCTAGCAACTGACTTGCCTGGGCTTGCCTGGACTTGTCCACCTCATAGATCTAGTCTTGTCATGGAGTCAGCCTGTCTTATCCCTCTCAGTATGTCAGATTCTGATAATGAGCACCTTGAAACATTCTAACATTCTTTACTAGGCTTGTCTAATATTTAAGATTTTGACATAATATTGTCATCTAAAATCAAGTTATAGAATCTCATGTTTTAAGTTAACCTACATTTTGTGTTGGGCTCGAATTCATGGCTTTTCTTGTCTCTACACAGACTTCAATTTATGACATTAGACAAGGTTAGAAGCATTACACCTAATTAACTTGGTCAGTTGTGGAGCAGTGATCTGTGACAGGCAATCTGGCACCAGATTGAGCACAGGCATAAAATCTGGGCGACCCAATGGAACAATCCGCAAGGGACCGTAAAACGTTATGCCAATGCTCCTGGAAGGCTTTTTGGCTCCAGTCATGGTCATGTAGCACCCCCTCCTTAGGTAGAGGCATGGCCACACAGCTCCAAGCCATCCGCATGTTAATAAGACACCTAGAGGCTTAGCCACACCCCTTCACAGTTAGTATATCTTCCTAGCATCTCCCAGAGGCCATAGGGTACAATTCCATTCACGTCACTCCACACAATGAAAATAAATGTCTCAGAATTATGGACTGTCTCTTCATCTGGACCTGCTGTGGGAAGCAAGGGATCCGGCCCTCGATTAAGGAGCTGCGTCTAATCTCCTGCTGAGGGCTTCCCAGCACTCCCAGACGGTACCCATTCACCCAAGCCTAAGCAGCTAGCCTGGCGCCCCAAGCTGCCGAAACCTGGTCTCTGCAGAAATCCCAGCTGCACGCTGGCTAGCCCATCTGTGGCACCCTGCTGCGACTGCCGTGCCCCAGGCTAGAGAACCCACAGAGACGGCTGCCGCATATTTCCCGAGAATGGCCCCCTTCCCCACTCATGAGCAGGGCCCGCAAAGGCTTCCCACAGCCCCCACCTGCCAGTCGAACTGTGTGAGAAGATGAGGAACCACTTCCCGTGTGTCTCCTGTCCCACCCAGAGCTGCATCGCTTGGGACAGACACGTGGGGCTTTTTTCTACAGTGCCAGGATTGTTCCCACAGTCAGTAATATGATGCAGTACTTATCATGGTCAGTGATAAATCACTGATACACGTTGACAGTATTTGTCTTTATTTACATCTTCCTAATCATTGCTGATGCCAAAGCATTCAGGAAGGAGGATGTCATTTTATCAGTTAAACAAGAGATGTGCTTACCAACAGCCTACAGAAAAACAGTCAAAAAGAAACAACTCCCTTCTAAAATGAGAAGATTATCTACATCATTTTCCACATAACTTTTTACTTAAAAATAACAAAGCCTCAGATTTTTGAAGCATACTTTTTATAACATATTATAAATATTATTATAATGGAAATGTCTATGTTTAATAGAGAAGTATGTAGCCCAGCATGGCCCTGGTAGGGAAAGAGTGACATGGTTGCTACCCCTGGCATAAGACCTCCATGTGAGCAAGCCTTTACTAGTGAGGATGGCTGCTGTGGGCATAAGGCTTATTTGTATAATAATGTACATATTTAATGCCCTACCAGCAATGTGTATTTTTTTCCTTCCAAGGAATATTGTTTCTGTTAATGTTAATGACTCCATGATAATTAGAATCTGCAGGAGTCTAGGAGTCAAGGGTGTGTCTATTTCTTAAAAAAAAAAAGGTAAACACTGGGACCTCCTTCAGGCCAGCCTCTAAGGATATGGGAAAGAGCACTACATACCAGTTTGAAAATATATAATTTCTCAGCTATGCAAAAAATAAGGAGACAATATGAATTATATGAGGGGCTTTACATATCTAAAAGAACATGGGTAGCTACACTAAGGTCCAACTTGTGAGAAAGATACAAAGACAGGCAGATACAAATGCAGACAGATTCCTGAGTTCAAAGTCAGCCTAGGACACAGGGAGTGCCTACTCAGGGGTGGTGGAAATGGTAATTTCAGAGCAGGGTTCCAGCCTGCTTACACTCTGTGCTTAACAAAGGCAGGCAAATCTCTGAATTCTTTTGCAATATTAAAAGAAAATGACTGCCTGCTGTCTCCTAAGAATCAAAGGGCTAGGGTCAAGGGATGCTGATTCATAGGATAATCAAAAAGAAATCTGAAGTAAATGACTGCATTGATATGTAAAATAAACGACTGGACCTGGGTTCTGCAGGGGAAGAGCTATCCATAGAATTATTTTAGGATAAAAAGAGAGAACTGCTTGAAGAACACACACACACACACACACACACACACACACACACACACACACACACACACACACTAGCAAATAGGACATGGACAGAGAGATCTCTTAGAATAGCAAGTAAGCAGAGTATACAGATAGAAATCCCCAGAGACAAAGCAGAACATAGAGAGAAGCAGACTGGAAAAGCTGTATCAAGCAGAACACAGGTGGTTAGCTTGGATCCATGATTTGACTTCAAGTCCTTCTTTTCACTGCTTCCAGACACCCTTTCCCTCAGATCTCCTCTCCAAGCCAAGGGTGGACCTTGACAGAGAAGTAGTTTATTAAAGGCAATAAATAGGAAATAAGCTGGGCCTGTAGTCACTCATCTCCTTAGCATAACCTTGTTGAAAAGCATATGGGCAAAATAAAATACTAATATATGGCAATATTAAAACAGAGTCCATCCTCATGATTCAGTAACCTCCATGTAGGGAAGTGGAAATGTGGTCAAAGATTTATTCTCAGAATATAATAATACTCCAGGAATATTTATTAGAGGAAGTCCTGAAAAATATGCAATGAGAGGGGAATATTTATATAAATCACTTTGTGGCTGCTCGGTAGGGGGTTGTTCTGTCACAATAAAATAATAAATTTGAAAAATATATTTTAGGATGGAAGAAAGTACTTAAGATATAACATTAAGATAAGAGAGGAACATTCATAGGTGGGATGGAAATTTAATTTGGTGGTAGAATGCTTGTATAGCAAGTACAAAGTTCTGGGTTTGGTCCTTATTGTTGGGGAAAAAAAAATGTATTGTGTCTTAGGGTTTCTACTGCTGTGAAGAGATACTATGACCATGGAAACTCTTATAAAGGGAAATATTTAATTGGGGCTGTCTACAATTTCAGAGGTTTAGTTCATTTTCATCGTGGCAGGAAGCATGGTGGAATACAAGTAGACATGGTACTGGAGAAGGAGCTGAGAGTTTTACATCTGGATTGACAGACAGCAGGAAGAGAGTGATGCTGGGCCTGATTTGAGAATCTGAGACCTCAAAGGCTGACATCAGTGACACTTTCCCCAGCACCATCATCTGTACTTCAACAAGGACACACCTCCCAATAGTGCCACTTCCTATGAGCCCATGGGGGCCTTATATTTATGTGTTATTCTGAGCACCACAGGGCTTTATTAGTCTGCAGGTATAAAGAGTTCATAGTATGTCTACAGTGTAACAGAGTTAAGTCTTTCCAACTTTCTTATAGAGCAAATATAGACTTGTGCTTCACACCAATGCATTCATTAGGATTACTTTCAAAGCATGAGTGGTCCTAAAGCAGCCTCATTGGAAGGTCTGTGCCTAGCATGGATGGTGGCTTCCCAGTGGCTATGTAGATGAATTTCCACATCTCCCATCCTTCCTTTTCCCTTCCTCCAGACTCAGAATCTACATGCAATTAAGGCAAAATTGTGTGTAATGACTGGCAATGGGGACGGAGATAGCAGATGGGAGTACCACAACCCACCCCCACCCCCTTGCATTCTTTTCCTAGAAGAGAATATTAGAAGTTAATATACCCAGCAGGCACAGTAGGTTTTATGAGATGGTGGTGGTTCTGTCCAGAAGATAGTGTTGTACAACCATACCTTTTATTGGAATTCTGATGACAGGATTCTTAGACTCTAAGGATGGCATTGAATTAGAAACACAGTGTCTTTTCTTCTGAAATGTTGCTTAGGATTCTCCTCTCTCTCAGATATGAAGGAACCAGGAAGAAAGCAAATTGTGCTTGCTTTTATTTTTTCCTACAGTTTTATAGCTCAGTAGACTGACTATAGTTTATAATTTGTTGTGTATTTTATAAAGAAATGAGAGAGCTCAGAATTTCCCAAACAAATAAATGGTAACTATTTGAAGGGAGATAAATGTTGATCACCCTGATTTAGTGATTATATACTGTTACATGTATATAGCATATTGTACTCTGTAAGTATGTTTAATTATTATGTGTTCATAATACCTTTTTAAGATCCATGGTTATATTATCAGCACTCTGTCACATTAGCTTCTAACTTTCAGATATTTTTATCCACTCATCATATTAAACTCGAATTCATTTATTCTTAGTGTTTCTGGACTTGACATACCAAGTTATGGACTTTGTTAAATTATTGATATGGTATGTCACCACTCTGTTATTAATAATAAATGCCAACATGAGTCCTTAAGATTCGGCTCAGCCAGGTGAGACATGACATGCTGTTTTGCTTTGTTTATCCCAACAAATACATGAAGCCACGATCCCGAGCCATGCTTATTACCCAAATTATGTCCTGTTATCCACTGACTCGTGACATGAATGCCGCCTGTTCATGGAGCCTTAATATTGTTTCTTCAAACTGTAGCCCACCTGCTCAGACTTCTCTGAGGCTTCTTGCTTTCCTGGCCTCCCAACTCCTACCAGTTTCCCAGTAATATCTAATTTACTGGAACTCCCTATGCTCCCTTTACTCCCCAGCCCTCCCAGTGACCTTCCTATTACATCAGCTACAGCCAACTTCCCAACAGCAATCTCACTGCTGCAGCCCAGTTTGTTTCCAGTCCAAAGGCCTCCTGAGCCATAACAGATAATGGTACTATACCTGGAGATAGCACACTGGCACTTCCTAGAATAGAATATATCATGTCCCACACATTAGGCATACTTTATTCTTTTTGTTAAAGAGTCCTTCTATTTTTAATATTTGAGCTGCTCCAGTTTTCCCAAGTTAAATTATATGTAACATGGAAGCAGTAGAAATTTGAGAATGGTGCATGCTGTGTGTACGGGCTCACATGCATGAGTGGAGGTAAGGGACAATTTTGTGGAGTCAGTTCTGTTTTTCAGCTTTTACATGGGTTCAGTGGATCAGCCTCAGGTCTCCAGGCTTCTGTACCAAACACAATCATCTCCTGAACCCTACTGGCAGCCCTTGAGGGTACTTTTTGAAGATCTGACAAGCGAAAAAAATGGTTGATTTAGTATCCTGGTCCTTCAATCTACTTTACATTGGAAAATGGAGGTCAAATTGGGTTTGGAAAGAATTAAACCAATTATTTTATTTACTTTGTGTAATATAAAGCATATTTAAAAATATCTGGCCTTATAAGTGCAACAGGTATTTTTAATACCCTAAGTATACCATGATCACATCACCAATGTTAATACAGCATGATGTGATTGCTTTCACAGAATGAGTACTATTCTGACTAAAGAGGAGTCCTTGAGCCTCAAGTATTCTAGGGGTGCTTGGTTTTCAGAGTATTCCTATAAACTATACCCACGAACATCTGTATCTGTCCATAACCTTTCCTGAAACAAGCAGGAAGAACTTAAATTACTAGGGTCTTCATTTATAAGATTAATATTGACTACCCTGTACTCATGGTTGGCCTTTTAATTCTTTGGCTTCTGTTCTCAAGGGTGCTCCCATGGAGACAATTGCTGGTCCCCAAATCACCTCTCTCAGCAAATGTCATAGACAGTGTCACAGTGAATTGCAATTTAAGACAACTAAAAATCATTTGGCATTTGAAGAAAGCACAGCATAAAACAAGTCAGTGAACTTAATAAACTGGAAAAGTTAAGAGAGGAAAAGAGACGTTGCAGAGATCTGAGTCTTCTGGGTAAGAATGGTCTTCAACTCTTAATATTACTAGCTACTAAAATCCATCCTTCCCCCTTTGTTCATAGGCCCTGCTTGCTCTCCTATTCAATAAGTAGTATACCTGCTGTGCAGTAGCACTCTAAGGAGCTTTTTAGGAGATACTGATCTTATAGTTGCTTCTAACTGATCTTGCCTCAATAGTCCCATGTCTGGCTTTCTGGCTTGGATATGTTTTTCATTGCATTTCACTTATCTCAAGCTTCTTAGATTAAAAATACACCTAGGCCACACACAGAGACATGAAGATCTCTAGACTCATATTTACTATAACCTTTACTGATTTCCAGAGATACTTACTGAGTTAAGGCTCTGTGTGTGTGTGTGTGTGTGTGTGTGTGTGTGTGTGTGTGTGTGTGTGTGTGTTTGACAGAGAGCCAGAGAGAGAGCCAGAGAGAGAAAGAGAGAGACAGAGAGATAGAGAGAGACAGAGACAGAGAGACAGAAACATAGAAAGGCAGAGAGACAGAGAAAGAAAATTGTGTATGTGTCCTCAGAAAATTTTACAGTAATAAAATGAGCCTGGCACCCTTGGGGAAGCCATTGTATCAGAAACTTGAAATTTTTCCTCTTTGTACCATCTTTGTCTGGTTTCCTGCAAGCTGTTTTTGAAGTCAGAGATTACCAACATTCCCCCAAATTACTTTTTTTGGGGTGGAGGGGTGGGATCTGGTCGGATCTTGATAGAAGACAATATGGAGATATTCAGCAACATGTCTCTCAAATTTGAGAATCTCAATGCTTTAGGGGGGCAACTTATATAGACATCTAGAAGCACTGGAATTTATAGACTCAGCTATTCTCTGAAGAGACTTAGCACATTCGTTTGTGAGGCTCCATTTTCATGTCTTTCAAAATATTATATTAAAAATGGAGGTTTTACATTCAAATAAGGGACAAAGAAAGCAACATGTTACCACTGCTCCTTATCAAATATTACAAAATGAGTGGATAAGAAGAGTGGGTTCAGTATATCTGGGTACACCTTGACTGGAAATGGTTAAGGAATTTTGACCAGCATCACATATCCACATAGATTGTACATTTTGCTTCTCCTTTGATTCTGTACAAAGACAGTGGGTGGCAGAGACTGAATAGATTTCATGATCTTTCATCTTGTCTCTGCTCTGATCTTTTAGGAGGTCATCTTATTGTGACCTGGCTACTGTTAGCTTTGCAAGGCAGAAAAACAATAATGCTTCACATTCCTGTCAGAGTTTCTCAAGGACCTGGTTTATCCAGAGCTCTGAATCATTGTTGAGACAACAGAAAAAACAATAAAATAAACATTACCTTTGATTGAAATTTAATCTTACATATTCAGAGGATCTCTGATTGCAGAAAAGAAGCAAAGAACTGAGATTTTTCTAGGAGAAAGGAAAGCTTAGCCCAAAGGATCAGCCATGTATGTCCAGGGTGGTTCCAGCCCTCCAGGATATGACTTAGAAGCTGAGGGTGATATTTAGTTTTTCAGAAGGTTAAAAATACCAGAAGACTGTTTTGTAACAGAAGAAAACTCTCTGTCATTCAGATGTCATTCTCGCTAGATGACGCGGGTGTTTTCTTGTTTCTTTATATTTTAACACAGCTTATACATTAGCTATGGCTGCCTTATGACCATGGTGGAGTTAAACAGTCACAATGTTTTAAGCTATATTTCTTACAGAGCCTAAAGTATTTACTTTCTGCTTGACATAATGTTTGCTGATCATTGGTTTAGTGCATTCAGCATCATCAGTCTGCAAGGCATAAGAAAAGCATTGTAGTTAGTGGTTTTCCAGGTATAGTCACAAAACAATTGTCCTTGAAATCTGTGTTTATGATAACATCATGGAGTATACAAATATACAGAGTGATAAGCAGAGGCAGATTGACATACAGCACACATAATCATCTGGGAATGAATTTTTACAATTAATATGTTATTTATAATAACCAAATGATAATTAACAGTAAAAATTCCAATAACTCATACAATATTTTAACTTCCCAAGGATTTTTCCTTAGCCTATGTCAAAAACTGCATATTTTTCTGGTTTGGAGACTTACTTTTTTAAGCTAATGCTTAACCTCATTTTAAGTCCAAAGTCATGAGAGTTTTAGACTACTGGGGTCCACAGGCCTGTAATTACGAATGAAGGGAAACCATAGTTGATGGCCAATTATAGACAACATAATAATAATTTCTGCCTTGTAAATAGTTGGCACACACTGTTTGAGAGACACAAGACAAAACGATTAGAGAAACAGTGTGACTGGACAGTCATCTCTATATCCATTGCCCCAGCTTCTGCGCATTTAAAAGGAAATTAGGCAACAGAACTTGGTAAAGGTAAATAAATTAATGTAACGTTTGGCTAAACTGAGGTCAGAAAGCCTGTCCTCATTCCTTTTCTCCTTTCTTCTTTTCCTAGAAAAGACTAAAAGCAAAAGCAAAAGATAAGTACAGGAAAGGGACTGTGGGAACAGAGTCTTTTTGCATACAAGCTCTTCCCTTGCCATCAGGGCATCGCCCCATCCTTCGTTCCTGCCCCTATGATTTCTGAGAAATTCCAATTCTTTCTGTCTGTTATTTTACAGTCCCTGTTTCATGTGAACACAATCTAAACTTGCCAGTCAATGCAAAGGGAAATGATTGATGGTGTGCCAAGAGTGTTAATAGCAGTGCAAATGCTAATGTGAGGTTAATTGACAAAAATCACAGGAGCCTCAGCATGCAAAGCTGCAAGTGAAACACTTACTGTGGATGTCAGGAGAAATGGAGAATCCTTGAGAGCAACAGAGACTTTCTCAACTCACATGAGCAGTAGTTTAGGAGGAAAGGCTCCCAGAATATGAAGGGCTACTGAGCTCACCCAGGCCAGTGGCTTCCATGCCCTCTATCCATGAACTTGAAGAATGCATTTTATAAGCAAAGAGGTCAGTAAGTTTCTAGGCATGTATTTATCATATGTCCAAATGAGAGCTTAAGAGATAGAAAACAGACAGAGCAAAAGCAGATAGGTCGCAAAGATGGGCTACCATTAACATGCTGGGTTTTTTTTTTGTTGTTGTTGTTGTTTATTTGTTTATTTTATGGGTAAGAACATCATGAAGCGAGCTCCTCCGTCCAGTTGACACACCCATCTGCTGCATAAAGAAACCTCTCTGATAATGGCTTGGCAGAATGTCCTTGGAAGTCATTTTATTGCTATATTACTTTAGCAGAGCAGAAGTATTTGGTTTTCCCACAGGTCTAGGACCTACCTAGTCTTAGGTTCTTGAACTTCCTCACAGCGCCAGGCATTGGTTCCATCCTATGGAGTAGACTTTACGTGCAAGCAGATAGTAGTTAATAACCCCCACAACTTTTGTACCACTATTCCAACAGCGTATCATCTAGGCAGGCACCATTGTAGATCCAAGGGTTTGTGCTTAGGTTGTTGTTTACATTTCTCCTTTGGTAGCAGGCAGAATACCTTCCCGTACCAAAGACATAGGGCTGAAGGCTCTTATGTGTTTACCAGCTCAGTTTTCCTAGGTTCAATGAGTTGTATAGATACTGTTTTCAGAAATAGGGACATAATGTCAGTTTCTACAGTGCAATCTGTAGCCTTAGAAGCAACTGTTGCTCCTGTGGAGCCCCCGTGAACAACAACTCAATTTGATATATCCTATTCCCAGTACTGGAGGCTTCATTTGAGGGCAGAAAATGTTCTTTTGGGGTTCCCTCTCCCCTATTATTTGATGAATTCATTTAGATTACCTTTATCTTTGTGTATATTTTAGAAATTTTCTAATGCATTGTGTCTTTATGTTATCACTCAAATGGCCCTTAATTTAGCTGTCACTTCCTGTATTCTCACCCTTGTCCACTCTTCGCTGCCCTCTTCTCTGATATTTCTGTGCTAGTCCTCCTCTCTCCCATCCATAAATAACCATCCTTTCTACTTCCCACTCCTAAAGACATCTATCCATCCTTCTAATCCCTGACTTTATACCTAACCTCTGTATTTCTACAGATTATAGGTTGCCAGTTATTGACTATACTGTCTTGTTTTATGTGTCAACTTGACACAACCTAGACTAATCAGAGATAAATGAGCCTCAGTTGAGGATATGCCTCCATGAGATCCAGCTGTAAGGCATTTTCTCATTTTGTGGTCAGTGGAGGACGCTTCTGCCCACTGCATCCAACCTCCTGGTTTCAGCCCTGCAGAATAAATCCTTTCCTCCCCAGCTTGCTTTTTGGTCATGGTGTTTTGTCACAATAGAAAGCCTAACTAAGAGATTGACTTAACAGCTAATATTTTAATGCTATTCATTTACCTGCTAAATTCATTGTTTCATTGTTTTGAATTACAGTTAATTTTTCATTGTATACGTTTACCACATTTTTCATCCATTCATATAGGTTATTTCCAATTTCTAGATATTATGAATAGAGCAGCAATGCATGATTGAAAAAGTTTCTCTATGGTAGAAAGGAGCATCCTTTGGTACATATAGGTCTGCCTTCCTATGTTAATTGTTCCTTTTTTGCATCTTTGAATATTCTTTCTTTGTTTTTAATGTTTATTGTTTTGATTATTATATGACAAGGGGATTTTATTTTCTAGTCTAGTCTATTTGGTGTTCAGTACGCTTCGCGTACTTTGACAGGCTTCTCATTTAGGTTAGTAAAATTTTCTTCTATGATTTTGTTGAAAATACTTTCTGTGCCTTTCATCTTTATTTCTTCTCCTTCCTTTATTCCTATTATTATTATTAAACTTGGTCTTTTCATATTGTTCCAGATTTTCCGCATTTTTTTCTGCCAGGAGATTATTAGATTTAACACTTTTCTTTTTGACCAAGGTATCCATTTCTTCTATTTTGTCTTAAATGCCTGAGATTCTCTCTTCTATGTCTTATATTCTGTGGTGAGGCTTGCCTCTGAGATTACTGTTTGAGTTCCTTAATTTTTCATTTCCAAGTTCCCTCCAGTTTGCGTTATCTTTATTGATTCTATTTCCACTTTCAGTTCTTGAACTGTTTTATTCATTTCCTTCCTCTGCTTGTTGGTGTTTTCAAAGACTTCTTTAATGTATTTTTTCATTTCCCTTTAAGGACGTCTATTATATTCATAAAGGCTATTTTAAGGTTCTTGTCTTGTGCTTCCTTTATGTCGCATTTCTCAGGGCCTATAGCTGCTGGGCTTTGGTGCAGGCATATTGTTCTGGCTGCTACTGATTGCATTTTATGCTGTTGACTAAGTTGCTGGGTTTGGTGATTGTAAATCTAGATGTTGATACCTGCCTGGTCTTGTCTTTGTTTGGGTGGGCAATTTGTTATCTAATTTCTTTTGCCTTCTCTGGTCATTAGTAGTGTGTGGTGGGCGGTGTATTGCCTGGTAAAGAATTCTTCTGAAACCCTTCCAGGCACTTCCACAGGAATTTCTAGGTTCTAGAGACTGGGAGCTGAAACAGGGATGGGCCTGAGCTAGAAGGTCAGGCACAGAGGGCACCACAGGAGAAAGGGAATCAGGTTGTTCCACCAGGAGTTGCTCAGCCCCCTGTGAATTGAGACAGAGACTGAGGAGAGGATGCAGAAGGTATGATGCTGCAAAGGAGGAAATGAGGGTAGGGAATTGAATTTGGGGGAGAGGCAGGGGAGTGAAGATTTGAAGCTACCTTACTGCTCCATTCCCAGACTTGCTTCTCTCGCAAGCCTGGGTTCCTGGGGCTGGCCTGCTGGATTGGCTGGAGCAATGGGATGAGTGGGAGGAAAGACTGGGGCAGAAACTCTGAGACATTCACTGGAAATAAGGGCAGAGAGGAAGAGGAGGCCACTGTAGGAGTTCTGCTACAGAGCTGTGCAGGTACTGGGGGATCAGTTTTGGAGGACAGTAGGAAGAAGTGAAGATCTGAAGTTCTGTTGTCATCTTTTAAAATACCTCTCTCTTGTTTTCGTCAATGTGCACAAAGTTTTAGCGATGAAGTATCAGGGTCAATTCAGGAGCATCATGAATCTTAGGAATACCTGGAACACAACTTAGGTGTCATGAGCAGACATGTTAATCTCTGTTCAAATCTAGGTTATATATACCCTGATTTATTTTAAAACACAAAACAGGCTTGATAACATATTCAACAGGACCTATGCTATAGTTGAAAGATTAAGGACTCTCACTCAGGCTATTACTCGCTGCTAATTTGCTTAGCACTAAGCTTTTAATACTCTTTGTAACTATGGTTTTTTAACAAAAGAACTGAAAACAGGATTTCAGAAATGAATGCATTTCTAATTGAGTGTGCTTTTGCTTGTCTATCTAGTTCAGAGAGAAATGAGTCAGGGAAACTGATGTAGAGATTAGAAATGAACTCGGCAGCCATCCAGACAGCTTGGTAAGAAGCAGCATCTAGAAAACACTACCAGCATATACAGACCAGCCCATATCTGGCGACATGCCTGATATTGCTGAGGGAAGAACATGAGTGACAGAAGGAAGGGATGCTTGCATCATGCGTGATGATGTGCAGAGACTTCATTTAAAACACATTTGAGTGTGGCAATGATAGATGCCGATCTCTTTCACATAGAAAAGCTTGCCCTCCAGTGACTGTGGGGAAGCTGCCATTTATTTTACGATGACAGATTCATATTCAAAAGATTTTAGAGAAGTTACTGAAAACTAGACATAGGAAATATAAAATGAATCATCTTTCTATGTTGTTTGTCATTATGATTTATGAATATTTAAAGAGAGAGAATTAAAGTCTGTAGATAAATATTCATAGATATTTGCCTCATTAAGATCAAGTGTAGGACTGGAGAGATGGCTCAGCAGTTGAAAGCATTCATTTCTCTTGCAGAGTATCTGAGTTTGGTTCTTAACAGGCAAGCTGAGCAATTCACAGTTATCTATAAATCCAGCACTGGAAGGGAGGTTATTGCCTTCATGGGGTTTGGATGCACCAGAACTCACAGGGGAACATAAATACACACACACACACACACACACACACACACACACACACATACACACTCAATCAAAATAAAGTAATTCATATATTTAAAAAGTACTAAATGCATTAATTTGTTTACCCATATGTCTGTGTTCATATCTCTTTACTATCTTAGAATTGATGTGATACAAAGTAAAAAACGTATTAGGCTTTGACTAACAAACATTTGAAATCAGTATTATCATTAGTCTGGTCTATATTACAATCTGTAATAAAACTGTCTTCTTAGCAGGCAGGAAAAAGCAAGTATTTTTATATTCAACTAGTAACAAATGCTTATTGGGTCAGGAAATTGCATTTTAAATAAAAGCACATTGCATCAAAGCTTAGAAACTTGGCAACATATGTTAAACTTTCTACCACAATTAAGCCATAAGATAAATGCAGATAAAAGCCTTTTAGCAGCATTCCCTGCTTTACAGTCTATTCCAATATGTATTCAGTACATTAAATTTAGAAAATAAAGAGAACTAGGAACAAACATCAATAGTCTGATCATGGACAATAACAAGATCATATAACAAGCCAATCTTCCTTGAGGCTTTTCTGATGTGTGGGTATGAAGGTATACATATGGTTGGACAATTTTCTCTGCCAAAAAGCCTTATACCAATTTACTATTCCTATCTATGAGTATAAACTTACTTACTTTTCTGTTGCTATGACAAAACACCATGACCAAAGCAACTTATAAAAGAAAGCTTTTAATTTGGTGCTCACAGTTCCAGGGTGTTAGAGTTCATAATCTACCATGACAGAGAGCATTAGCTGAGGGCTTACATCTTATCATCAGATGGGGGGGGGGCAGAGAGGGAGAGGGAGAGTGTGCGCTAACTGGGAATGACATGGGGGTATTGAAACCTCCAAGTCCATGCCCAGTGACAGACCTCTTCCAACAAAGTCACACCTCCTAATAATTCCTAGTTCTACCACCTGATGATCAAGCATTCTGATATATGAACCTACTGGGATCATTTTCCTTCAAAGCAGTATATTATAAAAGTTCTCTATTGTTTTAATACAATTATTGTTCAAAACTTTAATAAAAAATACAATAGTAAATAGATATATAAAGGTATATAGACCTTTGTGTCTATATATGTATATATAGCTATATGTAAATATATGTAAAAAGAAAAACATCACTTAAGAATAAATATCATATTATAAAAAATTCATTAATATCCATGAAAAACACAACTGGTTACTTACAGCCATCTCTCTATATAAAATTTTAGTGCTATTCATGCTAATATCTTCAGTTCCAATTCTAAGTCATGGGGCTTATTTAATCCTCTCTGGTTTCATTATTATAACTTCTTTCTCTCACAATCAGAGCCCAGCGCTTTATTTTCTATAATATATTCAATTGTTCAAAAATTATACACATAAAATTTAACAATTTTCAACCCACCTATAAGGTATAATATTATGGACTGGAATTATAGCATAATATCTTTTGCTTAACGTGGTTTTCTGGGCTGGACAATAAGTGTGGGAAATGGGCAACATAGGACATAGAAAGATTTGCATATCTGATATAGAAATAGGCTTAAGTGTTTCTTTTTTGTAAAGGTCAACCTATATTGCTATCTCGTCAATGTATCTATTTCTAGAGGCTTAAGATAATAACTTTAAATTCCACTCTAGATGTATTATCCTGATGCCTCTTTCCATATCTTTATTTGAAAAAGTATAGTTTATATTACAGTATACATGTTTATATACACACTCATAAATATATATTTACCATGTGAGATCTGTAATTTACCTTACATTCTATAACATAATAATTAAGTTTGAAGACAGCTTGGGCTACATTGTGTGACCCTGTTTCAAAATGATGCAGAAGGAAGAAGAGGACAAAGAGGCCATAATGATGCTGAAGCTTTCATTCACTTATCTTTTTAGAAGCAAGACTGACATCATTATCTACACTTCGTTTCTTATATCCTTTTCTATGTTCATCAGAGCATGTTCTGCCATTATTTTGTGAGTTGAATCACAAAATAATATAAGTTGGAAGGATCCAAAGACAGAATCCTAAGCTCAGGGACCTGTGCTTGTGAATGCCATGCTATGGGAAAATAATATTTGCACCTGTCATCACATTTAATGAAGCTATGTGTAACCAGGATGAGCTCCAAGTCCACTGAGGAGTATACTATAAGGGGAGGTCTGAAGGCATGGTGCTACACAGTACATTTTATAAGATTTACAGAGACAAAGAATGGAGTTGAACTACCATGAACTAAGAATAGAAGGGTTAATAGCAGCAACCAGACATTATGTCATGCCAGAGGAGATATGTTACTTGAGGCTATGGAAGACATGTGGCCAAGTATATATCTGGACTTGGGACTTTTTATCTACAAAAGGAAAGAATATACTTCTACTGTTTTTTAAGCTGTTTAGTTTGTGACACAATAAATTAATACCATACTCCTGTTATTTAAATCTGTACCAGTGTTCTGAATAGTAACCAGACAGATAAAGCATATATATGTAATCACATATGTATATTTTCATATATTAATCCTATATGATTAATATCATCACATACTAATGTTATATCTAGCTTATCTTGGGGAACCTCCACAGGGTATCCCTCTGAAGTTGGCATTTTAGACCCTCTAGCTTCCATATCTTTGGTTGACCACTCTCTGGCATTCTGTTACATCATTATAGAACAGACTGAGATAGTGATTCGAGACAAACAGCATAATGACAGCACCGAGTCGAAAAATATATTAAGATTTCTGAGTGGTTAAGTGTGAGCACAGAAATTACTGAAACACATACAAAGAGCCAGGCTCTGCTCTGCATACAGACGAGAGAAATGAGGTAGGTAAAGCCAAGCTCATCCCTATGCTGTTGAGAAAACCACGTTCATTGACAACTGAAAGGGAGAAATGAAGGGATGATGAAGAGAAATACAAATACAGTTTCTGAATAAGAAAAGCATCAAGTTAAAAGTGGCATTATTTAGAGACAGAATGCAAGGTAAGGTTAATGGGGTCTGTCAGGCTATAAAGAGACATTAAGTAACAATAAAAGTGGAATATAGCAAGGTGATAAGGAACCATTAACCAATGTAAACCAATCTCCGTAATAACCAAACACTTCAGGCAAAATGAACTAAATACAATGAGCTGGACGCAAATATAATTATGGTGAAAACTCTGGCATATTTACAATCAAATACATATAACACAGAGACATTGTCCATGACTATTGGCTTTATAAATAACCAAGTGTTTAAGAGAACGCTTTACATATTAAAGGAGTCAAATAAATCACTGACAATGGCAGAAATTATAATAGTTAGCTAGCTAATATGTTCTAATGAATAATTTTTTGATTTGTTGCATTGGATTACTTACAAAAAGTTTCCTTAAGTTTTGTTTTTAATTAAATTGCCTTACACAGTGTGATGGACTCTTGCCTTGGTCCATCACTGATGCAGGACTTTCCTATTTGGTACTCTTCTAGATTCAGTCATATATTTCACATGGGTGTGCTTTAGTTGGTAACAAACCACAGCTATGACTCAAGAGTGGAGTCTAAGACTGGAATGTACCAGAAAAGTGATGCTTAGCCATAACAATATCATAGCATAATGCACTGTTCAAGGGCCTGAATGCCAGCATAAAAGAGGATACTGTGCTCTTAGTTCTATGGAAGTTTATTAATATAGTGCCTAAAGTTATATGAAGTCATAATAATTGATAGTAGGCAACCGTATAACTCTTTATGTATGAGCAACACTATTCTTCTTCTTGTTGTTTAGGAACATACTCCTACTTTTTATATTAACTATAAAATCGCCTGAGACAGGCACTTTGGAGATAGTCAGAAGAAGCCACTGATTTCATAGGACAAGATGGCTCCATGCACATTAATAATACGTCAAGATGTATCTTCCAGTAGGACACAATGTGGATGTAGAAGACAGATATTGAAGATCTTGACACTGTTCAGGCATAGCTAGGGTGTTTGTGTCTGTGTGTGGGGGCTTATGGTGTCATGGTCTTTAATGAAAATAAATTATAATAACAAATAACAAATAAAATGTTTTATCAAGAGAATAGCTGTGCATCTCTATGGGATGAATCATTGCAATTCAATACATATATACATACATTTACACATGCATATGTATATACATATATGTTATACTCAAATCATGTGATCATCATTTCTATCTCTTTAAATGTTAGTCATTTTTATGATTTGGGAATTTACACTCTAGTAATCTCCAGTATGTAATAGATTAGCTTAACCAACAGATTTTCTAAAATGAAAAGAAGAATGTCATGGTATGTTGGCTCATGTTTGTAATACCAGTACTTGAGAAGCTAAGGTGTGAGGATCACTTCAATTTCTCATGGAGCCTACACTACAAAGTGAACTACTATCTCCAAAAACAAAGCCAAAGACAAATAAGCAAACAAAAATGAAAACAAAATTAAAACCATGCTGGGTGTGGTAGTATATGTTCTGTGAAACTGAATGTGCACCTTTAATCCCAGCACTTTGAAGGTAAGGTCAGACAGACCTCTGTTTGCTCATGGCTAGCCTCATCTACATAGTGATTTCCAGGACAGCCATGTCTAAGACCTTAAGCCCCTATCTTGAACAACAACAATAGTAGACAAATAAACACAAGCAAGGACTAGAAGTAACTCATCCATGTTGGCAGTGTGGTGGTGCCCCTCACTAGTTTCTGGTCCTCTTCCTCTCTCTCTGCACTTTCTGTCTTTAGTGTCCACTTTAAATTCTATTTTATTCTTTTGTATCTATTTTAAAAATATTTTATTTTATTTTTCATTTATTTTTTGAGATTATAATATAATAATATCATTTCCTCTCTCTTAACTTTCCTTATACCATTCCTTGCTGTTTTTCAAATTCATGATCTCTTTTTCATTACATAGAGATATACATAAATAAATAGGTAGATAGATAGATGGCTATCCTTATATATGAGTATATATATATATATACATATATATATGTATATATATATATATATATATATATATACACATATATATGTATTCCTAAATATATAAATACAATCTGTTCTCTATAATGCTACTCATATGTATGTTTTCAAGGTTTACCACTTGGATAACTAACTAGTGTGGCCTTCTCTGAAGAAGACTTTCTTCCACTCTCAGAATTCCTTAATTTCCTGTAGTTCTTTGTACAGGGTTGAGGTCTCATGAGCTTTTTCCATTCAAGTTAGCGTGTCTGTTGGTGAACCCTTGTTCATTTCATGTTTAGGCAGCCACATTGGTGAAGCTTCTGATATTACTCAGAGACAGAAAATCACAGTAAACTTGCCAATCCTTGAGCTCTTACAATTGTTTTGGCCCCTTTTCCTCAGTGTTGTCTGAGCTTTGGGTGCAGGACTTGCTTTGTGGATCTATCCACTGGGCGTGGGCTACACAGCTCTGCATCTTGATAAGTTGTGGTGTTCTTCAGTCTTCTCCCTCCATTTTAAAGAGACGTTTCTTCATGAGGGGCAGGATCTACACTTATCTGTGGGTATAAGAACAGATATGTAGAATGTATCTAGGGATTATGTTGCTTTAGCAGTTTGCATGTTGTAGGTTTTCTTTCACGATCTCCAGCTTCACTAGCCCTACAGGACTGGCTAGGTTTCCAGTACCAGGCATGATTGCATTCCTATTGATTGGGTCTTAACTCCAATTAGAGACTTGTTAGTTGACACCATGGTACGGATTTTTATTGTGTCACACCGGTCTTCCATTTTGTTCTTTTGTAGGAATATCTCCTTAATTTGCACATGTGTGTGAGAATGTAGTATTTGCTTTTCTGTGTTTGGCATATTTCACTTGCATGATAACCTCCAGCCTATTCATGCTGCAAGTGACAAAATTTTATTGTTTTTAATTAATTAACATTTCATTGTGTATTTTTCTATTTATTTATTTATTTATTTATTTATTTTTTATTACTTATTCACTTTTTATCCCACTCACTGCCCCCCTCCCAAACACTCCCTGGAGTTTAGTTTGCAGTGGCTTTTTTCTAAGCTGTCATTCAGCAACTCTGTGATTATTAAGGTTCCTTTCACTTCCGGCTGTTGTCCAGAATTCTCCTTCCTCCCTTCTCCATTGTTCACTGTTATCCTGAATTTTCTCCGTGGCAGATTTGCCTGTTAGGTACCTGTATTGCAATCTCTGTAGGCTGGTTGGTAATGTTTTTTAAAATCTAGTATGAAAATAGAGCCTTTTACAGAATAGTTCTATAAAAGCAGAATTTTTTGTGCAGCTGTGTATGTGTTTTAAGTGATATCACTATTAAATGATCAAATGTTTAAAAGTTCATAAGTAAAATTGGTAACAAGTTTATGCTGTTATCATCAAAATGTATTTTAAAATATATATGATGGTATAGATGGAATGTATGGTCTTTAAAATGTCAGCAATATTTCACAGAATTGTTCTTGGTCATATTCTTTCAACACCCATCCATTGACTCACCCAGAGTAACTTCCAGCCCTCTGGGTTTGTGTAATTCTATTCTCAGATAGTTAAACAGTTGCAAAATCACATACTAATGCCTTTCTCAAATGGTAAGTATGACTGTAGGAAGAAAATCTTGGGAACCAGAGTGATATGCCAACAAACCTATGGGCATGGAAGAATAAGTCAGAGTTTTACCCTTGTCATGGCTAGTTTCCACCTCTCATAAATTGTGTGTGTGTGTGTGTGTGTGTGTGTGTGTGTGTGTGTGTGTGTGTGTGTGTGTGTGTGTGTGTTTGGGATTCAAGTTTTGAATGATTACTTAAGAGTTAGATAATCATCTGGTGATTCTTTTACCCTCATAAATCGTCCATGTTTTCATATCACAGAGGGAGAAATATTTCTAGAAATTACTCCATCTACACCTTAAGCATCCCTTAATATGATCATAAAAATAGTCTTCTTGGATCTTAGAGGCTTCTGCAATCTAAGGAAGTATATCTGTGTTTGAAACACTAAATCAGCAACTGTAGAACCAATGGCAAGATTGTTAATTTTCTCTGAGGAGCAGCAAAGTCTTAACCATTTCAGTACTGAAATACTAGCTCTGCCATACCTGTTCATATGATACTCAAAGAATATATTGGAAATTTAAAGCTTTCAAGTGCCACCAGCTGGTTATGAGGTTATGTATGCCAGCACATAAAACTTGACTTAATGGATCACCAACACATGGGAAGTATGTTCTTCTATTTATTTCTGGGAAAGAAATTAAGTTACTGTTCTTATTATTGTTCTTACTGTCACAGACACAGACAGAACATATGAAATGCCCTCTTCAATAAACCTCTCCTGATAAGGCCAAGTTATTTCCTTTCTCACATGTGCACCATGTTTTAAAAAATAAGGGAATTGCAAATCTACAAAACACTGACAACTGGGAGAAAAATGTTAATCTGTGTTTTTTCAGGTAAGGCTCAGGGGTAATTAAAATACTGCTTGACCAGGCTGAATGGTGGAATTGGTCTTAGAAAATCCTAATAAATATGGACTAGAAACACAGAAATTGAGAGACATGAATAAGTTGGTTAAAAACAAAAAACAAAACAAAAATGTAAACATTTGATTTTAGGCATTTCTAATATGCAAGAGTAAGTGGGCATGATAAAATGTAAATATTTATGAAAGGGGAAACAAAGAAATGTATAAAATAAAAGTGATACAGCACAGCAGAAGTTTGTTTAGATTCATTGCACTGATTAGTAAAAGCTGATCAAAAGAAGTATCATTAAGGCAAGACAGTACAGTCTCACCTTTAAGCTGCTGTAAACATGTATACTCATATGCACTCATATTCCATACGGACGTATGGAAAACTTAAGTGGATAAAAATTACCTTGAGAATTTAATTAAAACCCCTGCTCCTAGGATATGCACTTTTCTCCTGCACTCTAACTCAGGTATAGATTGCTGATAATCCATGCTTACTACAATCACACTCTCTTCTCATTGAAATTAGCACTAGATACAAGAAACTCAGTTCCTAGCATTTAACCTTATTTCCTGGGTGAGATTAAAGATGCAGAACAACTTAGAAAGATGAACTGCTCACTATGTTCTGAACAAATACCCCAACTTGAGCAGAACAGCTCTGAGACATTTTCTAACCATGGGATTTTGACAAGAGAAAAAAATCAATAGGGACACAAAAGGACTTAGCTTCCTGTCAGAGGAGACACAAACATCCACAGTGCTAAGAGATCATTTAATTTTGGCATCCTGAAATACAAAGGATGAGAGAATGAGTTGATGACTCTGTCCCTAGAAGTCTATTATTAACATGTACTTTAGGCTCAACAAGCTATCTCAGCAGGTAAAGTTCATTGCTACACAGCTGCATAGCATGAGTTCAGTCCCTCAGACCCACATGGAGAAAATGGAGAACCAACTCCCCAAAATTGTCCTCCAACTTATACATGTACATGGGGCCACACACAGGCCCCTAATAAATAAATATAAGTGTGTTGTAATTAAATGAATAGTAACATTTTAAGATGGATTTTTAAAAAGTGCTGTTGTATAGGACAAGCTCTCACCTTTCATGAATTACTGAATGAAGATTATTCTTCATTATCAATGAGAATTCAAAGAGGAAATCTGCTTAATGTTGATTCATGGAAGACTGATAAACTTCTTAGGTACACTACTCTTTTGAAAGACCTGAAGAGCAGAAGGATAATAGGAGAATGATATCAAGATTATCTCTGAGTAGTATGCACATAGTATGAAGATTAAAAAAGACAATACATTACACAAGGAATTACACATATAGTAGAATATGTGCACAGAGTAGAGTAATAGCCTTTAAATACGGAATTGCTTGGACAAGGCTATCCATCCACCAATGACACAACTCTCATATTTTCACTAAATAAATTTGGTAATAGTTTCAGAGGGCTGTGGTTTAAACAGAACACAGTAAACATCTGTGATCAAGACAACAGACTTGTGCTTTGCTCACTAAAGATCATGTTCAGCTATAAGAACAAGAAACTCCAACTAAGCAAATCGAGGACTTTTTTTTTTCTGGGGTGAGGAGAGCTTTAGAAGTCTGAGGAATACAATGATGTAACATCATGACAAGTCCTCACTGGAGATTCAGTTCCTGGAGGTCCTCATCAACCCTTCTAGCTGCGGTGGCCCATCATTTTAGAAGCTTCTTTCTCATAGTGGGCAACCTCTACCCACCCCCAAGGCTGAGAGTGGGAAAAAGGCCCTTAGTGTGTGGCAGTGGCATGGTCATCTGAGTCTTTTCCTTGATGAAGAGCTTTACTGAAAGACACTCTGGAAAATGATAATTTTCAATCTCAGAAACATCACTGCCCTTTGGCAAAAGTACCCAATTCAGGGTAGGCTACAAAATATGTAGTTTTCATCCATCATGTTGACACTTTGAAATGGTAATGCTAGAGGAGAGAAGAGATACAAAATGCAAGACCAGCAGTATCTCCAAATAGACATTTGTCTCATTTAAGCCTTTAATTATATGTATCTTATTTTTTAAACAGAGAAGAAAATTGAGACATACGAAGATTAAGTACCATCTCTACGGTCACACATGATAACTGAAAGATAATTCCTGACTAGAAATTAAAGCTCATAGAATCAAATGTTAATATATTTCCATGCCATATGAGATTATTTGCAGGTATCCCAAGCTAAATGTTCCTTAGATATACAATTTTTGAGATCTTCTAATCTGGTGTTAGACTATTAGTAACTTTTAATAGTGACAGTTTTATTTCTCCACCCAAACTAAAACTTCTTTTGAGGAATAGATCGTATGTTCAATAATTTTCAATCTTCAGTGGTCAATCAGGTTTCTATTTATAGAAATTTTGAGATGCTAGGTATGATTTGCGTAAGAATCACCCCCATAGATTCATCTATTTGAATACTTAGCTGAACTGTTATGGAAGGATTATCAGGCGTGGCCTTGTTGGAGATGTTTTACTAGTGATGGGGTTTCTTTCTCTCTTTTTGCTGCATGTCAATCAAGATGTAGCTCTCAGCTCCTTCTCCAGCCCCATGCTGGTCTGCTTCCAATCATGATCCCTGAAATGATATAATGGATATAAAATCCTCTAATACTGTAGGCAAGCTCTCAATTAAATGCTTGCTTTTTCTTATAATAGTTGCCTTGGTCTTGATGTCTCTTCACAAGAATAGAACACTACAATATGAAGTAAATGGGGGTACAGAGAATGTATTTTGAGCTGAAAAGTTTTGATGTCTTATTTTTTTAACTGTAACACACTTATAAGACTATACAGAGCATTCTGTTCAACAAATAGTTACTGCAGGTTTAGATAAATTATTACCAGGATATTTGCATGGAGATATAATAGAAACATATGTGCAGAAAAAAGAATGCCAGTTAAAGCTCTAGCAATTATGTCATCTATTATATCTGACGGAGACTGGAGATGGAACTGGATTAATGGACAACCTGGATCATGCACTAGGTTTGCCTGTGACAACTTTCAGCCTCTTATAAATATTTGTTGACTTTCTATTTTATATCATACATTTTCCTACCTGTCACACATACAACACAAATACAACTCAAACTGATCCTACTACATTAATTTCATTTCCTTATGTACTGAAGACCTAACACTGAAAGTCTTCAATGAAAGAAGTTAAAATGAGAATAAAGGTAGTCTCTGATTGAAAGCGATATGTACCCTTATCAAAATAGAATACAACAGAAACAGAGAGAGAGAGAGAGAGAGAGAGAGAGAGAGAGAGAGAGAGAGAGAGAGAAAATCATTTCAAGAAGGCAATAGAATTCTTGGTAATACTTCCACTGGGCAAGGAATACCAGAGATTGCCAGTTAACCTTTAGTAGAGGAGACACATGCACTCAATCATTCTTTGCCACCATCAGATGGAACCAGTGTTACTGTTGCTTTGGTGTTGAACTTCTGCTCTATGAATGGTGAAACAGTGAGTTTCTATTATTTAAACCAATGACTTCCTGGTACTTTAAAGTAGAGCATTAGAAAACTAGTGAGAAAAGTGAAGTCTCTTCATAGAGCTTCATACTCTAGGGAAGGAGATAGAAAAGCACTAAGGAGCCACGTGGAACTTTATACAGAGCATTCTGTGCAGTTACGAAGTTGTGGGAAGGAAATAGGAAGTGCTCTTAGGCTTGGGCTTTGTGATGGGATAAATTCCTTTCCAAGTGAACAAGGCAAAGGTCTGAACCTGTTATGTCTGTAGGAACTGATCAATTCCAGGTAAGGAAGCAGCCATCCCCAGGCTCTGAGAAAGGAATGCTCTTGTATAGAACACCCTGGAGGCAGATGGGCTACATTATGGGCAGTAGATTGACAGAGAACAACTTTGGTCTATTTTAGATTTTGAGACTTCTTTTTGTTTCTCATCTGTATGAAATGGGAAGCCATGTAATAATTTTTAAATTGTTATTATTATTATTGTTGTTTTTATTATTATACATTCCAACTAGAGTATCCCCTGTCTTCTCTCATTCCAGTCCACTTCCCCCAAGATATCCTCTCCTCCATTTCTATTCAGAAAAGGGCAGCCTACCATGGATATCAATCAAACATGGCCTATCAAGTTGCAATAGGACTAAGCAACCCCCCTCCCCCAACAAGAATGGACTAGGCAATCCTAGAAGGAAAAGGGTTCAAAATGTAGGCAAAAAAGTCACAGACACCACCCCCACTGTTAGGACTGTCACAAGAACTTTAACCTGTATAACTGTAACATATATGCCGAGGGCCTGGTCAGTCTCATGCAGGCTCCCTGGTTTGTTTTTTTTTTTTTAGTCTCTGTGAGCCCTTTTAACTAGGTTAGTTGATGCTGTGATTTTTCTTGTGGTGACTCTGATCCATCTGGGTCCTACAAATGGATTGATTTTTGAGGAAAAGAAATGATACAATGGTGGTTTGAATTAAGGATTTCTTTCTTTTTTAATTTTTTGAGATAAGATATCTCAATGTTGCCATGGCTGGGCTTGATCTCACTGCATAACTCAGGATGGCTTTGAACTTAGGATCATCCTGCCTTCGACCTCTGAGTGACAGGATTAGAAGTATGCAGCCCCACCCTGGGACTTATTTACTTCTAAAGGGATATTTGCAGCTACTGTGTAGGAAGAAGTTCAAGGAAACAGAGATGCAGCCCGAGAAATGAGGATGGAAGCTTCTTTAATAAAATGACAAGCATGAGTGACTGCTTGAGGCCAGTTGGAGTAGACAGGATTGAAAATGGAAGAGAAGGGTTAGCAGTGCTTTGCAGCTACAAAAGAAAAGCCAGAAAGCACAAATTGAAGTCAGTTCTATGGAGCGTGCTACAGGAAGTTTCCTGTTAGTAGGAGCAGCTAAGAAAGGCACAAAACCTCCATGCTGTGGAGAAAACTGGTGTAGACGAGAATTTGGTTTGCCAATACCATGCAGGTATTCTAAGCTATTGAATCCATCAGCAACCACATAATCAACTGGACCTACTCACACCACTGATTGAATATCTGGACCCAGTAAGCTGCTGTCACACTCCAGTCCCACTGATGAGCAAATAAGTTTTATTTTTTTTCTATCAAATCTCTGCAAATTTTTATCTACCTACCAATATGACAAGACAAGAAATTATTTAAAAGGAAAGGTAAAGTAACTTGACACCAAGTAAGAAATGTGTTTGACGGAGTATTGCCAAGACTTTACATAAAGATCCAACAATAAGAATCTAACAGCATGAAACTTCAGAAATCTTACTGAAGACATATTTATTGTTTAAGTAGTTGTTTAGTTCCTACACACAGTATCTTATTAAACATCCAAATTTGCCAAGAGCAAAATACAAAATGTTTTGAAAAAGAAAGGTTACATAAACAAGAAGTAAAAAATAACACAATAGCATTGAGTACAATAAAATTGTATCTTATTTTGAAACATGATAGGTTTCAGAATTATCTTCTTTTGTAGCACAAACAAATTTCAGTTTACTAAGTTTAAGATGATGTTGATAGAACAAGTCATTTGTAAAATGGGCTCAAAGAGTAGATCTTTGAAAGCTGTTACTAGAATTCAAATCCTGCCACTATCAGTTATATGTTGAAGAAACTAGGCAATTTCTGTCTGTGTGCCTCTTATAAGGTACAACTCTAAAACAGGAATATAAAGGTTCCCACTTTTCCTACTTCATGTTACTGCAGGTTTCAACTGAGATAAGGCATGTATAGCAATTGAAATATAGGCCCACCTCAAATATAATTTGTTACTTTTAGTATTTTTTTTCTCTATTTTCTTTTCCAAGTTCCTGTGCATTGGATTAGATAGAATAAAATTATAACTACATGTGGGTCATTTAACACTACTCAACTGTAGTTTGAACTGTATTCAAAAAACAGGCATGGCTTTCCCAGGATATAAGTATTGGGGTAGATAGAGGAGAGGCAAAGTTGGAGGTTTGCTAGATCCTCTGTGCTGTTGTCATGAGGATCTCTATCTAAATAATTAAATTCTTTATCAATTCACCAAGGCCATCATCTTCTATACTCTTTATAGTTTCTTATACTATTGATGTGGTGAGTGGAATAAAGTAATATATATATATATATATATATATATATATATATATATATATATATATATAGAGAGAGAGAGAGAGAGAGAGAGAGAGAGAGAGAGAGAGAGAGATATGTATGTATGTATTTTAAAAATTTTACAATCCGATTTGGTCCACCTCTGATGGTTCCACATCCCATACCTTCCCCCCCTTCTCCACAAGGATTTCCCCCCCAATCCCCACCCTACCAGACCTCTCCAATGCCTAGGGCCTCCAGTCTTTTGAGGGTTGGGTGCATCGTCTCTGACTGAACCCAGACCCAGCAATCTTCTGCTGTATATGTGTTAGGGGTCTCATATCAGTTTTGTATGCTGCCTAGTTGGTGGTCTAGTGTCTGAGAGATCTCAGGGGTCCAGGTTAATTGAGACTGCTGGTCCTCCTATAGGGTAGCCTTCCTCCTCAGCTTCTTCCAGCTTTTCTCTAATTCAACCACAGGGGTCAGCCACTTCTGTCCATTGGTTGAGTGTGAATATCTGACTCTATCAGCAGCTTGTTGGGTCTTTTGGAGGGCAGTCATGATAGGTCCCTTTTTGTGAGCACTCCATAGCTTCAGTAATAGTGTCAGGTGTTGGGGCTCCCCTTGAGCTGGATCCCACTTTGGGCCTGTTGCTGGACCTCCTTTTCCTCAGACTCTTCTCCATTTTTGTCCCTGCAGTTCTTTCAGACAGGAACATTTATGAGTCAGAGTTTGTTTTTGTTGTTGTTGTTTATTTGTTTGTTTTTGGATATTTACTTTATTTACATTTCAAATGTTTTCCCCTTAGGAAACCTCCTATCCCCTCCTCCCTCCCCTGCCTCTATGAGGGTGCTCTCCCACCCACCCACCGGATCCTGTCTTCCCTCCCTAGCATTCCCCTACCCTAGGGCATCTAACACCCTCAGGCCCAAGGGCCTCTCCTCCCACTGATGGCCAACAAGGCCCTCCTCTGACACATATGTGGCAGCACCATGGGTCCCTCCAGGTGTATTCTTTTGTTGGTGGTCCAGACTCCAGGAGCTGGGGGGGGGGGTCTGGCCAGTTGACACTGTTGCTCCCTCCATGGGGCTACAAACTCCCTCAGTTCCTTCATTCCCTTCTCCAACTCCTCCATCCGGACCCCACGCTCAGTCCAATGGTTGGCTGAGAGCATCTGCCTCTGTATTGTCAGGCTCTGCCTGGGCCTCTCTGGAGACAGCTTATCATGCTTCTATCAGCAAGCACTTCCCAGCATCTTGGGATGGCAACCTCCTCTCTCAGTTGATGCTCTGTCTGCTGGAGGTGGGCTCTACATATTCCCTCTCCCCACTGTAGGGCATTTTATCTAAAGTCCATCCCTTTGAATCCTGAGAGTGATTTTTATATCTACTTCATATACTGGTGTACCTAAAATACTTTACTCTGGTCATTTGGGCACAGCTTATTGGCTACTGTAAATGGGTGCCAGAGAAAAAAAGGCCTTAAAATAGTGTGGGGATCTCCTGAAAGTGTAGTCCATCCTGCTTGGAAAACCTTGTCTGATAATCCACTTTTGTCTCCTCTGATTGAAGCTGGAGGTCAGAGAAGAAGTGCATCATTCAGCAGCATCAGTGGTTATTTCTGAAGGTTTCTTTTCAGGCATTCTGGCAGTCTTCCACTTTCTACCTCTATATAGAAAAAAATGCAACATCTAAAGCAGTAGTTAGAGTCTGGCTCTTTGTGATACTTGTATTTATTCTGGGACAAGAATTTTAAAGCTCAAAGCCAGAGTGGTAGTTCAGCATGTTAAAGCACTTAAAGCATGAGGTCCTACCTGCCTTTGAACCCCAGAACCCATGTAAAGGGGGCATGGTAGTGTACATCTGTAATTCTAGTACTGCCACGGGGATTCTGGGAGTTAGATAGAGACAGGGGAATCCTAAGAAGCCTGCTCGTTATGTAGCCTGATGGGCACAGCTGAACACAACCAAAGAAACCCTGTCCTAAAGAAGATAGAAGGCAACTACACACATCTTAGTTTACCCTCTGACCTTCATAAATGCAACATGAAATGCATGTACCTTCCCTCACTCAAATATACACAACAAAAAGGATTTCATAAGTCACCCTCTCTTTCTCCTGAAATAACTAAAGAGTGACTATAGGTAAGATAGGACAAACTAACAGCAACAAAGATCACATTGAGCAAACTTTCATCTGTGTGGCTTTGCAGATTTTATTTATTCAGATCTTTCATCTGTGCCAGGAAGTACCTTGGAATCTAATATATAAATAGAAATCAAGTATGATTATTTTATCAAATTGCTGGCAGTCAGGGGATGATAAGACAATGAAGAAACAACCACAGTAATTAGACTGAAATGTAAGACACATAAACTTAGGACAGTTCATAAAATCATTTCTAGTTCAGTCACGATTTGGTGGTCTGGTTTCTTAAAAGGGGCCTAACAATTAGCAAGGCCCACCAGACTGTGGTAGGTTGAAGAAGGAATGTACAAGGCTTGGTAGCTGAATCTGTTTACACTTGAGAACTACCACGTGATCTGTAGATAGAGGAAAGGGGGTATTTTCTATAGATAACAATGGTATAACATAATGAAAGAAGCTACTTTTAATTTTTCAGCCAATTGTCTCATCTCTGTGAAGTTTAGACTCTACATGAACAAGAGCCTTAAGAAGGATGCTAAAATTGTTAACCATCCTTGCAAGCTTGACCAGGTTTGGAGTCACCTAGAAGATATTAACTCTTTGTTTCTGAAGGGGTATTCAAGAGAGGTTTAACTGAAAGGGGAAGAGCTACCATAAATTTCAGGAGCCACCATCATATTAATGGGGTCCTGGAGTAAATAAAAATGGAAAATTAGTATGTCCAGTGAGTGAGTGCTGGCATCGTCTGTTTTTGCCTCTGACTCCACAGAGAATATGAGGAGCCAAAGTCTGCTCTCCCTTCTGTGATTTCCTGACTAGGTGGACCTTCTTATACTATGAGCCAAAAGAAATCCTTCCTCCACTAAATTGATGCTCATTATTTTGTTGCCGCAGCACTGGCAAGTGAGTACAAATACTACAAGAAGTGAATGGAGGTTGTTTGGATTCTCCATGTCTTACTTGTATATGCCAGGTTCAAGGAAGAATATTATAGGCTTTGCTTGCTTTGCTATTGCATCATAATAAAAGTGGCTATAAACTCATCAATAGGTAAATTTTGATATCTGCAAACTGTTACGAAAGGCTATCCCACTAAGAGCAAGCCCAGCAGAGTGACCATTTCTATTCATGACTCTAGAAAATACATAAACGTTCAAAAATATAAAGGAAGTTAATGAAAGAACCAGGATAAGATACTCAAAATATTCAGATTCAACTGAGTCCCCAACTAATTATTAGATAATAGTTTCCTCTGTCATTTTAATAAAGGAACTTCACTTGATTTTTCCACACTGGTAAGAATAATCCAACTGCTTTGAGGTATCCATTATTGGGAGAAGGATTTTCTGGCTTAATTTCCCCTTTTTTCTATTAAAGAAAGGATGCTCACATTAGTTCTTGTGTTATTAACTGCTTAATGGATTTAAGAAGCAGGAAGAAAAGACAGATTGTTCTTTGCATTTAAATGAGACAAATAACATTCTCAACTGATTATGCATTTAGGGGAAAAAGTTCTATCGTATTGCTACATTTTAAGTCTGCAGAAGTAATAAATTAATCCATTAGTGTCCAAGCATGTCCTCTGTTGTGCTCATTATCAAGTATTCCCAGGTGTTCAGGAGCTTATAAGTATAAATTAATGTGACTTTTAAACCTTGTAATAGAAATATGCAATGTAAGAATCGTAAAGTTTGAAACAATTCCCACACCAGTGATTTTTTACAGTAAAAGATAACATTAAATATTAAATTAGCCTGTTTTTTGCCAATGTTTGAATGTGTTATCTTGTCAGTAGGAAGCAACAAAGCACTCACCCAAAAACCACAAGGTTGCTGTAGTTTGTTCCTAGTTGCCTGGTGTTGTGCATTTTTGTAAAACCACACTGCCAAACAGTAGACAACCTAAAGATGTGCCTTTCAAAAGTTTATTGATGTGGGTACTTGCTATTCATCCACATGTGTTTAGAATACACACACACACACACACACACACACACACACACACACACACACACCATGCCTTACATAGTTCTTATTGTCTAGAAAAGGATTAGACTTTACAAGTAGGTCAGATGCCCAGAAAAATGAGAGCTTTCAGATTCCCATAAAACTTCAAACAGTAGTGTGGACAGAACAACTCTTGGGACACTGTGTAAGAGATGAGAATGGAGAACTGCTAATTCAAAGATCTGAACCCCCTCAGAGACCTAAATGTATCCAGACACTGTTATTGGTTTTTCTGTTTTGTTTTGGTTTTTGATCCAATACATTCTTATCACAGGTTTCCCTCCCTCTACTCTTCCAAGTCCTTTTCCACACCTTCTGTCCCCCACAGATTCATTCATCCTTCATTTTCCTTCACAATAAACAAACAAAACAAAAATACAAAATAGAGCGGCCCTCCTAGGGATATTCACTGAACACTTCGTAACAAGTTACAATAAGGCTAGTCACAGTCCCTCATATTAAGGCTGGACAAGACAATCCAGTAGGAAGAAAAGAGTTTTAAGCAGGGGCAAAAGAGTAAGAGAATCCCCTACACCCATTGTTAGTAGTCCCAAAGGAACTCCAAGCTAACAGTTATAAGGTATATGCAGAGAACCTAGCTCAGACCTATACTTGGTTTGTCATTTCAGTTTCTGTGAACTCCTATGAGTCCTACTTAGTTGATTCTGTGGGCTGAGTTCTCCTGGTGTTCTCAACCTCAGTCAGGCTCCTACAATCCTTTCTTCCACACTTCTGGGCCAGACAGCGGAGGGGAGGGAATTCCCTTGGCTCATACTCACGTTATTTTAATGTGAAATGCCCCCTATGTAATCATTTGCTTGAGCACTTGATTCCCAAATGGTGGTACTATTTAGAAAGGCTATAAAATTTTTAAGGTTGAGATTCACTGGAGAAAGTAGGTCATTGGGGATAGGCCCTAGTTTTTATAGTCTAGCCTTTTTGCCCATTCACTTTCTGCATCTGAATGCCCATGCAGTGTAAACAGCCAGGCCCCTGCTCCTGAGACTGTCCCACCCATTACTGCTACTATGCTTTCCCCATCCTGGTAGACTCTGTTATATGAACTGTGAACCAAAATAAGACTTTCTCTAAAGTTGCTTTTGTCAGCATATTTGTCATGGCCACATGAAGGTAAAGCAAGCAACTTCCCTCATCCCATAGGTCCTGCTCTGTGTGCACATGGAAAGGCAGAAGTAAAAACTAGGACTGCCTTGGATGGCTGGGAATGAGAGCCTCCAGATGGTTTCCTATGTAATTCTACTGACACTGCATTTAAAACTCTTTCCCTGGAAACAGCATAATACAAACATTTTATATCAATTGATATCTCTTTTGAGGTCTTGGACTGAGGTACTAGAATAAGACATAAAACAGGACTTGGCTTTTCTTCACACATGTCTGAGGTGATATATAATTCAGTGAGATATATGTTAACTAACTCCAAACACACACACACACACACACACACACACACACACACACACACACACACACACACGGTAAAAAAGGAGGGAAGGAGAAGGAGGAGCTGAAAACCCAAAAGTGCTAAGAAAATCTAGAAAATTATAGTTATGGTTTAAGTGAAGATCATACCATATACTTGACAGTATATCTTATAAATGAGTCAGTTTAAGAAAATATCACTCTAGTGTATCTGCAATAAGAAAAAAAAATGGTAGAATTAGGAAAAAGTCAAAAGCTGGAAGAAGCTGAGGAGGAGGAGGGTGACCCTGTAGGAGGATCAGCAGTCTCAATTAACCTGAACCCAGAGATCTCTCAGACATTGGACCACCAACCAGGCAGTGTACACCAGCCGATATGAGGCCCCCAACACATATAAGCAGAGGGCTACTGGGTCTGCATTCAGTTAGAGAAGACTCATCTAACCCTCAAGAGACTGGAGGCCCCAGGGAGTTTAGAGGTCTGGTGGGGTGGGAGATGGGGAGGTAGGGACAATCTCATGGGGGGGGGGGGAAGTATGGGATGTGAACCAGTCAGAGGGTGGACTGAGAGGAATAAAATCTGGAGTGTAAAAAAAGATTATATAAGAAGAAGGAATATATAAAAATAAAGAAAAATCAATCCAACAATTACTTAATCACCATCTACTATTGGAAAGGCAATGGAGAAAATTGGGAGAGACAGGGAGAGGCTAATGGACTAATTAATTAATTAAGGTATAGAGATATTCCCATGAGTTACAATTCAAGGTGTAAAGTTTTGCTTGCTGGGAATTTAATTTTAATTTGTAGAATATCATAATAGTAAGCAATCGTTCAGAAAAATCAAAAATAGCTAATAGAGGGTGTGGGCCATGAAATATGGGAGTAGTTTGTTATGATATGACTGGGAGTGCATTAAAATGATAGGGAAAGCCAGGAGAGCAGTGGATGCTGGTTGTAAGTGTGGAGCCTGTAATAGAGGTTACTTATAAAGAGTATGCTCTGAATTTTCTGTAAGGGGATAATATTCTCCTTGCCCATGGTTTTCTCTTTACATAGCCAGGCAGCTGCCTTCTGCATTGAAAGAACTATTTAAAATGCAAGGCTACCAATGCTTCTACATACAAGTTTGTATTTTTAGAAAATAAAAAGTCTACCAGATATCACTAATGCAGGAACCTGTTCTCCAAAAGCTAGAGTGACTGTAAATTAAATATGAGATTAGTCTAAATAAAAGAAAATCTATTGGCTTTAACTTGTCTCATAAAAGTCCCTGATGGTAACAGGTAGTACTTAAAAAATGAGCCTCAAGCCATGAGTTTGAAAGAGAGCAAGGAGGTTATTTGGGAGGGTTTGAAGAGAGGCAAACAAAGGAGGAAATGATGTAATTATAATTTTAAGAAATAAAATAAATAATTTAAAAATATGCACACACCCAGACACACCCAGACACACACACACACACACACACACACACACACACACACACCAGAAAGAATAAGCTTCAAGAACTGAAGTTAGTTGTTCATTCCTGTCATTGAATTCCTCAGGAGGCTGAGGCAGGAGATTTGCCAAGAACAACCTAAGCATAGTGCCATGTCCTTTCCTGTTACAACCCAATGCACCAAATGAACCCACTTCTAACACATAAGCATGCTCATGGCCTTTATCTCAAATCCCTCAACTCATATTGTAAAACATCTTGCTCAGGGGCCCCCTATCCTTGAGTCTTAGTCAAAAAGAACCTTCCCCCAGTGAATCTCAAATTGATTCATATGCATCTCATATAAACCCAACATGTTACCAAATTTCAGAACACAAAGTTTATATGAATTTCCTCCTAAAATATAACACAACCTGCCTCTACTCCAGTCACCAGCAGAGCTCCAGTCACCCTTGGAGACTTTCTGAGTGCAGTCTTGACTGCTCATATGGCTTTCAGCACTCGGACTCCCACTGGCATTACACATGAAAGCCCCCTTGACAACATTCTTTTTTCTCTAGTCCGCATCTACAGTTTTTAAAATTTTTTCCACAAACCAGTTCCAAAATCCCAAGAACTACATGTTCAGATTTCATCAAAGGATCCCAGTTCTTTGCTAGTAGTTTCCAACGTTGGTTACCTCTGTGTGCTTTGGGCCACAATGATATTAACATATTTTCTCTATTATACCTTCCTTTATAACCCTAATCACCATAGGACAAAACCAGTCACACTTCCTTAGTTGTCTCTGTCAGGAATTTGTTCACTGATGAGAAAATGATCAACATAAAATATTTGTATCTATAAATGTTTATAATATCTTCTGAATATCTTCAATGATATAAAATGACAGAATTTCAATACTTGGGACAAAACAAGACATATTGCAAGGCTTGCTGAAATTTAAGTTATTGAATGATAGATTCTTAAAGACTACATGCAAAAACATTTTACTTATCATAGAAACTCGTAAAATTTTCTAATAAAACTGTCCATTCAATGATATCCAGAAGTGATAAGCATTATGCAAAAGGCATACAAATCAGATTACGGGCTAGTAGGCTTTCATTACGCCTCTTCATACATCCTTAGTTTTGGTTAACCCATCCCTACACTTTCTTTTCCTCACTACTTTATTCTCAAGACAAAAACCAGTTAAAAATTCAAATACAGAAATTAAGGGTTTCCCAAGGGTACACTCTTAGTTGAAGAACTATTGTAAATTCAGGAGGAAAGTTATTCATACCCCAGTAGATGACCCTTCATTTATGTGCATATGGGCAACACTCACTGGACTTAGTGGCTATAATAAACAAGCAAACAAGCAATTATAACATGAAGACATGAGATTGGAAGAGAGAAGCAATGGGGCCCTGGGAGAAGGGTATGAGAGTAGTGAGGGGAGAATATGATCAAAATACATTGTTTAGATATATCAAATTTTAAAATAATAAAGGAGAAAGACATAAGAATCCTTCAATCTTGAGATTTATGAAACTTTTCACCCCCAAGAACCCAGGAATCTACATAGGTGACCTTTCACTTTTCACAGACACTTAATTTCTTCAACTGTTACATAAGACTCAGTGGCAGAGCTTCCACACCTAACATTTCAAATAGAAAGCAATGACATATGTAGAAGTTGCCATAGAAAAGGGCAGAAAGTTGACACGACATGCCAAGAAGCTAGCTGATTAATTGTGTGCTACATGAGCACAAAACCACATGACTTCACTCACACAGATTTATCATCATTGGGAACAGGGGAAAGAAAAGGAGTATTAATTTTGAATGCGATGTTCTTATATAACAGTGGAAAGTCTTGCTAACATCTTCAATTAGAGATGTAGGGGTCCATGATTTGCTGAAGAATAATACCCCAGACTCACATAGAATGTAAACTCAAAGAGTGACTTATTCTGCAGAAGTTCAGCATGCTGGGGTCTCCCATTACTGAGATGGAGAGACACTGGAATGAGCTCGCAGGCTCCATTTAAAATTAGGGAATTCTGGAGTAGGTGACCTTTTCTTGCTCTGTCCCTTAGGGACATTCCAAAACCATTATTGAGCATGGGGGCTGGAATCTGTTCTTGAGGAATTCTGGGGTAGCCTTTTGGAATAATCCAGAACTATTTTACCAGGTGTGAGGGCTGGAAGCTGTTGCTGACCCATTGTCCTTGCTTTAGACCAGGTAGTGGGGCAGTTTCTAACTAGCTGCCTGAAGCCTGGGTTTTAAGGCTTAATTTCCTGAACGGCCAATTTGAATCCTGTCATGTGGTCAGTCCTTCTCATCAGAGGGATAATAAGAATTTGGTTATGGTTATACCCAGTGCTATAAAATCCTGCCCTATGAAAATTGTGCAAGCAGACTAGTCAAGGTTAACCTTTGAATATTCCCTTTGCTTTTCTTTCTGGAAATACTGGGAACTAAACTATATATGTAGGTATACATACACACACACACACACACACACACACACACACACACACACACACTGCTAGGCATGCACACTATCACTGTGTTACATGCTCAGCAAGATTTTGGTCTAGAAAGTAAAAAGCAAATGGTCACTCATGAATCTCTAAGGAAGCCTTTTTTTTTTTTTTTTAAATTGTACTTATTTTATTTATATGAGTACACTGTAGCTGTCTTCAGACCAGAAGAGGGCGTTGGATCCCATTATAGATGGTTGTGAGCCACCATGTGGTTGCTGGGAATTGAACTCAGGACCTCTGGAAGAGGAGTGAGTGCTCTTAACCGCTGAGCCATCTTTCCAGCCCCTAAGGAAGCCTTTTTAAAATATGGTTTTAAAACATGCACCTATTTGTATGAGTGTGTGTGTGTGTGTGTGTGTGTGTGTATAGTGTGTGTCTGGGTATCTGCATGTCTGCCTGTGCTCACCTACATATACAATCTATGACAGTTGGTTCTCTCCCTCTATCCAGAGATTAAATTCAGATCATCAGGCCTGATGGCAGTGTCTTTACCCACTGAGGACCTCATTAACCCTGGAATCCCTGTTTTGTAATTGTATTCTGTGAAGCAGAAGGCTTATCTTGAGTGTGAATTGCATGAATATGTGGTCTGATCTCCAGTGCAGCTACTTCTCCACTAGCATAAAGGAATAGTCTTATTTTGCTTAGAAGACTGTGAAACGGAGATGTCTGTGTCCAACAAGAATCAACAACAGAGTTTTTTAAAAGGAAAATAAAGAGATCATGCTTTGTAACAAGGCCCCAGGAAAGGAAAATGGGGCTCTGTGTTTTTCTGGAGAGTGCCTTTGCTTTCTTGGTGATTGATAGCCTGTCTGTGGGGATGCTGGCTACAGTAATGGTGTCATGGCCTCTTCTCAACAGTGGAAAATGCCGCTGGTCCTAGGGTATGGAGATGAGAGATGACTGTGCTTCCTGAGCTGACACAACCACAGATAGTCTTCTAGGCTTATGATACAGGGTGATGTTTAGCTTACTTTACAAATGTAAAAGAGGTACTAGAAAAGATAGAAAAAAACTTACCAATCATCAGTGATCAAGCTTTCTATTTGTCTTATTAATATAATTTTTATATTCATTTGCAAATTTTATTCATAAGCATATGTAAATTCTATGCAAAATATATATGTGATGATGAAATTTAGAATCGTATACTTGCTGAGGTAACCAGGGAAGACTTGAGATTGCAATCTGTCACGCATGTACATCCTCACGCTTCCACTAAAGAGGTAGAATGGGACAGTGGGATAACCTGCCTTTCCCTTTAGGGCCATCTGACACTACTGAACAGAGCTCCTAGCAAAGACTTCCCTGATTTCCCTGTTGCAAGGTTACACTCCTCCCTTTGACAGATCCCTGTCGGTCCCTGTCCATCACCACCACCACCACCTACTGGTGCTGTAGGATCTGACAAAAGGGATTCCGGTCTGCTTGTCACTCTGCCCCCTGCCACTGCCTTCTCTCAATGACTACTTAGAGTCTATTTCCCCTAATGACACAGCTGTATGGTCTGGCAGCCTTTGGCAAACACAATTCACCTGTGTCATGACCCCTTGACTTTGTGAAAGATGTGTGTAATCGGCAAATTTCACATATTACTTTCCAGACTGAAAGAGCAGCCTCTGGGTTGCTTGTACCCTCTGCCCCTTGTTTTCTTTCTTAATCAGAATCCTCTGATGCCAACTCCTTCTTTTCCAGTTTGCCAGCCTTGCTGCATTAAATGGGGACAAGCCTGACACTGCTTCAGCAAATGGCCTCTTTCACCTTGCCTATAGTCTCATCTGGGATCAAGGAGAATACATGAGCTACTATTACATCATGAGAAACCAGAACACCCTAACAGGGATTTTAGGAACTCCTGGAGACTGAGGAATCAAGACATGAAGGGTTAGCAAATATTCAGGACTTCACTTATAACGTCACAAATCTCATTTCATCTTCTATGTTCCAATGGACTCTTTCTTCCTGGAGTATCACCAGGTGTCTTAGCGTTTCCATTGCTGTGAAGAGACACCATGACCAAGGCAACTCTTACAAAGGACAGCATTTAATTGGGGCTGGCTTATAGGTTCAGAGGTTCAGTCCACTATCATCAAAGCAGGAAGTCTGGTAACATCCAGGCAGGCATGGCATTAGAGGAGTTGGGAGTTTCACCTCTTATTCTGAAAGCAAATAGGAGAAAACTGACATCTTCAGGCAGCTAGGAGGAAGCTCTCTCAAAGTCCACACCCACAGTGACGCACTTCCTCCATTGAGGCCACACCTACTCCAACAAAGCCAGGCCACTTAACACTGCCACTTCCTGGGCCAAGCATATAGAAAACACTACAGCAGGGACATGTTCTTTGACACAGATCTACGAGTGGAACCTATGGAGTGACAGACTACAGTTTCATTATGAAAAGCAACACTTTGTAATGGGCATGCATTATAAGTGATTGGGTGGTTTGCTCCATACTAACATGACAAGATTTCCCTGGTGGAGATCACCAGAACCACGGGCACTCCCAGGCACCCCAGTCCTTGGCAAAATGGAAAAATGCTGCCTCCGGACGGCCAGTCACAGGGACTGTTTCTACCACACCCATCCAAGGTGATTTAGGGCTCCTGCTGTGGAGCAGCACTGAACCTTGAGCCCTTTAAACATTTGTTCTCTCTCTCTCTCTCTCTCCCTCCCTCCCTCCCTCCCTCCCTCCCTCCCTCCCTCTCTCTCTCTCTCTCTCTCTCTCTCTCTCTCTCTCTCTCTCTCTCTCTCTCTCTCTCTCTCTCTGTATAAGAGGAAGAGAGGGAGACAAGATAACTGCTGGTTTCGTTTTTCCACATCTCTGGTTTCAATAGAAAAACTCTAACGATGATGGGGTTTACTTTCCACAGATCAAAACTCTAAGTGAGCACCTTCAGGGATCCTCTGTGATAATGGCACCTTGATATAATCCTTCTAATCCAGCACTGAGGCTGAAGCCTGAGTTTTTGTTGCTTTGACACTGTTGTTGCATTACACGGAGTTCCTTACCCTAGGTTAGGTAATGCAGCGTCCCCTTTATCTGGAGATTGGGATTAAGTCAAGAACTGTGTTTCCTTTGTTCAGCATGTCTACTTTGGAAGTTTAGGCAGCTGTACTTGACATATCAGCATATAACAATGTTTTCATTGTTCAAGAGAGCTCTTTTTATACTTATTTAGTGTATGCATATGTTTACAAAGGTGTATATGCATGGGTACATGTTGAGATCAGAGAACAACTTGCAGGAATAGGTTCTTTCTTCTACCATGTTGTTTCTGTAGACCAAAGACAAGTCTTCAGGTTGGACAGAAAACATTTTACTCACTTTGATGTTTTTTTTTTTTTTTTTGTCAACTTGACACAGTCTCTAATTACCATGGAAGGGTTGTTAAGGGGAATTGTTTAGATTGAGTTGGTCTGTTGTGTCTATGGGGGATGATGTATAAACTGAAGGCAGTTCAGTGGTGGGTACCACTCCCTGGCAATACTGAATTATATATGGGGAGAAAAGGAGCTGATCATTAATCCATTCTCTTTGTTCTTGACTGTGGATGACTGTGATCAGTTCCTTCAAGGTGAATGGTGCCAAACATGCTTATCACGGAAGACTGTGGCACGGAAGTGAGCAGGGTTAACCCTTTCTCCATTCAGTTGACGTTTGTCGTGGTATTTTTATCACAGCAGTATGAAAAGAAACTAAGACACATGCTGAGGCATCCTCCTGTTCCTACTCAGGAGGATTTGAACTGGTTTCAGACATCTGCACTTAGAATTTCAGTTAGGTGAGGGATAAATTCATATCTCTGCCTCATGGTGAGTGTTGGTATTAGCAGTGTCTTGTATTTTCAGTATTTGTCCCAGATAAAAATGGTAATATGTAAAGAAAGGAATACAGTGAATATTTTAAATTTTCTGTGTTATAACATTAGTGTCTTTTAATAAATATATCATGTTACATACTAAGAAAAATAATTTTAGTGAAAGGAAAGTAGATACTGACAAGTATCTTGAATTTGACAAGTTGTCCAGTACATCTGACCTGACAGAATGTCTTCCTAACACTTATTTGTTCCTAAAGCCACTGAAATCATTCAGGTCTATGGGAAGAGTTGCTGGCATCTGTTAAATATTACCCAAAGTTTAAGATTATTTAGTTTAATATTTGACAGATTTTCAAACACAAGTTTGTTAGCATCTGCTGTATATAAAAATAACCAAATCACCCTCATCTTACAGAATTTTTTTCAGGTAACTAAGGAGGAAATATTAGTAGTACTAGTTTGACTCCTTGGTGAGAGGAAACAGTTGTTTTCCTTTATACCCTCCCGCAACCAACTCATCTTTGGCCTTCCATCAATAAACAAAGGGAAACCAGTAACTAAGTGGTGCTGGAGGGTACTCGAGGCTTGCTCGTGGGTACTCAAGGGTGCTTGAAAACAACTTACTCTTTTAAGTGGATTAAATAATTCATCCCCAATGATCTCATTTTCTCATGACATTGCAAGAAAGTAGCTATTTCATTAGAGGGAAGATATTTGTAAATTGGATAAATGAAGGCTGAGAGTCAGGCTACCTGAGCTCAGTTACAGTTGTACTTGCTTGTCCCTCGTATGATTGGGGGAATTTGGTTCACCCTTCTGTGTATATCTTTTAAAGTGGGCATGGTTGCCAGTTTATAGGCTCATCTTATCCTTATGTCATCGCCTGGGCATTGAGTATTGGGCAAAAGTCAAACACTCTCACACAATGATAAGGATTTGAATATCCTAAAAGAAGTTGATTGAGGTGTTAAAAATATGTAAATTGTACATTTCCATGTATGCTTCAGGGGAAATCGGATAGCTTTGCTGTGAGCCATGTGCCTCTTAGCTCATCCTAAGATCTGAACAGTTCTTGGTACTCAGCAGTTCGAGGGAATGAATAAGTGAACTATTAATTGACTAATTCTCACTCTGTTCCTTCTGATGTTTTCCTGCAGGCCTGAACATCTTCAGGCAGGCTTTTTACCTTGAGAAATAATCAACAGTCTTCTGAGAAATAGTGTGGCTTATGTTCTGTGTATGACTGAAATAACAAAATTAATTGCTTTTCTGTCATGCACTTTTCATTGATTCTTCTGGGTGAACCAAAGCCTGTCAGTGCCTTCAAACTGATAAATAGTGATCCCAGTGTTTAGCAATTTTAATATAGTGGTGTATGTAGTAGTGGAATGGGGGGTGTTGTGAAAGAATTAGAGCTACAGATTTTTAAATAAAAATTGATTTATTTGTATATTTAGTCTTCTCAGTTTCCATGAAAAAGTCATAATAAAAATTAGTAAGCAATTTACCTTCAATACCCAAAAACATAGATAGGACTTTGCTGGAAAGTCTAATAACTTTTATATTAACAGGTATTTCTTTTATCCAAAGCTCTTATTTAGATTTTTCAGCCTTTGAATAATTTTTACTTGTATTATTTGCCTATGATGCTGGCCAGGGATGTGTGATTGTAAAGTATACAGATTGACTGTCAATGTATCACCACATTGATTATTTCCTAGCTCAGTCTCCAGATTCACAAAGCCTGGTGGTCTACATCCCTTGGCACACACATAGGTAGATTACCATAGGTTGTGGCAGAATGGAGACTGGCAACCTGTTAAGCACTGGTCAACAGAACAGTCTTGGGGAGCAGTGTTGATTCATGTAAGCTTTCTCAGAAAGCTCTTTTTCAAGCAAATTGAAGCTAGGATCCTTCTTACTTCAAGCTTATTTCTGTGAATACCTCTGTTTCCTGATATCTAAACATTGCTGTCTCCTGATTGTCTTTTGTTTCTGCCCTTATGCAAATGAAGAATTGTGTCCTTTCTTAATCACCTTAAGGGTGTTTTATTACATTCATTTTAGTTAATCTTGCTCAAAACTTACTTTTGAATTCTGTATACCCAGTATCTTGTCCATCTTTCCAGAGCACATAGTCATGGACTTTTTTTTTTTTTAATTTATTTTTTTATTTTTGATACTTTATTTACATTTCCAATGTTTCTCCTTTTCTAGGTCTCCTCTTTGGAGACCCCCTATCCCCTCCCCATCCCCGCCTCTATGAGGGAATTCCACCTCCCAACCACCTGCCCACCCATCCCCATATTCCTGCCTTGACATTCCCCTTTACTGGGGCCGCTAACATCCTCAGGCCCAAGGGCCTCTCCTCTCTCCCTGATGGCCATCGAGGTCATCCTCTGCCACATATGTGGTCCAAACCATGGGTCCATAGATGTGTATTCTTTGGTTGGTGGTCCAAACTCCAGGACGAC
>CM052708.1:87294938-87384193 GCA_028551405.1 Uromys caudimaculatus | reverse complement strand
AAATCTCATTGTTTTGCATAGCAATGTTCATCCTGCCTAGGAGCAATATCTCTGCCTCTCAACTATCCTGTCATAGTGGATTTTTTATATGACACTTACTAAGAGGAAATGGCCAGAGATTTTACTCCATGGTCTCCCACCGATGATAATTGAATTCATTGAGAACAAGAAACTGTCTTTTCTCCAAAATGTACAGGGAATGAAGAAAGTACATATCAGCATAGTGCAATCAGTGAAAAATTGCTGAGGGGAAAGGGATAAATCTGTGTTCTAGAAACACTGTTGCCATCTTTCTTCATAAAAGTAGACATTTTGTAATTTACATAAATTTTCATCACTTCAAGTGAACCGTGAGCAAGTTGAAGTGATTCAGAATGAAGAGGTTCCTTGTTGGTGAGGAGAGGGATTGCGGGAGATTTAAATACATAGCTTCTGATTAGTGTGATGGAAGATCTCTAAAAACACTGGTTGTGATGAGGGTGGTGGTGGTGGTGGTGGTGGTCATGGAGGTAGAGGTAAACTTCAAGAACTTAATTAGGACAAATGAATTAAGTATGTAAAATGATTAAAATGCCAAAACAGACAGTGTTCTCTCTCTCTCTCTCTCTCTCTCTCTCTCTCTCTCTCTCTCTCTCTCTCTCCATGCAATAATAGTAACATGTACTTTTGCATACATTTTCTAAAAGAAAATGCTTTTTTACTAAAGAGGAGACCCCTAAAAACAGTCCAGTAATTAATTTGAAAAAACATACAGTTTCAGCAATCACCTTTTGGTCCCACTTCCTCTCACTCCAGACAAATATTTGTGCAAACAAAACCATCATTAGGTAATGTTGAATTTACAAAGTGAGCGAGGACAGGATTAAACAACGGAAAGAAGGAAGAGTCTATTTAAATAAATAAGCCAAGCACAGTTTGGTACTCTGCAGACCTGGGCAGGCCCATTGTTCAAGACTGTGTGTGTCCATGTCCGTGGGTACACAGGACAAATGTTGACACCTTTGTCATTTGTTTTTGTTTGCTTGAGCTGTTAAGTTAAGCAGTCATGGGGCTTATGGGTCAGGTACGCTGGATTTGTGTCTTCAATCTACCCAAGACTTTGTGACCTAAGTACCATGTTTAGTTTTGCCACTGCACAATTGTGTCATATACCTCGCCCAAGGAAGAATGAATAATTTCTATGCATGAAAGTGAAGCACACCCCATTATAGGCTTCATAACCTGGCTAGAACTTTGTCATTCTTACTAATGTAGAGGTGCAAATAAATTCATGTTCAGCAAAGCCTTAGTCTACAAAGAATATCATGGATTATGAAAATTACTTTACTAGAAAATCTTTGATCTTTTATCACTCTCTCTCTCTTAAAATTTTATTTAGTATATTTCACTATTTATGCATTTTTATTCCACGAAAAGGCCAACTAATAATTTATAAGCTTTGTAAAAATAAATATTAAATGCAATACCAAGAGTTATTAATATTGGCTGTCTACAAGTTTCATCTACTAAGCTAACATAATAAAAATAGAGACATACTCTGTGCCTTGGAAGGATGGTCTTACAAGCATTGATATTCTTGTTTGGATTTTTTTCTAACCCAGTTCTCTTTCTGTTTTCTTTTTTTCCATGCTGACTTTGATGTAGCAGACCACTTGGGAATTGAATTCATGGGTAAGACAAACCAATTTATTGCTTAAGTATTCTGAGATCATTTCAAGACTGTACATATTATTCTCCTTCTCCATCTGATTATACTAAAAATGTTTCATTAGGTCCTACTAGCTGTCAGAAAATCTTTTAGTCCATTTCACTCAAGGTAACAGCTCAAATTAAAGCCTCAATTACATATCCAGTAGGGGGTGTGATGATCAGCATATTTGAAATTCTGCAAAAATAGGATGAGTCTTTAAAACAGGATTTTTTAATGGAATGTTTGCATGAGAGACGCAATACTTCAAAAATCTGTATCATTGTTTTCTGCTAAAATCCCTTTTCCTCTTACAACCTGGCTGTGTTGGTATGCGTTAGCATCAGCACAAATTTGTCTTGCAAACCTGTACCCATTTCCATTAACAAAATGAAAATAATTCATCTTAAAATATTGTTAATTGATTGTTAAATATGTTAATTTATGACCCATACTTGAAAATATTAGAATGTCTTCACAGAGCTTTACTTTCTGTATTCATAGACAACTGTATTAAAAATCGGAGATAATTTTCAGTCTATTACAAGTTAAATGAAATGTTTGCTATGAACTTCACTATGGGAAGATACTTAGTATCGAAGAGTTAGAGAAACTAAGAAAATCCAAATTCAGTTTGGGTTCTTCAAATTCTGTTCATTTGAATCTCAAACTCCAGTTTTTTCTCTTATTTAAAGTAGATACAAATACTTGATTCATATGTCTTTGTTGGTTGTGAGAACTTATAGAAATTCACTTGCACTCATAGGTCCATTTGTCCATTCATTCAGACCATGCTTATCCAGTCTCAGTCAGAAAAAAAATGTAGGCAAATTACTAGAGATAAGTTGGGTAAAGCATCTTAATTCTACTCAGACAAGATGATATTAGCTTGGACTTGTGAGATGTCAGAAGTGTGTGGAAAAGCTAGTAAGTGTTTCGAATGGAATATCAATGTACGTTTCAAATGAAGTGATGAGGAAAGCTACTGCAGGAGACCCTGAAGGATGACTGCAATTTCCATCGTTTATGTTCTTAGATAGGAGGTAGGCTGTTACTGAAAACATGCTGACAGTGGAGAACATTCATTGGAGACGCTTATGAGGTTAGATATAGAAATGTCAGTTTGGGATGCCCTAACTGAGAGAAGATGCCAAGTTGGTTGTATTACTGGAAAAATGGGGGTTTTGGATTAGTGGCCCTAGTTTTGTATCAGAACTACTCTTCCCTGTTTTATGACCTTGCTCATTAGTGCTCTGCTATATGGCTATTCATCATGAGGAAGGCAGACAGATAAGTCATTGCATGTTTGAGATACTGGTAGATAAACTGCATTAACGGCAATGAACTGCTAGTTGTTTCTCCACGAAGGTTTCAGTTCAACCATGAAATGTATGGTTAATATGAAAGTAAAGATGAAATCAAATAATATTCAAAGTTGAGGTGCTTCCACAAATTTGTACCATGAGTACGATAACCACCTTGTGTATTGATGGATAATGATTTGAAGAAGGAGTTAAGAGAAAGTAAAAATGTCAAAGCCTTCTTACGAGGGTAGGCAAACAGAGAGAGAAGCAAATAAATCCAACTGAAGATTAAAGTTTGAGAGTATATGGTTTTGGATCCATTGTATAAGTAGATATTACTGTCCTCAAGGTGAACCTGGGGCTCAAGGTAGAAAATGTTTATTACGTTCAAAATTCTGTAGGCAATGGGAAAGAGTTTATTATTTATAGCTAAAGCACTTGGATAGAAAAATAATTTCTCAGTGTCTAAAAAGAGAAGTCATGTATTAATTTTCTTGCCCAGGACAAGTGACACTGGTCAACAAATGACTACTTTTTTTCCTATGTAGTAGTTAGGTCACCCAGACTGGTTCTTTCCTGTGGCTTCAGTATAGCCTTGGTTTCCCTTATCATCTGCCTCTAGCATATGGATACAGAGAACATGCTTATTTTTTACTTAAGAGTCTTGGTCTGAAATGGCTCATATCAATATTATCTTAATAGTTTTTTTCCCTAGAACTGATCAAATAACTACATCATTCCTCAACTGTGACTAGGAAATACAATCCTAGAATCTGTAAAAAAAAAAAAAAAAAAACAGACAGACAGTTTGAGTGATTTATACCATAATACAAAGCCTGAAGTATGAAAAGAGTCAGAATTTTTACAAGAAAAATGAGTTCTTTAGGAACCAGGAGGACATACACACAATGTTGTAAACAAAACTAAAGTAGCTTTTTTTAAAAAAAAAATGGGAAAGGATATTTCGAATATTCATGTAAGATTTGTATTTTAGTTACAGTAGGAGAAAATGGAGTCTAAGAGATTGTGGATGGAGAAGGCTGCTGATTTGACTGAGAAATTTTAGAGGGAGAGACTACCACTCAGGCAAGGGCCACAAGCTACAGAAAACAATGAACATGGTTTGTGTGGTGGAGAATATGATAGTGAGAAGAGTAAGCAGTTAGTACTCCTCATTCACGAATGGAAGCAGGACATAAGAAGAGCTGCATGGGCTTTATGACCCACAAAGTCATATTGAGAAAAATGAGCAGTAGGCCTGGTGGATAAAGACATTTGCTTCCCTGAGCTCTGGTTATTGCAGGGTCTGAGGATGGATACTCTCTGGCTATTGAACAGAATACCTGGAGACATAGGAATCACCACTCAGCTGGTGGTAGGGCTGGAGCCTTTTAGATCCGCAAGCAAAGTGGCCAGATAGCAATCAAAATTGCTGTATGAGGTTCTAATCATCTCTGTTGAGAGAAATAGATCAGTCTCCATGATATCAGGAGACGTGGAGCATTGCTGACATGTATATAGCACAGTGGAACTAAAATGCATCTTGAAAGGTCTACATGAAAACTCATTAGAAGTGCCATTCGTGATCCATGTAAAATGATATGTTAATGTGTAGTTCATCTATATGACACTCAAGCCTACAGGTACAGACAGTCTTGTAAATGTAATATTATAGGTCTAAGTCCTATAGAAAATGAGTTTTCAGTGTGTGACTATTTGATTCCTGAAATATATATTGCCTTGGAGGTAAGGTATTGATCAGTAAGCTGGAGCTATGGTGAATGTCTTATATACAGATAGATGAAGATAATTGTAAATGATACTTCAGAGCAGGGATGGGCTTACAGAATTAGGGAATATACTGTTTCAATGACTTTACATGTCCACTTACACACTTACCTGAATCTCTAAATATGTAAAATGTTTGCGACTTTGCAAATACATACTTTGAATTTAATCTGTGATTACAGAATTGATGTGGATAAAACTTTTTCCATCGAGCATGATGTAATAAAATTATTAAATCAAAATTCATATGGAAAGCAAAGGTGTACCCAAAATATATGTATATCAACTTTTTTCGTACTTTATTTATATTTCAAATGTTTCACCCTTTCCAGTCTCCCCTTTGGAAATCCCTATCCCTTCCCCCCTCCCCCTGCTTCTATGAGGGTATTCCCCCACCCACCCACCAACCCACTACCATCTTCCCTCCTTGGCATTCCCCTACACTGGGACATCTAACACCCTCAGGTCCAAGGGCTTCTCCTCCCCCTGATGGCAAAGAAGGCCCTCCTCTGCCGCATATGTGGCTGGAATGATGGGTCCCTCCATGTGTATTCTTTGGTTGGTGGTCCAGTCTCCAGGAGCATCAGGGGGTCATGCCAGTTGACATTGTTGCTCCCTCCATGGGGCTGCAAACTCCCTCAGTTCCTTCAGTCCCTTCTCCAACTCCTCCATCTGGGACCTCACTCTCAGTCCAGCGGTTACTGTAAAGTGAAACGTGGGTATTCCGAACTTTTGGGCTAATATCCACTTATCAGTGAGTATATAACATGTTCGTTCTTTTGTGACTGAGTTACCTCGCTCAGGATGATATTTTCAAGTTCCATGCATTTGCCTATGAATTTCATGAAGTCATTGTTTTTAATAGCTGAGTAGTACTCCACTGTGTAAATGTACCACATTTTCTGTATCCATTCCTCTGCTGAGGGACAGCTGTGTTGTTTCCAGCTTCTGGCTATTATAAATATGGGTTCTATGAACATAGAGGAGAAAGTGTTTTTATTATATGTTGGAGCATCTTCTGGGTATATGCCCAGGAATGGAATAGCTGGGTCCTCGGGTAGTATTATGTCCATTTTTCTGAGCATCTGTAAAACTGATTTCCAGAGTAGTTGTACCAGCTTGCAATCCCACTAGCAATGGAGGAGTGTTCCTCTTTCTCCACTTCCTCGCCAGCATCTACTGTCATCTGAGTTTTTGATCTTAGCCATTCTGACTGGTGTCAGATGGAATCTCAGGGATGTTTTGATTTGCATTTCCGTGATGACTAAGGATGTTGACCATTTCTTAAGGTGCTTCTCAGCCATTGGAGTTTCCTCAGTTGAGAATTCTCTGTTTAGCTCTGTTCCCCATTTTTTAAATAGGGTTATTTGGTTCTTTGGAGTCTAACTTCTTGAGTTCTTTGTATATATTGGATATTATCCCTCTGTCAGACATAGGATTGGTAAAGATCTTTTCCCAATCTGTTGGTTGCTGTTGACAATGTCCTTTGCCTTACAGAAGCTTTGCAATTTCATGAGATCCCATTTGTCAATTCTTGATCTTAGAGCATAAGCCATTGGTGTTCTGTTCAGGAACTATGCCCCTGTGCCCATATGTTCGAGACTTTTCCCCACTTTCTCTTCTATTAGATTCAGTGTATCTGGTTTTATGCGGAGGTCCTTGATCCACTTAGATTTGAGCTTTGTACAGGCAGATAGGAATGGATCAATTTGCATTCTTCTACATTTAGACCACCAGTTGAAACAGCACCATTTGTTGAAAATGCTGTCTTTTACCCACTGGATGGTTTTAGCTCCTTTGTCAAAGATCAAGTGACCCTAAGTGTGTGGGTTTATTTCTGGGTCTTCAATTCTATTCCATTGATCTACCTTCCTGTCACTGAACCAATATCATGCAGTTTTTATCACTACTGCTCTGTAGTAGAGCTTGAGGTCAGGGATGCTGATTCCCCCAGAAGTTCTTTTATTGTTGAGAATAGTTTTTGCTATCCTGGGTTTTTTGTTATTCCAAATGAATTTGAGAATTGCTCTTTCTAAGTCTATGAAGAATTGAGATAGAATTTTGATGGGGATTGCATTTCATCTGTAGATTGCTTTTGGCGAGGTGGCCATTTTTACTATACTAATGCTGCCAATGCACAAGCATGGGAGATCTTTCCATCTTCTGAGTTCTTCTTTGATTTCTTTCTTCAGAGACTTGAAGATCTTGTCATACAGATCTTTCACTTATTTGGTTAGAGTCACACCAAGATACTTTATATTATTTGTCACAATTGTGAAGGGTGTCATGTCCGTAATTTCTTTTTCAGCCTGTTTAGGTGTATAGGAAGGCTACTGATTTGAGTTAATTTTATGTCCGGCCACTTTGCTGAAGTTGTTTATTAGCTGTAGCAGTTCTCTGGTGGAGTTTTTCAGGTCACTTAAGTATACGATCATATCATCTGAAAATAGTGATATTTTGATTTCTTCCTTTCCAATTTGTCTCCATTTGACCTCCTTTTATTGTCTAATTGCTCTAGCTAGAACTTCAAGTACTATATTGAATAGATAAGGAGAGAGAGGACAGCCTTGTCTAGTCCCTGATTTTAGTGGGAATGCTTCAAGTTTCTCCCCATTTAGTTTTATGTTGGCTACTGGTTTGCTGTATATTGCTTTTACTATGTTTAGGTGTGGCCCTTGGATTCCTGATCTTTCCAAGACTTTTATTATGCAGGGATGTTGAATTTTGTCAAATGCTTTATCAGTATCTAATGAAATGACCATGTGGATTTTTTTCTTTGAGTTTGTTTATGTAGTGGATTACATTGATGGATTTCCCGGTATTGAACCATCTCTGCATCCCTGGGATGAAGCCTACTTGATCATGGTAAATGATTGTTTTGATGTTTTCTTCAATTCGGTTTGAGAGAATTTTATTGAATATTTTTGTATCAATATTCAGAAGGGAAATTGGTCTGAAGTTTTCTTTCTTTGTTGGATCTTTGTGAGGGTTTGGTATCAGAGTAACTGTAGCCTTATAGAATGAATTAGGTAGTGCTCCTTCTGGTTCTATTTTATGGAATAGATTGAAGAATATTGGTATTAGGTCTTCTTTGAAGGTCTGATAGAATTCTGCAGTGAACCTGTCTGGTCCTGGGGTATTTTTTTTGGGAGACTATTAATGACTGCTTCTATTTCTTTAGGCATTATGGGACTGTTTAGATGATTTATCTGATCCTGACTTAACTTTGGTATTTGGTATCTGTCTAGAAAATTGTCCATTTCATCCAGATTTTCCAATTTTGTTGAGTATAGACTTTTGTAATAGGATCTGATGATTTTTTGAATTTCCTCAGAATCTGTTGTTAATATCTCCCTTTTCATTTCTAATTTTGTTAATTTGGATACTGTCTCAGTGCCCTCTGGTTAATCTGGCTAAAAGTGTATGTATCTTACTGATTTTCTCAAAGAACCAGCTCCTGGTTTTGTTGATTCTTTATATCTTTCTTTTTTTCTATTTGGTTTATTTCAGCCCTTAATTTGATTATTTCCTGCCTTCTACTCCTCTTGGGTTTATTAGATTCTTTTGTGCTAGAGTTTTCAGGTATGCTGTTAAGCTGCTAGTATATGCTCTCTCCAGTTTTGTTTTGGAGGCATTCAGAGCTATGAGTTTTCGTCTTAACACTGCTTTCATTGTGTCCCATAGCTTTGGGTATGCTGTACATTCATTTTCATTAAATTCTAGGAAGTTTTTAATTTCTTTCATTTCTTCCTTGACCAAGTTATCATTGAGTAGAGTATTTTTCAGCTTCCATGTGTATGTAGGCTTTCTGTTGTTGTTGTTGCCATTGAAGACCTGCCTTAATCCATAGTGATCTGATAGTAGCCCTGGGATTATTTCAATCTTCTTATAACTGTTTAGGTTTGTTTTGTGACCGATTATATGATCAATTTTGGAGAAGATACCATGAGATGCTGAGAAGAAGGCATATTCTTTTGATTTAGGATGAAATATTCTGTAGATATCTGTTAAATCCATTTGGTTCATATCATCTGTAGTTTCACTGTGTCTGGATTTAGTTTGTGTTTTCAAGATCTGCCCATTGATGATAGTGGGGTGTTAAAGTCTCCCACTATTATTGTGTGAAGTGCAATGTGTGCTTTGAGATTTAGTAGTTTCTTTTATGAATGTGGTTGCCCTTGCATTTGGAACATAGATGTTCTGAATTGAGAGTTCTTCTTGATACATTTTTACTTTGATGAGGATGAAGTGTCCTTCCTTATCTTTTTTGATGACTTTTGGGTGAAAGTTGATTTTATCTGATATTAGAGTGGCTACTCCAGCCTGTTTCTTGGGAACATTTGCCTGGAAAATCATTTTCCAGCCCTTTACTCTGTGTTTGTCTTTAACATGGAGGTGGGTTTCCTGAATGCAGCAAAATGCTGGGTCCTGTTAATGAATCCAGTCTGTCAGTCTATGTCTTTTTATTGGGGAATTGAGTCCATTGATATTAAGAGATATTAAGGAATACTGCTTGTTGGTTCCAGTTATTTTTGATGTTATTTTTATGTTTGCATGTCTATCTTCTTTTGAGTTTGTTGGTAGATTACTTTCTTGCTTTTTCTAGGGTGTAGTTTCTGTCCCTTATTTCACGTTTTCCGTCTATTAGCCTTTGTAGGGCTGGGTTTGTAGAAAGATATTGTGTAAATTTTGTTTTGTCATAGAATATTTTGTTTTCACCATCTATGATAATTGAGAGTTTTGCTGGGTATAGCAGCCTGGGCTGGGACTTGTGTTCTCTTAGGATCTGTATGAGATCTGCCCAGGATCTTCTAGCTTTCATAGTCTCTGGTGAGAAGTCTAGTGTAATTCTGATAGGTCTGCCTTTATGTTACTTGACCTTTTTCCCTTACTGCTTTTAATATTCTTTTCTTGTTTTGTGTATTTGGTGTTTTGACTATAATGTGATGGGAGCAATTTCTTTTCTGGTCCAATCTATTTGGAATTCTATTGGCTTTTTGTATATGTTCATCTCTTTCTTTAGGTTAGGGAAGTTTTCTTCTGTAATTTTGTTGAAGATATTTACTGGTCCTTTAAGTTGGGAATCTTCACTCTTTTCTATATCTATTATCCTTAGGTTCTGTCTTCTCATTGTGTCCTGGATTTCCTGGATGTTTTGGGTTAGGAGCTTTTTGCATTTTGCATTTTCTTTGACTGTTGTGTCAATGTTTTCTATGGTGTCTTCTGCCCCTGATATTTATTCTCTCTTTTAACTTTCGTATTCTGTTGGTGATGCTTGCATCTATGACTCCTGATCTTTTTCCTAGGTTTTCTAACACCAGGGTTGTCTCCCTTTGTGATTTTTCTATTTATTCTATTTCTAGTTTTATTTCATGGATGTTTTTGTTCATTTCTTTCATCTGTTTGATTGTGTTTTCCTGTAATTCCTTAAGGGATTTTTGTGTTTCCTCATTAAGGGCTTCTAATTGTTTACCTGTGTTCTCTTGTATTTCTTTAAGGGAGTTATTTATTTTTTTCTTAAAGTCTTCTACCATCATCACGAGATGTGATTTTAAATCTGAGTTTTGCTTTTCTGGTGTGTTGTGGTATCCAGGGCTTGCTGTGGTGGGAATGCTGGGTTCTGATGATGCCAAGTTGCCTTGGTTTCTGTTCCTTATGTTCTTGCCCTTGCCTTTTGCCATCTGGTTATCTCTGGTGTTAGCTGGTCTTACTCTCTCTGACTGTGTCTTGTCCCTCCTGCAAGCCTCTGTGTCCGTACTCCTTGAAGACCAGCTCTCTCTGAGAGGAATTTGGATTTGGAGAGATATGGTACAGGGTCAGCTCTGGGGTGCAGACAGAAACCAGAAGGATCTTGTCCCCAGCTCTCCTTTGGTTCCTGTGTCCTGATGGCTCTGCAAGAGTCCCTCTTGACACAGTGCATTTGTACAGAAGTGGTAGTCTTGCCTGTGCTCGACGGTGTGTCAGCACTCGTGGGATACCAGCTATCTCCTGGCAGTATTTGAGTATGGAGCCCTGGGTCACAGGAACAGTTCCTTTTCTGTTGAAAGAAACCAGAAGACCACTCCTCAGTCCCTGTATCCTGGGGATTCCAGGTGGGTCCTTCTGAGCAGACAGGCTTGTCCATACTCCTGGGAGTCTAGCTTTCTCCTGGCTGCGCTGTTTGGCTATGGAACCCTGGTGGCCCAGGCAGAGGTCTCCAGCCACAGATGGAAGCCGGAAGGCTCCTATATATCAACATTTTTACGGCCAGTTGGTTGGCAGACTATATGTTTATGGTAACTTTGTTTGCCCATGTGTATGGTTAAATGGAATTTACTTTTACAGAACTCTTAGGTTCACAACAAAATATACTAGAAAATTCAGACATCCTGTATATCTCTCACATGTGCACAGTCTCCCGGTTGTTTCAATTTCCCAACAGAGAGGTTCTTGTGTTATCTCTGATAGTCTGGCAGCTACTTTTCACCCCAAGTCCATGATTTTCACCAGAGTGCCCTCACATTCTTCTGTATAATGATGTTCATATACTATTAGCATCAGCATAAAACATTTGCTTCCCTGAATCACCCCACATCTGCCTTTCCTTTTGTCAACACTTGAAATCATGAATCATTTTTTTTTTTTTTTTTTTTTGCCTTTCTCAAAATGTCATAAAGTTTGTATATTTTTTTCCCATAGGGCAATAAGCTTCAGTGTTTTTTGGTTGGTTGGTTGGTTGGTTGGTTGGTTGGTTTTTCGAGACAGGGTTTCTCTGTGTAGCCCTGGCTGTTCTGGAACTCACTCTGTAGACCAGACTGGCCTCAAACTCAGAAATCCACCTGCCTCTGCCTCCCAAGTGCTGGAATTAAAGGCATGCGCCACCACTGCCTGGCTGCTTTCTTTTGTTTGTTTGTTATTTTGTTTTTTGTTTTTTTGCATCCTGTCAGCAGTTTTTCCTCCCTCCTCTCCTCCCAGCCCACTCTACCCACACCCATACTTCCCCTCTTCTTTACCCCGGCATTTACTCTATTATTTCTCTTCAGAAAAGGGCAAACCCTCCCATGGATATCAACCAGACATGGCATATCAAATTGCAGGAAGACTAGGTAACCCAATAGTACTAAAATGTCCCAAAAGCAGTCAAAGAGTCAGAGACAGCTCCAGCTCGGACTCTTAGGAGCCCCATAAGCTCAAGCGAAGCAACTGTAACATGTGTAGAACGCCCAGGTCAGTCCCATGCATTTACCCTGGTTGTAGCTTCTGTCTCTGTGAGCCCCTATGAATCCAGGTTAGTCAATTCTGTGGCGTTTCTTAAGATGTCCTTGACCCCCCCAGCTTCCTTCCTTCTGTAAGATTCCCCAAGATCCTCCTAATGTTTGGTTGGCTTTACTGTGTTTTTACTGTTGTGGTAGCTCAGTAACATTAAACGTATCTTATGTGAAATACACTGCTAAGAGACATCAGTACTTTCCTATCTTTTCAGGATTTTACAGAAAATGCCCTTTTATTGCTGAGTAATATTCTTGGTAATATTATTACCCAGACCTCCCACAGTTTGCTTATTTATTCATCATCACAAAATTCATCTGCTTATTAGCAAGATTTGATAATTCTTACTATAACTTCATGATAAACATGTATACGTGTGTTTCATTTCTGTTGAATCCTATGATGTTTATACATAGTTTTATAAGAAATTGTTTTACTGTCTTCTACAGTGTCTACTCCATATTGACTTTCAGTCAGAAATGCAGTAACTGTATTGTTGCTCCACATCCTTGATAGGACTCAACCCCTGCCCATATTATGGACTTCCCCATTCTAATAGACGTGCAGTGACTTCACACTCTTTCTACTTACCTGTTCTTGGCATCTAACATGGAACATATTTTTCACTATGCTAATCTGCCTTCTGTAATTTTTCTTTGGTGACTTGTAGGTCAACATCTTCTGTACAGCTTTGACTGTTTTACTTAATGTGGAGTTTTAGGATTTTTTTTATACTTTGGATAGCAGTGTTTCATCAGCTATATATCTTTTTCAATTAATTTCTGACAAGAAAATAGCTTCTCTTTATTGTCTTGACAGTACAATTCACAGAGAAAAAATATAATTTTAATCACCTGTGATGGTTATTTAATTCTTTCTTTTCTACAACTTGCCTTCTAGTGTTCTGTCTAATGTGTCATTGCCTTTAATGTCATATTAGGAAGTTATCTAGTGGTGTTATGATTTATTTTGAAATTTTGTCTGAAGATTGAAACAAACCTATTGATATTTATTTATTTTTGCATGAGATAAACAGCTATTTAACATCACTTGTTGAATTTGGTATCTTCTCTCAGTTGACTATCTCTCTGTGTATCTATCTGAGCAGTCTACTCTGTTCCACTCAGCAATTTACAATTCTCTTGTCAGTACCTGACTGTCTTGATTACTAGGGGTTTTGAAGAAGTTATGAACCCAAGTAGTGTCAGGTTTTCAATTATTATTATTATTATTATTATTGTCATTATTATTTTGTTCTTTAGAACTGAACATGGGAAATTTTGCTTTTCACTTCCCCTTATCTTTTGAATCAGTTTACAAAGAGTAAAAATATGACTCACAAGAGTTTGTACATGGATTTTATTGATAATACAGGCAAAGTTAGGAAAGCTTGGTTTATTGACAACATTGCTTCTTCCCATAAATGGTTATGAATTTGCTTTGCTGTCATTAGTTTTTTTTTTCTCAATATTCTTTGTTTATCATATTGACTTTTATATGTGTTTGGAGACTTATCCCTAAGCATTTTATCTTTGCAGAAATGATAATACAACTATAGTTTTGTTTGTTAAATATCTAATTCTACTTGTTCAGTATTGGTACTTAGGACAATGGTTCTCTTTTGTTTATTAAATATTAACACATAGTGATAATTATTTATTAGTTATTCAAAGATTTTATTACTGTTGGTGTTCCTAGATTGTTTTACATTTATGTATCAAAACAAAGAGAGAGAGAAAGAGAAAGAGATGGGGGGAAATTTTTTCTTCCTTTCTAGTCAAGACTGGCAGTATCATACTGAAAAGTCTATAAGAGGGGACATGCTTACCTTCTTCCTGATATTAGTGAAAAATTTGAGTTACTTATCATTAGTATTAAATGTGGGGTATTTTGACTATCTTGCTGAAGTTGATGGTGTCTTCTCAATTCCTAGTTTTCTTAGACTTTCTAACCATAAATGATCTGTTCAAGTACTCTTTTTCAATCTATAGTTATGATCATGTAATTACTTTCAGATCATTGAAATGAAAGATTATATTAATCACTTGTCAGTTGTTGAAACAGCTTTGCATACTGGGATAACTTTAACATGATAATGTCAAATCTTGTTTTAATGTGTCCTAGGATCTCTTCTTTCTAGACTCTCCCATCTAAATTTGAATAACATTAATTTCCTTTTTACTTGAGGTACAATGCATTTCACAAAATAATACAAGCGCATGTTTTAGGGCATGTGTTTTCACCAAGATTTAATATTCTCAAAGAGTAGGCATATCTGTGTGCCTGCTGATCAGCTTCAAAACTTAAAATCTTCAAAGAGTTACTAAAAAATTCCTATTTTATACTATGATTCAAACCATATGCCTAAAGCCTCTTGCTACTATTTAATCTTCACATCCATTTCTCAGTTACTATATGCCAGATATATTGAAGTTGCAGATATATATTTCAATCTTTTAACACCAAAGTGCCCTAGGATTGAAAAGAATTAAAGCTAATCAGTGCTATAAAATGTTATGGGAAAAATCCAACAAGAGAAAGAAATGAAGAAGCTATTACGTGCGTTTGGAAACCATTAGGACAGGATCCCAGAGCAGAAGGTATCTGAGTAGCAGCCAAATGGATAAGTTGCATTAGTGGAGCCATAGCGGAAATTTATTTGACTTCTTTTTCCTTCTAAATTACTCTGAGCTTGCTCTTTCAGGATCACTCTCTGGGTCTAAGAATTCTCTAGCCTTAGAACTGGTGAGAGGGAATCAACTTCACTAAAAATATTTAACCAAAACCCTTTCCTGGTTAATTTATTAACTTTAAGAGATAATTATACTATGTAATAATCCATGCCATATCCAATGTCTTGCAGCTGTCAAAATTCAGAAATATTTTTCCTTAATTATAATCATAACATTTTCTTAATGACATTTGTAGGATTCGTACCATGAAACATTCAAAAACAAATACTAATATGGAAAACACTGTCAGTTAAAGGCTAAAGTTAACTGCCACAATTAGAGCAACAATTTGGATACATATAGGATACAAAATTGTATTTGAAAAATTAAGATTATAGAAATGAAAGTAAACTGGTAACAAATATTTTTTTTAGTTTGTGACTTAAGCTTTGTTTATTTATGCTATGCTAAAAATAGAGGCTTTTAGGATTTTTTTGTAAGAAATTTGTCTCAAGATGTGACTACTTTAACATATGGAATAAATGAACTTCTTTCTAAGCCTAAGTCTCTATTGAATTATGTAAAACAAGGGTCTCCTGCATATGTGATACTTGCTCAAAAATCATATCAAACTGGCTACATAGAAGGCACAATGTTTCTCACAAAACATTTCTCACAAACAACAAGATATTCTTGTAAAGCACTCAGTCATAGAACATTTTTCCTATGTCCATTGGAGTTATTTGTTACTCGAAAGTTTTATCTGACTATGCCATGATGTATTTCATGATTTAAGCGTCAAATATCTTTGCATAATAGCAGGTATAACATTCTTATGAAACTTTATCAAAACACAGGGAAAGGTTATTATGTGAAATGACTTTTATGGAAATGTCTTTCTTTCTCATTTGAAAAATAAAATGAACAATGCTTATTGAATGTCATATTTGTTGTTTGATGTGTTTGTGTGTGTGTGTGTGTGTGTGTGTGTGTGTGTGTGTGTGTGTGTGTGTGTGTGTGTGTTTGAAGAAAGGCTAGAGATTCTAAAATGTAACTCACAGAATTTTGGAATATCATGTTTTTATTAAAATCTTAAATTGCCGGGCAGTGGTGGCGCATGCCTTAAATCCCAACACTTGGGAGGCAGAGGCAGGTGGATTTCTGAGTTTGAGGCCAGCCTGGTCTACAGGGTGAGTTCCAGGACAGCCAGGGCTACACAGAGAAACCCTGTCTCAAAAAACCAAAAAAGAAAAAAAATTAAAATCTTAAATTATAGTAAGGTAATTGTTTATTTTGAACTTAAAACATTGAGTTTTCTGCTAGAAGATACATGGGATTATGCTATATTTTAATTATATGGTATGTTATTTATATTCATAATTTTAGAATTAACAAATTTATTATTTCAAGCTGTCCGTATGTTAAGAAGATTTCCACCCCTTTTTATAAAAGAATATCTAATGCATTTTAGTTGTCACTAAAGAAAGTCTCATGAGAAATGACAAGATTCTAATTCTGCTCAGATGATATTAAGAAGAGATATCATCTATAGCTGTTCTTCATGTTATAAATGAATCTACATAGTTTTCCTTTAAGTCTAACAGGCTCACAGTTAAGTGATTTCAACTTTTTTTGCTTTAATTTGTGAATTTTCATTACAAATCTGGAAGTCAGAATCTTTCTTTCTTTAGATGATATCTGTTAATTAGAATTATTTGGAAACAAATGGGTTGTCATTGATTTATAAAAACATTATCTTACTACAAAACAAAATGGTAATTTGTGGACAAAGTATTTATAGTGTATTTTCAGAGGGAATGCAGCCAAAGGGTCTAGTTCTGCACATACACTATTTGCTATATTGAATTGTCCAAACAATCAACTGTGTTAAATTATCATAACAACCTTGAACAGTCTGTGCCAGACAAGTTGGATGATTTTTTGAATTCTCAAAAAAGCATATTGTAGATCCCTTTATATAGTGATCATAAGTGTCAAAGCTGAAGAGCTTCTAGGTTTAACTTCTTCCTCAAAGAACAGGAAAGGAACAGATAGAGAATTTGAGCTCAGCTATATCTCGCACTAGAGTCTTTGAGTGCTGTAGATGACTAACTACTGGGCACATCCCAATATGAGGACTGCATGGGAACTCAAAGGGGTTATCCTTTGGCAATGTTTCTGATGATAATGGTGTTTTGTAACTAGTCCTCGGCCTTTGGAGGCCATATGTCTTTTTGCTAGTGTATCAATGTGTTATTTTCCACAAAGCTGTTATATGACTACATTGGTATTTACTTTGGATATAGTGAATTCATAGACTTCTGAAAACCTGAGACCATCAAGGGTTTATAGTGTATGGTGAAATATGAGTTGTATCAAATTTATGATAGGAGATTTGAAATAATGAGTTACCTTTGAAGAATCAAGATCGTTTAGGAGTAAGGTTTCTAGTTGCTTCTAGGGAAATAGTTCCTAAAATAATCACATAGCTTAACTATCATTAGGTTATTATACTTTTTGTAATGGATAATTTTCTTTTTCAGATAGAAATAATTAATTTCTAACAGATAATATTAGATTTGTGGATTGTCAAATCTCACACAAAAGAATCCAAGATTTTAAAGATTACCAAACAGATTACATCAACACACCAAATACATACATGGGTGAAAGTCTATATAACTTCAAAGTAGATTCCAAAGATTTAGAATGTACAAACAAAATTTGAGAAAATTAAAAGCAGCAAAAAAGTTTAGATTGTCACAACAAAGTAATTTCTTAAAAGATTTTTAAAATGGCCACTCCTTTTATATCTAATTCTTCCTGACCTTTACTTTAGGAATTAAGGTAAAGACAAGGGAAAGGGGGCATGCAGAAACAGAGAAACAGGTAAGGAAGGGAGAAGAGGAGGGGGTGTTATTAGTAGTCTTATGATGGTTCATCTAATCAGTGTATTGGGAAAACCATCAAAGATGGGCTCTGTGCCAGGCCAGAGCTCTATAATAAGTTATGTCTAACACTCAGATTGTCACTTCAGTGTTTGGAGAGATTTATAAACCAATTAATGCAACTCATTTGGGGTTAATTTGAATTTTGTTCGACTTTTACAGGATAGAGAGTGGTGATTCCTAAATATATATAAAATGTTAACATCTATCATATTTTGTATATAATAGATCATTCAAATGTAATTCACCATACAGTATTTTTGAGTTATGATGGATCTAGTGTATCCTAACTCCATTATTAGGAGTACTTGTGTGGCTTACATACACACACACACACACACACACACACACACACACACACACACACACACACATCTTTGAGTAAACATGTTGGGATACTGTGTTCTATTTATCTCCTGAAGGTTTTCAAACCCTTTGTGATGCTTCTGTAAATTTGTGACACCTAGAGAGATAGGGAATGTGGGTAACCTTTTAAAATTTACTTATCTAAAGAACTGTGTTTCATGGTCCTAAGAAACCATGGGAAAAAAGAATATGATGGAATGAATGCCCATATCATGTTGCAGTAATTAAAACTATTTTTCCCTTAGAGAATAATAATAAGATTACTGTAGTGTGGAGATAAAGAAAAGAAATGACAGAAAGAAAAAAGAAAGTGAATAAAGAGCACAAAGGGAAAAGGGTTTGGGGAAGTGTCAAGTTCTACATAACTGAATAACCATATTTGTGACAGGATGCTTTCTTGACATGGCTGGTCAAGAAGGCAGGTTAGACAATCCTAACCTTGTCTGTTTTCAGAAGAAAGAACTACCTTTTGTCTTGTCTCAGGAAAGCATTCTGAGGTTTCTGGCAGGAGAATGATCAAATGTCCCTTGAACAAGTTCTTGTGTCTTTAGCCATGAGTAGCTTGCTTGTAGGTATTATGGACAGAGTTCCAGAAGATAGGCCAAATATTCACCAAACACTACTTGTTTGAGCAGCTCTGTGGGCAACACAAAGATGAGTTCAGATGCATAGAAAATGGCTAAAGAGAGCCCAGGTCAAGAAGCAGCAGGTCAAGGCAGGGCCACCCACATGTAGACCTTAAACATTAGGGAAAAAGGAACATGTCTTTCTTCAGACAGAATTGGAAGCATCCTAGTGAAGATGTCAGAGTTGGTGGAACAAGAATGAGGTAATGTGCAAATATGAATACTTATCAAATATAAGGACATTGGTTCATATTAGCAAAGGAACAAACACTATAATAAAGTTATATATAATTGCATTTAAAACTTAAATAAAATCACGTGTATTCCCATGTAAATTTCCTGGTGTATTTAAAATGAAATCTACCTGATATAAATTACCTAGTCTTTCATAGTCTGGCTTAGTCTCTCGCCCTGACAGCCACTGCCATATAATTTTTCTCCCTTGTTCTATCTGCCTCAGGGCCCTTAATCTCTAATTTCAGGACTGTGTGTCATATTTACCTAAATGTGTTTGGCTACTTCCAAGAATAAAATTTTAACGAATTTCCAAGAAACTTAACCTATGACTATAGTCACTACACTCTAACTCACAGGGAGCAGCCACCTTTGCTGCTTCCCTTATATTTATTATTGTCCTCGATTTGTTTGTTCATTGTTCTTTTATAAGCTTTTTGTTGTCCTTTTAATAAACTCAGGAAATCACTTGTTCTACCTAATACATGAAAATAACTAATTAATGAAATTACTCCTTATATACATAACACTAATATCACTCCTTACTTATTTTTGTTTTTTTAGTATAAGTTAATGCCAGTTTCAAATTGCTCGGTCATCAGACACTCCATAACAAAACTTTCCATGAATATTGGAATACTCTTCAGACTATTGCTGCATTTTCAATATGCAACATTTCTGAACATATTCAGCATTAACTCTATCATACATGTACATGATTAGTTATAGTTTGTTAACATATAAATAGCTAAAAATTTGTCATTTGCCAGTTAACCCAAGATGTGAACTTTAAAGAAAATTAACTATTATATAAATCAACAAGATAAAATAATGCTGTTTGCCAGAATTAAAGTTTTAGAGAGTTACTGGATTGTACCTCTTCCACTGTATCCTCTCTTCTACATTTTCTTGAGTTCCCCATCTCCTCAAATAATTAACCTCTCCTTTAATTAAAACACACTCCGTGATTCCTAACAGCCTCCTCATTGGAAACATCAGTTCTGTGATGGCAGAGCTCTTTCAGAATTCCATCCCCAGCCCCATGCTAAGCAGAAGAGCCCAGTCAATATTAACTGAGCTCATTCTTTTAAAGTATATTTAAATATTATGAAGCTTTTCTTAACATTTAATTTGCTTAGATGGTGAAAGAGAAAAAAACACAGGAGAAACACCAGCCACACACACGTCCAGGTGACTTAATTCAGCTTGACTGTCAAAAACCTGTATTCTTTCTAGCTATTTCTCCTGTTAATTTTCACATTGAGAACACTGTGTTCCTCTGAAGGAGGGCTTCTCCAAGCCACAGCTTACAGTTCGTTTAGGAATACAGCTTGGTGACGTGATAGGAATCAGTCGTTTCAACAGGACTAGACTCAGATGGAAAAGTCAAGTAAACTCTGTTTCTCAGCTAGGTTAGCTGCCGGGGTGATTTCTCTGCCTGTGCTTTTGTGTGCATACAGATGAAGAACACTGCTGTGTCAATGGTGAACGTCATATAAACTCCAATTATGAGCAAGGCTTATAAGCATTCATGTTTTACAAGTAATGGAGGGACGGATATTATTTTCGCTTACTTCTATCTGAAAGAATCATGTGATTTTATAGACTTTGTTTCATTTTATATTTCAGTTTTATCAGGAACTTTAATCACGAAATGTGTGGAATTGCCATCCTTGGGGTGCGTTGGGCCTTTGAACGGGGAAACATTTATATCACACTCATTTTACTGTCCCTGGAAATGCTAGGTGGGGCAGAGTACATGATGTATACACAAGAGAACTCTCTAACTCTGGACTGTGTGTCAGCATACCTGGTGAGAAAGGAAGAAGACATAAGCAGGCAGGAAAATATTTTGTTTGCTGCAAACATGAAGAAAGTTAGAAGTGAAAGCAACTGGATAATATAGAACATGAAACATGATTGTTACCATATGGCTCCAGAGCCCAGTCTTCTCCCTTATACTCTCTCTATGCAAAAACTACTATTCCTTTGCCCTCTCTGTGCTCAGCCCCAAGGATTTGGAGCTAGAACACAGTATATTCAAATAAAAATTTAGTGGTAGAATTTTTTTCTGTAAATAAGGTTGCCTGATTTAGTGAATAAAAACGCAATTAATTTCCATTTCTAGAATGCAGTATGTTTAGGATGACTGCATGTCATGTTGCTTTGGAGTGCATTTATGTCAAATCTATAAGGTTTTTGGATTAAATTAAACTTGGAGTTGAGTATTTTGCCTCATAATCTTAGTTGTAGAGCAATGAACTCAAGTGAGAATCTCTGCTATGATCCGTTACTTCCAAGCCCTTCTTGAAAGATGGTTATGAGTGAGTCAGAGGAGTATCAACAGATGAAAGATAGGAAGAATAAACACACACAGGGAGAAGAAGGCAATGGAGAAGGAGTGTACTGTATATCCAGGAACAAGAAGTAATCACAAATCATACTAAGCTGCTCCAAATTACCTCTTGTCAGCTCTGGTTGTTTAATAAGGCAGATGCAGCCTGTGAGCTCATTGTTTCCCAAGCAGGCTGAGTACTGCTGTCAGAGAAATTGATGAACTATTTGAAAGCCAAGTGCTTATTGTTAGTAAACTAGCTTAATATCTCAGATATGGATGCTTCAAAAAAAAATGACAGCACACAAACTCAGTTTATTAGCCTTTTAGAACAAATGCAGCATTTAAAGCATCAGAAGAGGCAGGGCAGGGAGATATTAATGAAGTGCTAACAGCTGTATCTTCATCTCTTTACCAGCCATTTGTTTCCCTATTATATTCAGGCTGCTTAACTTCAGTCAGAAACAGGTTTTTATGAGGACAAGAGGCCTTTCACCCCTATTAGGGGTGAAATTTCTTCTTCAGCAATCCCTAAAATTGCCCCGGTAAAGTGAGTCTGCTACTCTATAGCTGTGAGAAATGGGGATGCTATGGCGCCCAGCAGTGTGACTTTGTGTACATATTTGGAATCGAGTATAATAAGCATCATGTTTTGATTCTATTACCTATACTTTATGAGACACCCAGCCTGTCTGCCTGAATGCCTTCCTGTGGAATTCTATTCCTATCTTTCTATACATTTAGAACAATATCTATTTGCATCTTAAAGTTTAGTGGTATGAGATTTATAGTATGGCACATCATATAATCATTTCTTGGCATATAGTCCCATATATTTAATGTGTATTAGTATATTTGATAGGTTTGCACACTTGCTCTCTTTCTCCCCCCCCCGTGTGTGTGTGTGTGTGTGTGTGTGTGTGTGTGTGTGTGTAGAAGTCCTTAAAGACAGATTCAACTGACCATGCACTCTTGAGCTCCCTTCAGTACTTTTTTGCAGCACACCCCTAGGAAGAGCCTAGAGGATGTCATCTAAGGGCCTGTAGAGGTACAGTAGAGGTGACAGAAGCTCACTCAAATGGAGCTGCCTACTTCTCCTGTAAGTCTATATGGGAACTAACTTATCACCAACTTTAGCCACAGAAAAAGCAATCCTCTTCATAACTGGAATAGGAGTTTGTGACAATGCTATTATTCTCAGTCATATGATCCATATTATCTAAGGAAATCATATTTGATGCTGAGTTCTTTTTTCAGATTCCACCAAGCCTGCATCTGTCTTTACTTACTTTCTTTGTAACCATATTTCTTCCTATTGTTCTGTTCTCAACAATATAGGATCATAGCTTCCTCTTCCAGCACACTGTGGTCTTCCATGTTTATTTTTCCCCATGTGTTTTATTTCTTCATGTTACAGCACTGAGTCCCAAAGCCCTCTCCCAAATCCGTTGATTATGTATTCTACTTAACTTCATTACTTTATACTGTCACTGTGGTTTATGTGTTTTCACACACACACACACACACACATACACACACACACACACACACACACACACACACACATTGTGGCTCCCTCACTATAGCATTGGCTCCTAGTGTGGACTGTGTTATCTAAATCAAGCCAAAATGAAAATATTTACTAATTTGCAGCTCATTTCAGCATAGCAGTGAAAGGACAGTTGAGCTATAGAACTAAGAAACAAAGAGATAATTAATTCCTGCACACCCAACATAGAGTGATGGCCAGGTCCAACTACTGCCATAAAAATTTCTGTTCACAGAGGGGAACATAAGACAGCAAATTATCTCTCACTGGTCCACTACAGTTTTTAGCCTAGTAGGAACAATATTAACTCTTTGGATAGGTCTCAGAAGTGACATGTATCACTTTGGCTCTAGTTCATTTGTTGAAAGTAAGTCAACCAGGTCTAGCTTACACTCAAGGAAACTGCTGGTTTATAAGGAAACAGGGATAATGGGACATCCCTGAGTCTGTGGGCCATAAACTCTCCTAGAGCTTTTGGAAAGCAGACCTAGAAATTCCATACACTATTACCACCTATGTCACTAGCACTAAATGTCTCAGTATTGCCCACCTGTGGATGACAAGCCCTACAAACAGGCTTTTAAACACAGTTCAGGTTTAAATAGTTGATGAACTAGTGGTCATATTAGCTACAAATGGCAATCTCTGGGTGGGTGGACATATGAGAAAAGATAATTGGGATGACATAATGTAATTGATTTAGTGAAAAACAGCATCTCCTTGGCCATACTCCAGATGACATTATTTAAAATGTACTTGCAGGAGATGTTAATTTTTTCAGAACATGTGATATAGGAAGTCATGAATCTCTTTTCCTATTTAAAAAAAAAAAAAAAAAAACAACAACAACAACAAAGGCACAGGGAAGAATATGGTGATCTAAGAAATGTTTTTGTTTTGGTTAAATTCCAGTGTGTACTTATGTGTCTATTTTGAAATAATTCCTCAGTTAGTAACTCCTCTCTTGGCCTCAATTTTCTCATCTGAAAGAGTGGTGGCCCTTATTCCAGTAATTCTTGCAATTGTTGAAACTACTGAGGTATTTTCCAGCCTACTTGTATCTGCCCTTTAATTTTTACCTTCACCTCTTTGTCTAGTGCTCCTGGCAATTAGCTCACCCGATTTTTCCTGCCTTACTCCTTCGCACTACTTACTACATTAGCTTTCAACTTCTCCCTTAGCTCTTTCTTGAGCCCAAGAAAATTTTGTTATGATGTTATTTCTCCATGTTATAAGATGTTTTCAATTTTAAAGTATATAATGAATGGCATAATCTCAGAGTAACTCACATGTAATGTAGGATTGAAAATATTTCAAGTTAAATTACTTATTACTCTTTTCAACTATAATTTTATCTCCACATTTGTAATGATTTTACTACAATCCCCTATACACCCTCTGTCACTTTTCCCACCTTGGATATTATAGAGAAATTTGGTCTTTTTTAAAAAAAGTATATTTGAATTGAGTTTTATTGTAATTAAACTTTATTGGTTGTACTGGCTAGTTTTGTGTGTCAACTTGATACAAGCTGAAGTTATCACAGAGAAAGGAGTTTCAGTTGAGAAAATGCCTCCATGAGATCCAGCAATAAGGCATTTTCTCAATTAGTGATCAAGGGGGAAGGGCCCCTTGTGAGTAGTACCATCTGTGGGCTGGTAGTCTTGGGTTCTATAAGAAAGCAGGCTGAGCAAGCCAGGAGAGGCAAGCAAGCCAGTAAGCAGCATTCCTCCATGGCCTCTGCATCAGCTCCTGCTCCTTGACTTGCTTGAGTTCCAGTCCTGACTTCCTTTCAGGATGAACAGCAACATGGAAGTGTAAGCCAAATAAACCCATTCCTCCCCAACTTGCATCTTGGTCATGATGTTTGTGCAGGAATAGAAACCCTGACTAAGACATTGGTTTAAATGTTATTTTGATTTTGTTTTACACCTGGTCCATATTTGTAAAAGATATAATAGTCTTTTACTTAGTTTTATGTATGAAACTTCTCTTTTTTTTTTCTTTCTTTTTTTTTTTTCTTTTTTTAGGTGAGGTGGTAGGCTTTGTTTTATTTTCCAGTGACTTACATAAACCTCCACTTGTAAGCCAGGTGAAGCAAACACTTCAATAGGCATTTCCAAGACTGGTAAGAGCCAACTGGCCTCCTGATTTTTTTTTATTTAACACTTTATTTACATTTCAAATGTTTTCCACTTTCCAGGTCTTCACTTTGGAAACCCCCTATCCCTCCCTCTATGAGGGTATTGCCCCACCCACACACCCACTCCTGTCTTCCTTCCCTGGCATTGCTCTATACTGGGGCATCTAACACTCTCAGACCCAGGGCCTCTCCTTCCACTGATGGTCAACAAGGCCCTCCATTGCCACATATGTGACCAGCACCATGGGCCCCTCCATATGCATTCTTTGGTTGGTGATCCAGTCTCTGGGAGCACAGCGGGGGCATGACCAGTTGACACTGTTGCTCCCTCCCCATGGGGCTGCAAACTCCCCCAGTTCCTTCAGTCACTTCTTCAACTCCTCCATCTGGGACCCCATGCTAAGTCCAAGAGTTGCTGTGAATTGAATCATCAGTGTTCCGAACGTTTGGCCTAATATCCACTTATCAGTGAGTACATACCATGTTCCTTCTTTTGTGACTGAGTTACCTCACTCAGGATAATATTTTCAAGTTCCATCCTTTTGCCTACGAATTTCATGAAGTCATAGTTTTTAATAGCTGAGTAGTACCCCACTGTGTAATGTACCACAGTTTCTGTAACCATTCCTCTGTTTAGGGAATCTGGGTTGTTTCCAGCTTCTGGCTATTAAAAATATGACTGCTATGAACATAGAGGAGCATGTGTCCTTATTAGATGTTGGAGCATCTTCTGGGTGTATGCCCAGGAGTGGAATAGCTGCGTCCTCAGGAGGTATTATGTCCAATTTTCTGAGGGTCCATCAAACTGATTTCCAGAGTGGTTTTACCAGCTTGCAATCCCACCAACAATGGAGGAGTGTTCCTCTTTCTCCACATCCTCGCTAGCATCTGCTGTCATCTGAGTTTTTGATCTTAGCCATTCTGACTGGTGTCAGGTGGAATCTCAGGGATGTTTTGATTTGCATTTCCCTGATGACTAAGGATGTTGAACATTTCTTTAGGTGCTTCTCAGCCATTTGAGTTTACTCAATTGAGAATTCTCTGTTTACCTCTGTTCCCCATTTTTTGATAGGGTTATTTGATTCTCTGGAGTCTAACTTCTTGAGTTCTTTGTATATATTGAACAGTAGCCCTCTATAAAACATAGGATTGGTAAAGATCTTTTCCCAATCTGTTGATTGCCGTTTTGTCCTATTGACAGTGTGCTTTGCCTTACAGAAGCTTTGCAATTTCATGAGGTCCCATTTGTTGATTCTTGATCTTAGAGCATAAGTCATTGGTGTTCTGTTCAGGAACTTTTCCCCTGTACCCATGTGTTCGAGGCATTTCCCCACTTTCTCTTCTATTAGATTCAATGTATCTGGTTTTATGTGGAGGTCCTTGATCCACTTGGACTTGAGCTTTGTACAGGGAAATAGGAATGGATCAATTTGCATTCTTCTACATGTAGACTGCCAGTTGAAACAGCAACAATGAAAATGTCTTGTTTCCACTGAGTGGTTTTAGCTCCTTTGTCAAAGATCAAGTGACATTAGGTGCATGGGTTCATTTCTGGGTCTTCAATTCTATTCCATTGATCTATCTACCTGTCACTGTACCAATACCGTGCAGTTTTCATCACTACTGCTCTGTAGTAGAGTTTGAGGTCAGGAATGCTGATTCCCCCAGAAGTTCTTTTGTTGTTGAGAATAGCTTTTGCTATCCTGGGTTTTTTGTTATTCCAAATGAATTTGAGAATTGCTCTTTCTAAGTCTATGAAGAATTGAGTTGGAATTTTGATGGGAGATTGCTTTGAATCTGCAGATTGCTTTTGGCAAGATGGCCACTTTTACTATATTAATCCTGCCAATTCACAAGCATGGGAGATCTTTCCATCTTCTGAGTTCTTCAATTTCTTTCTTCAGAGGCTTGAAGTTCTTGTCATACAGATGTTTCACTTGTTTGGTTAGAGTCACACCAAGATACTTTATATTGTTTGTGACTATTGTGAAGGGTGTCATTTCCCTAATTTCTTTCTCAGCCTGTTTATCCTTCAAGTATAGGAAGGCTACTGATTTGTTTGAGTTAATTTTATATCCGGCCACTTTGCTGAAGTTTTTTATTAGCTGTAGCATTTCTCTGGAGTTTTTCGGGTCACTTAAGTGTATGATCATATCATCTGCAAATAGTGATATTTTGATTTCTTCCTTTCCAATTTGTATCCCTTTGACCTCCTTTTGTTGTCTAATTGCACTATCTAGAACTTCAATTACTATATTGAATAGATAGGGAGAGAGTGGACAGCCTTGTCTAGTCCCTGATTTTAGTAGGAATACTTCAGCTTCTCGCCATTTAGTTTGATGTTGGCTACTGGTTTGCTGTATATTGCTTTTACTATGTTTATGTATGGGCCTTGAATTCCTGCTTTCCAAGAATTTAATCATGAAGGGATGTTGAATGTTGTCAAATGCTTATTCAGCATCTAATGAAATGACCATGTGGTTTTATTCTTTGAGTTTGTTTATGTAGTGGATTACATTGATGGATTTCCAGGTATTGAACCATTCCTGTATCCCTGCAATGAAGCCTACTAGATCGTTATTAACTGTTTTCTTTCTTTGCTAGGTCTTTGTGAAGTTTTGGTATCAGTGTAACTGTGGCCTCATATAATGAATAAGGTAGTGTTCCTTCTGTTTCTATTTTGTGGAATAGTTTGAAGAGTATTGGAATTAGGTCTTCTTTGAAGGTCCTATAGAATTCTGCACTAAATCTATGTGGTCCTGGACTTTTTTTGGTTGGACAACTTTTAATGACTGATTCTATTTCTTTAGGGATTATGCGACTGTTTAGATGGTTAATCTGATACTGACTTAACTTTGGTATTTGGTATCTATCTAGAAAATTGTCTATTTCATTCATATTTTCCAATTTTATTGAGTATAGGCTTCTTTTAGTAGGATCTGATGATTTTTTCAATTTCCTCAGATTCTGTTGCTATATCTCCCTTTTCATTCTGATTTTGTTAATTTTGATACTGTCTCTGTGCTCTCTGGTTAGTCTGGATAAGGGTTTATCTATCTTGTTGATTTTGTAAAAGAACCAGCTCCTGGTTTTGTTGATTCTTTGTATAGTTCTTTTTTTTTCCTACTTGGTTGATTTCTGCCCTGAGTTTGATTATTTCTTGCCTTCTCCTTCTCTTGTGTGTATTAGCTTCTTTTTGTTCTAGAGCTTTCAGGTGTGCTGTTAAGCTGTTAGTGTATGCTCTCTCCAGCTTCTTTTTTGAGGTACTCAGAGCTATGAGTTTTCCTATAACACTGCTTTCATTGTGTCCCTTAAGTTTGGGTATGTTGTACTTTCATTTTCATTAAATTTTATGAAGTCTTTGATTTCTTTATTTCTTCCTTGACCATGTTATCATTGAGTAGAGCACTGTTCAACTTCCATGTGTATGTGGGCTTTCTGTTCTTTTTGTTGCTATTGAAGACCAGTCTTAAGCTGTAGTGATCTGATAGGAGGCATTGGATTATTTCAATCTTCTTATATCTGTCAAGATTTGTTTTGTGACCAATTATATGGTCAGTTTTGGAGAAGGTACCATGAGTTGCTGAGAAGAAGGTATATTCTTTTGATTTAGGATGAAATGTTCTATAGATATCTGTTAAATCCATTTGGTTCATAACATCTGCTAGTTTCACTGTGTCTCTGTTTAGTTAGTGTCTCCAAGATCTGTCTACTGATGATAGTGGGGTGTTGAAGTCTCCTACTATTATTGTGTGAGAATCAATGTGTGCTTTGAGCTTTAGTAAAGTTTCTTTTATGAATGTGGGTGCCCTTGCCTTTGGAGCATAGATGTTCAGAATTGAGAGTTCTTCTTGGTAGATTTTTCCTTTGATGAGGATGAAGTGCCCTTCCTTATTTTTTTGATGTCTTTTGAGTGAAAGTCGATTTTATCTGATATTAGAATGGCTACTCCAGCCTGTTTTTTGGGATCCTTTGCCTGGAAAATTGTTTTCCAGTCCTTTACTCTGAGGTAGTGTTTGTCTTTAACACGGAGGTGTGTTTCTTGAATGCAGCAAAATTCTGGGTCCTGTTTATAGATCCAGTCTGTCAGCCTATGTCTTTTTATTGGGGAATTGAGTCCATTATTGTTAAGAGATATTAAGGAATAGTGATTGTTGCTTCTTGTTATTTTTGATGTTATTTTTATGTTTGCGTGTAAATCTTCTTTTTGGTTTGTTTAAAGATTACTTTCTTGCTTTTTCTAAAGTGTAGCTTCCCTCCTTGTGTTGGTGTTTTCCATTATCCTTTGTATGGCTGGGTTTGTGGAAAGATATTGTGTAAATTTGGTTTTGTCACAGAATATTTTGTTTTCACCATCTATGGTAATTGAAAGTTTTGCTGGGTATAACAGCCTGGGTTGGCACTTGTGTTCTCTTAGGGTCTGTATAAGATCTGCCCAGGATCTTCTAGCTTTCATAGTCTCTGGTGAGAAGTCTGGTGTAATTCTGATAGGTCTGCCTTTATATTTTACTTGATCTTTTTCCCTTACTGCTTTTAATATTCTTTCCTTGTTTGTGCATTTGGTGTTTTGACTATGATATGACAGTAGGAATTTCTTTTCTGGTCTAATCTATTTGGAGTTCTGTGGGCTTCTTGAATGTTTATGTTCATCTCTTTCTTTAGGTTAGGGAAGTTTTCTTGTATGATTTTTTTGAAGATATTTACTGGCCCTTTAATTTGGGAATCTTCACTTTCTTCTATACCTATTATTCTTAGGTTTGGTCTTCTCATTGTGCCCTGGATTTCCTGGATGTTTTGGGTTAGGAACTTTTTGCATTTCACATTTTCTTTGACTGTTGTGTCAATGTTTTCTATGGTATTTTCTGCACCTGAGATTCTCTCTTCTATCTCTTGTATTCTGTTGGTGATGCTTGCATCTATGACTCCTGATCTCTTTCTTAGGGTTTCTATCTCCAGGGTTGTCTCCCTTTGTGATTTCTTTATTGTTTCTATTTCCATTTTTAGATCCTGGATGATTTTCTTCATTTCCTTTGCCTGTTTGATTATGTTCTTCTGTATTTCTTCTTTCAGGGCTTCTAGCTGTTTAACTGTGTTCTCTTGTATTTCTTTAAGGGAGTTATTTATTTCCTTCTTATAGTCTTCCATCATCATCATGAGAAGTGATTTTAAATCTGAGTTTTGCTTTTCTGGTGTGTTGTGGTATCCAGGGCTTGCTGTGGTGGGAGAGCTGGGTTCTGATGATGCCAACTTGCCTTGGTTTCTGTTCCTTATGTTCTTGCCCTTGCCTTTTGCCATCCGGTTATCTCTGGTGTTAGCTGGTCTTACTCTCTCTGACTGTGACTTGTCCCTCCCGCAAGCCTCTGTGTCAGTACTCCTTGAAGACCAGCTCTCTCTGAGAGGAATTTGGGTTTGGAGAGAGATGGTACAGGGTCAGCTCTGGGGTGCAGACAGAAACCAGAAGGATCTTGTATCTCCTTTGGTTCCTGTGTCCTGATGGTTCTGCAAGGGTCCCTCTTGACACAGTGCATTTGAACAGAAGTGGTAGTCTTGCCTGTGCTCGAAGGTGTGTCGGCACTCATGGGATACCAGCTATCTTCTGGCAGTATTTGAATATGGAGCCCTGGGTCACAGGATCAGCTCCCTGGCCTCAGAAGGAAACCAGAAGGTCACTCGTCAGTCCCCATGTCCTGAGGGTTCTAGGTGGGTCCCTCTGAGCAGAGATGCTGGCCTCACCCTGGGAGGGTAGCTCTTTCCCTGTGCTATTGGGGTATGGAGCCAAGTGACACAGACCTCTGATGTAAACCAGAAGGTTCCTGTCCCAGGCTGTTCCTCTGTCCCAGTGTTCTGCAGATTCCAGGTGGGTCCCGCTGAGCAGTGGTACCCATCTTACCTCCACTCATGGGCTTGTCCACAGTCCCTGGATGCTAGCTTTTTCCTTTTGCTATTTGGCTATGGAGCTCTGTGGCACAGACTGGATTCCCCAGCTGCAGAAGGAGACCAGAAGACTGCTGTCCCGGGATGCTTGTAGGTCTCTGTGTCCTGGAGGTTCCGGGCAGGTCTCTCTGAGCAGAGTTACTGGCCTTACCCCCTGATGGCAGGCTTGTCCACACTCCTGGGAGGGTAGCTCTTTCCCTGAGCTATTGGGGTATGGAGCAGCATGGCACAGGCCACAGGCATAAACAGGAAGGCTCTGTGTGAACCTTTTAAATGCCCTGGAAACATATAAAAGAAAGGGTCTTTGCTGCACATACTGTTTGTTTGATATATACTTTAGACAACAAAAATATCTCTGTGTTGCTTTTGACCATTCTCTGCCTAATAATAGATCTGCCATGATTGTTTAGGTAAAATATAGGTAAAATATATTGTACATAATTCTCTCCTTTGCCATTTTAAAAATTTTAAGCATTTTTCTTTCACGTTGATAGAGAACACACAGGTATTTGTATGCATTGATTCTTAATGTGACAAATTTGATCAAATATTCTGTCCTGTGGATATGCTCTTGGAGAACTTAGGTTATAGTGAGTGTGGATGCTTTTATTTGTTTGTAGAATGGGATCACAACCTCAGACTAACAGTTGAAACTTGTAATGCCTTCTATTTGCTTGACATTATAAGTGGAAATGGATTTGATTCATTAAAATCAGCCTGCTCTTACCCACTCACAGACACATATATCTATACATCATTTAAAATGAAATTAAGCCACTAAAATAGATATAAAAATAAATAGTGATATATAAAACATCCTTTGGAGAAATTGTACTATGTCACTTGACAGCGAACCCCCTATGGAATCTTAGAAAATGGTTAATATACGGTTTTATTTGTGAATCTGTCATACCAATGCTAGCTCATGTATATGCATATCTATTATTTTAAAATTACCGTGCAAACCTTGCTAGGTTGAATTTCTCTAGCAGACTTATGTTTCATGGCATACATTTGATTTATTCCCTCAGTTTCAACATTGTTTCATAGTTAAATTGATTACTTTTCTTGTTCCTATCATGTATCTTCTTATGTATGGTCTAAATTTTCTTTATTCACTTGTATGTTTTTTTTCTTCGCCTTGGATATCAAGTCTCATCACCAACACCTATTAAGTACATAAGAATCAAATATCCTTTAGAGGAACAGGGATATATTATTAATATGTCTAAGCATTTATTGTAAAATTTAGATGGGACATTAGATTTTGAGGCTCTTATCACCAAATGCTTACTTTTTCAACTCCATTATTTTATTTTTTCCACTGACTTATTTAATGATTGAAGTAATAGGACCAACCAACGTCAGGACTGTGAGGTTGGCATTGGCACTGATAGCAATTAGTTAAGAAATTTTCCATGGTTACAAGATCAGAATAAATCATGAGTAAGCGGGAACATTGAGGTCTGTGAGTGTGAAATGGCATCTGAACTCTATCTTCTGTCTCTTGTGCACAAAGAGACGGTAAAAGACTTACCTACATTTAATCAGATGCACAGATTCCAACTAGAAATGAATAGCCAAGCCAGGCTTTGTTGCTATTTAGTTTGGTTTTGTTGCATTGGTAATGTTAGTTGTCAGTTAGTTATTAAGAAGTCTTATGTGTCATTTTCAGTGCTCTGATGTGTAGGTGTTATATGTGTGTGCATATGTATATGCATGTATGTGGCAAGCAGAGGTCAGTGTTGGGTCTCTTTCTCTATTGCTTGCTTGCTTGCTTGCTTGCTTGCTTTATTTATTTATTTATTTATTTATTTATTTATTTATTTATTTATTTATTTATTTATTTATATCTTCTACTAAAGCTGGAGCTCACTGATTTAGCTTTCTCACTATCCAGAGAGTTCCTTTAATTTGCCTTCCTCTGCCTCTCTAAGACTGGGGATAGAAGGGATGCCCTAGTAACAATGATTTTCCATAGATGATAGGGATCCCACCTTAAGCCCTCATGCTCATGTGGTCACAGTAAGTTTTGTTTTTAAAAGACCATGTTATTTACATTTACTTGCACAAATAGAATTGTTAGATTTCTTTTACTACATCATGTAACTGCAAGAATCAACTCATAAAGAACAAAGATTTATTCTGGTTCACAATTTTAAAAGTTGCAGTCTCTCCCAATTTCCATGATTTGGTGAAAAGGTTCATGGCTAGAGCAAATGAGAAAGAAAAATATAAGGTCAGGGCCAGGTAGTAAAAGGACTATCACCCTTCAAAGAAAACACACCTCCAAAGACTGAAGGGCCTCTCTCTAGGCTAGTCCTAAATGCCGAGCCACACCCCAACAGTGCTACTTGGTGACCAAGTCTTTATCCTAAGGATGTTTGAGGACTAGCAGGAAGATGCAAAATATAACAGTAAATGTGTTCCTTTTGTGATGATCCTGTCCAATTAGCTTTTATGCTTGATTATCTCTTTGTATGATAGTTAAAATGAACAAAGATACTTTGTCATAGAAACAAGTTTAACTTTCAGAAACATCCCAGAGACTGTCATACCCATTCATATTTCTGACCTGGCTGTAAGATAATATAGCAAGAAAGAGTAGTTACCACTCTTAGATGCTGTTAATGTGTTTCTGTTTTCATGAGTCAAGGACCATTCCATCTGTGTTCCTCAAGCACAGCTCAGACATAAGGAAATAGTAGGTTGTTATTCAATGTTTCAGGGTGACTGAGTTTCCATAACTAACTTCTAATGTCTTAGCATGCCCTGGCTCTTAGTATTTGGAAAGCTTTTCCCACTATTACCTAGATGATATTTAAATTTCTTCATATTGAAAAATTAAAATAAGAAACAGATATGGTTCAAAGACTTTATGGCAAATTAGGACTTGGCTCAGAATTAAGCTTTCTGATCCCTGCTCTACAGAGAAAATTGCTAGAATCAGCAGTCATAACTGAGCTTCAAGTAAAGGCTTTGTTTTGCAATTTGCTTTCAGGTAATAGAAAAAAATGTGAAGGAAAGCTGGCATATATAAATCGCAGGTATATTCATGTTAGTCTATTTTGCATAGTTTATATCTGAAGCTTGTTTTGTAATGCAAAATGCACTGTACTAAAACAGACACTTAAGTGTCTTTTAAGGCAAAGGGACCAATATTTTCCCAACAGTTGTTGCACAGTGGTAAGCAGGGAGCAGAAATCGTTTGAATTCTTTCAAACACTGCCATCATTTCATAAATGAGGAAATGGGCCATATAGAAAGTTAAACATATGGAACTAAGAAACATATTTTTGTGTGTGGATTTGATTAAATCTTGTGTAGGCACAATCAAATAATTATAACCTATGTCCAAGTAATTTGCAGTAGAGATAGAAGTAGAACTTAGTTCTCCTGGCTAGTGCTCAATTGGGATTTGCAAAGTCAACTTACATTATTGATAGATTTTTGAATAATGTATATTTTTACCTTTAAAGTATAACTTAATTGCAATTATTAATCTAAATATGTGAAAATTAGGAATATAGCATGGCATAAGAATATATGACACTGAGACTACCATAATTGATTTTTTTGCACTCTTTAGTTTTTTTAATCTTTGGTTTTTAGTTTGGCAAATAGAGCCAAAATTCTATTTTTATGAAAATAATAACCCTTTGGAAATTGCCACCACAGTTTATTTTGATAAATAGTTATTTACCTATCTATTTAATACAACTTAACTCAATATATACTAATCATTGTATAGGTATGGAGGATGTTTAATAAATAAAACAGAAAGATACTTGCACTTCTAAAGTTAATATTACTGATAAAGAGAAAGAATCCAAACAAGATAAAAGTTTAAAATGTGGCTTCACTGCACAAAGGGGGCATGTTTGGAAAAACAGGACAAGCAGTTGTTTTTGTGTTAAGGGAGCCTGGGAAGGTATTGTGTTAAGTCTTCATAGGGGGTGGTAGAGCAAAAATGCTCTTACCCTGGAATTCCCAGTGGCCACAGCAGATAGGAAGAGAACAGTCCCAGGTTTGGAGGGCACAGAAGTTATAAGAACCAAATCAGGTAGACCTTGAGACATGCTGATGAAGCATTTGCTTATGGAAGAAATAGAGATCCTTTGGATGGGTTGGAAGGCAGTAAAATATGCATGTCATAAGAATGTTGTAAGAATCAAAAATGGTTGAAAGGAAGAGAAAAACACTAGTAGGTGTGTGTGTCTGTGTGTGTGTGTGTGTGTGTGTGTGTGTGTGTGTGTGTGTGTGTGTATGTGTCTGTGTGTGTTTGTGTATGTGTGTTGCAAATATATAAAGGCATAAAGTTGGTTGGTTATAGCCAGAACCTGCATCTATTTTTAAGGAAGAGTTTACTGGATTTGTTGAAATATCTATGCTGAGTTTTAGACCAAAGGATATCGGGCCTGACTCCAGGACCTGGAACTTAGTTTCAGGATGTATGGCTGCCTTGGTTAGAGTGGCAGATACTTGAAAGGAAGCTTCAGCAATGATGCTTATGAACTTGATAGGTTCTTGTTGCAGGAAATATTAAATAAGAAACTATATGCAGCATGTTCTCGTGCTATGCCCTTATTCTCTCATGCCCTAAGGGCTGGCCAGCCATGCACTGGTGGGCAATGGCTGACCTGCTTTTATCTCATGGAGCTCTGAGTCAGAGCTCCCTGATCTCTCCACCCAGCTCACTAGGTTCCCACAGGTGGGTCACTACCACACCAGCCCCATGCTTCAATACCCCCATGGCCTCTGTGGCACACATCAGGCAAACCCACATTTTGCCTCTGTACCTTTCTCTCTGGAACCCAGATAAGCTGCCGTGTGAAGGAAAATGCAAGACAAACTTAGCTCAGGAACAATAGTAACTCAATCTCTGGGTGTAACAACTTAAACCTAATCTTGTAAGTCTTATCAAAATCTGATTCTTCTGGTGGCGAATCCTTGCAGATCTGCCATACCAGGAGACTCTAGTAGCTACATCTTACCTACATGCTGTCCCAGTTCCAAAAGACCCCCTCTCTCTCCTGCTTCCTCTCTTCCTCTCCCCGACCTGGAAGTCCCTCTACTTGCCCAGTGATTGGCTTCTTTATTCATTAGGGTATTGGTTCACAAGAATTCACAAGTGTAACTCACTCCTTGTCTGAAGCCCCTCACAGGAGGGCAGAATTAGCATCCAAGTGCAAAAAGCTCCAGGGATATCCAAAACAGGTTCTACAAGAAGCTAGGAGACAAATCTTTGAGTATGACTGTAAGGTTGGTTCTAGTTTGGGTTAAATGAGAAAGGAACATCTGCTCTGAGTGTAGACTCAGAAGTATGCCACTGAGTGGTCTTTGAAGTTTCATATCCTCAAGCCAGGCCGAGTCTCTCTCTCTCTCTCTCTCTCTCTCTCTCTCTCTCTCTCTCTCTCTCTCTCTCTCTCTCCCTTTTTCTCTCTTGATAATCCAGATGTAGAATGTGTGGATCTTTCTCCTTCATCATATCTGACTGAATACCTTCATACCTCCAACAATGATAATAATGGAATAAGTCTACGTAAGCCAGGCCCAACAAATGTTTTCCTTTATAAGAGTTGCTGTGGTCATGGTGTCCCTTCAAGCAATAGAAACTCTAACTAAGACACTAACATACTACTGTCACCATACATCTCACAGAAGAAAATTGTCAAGGAAAAAGAGATGGTAGTAGGGAAAGCAAAAATACCTGTCCTCACCATTATAGAGTTCTAATATTCTTGCCTTGAGTAACTTGGGAAGTGGAGTTAACAGGGAAACAGTAGCAGTAGTCACTGGGTAATGGTACAGCATTACCTCTGAAGCAATCTCTTAGGCATCTTACTGATGAAATTAGCTCTGCACTCTCCAACTGACATAGCCTTCCAGGAGCTCCTGCTGATACATAGATAGCTAGTGGCTTCAGTCTGACACATGAAGGATGTTGGTGACAGCTACCCAAGGAAGCCAATATACTTAAATTAATTTAACGGATTTTGTTCTCATGATCCTTGGGTTGCTATGTAACTTTTATTTAAAAAAAAAAAAAATAGGGGAAGTAGGTAATCTCCATTCCAGGCAGTGTTTCTTTTTTTCTTTCAAAGAAATTCAGTATAGGAAAAATCTTAGTTACGGGCATATGGGATATATGTTAAAATAAAGAAACATAAATGTGCCATTTAATTTTTTTTATAGTTCAACCCAGGTAATGAGACATGTGAAAAAACAGAACAGGGTTAGTATATTTGAAGTCGATTGCCCCTTTGTGGATCTATATTAAAGGAGAAATTACTAGATTCATTGAAAGATCTGTACTGATGTAGCTACTTTCCACCTCCAACACAAGAATAAAATAAATATAAAAATCCTGCTATGACTTTTAATTTACTCGATATTTTATTCTTGAATATTATAGTTTAAGTTAGTCTTTTTTTACCATATACCATATATACATATATAAATATATATAATGTATAATAATCATATGTATATCTCAATCATGTATCATATATATATCAATTACAGGAATATAATTTTCCCCTTCTGTTATGATTGAATTTTGATTTGATTACATTTTGGAACATTAGAAATAATCCTTCCTTGAACTTTATGGTAGCCATATTGCATAAGTATGTGTTCATATCTATAGTGCATTTTAGGATCATGAGATCAGCTTATCTTGCATTTTATAAATAATTCAAAAGTTTTACTGGTATTTATTTACTATTTATCATTTGTTTTTCTAAAGAGACTAACTAATTTCTTCTCCTGCTCAAACTAATAATTAATTTCTGTTGCTTCATAGGCATGCATCGCTGATATAGCCTCTACTTAATATCTTGCCATTTTCCATTGTATTTATTGGTAATTTACTTGTCTCTTCCCAATGAGAATTTCCAATGATTTTCATGATTATTTGATATTTTGGCAAACTGTTCTTTGATAATCTCTTAGAATTCTTTGTACCCATTTTCTAATGGATATTTTTTTCATTTTGTTATTGATTTCAAGAGAGGCTAGAATTTGTTTGTTTTTCTACTTTTCTTTGATCATTTCTTATTATTTTGAGGTAGCATCTCCCTGTGTAACCTAGATTGGTCTGCAACTTGCTGTGAGTCCTAGGCTGACACTTAAATCTTTATGCTTTAATTCCATAGGAGGTGGAATTTATTAATACTTTATATGACTTAACTCTGTAATTCTGGCACGTTAAGTAAATCAATTTTCTATACCCATCCTGATTATTACTGGCTATGTTCCCACATGAACTTTAGAACCAACTAGTTGTTTTTGAAAATAGAATAGAGTTCATTTCAATTTTTTTTGAAATTATAGTAAAACTACAAATAAGCCTAAAAATTATTGTTAAATCTTTAAATGCTATATTGTGTAATACACATTGATGCTGTAAGTTATGCTAAGTCCTTTCTATTCCTGTAGATCCTAAATTTATCTCAGTAATATTTTATAGATTTCTGCCTAGAGGTCTCACACATCCTTGTTAGATTTATCCTTGACATTTAGTTCTTTGATGCTGCTGTAAATGATATTGATTTTTCAATTTCATTTTCTGCTTAGTGGTTCTACAGAGAAATCCAATTGATTTTTATGTATTGAGTTTATATCAAACAACTTTCCATACTTATAATTTTCCTATAGATACTTTAAAATGTCTATACAGTTCTATTACTTGGATATATATTTTTATTATTTTGTTCATACTGGCTGGAGATTCTTATCCATAAGTCTAATCTGTAAGTCATCTTAGGTTTAATTGTTTTAAAATTAGTCTCAAGAATTTTTAACACTTCATTCTTATGCTTAAGGCTATGTAGATACCGACAGTTAGACGAAGAAAGTTTTTATTATTGGTATTATGCAACAATTTTCTAAAAAACAAAAATCTAGTGAAGGAGTTTTCTGAATTTATTGACACCACCCTTTGAGTCTGTTAATTTAATAAATTAAACTGGATTATTTTTAAATGTTAAAACAGTTTCCCATTCCTGGAACAAACTCATGTTGTTTGTCATGTATTCACCCTTAGAAAAGTGAAAGAAATAGCTGTTTAGTTTTTCGAGAATTTTCTTCATACATATACAAAATTGGAATTTTGCTGCCCTATTGTTTTACTCTGAAGAAATTTATAAGTATTGATTCAATTTTAGATCTAAGAATAAAAATAAAAATCTGTCACTTCATGCAAAATCAGACAAGTAGTACACAAGAAAGGAAACAGAAATCAATAGACAAAGAGAGAGAGATTAAAAGAAAATACATAAGAATAACTTAAAATATGAGTAATGATAATATATAAATATGTTCATATACATAATCAAGAACTACCAGAATTGTGCATATGCAGTATTTTCTAAATACGGAAGATTTCCTGGAGATAATATTCCTAGTACTTAATAAAAATTTTGATTCATGACATAACCTCAGAATCTAAGAAGATAAAAATGAATGGGATGTATATTTCAGAATATCAATGAAATTGATAGAAAAATAACATTTAAATTCTCATATTGTAGTGCAATGTTCTTACTACTCATGAAACTTAATATATCAAAGAGTAGAACATTTAAATTATTCTATAACAAAAATCTAATTGATGTTTTTAATTACATAATCAATATTATCATTAACATTTCAGAATCTTATCTACATGTATTAGAGTTATCACATTTGAAATGATAAGTACAATTTCAACAAATTTTGAGACTTTAACACTGGTACAAATTATTTTGAAACTGTAGTGCAATAAAGTTACAAATTCCTAATAAATTGGAAGAGTGGAACATATATAGTTAGTAATTTTTATACTTTTGTAATTCTAGATTAAGAAGGACAATGCAAGTTATAAAGTATTTGCAATGGACAACAGTAAAAATCATATGTCACATAATGCTCTATAGTTATATAGGATGTGAGTGGCAGCTCAGATGTTCAGGATACTCACTGCTCTTCCATAAGACCTGAGATTGGCTGCAAACACCCATGTTAGGGGGCTTATAATTGCTAGTAACTCCAGCTCAAGAAGACAATTCCTTTTTCTGTCCTCTATAGCATCTGCATGCACATAGCATACAGTCACATAGAGAAACACACACACAAATAAAAGTTTTAAAAACATTCCATAAATGAAGCAAATGACGATTTTACAAACCAGCATATCATTTATTTTGCATTTCAGAAGATGATATATCTAATGTAAAATGAACTTCATATGGGGAGAGAATGCTAAGAACCAACTATTAGTTATAAAAAGTTTATCTTTAAAAATTATTCTTGCTCAGGTGACCTTAGAGTTAATTTAATTTTTTGGAACTATACCTATGATGAATAATTTCAATTAATCTCCTGTCTCATAAAACTGAAAAGAGAAAGAATTCAGAATTTAATTTTGAGTCTAATTTCAAAGTCAAAATCTGAAAAAAAAAAAAAAAAAAAAAAACCCTAACCAACAAACTGACCAGCTAGTCATATAGACAAGAAACAAGTTAACCAGTAAAATAGATAATTGATAATATTATTTAACCAATTTTGATTATTCCTCAAATGAAAGACTTTTTAATTTTAGGAAATATGCTAGTGTAATTCACCACATTAACAAACTGGATCACCGGGTGCTGCTCGTAAATGTCCTGAATCCCTAAAGTCAGGAAGATCTCTGTGAGTTTGAGATCAGCCTTGTGAACAGAGTTCTAGGACAGCCAGAAATACACATAGAAACCCCGACTCAGCAACAGAATAAAACAAGAATGAATGATGGAAAAATTACATTTTGATAGTAGCAAAAAACAAAAAGAGAAAGAAACAAAGTTCTAGTAAGCCTACTGTATATACATGATTTTTAAAAATGTTCACTTTGCACTAAAAGCTATGGCAACATTCTTATTACTATGGAAAACATTTTAGAATCCTGTAATATATATTAAATTTGATGATAGATCTTGGAAGATGTCTTTTCAGCATGAGTAACAGCACCTGGTACCCATGCATTGGTAATATATCATCAGTGTAGTAAGACAAGAAAATGACTAGGAAACAAACCACATCATAGCTTGAGGATGAAACTCTAACTTCAAATAGTCTATAGATAAATATTACAATTTAAAAATTTATACAAAGCAGTTGCATACAACAAATGACATAAATGTCAGTTGCACTTTGATATAACTTTCAGTAGAAGATACTTTCCCTGAAGCATGTGATGTAAATGATGTAAATACAGTTAAATCCATCAAAACATACATCGAGACTAAATAAAGAAAATTATAATTATATGATCTTTCAAATATAGAAGAAATCATACACAGTCCTGTGAGCTAGAATAACATGATCTGTTGGTTTTCAGACAGATTGTTCAATCTGATTTATTGGTTAAATATAATTTCAGAAGCTTTATTTAGCTTTGTTTTGAGAGGTGAAATGTTAAGAAGAAAAAAAAATCACTGTGGCACTCCTAAAGAGGTACAGATTAGCATAATCGGCGCTCTCAAGCCCTGACAATATATATAAAATGAACAACTGAAAAGGGAAAGACTAGTTTGTCTCAGAGCTTTGGGGGCTTTGGTGCCTGACTATTTGATTCTGTTGCCTCTGGACTTGTTTAGAATCACACTATCACTTTGGAGACAATATGGTTGGTCAAAGCTGCTCACAACATTGGAGACAGGAAGAAAAAGAAAGAAAGAAAAAAAAAAAGAATAGAAAGGACCAGTAGAAGACACAAGTTCTAAAGGGCCATTTTACACATGTTTATATCACCCTCAACAATACATCAAATCATGAAACTATCAGTAGGTCCTCCCATTTGATTAGGTCAGAGTCCTCTTGATGCATCCACCTCCCCAAATCTTAAATTATGAACAAATATTTCAACATAGGAGACTTTTGGGATGCAAAGTATGACACAAAGTGTTTATGAAGATGTAGAATTAATTCATTGGAATAATTAGTGCATGGTATACAATGAAAGGAAGAATATAGACACTTGCAGATGCATAATGGAAAACAAGATCACAACAGAGAGACAATGGTAAACTTAATGGTGAAGTGTAGACTATTTTAAAAAATGGTGATTTTAATTTTAAAATAATAAAAGGAGAGAACCAGCTTTACAAGCTAACCTATGTATGCCTATCATGAACATGCATATTCATACACATAAATGAACATATAAATAAGAAGATAGAGAGATGGATTAATGGATGTATGGGTAGATACATAGATAGATATGATATACTTCCTAATTCTGTGTAACAACTTCTGTGACTAGGTGTCGGGCCGTGATTGGAAATCTGTGTTTCTGGTCAAGCTAAGGTTTGAATGTTGAAGGCCCAATGGGCTGTTCTCAGCCTACAAGAGATGGCAACTGTTTGTCTAAACTCCTAGAATACAGCTTCTAACACGTGGCTACATCTCTCCATAGGTCTGTGACATTTGGTCACATTAAAAAGGCTCACGCCCACAGCCCCTCCTCAGGTAAAGATGTGACCACGCAGCCCCAAGCCATCCCCAGGTTAATGAGACACCTGGAGACTTAGCCACGCCCCTTCCCAGTTACTATATCCGCCTGGCCCATCCCAGAACTTGGGGGGTACAATTCCATCCATGCAATTCTCCACAATGAAAATAAATGTCTTAGAATTATGGATTGTCTCTTCATCTGGACCTGCCATGGGAAGAGAGGAATCCAGCCCTCAATTAAGAAGCCATGTCTAATCTCTCACTGAGGGCTTCCCAGTGCTCCCAGATGGTACCTGTTCACACAAGCCTGAGCAGCTAGCCGGGCGCCCCAAGCCGAAACCTGGTCTCGGTGGTAATCCCAGCTGTGCTCCGACTAGCCCGTCTGTGGCACCCTGAAGTGACTGTGGTGCCCGGGGCTAGAGAACCCAGAGACGGCTGTCACATTCCGTGGGAATAGCCCCCTCCCACACCCACGGGTAGAGCCCACAAAGGCTTCCCACAGCCCCCACCTGCCCAGCGGACTCTGTGGGAAGATGTGTGGCCAAGTCCCAAGTGTCTGCTGTCCCACCCAGAGCCGCAGTGCCCAGGACAGACATGTGGGGCTTCTTTCCACCGTGCCAGGTTTGTTCCAACAACTAGGGACATGTACTTTTGATTGTGATGCATAGATACAACAAATACCATGGTTTTTCATGTGTACACAGTGTGTATGTGTGTTTAGGAAATAGAACATAGAAAGGACATTAAGGATGTGGTATAGAGAGTGAAATAGATGTGAAATACGATAGATGAATAGATGAATATTACAAATGGAAATGATTAAATATTACACAAAGACAGTGTAGTAGAGAGGTGAATATATGATAAGCAAAATGCAAAAAATAGTAGTTATATATGAAAATGCTATAATGAAACCCAATTTTGTGCTACAACAAAACTAACAAAAAGTTAAAATATCACATGTATAAAAAAGATTGCCTCTGTAGGGAAGAAGAGGAATATGATGATGGAGGATATGGTAAGGGAGTATAAAAGTTAATTTTTAAAAATAAGGCATTCATATAGGGTTGTTTTTTTCATATTTTTTTCACTTTATGTGTGACAATAAAATGATTTTGTACTTGACCCATGTTATAATAATATTAACATTAGGAGAAAAGTTGGGAAAATGAGGTAAAGGTGTTTTATAATTTATTGTATAATGATTTTCATATCCAAAGAAAATGTCCATTAAGAGTAACCTTTCACAGAAAACCACAGGCAGCTGTATAAAGATCAGAGTGGGAAAGACGGTTCTCTTCAGGGAAGAGCCAACTACTTTGTTGTTCAGTGTCCAAAGGTCATCCCGAAAACATACATAAGAGTAACATTATAGGGCATTGACAGGTCATATTAAGGCATATGTATATACAAACACATATATGCATATAGTAGCAATTACTGAAAAAGAGGTCATGAATTTGACGAAGAGTGGGTAGGGTCATATGGGAGGGTTTAGAGGAAGGAAAGCAACAGGAGAAATGTTGAAATTAAATTATAATCTTGAAAATATACCCTCCCAAAATCCAAAGAAAGAAAAATAAATAAATAAACTCCAAGTTCTCACATGTGCTGCGAATCTCTTTATGAGACCATCTGCAGCTTTACTTCAACTTAGCAGCGTAAGAATTGTGGCTGTTGGGATGACATGTGCTTTTCCTATCTTGGGATTTTCCCCCTTGTGATTTAGTGAGAAACATTTAACTCTTCTACTGCCTCCTGTGGTTTGCTAACCATGAGCAAGCATGCTGGCTCTTGAGACTTGGAAGCTTTTGACAGTTCCTTGTCTGAGGACCTGATTTCCTGGACCTGTCAGGCTCCACTGGTACAGACTGGTGGGTTGCATCTTTTTTGGGGAGGGGGGGAACTAAAATAATTTTATCTTCTTCCAATTATATCAAGACAGAGGTAAACACAAGATGGATGCAAAATTGCTTGAGAAAATGCTTCCTAACATAAACCTCACCCAAGATACAAGAAACATAGGCAGGATTTTATTTGTTCACAATAGATTTGTGAATTTAGTTGTATGCGTAATGAACAGAATTCTCAAATTACTAAGGTATATATGTTCTTTTCAAAGTTAATGTTTGCCCACTTTTCAATTGCATTATATGATTTATATAAACTTTTTAACCTAAAAGTCACTCTTAATTAGAGTTTCATGCCTGTGAATAGAAATCATGATCACAGTAACTCTTGATGAAAAGATTTAATTAGGACTGGCTAACAATTTCTGAGGTTTAGTTCATTATCATCATGGTTGGAACCAGTAGTGTGCAGGCAGACATAGTGCTGGAGGAACTGAGAGTTCTACATCTTGATCCACAGGCAGCAGGAGACTGTGTGTCACACTGGGCATACACTGAGCTAGGAGATCTCAAAGCTTGTCTCCACAGTGATACATTTCCTCCAACAAGGTCAAACTTATATCAACAAGGTCACACCTCTTAGTAATGCCACTCCCTATGGGCCAAGCATTCAAACACATGAGTCCATGGGGGCTTATTCAAACCATCAAAAAGTCAGAATACTTTCTTTTGTCATTTTTATTAGTATATGTTAAATATAGAAAATAATTACTTTATTTATATTTCCAAACATTTAAATATTGTACTTTAATGACATTATCTCACAACTTTTGGTTACTTTTAACTTCTTCTACTATGAGGTCTTTTTAAGAGCCTGGCTTATTTCTGTCATCTTCATTTGTGCATGATATTGTTACCAGTATATTCCTTTGAGTCCTCTTTGACTGTGGATATCTTGAAGGCAGGAAGCTATGCCATTTATTTCTAGATCCCAACACTGTTCCTTACTTCCCATGGGCATTCAACATACTATTTCATGTGAGTATATGGGGCAAGGGAAGATATGGATTATCTCTCTTCCCCAGGAAGTTAATCAAGAGCATGACCTCAGGATGAAAAGTTAAAAAAACTTTCAGATAATCTGTAAAAAAGATATGAAAGACAATGTAGAATATAAACTCTTATTATACTAGAGAGCCCTAACATTAAAACTGCAGTAGTTTATTAGAGAAGGTAAGTGAACATCAAAGCTTAAACTTCAACTATGTAAGTTATTGACTGAACAAACTTTATTTCTTGTTATTGTAAGACACAGATCATAACTTTATTGTGTTGTGTGGTTGTTAAGAGGATCAGATATAGTTCAGTAGGTTAGAAACTCAGTGTCAAATTAGGAGAGATTGCTAAATGGCAAAGAGCATCCTTTCAATACCTATTTTTAATAAAAGTTCTTAAATGCTTTAAACGCTCTTCTAGTCCACCACCCACCAGAGGTAGTGGAAAGGAAAGGTTAATAGGGCAAAGAAGGATGTGGACCTGTTGAGGAATAGTTCTTTGGAGTGAATACAGTCTTCATTGTCAGGATATCAGTAGTTCAGTTCACAGGATTCAGCAGTGGCATCTTAATCCATTCACAAACACCATTCAAGAATCAACAAGGGCAGTTCGATCAAGAAGCAACTGCTAGGCTCTGCCAATTGGCATGAGTATGCAGAAGCTGCAAGAAGCTGCCAGAATACTACCAGAAGTTTTTTGGTGTGTTTCTCTCTAAGAAGTCAAGACAAATGATGACCAGCAAAGAATGGCAAGTCATACTCATAACACACAGCCTTGTCCACTATCTGTTGGGAAATATTTATATCCTTTCCAAAAAATCATTTGTTCTCTCAAGTGTTCACTCTAGTAAAATATCACATGCCCATCCAGGCTGTGTATAGAAAAATACCATGTGTCTGTTCCCTGCCAAACATCTTCCCATGTTTATGCTTCAGCAAAACATCCTCTCAGAAGACAGTTTTCAGAAAAAAACATCACATGACACAACTGAGTCTCCAAAGAAACAAGAGATTTCCACTTCAAGCATCTACTAATTCTGCAGAAGTCTTGAGGTTTGTTCTCAGCATCCACATTGGGTATTATCCCCAGGAACATCTGACACCTCTGGCTTCTCCACAGGCACCCACACATATACGCACATACCCATAGAGGCTTACGTTATAAAAAATTAAATCTTAAAAGAAAACATCAGTGAGTAAATTGTAAAAGCACTCCCTTGCTTGCTGATTTAATATTCCATTTCTTATGCCATGTGGATGATAGGAAAGATGAATGATGATTTCTTCCCATTGGATTTTAGCAGAAATTACATTTATTAAAGTTGAGAAACTGACTCTCTTGGGGTATAAGTTGAAGATTGCCAGAAAGGCCATGGAATTTCTGGTTAGAGAAAACTCAATTCTCTATTCCTCTTGGCTCCAAATGTCATACTATGGATGAACAGAAGCTGATTATTAACTGAATTCCTGGTTCTTCACCAACTTTCCTCTGGTCCACATCCATCCATCTGCTAGTAAGAAATGGATCTTGCACTGGCAAAGGCATCAGGATAAATGCAGAGAGCCAGGTTCCATAAGATTTTCCATCAAAATATTATGTTTATATTTATGATCAAAACCTTTATTTAAATGCAGCGGAATAGCATTTGAAATATGAGTGAGTGCATAATTTTATGAGTGTGTAAGGGCTAACATAACAAGTATTTGGGAATTATGAATTCTTATTTCAGAGTTTGAAATTAGGCCAAGTTAAGTGGCTTTTGAGAAATGAATAGATGTTCTTAAATTATAATAAGGTGATTTTGATACAAGCAACTCTAAATGTTATATTTTCTAAGATGGCTAAGGGTCCAGACCCAAGAAAATGTGTATTGTACATTACTGAATATACAGCACTGCCCAATATTCTTCTGGAATACAGCCAAGAAGTCCTACAAACAAGCTGTATTTTTCCTTACTTTGGATTATTTTACTTATTGAGCTAGTGGTTCCTTAAGGTAATGAAAATGTCCTAATGCACAAAGTCATGAGAGAAGAGTTTTGTTTTCCCTGAGTGTTGTGGTTAGTGCTATAATCTCAGTTCTTGGGAGGTTAATACAAGAGGTTGTCATAAAATTAAGGTCACCTTAGATTACATAGTGAGATCCACACTAGCATGGGCTACAGTGTGAGACCCTGTCTCAAAACAGCAAATATATAACTAGTATTTTCTCTCCTTTTTAAATTTACAATAGATTAAAGTGACAAATGGTGGTGGTTGCCAATGCAATGAGAAGGATTATGTGTTAACAGCACAGAGGTCATTGGGTCTGTCTCTTTCTTCACCACTATACTTTAGAATGCTATAGAGTATGTAAACTTATTCAGATTTTTTTTATCTTAATCCAGAAGAAGCCAGAACAAGCAAAATTTAATACCTTAAGAGTGGTCAAACCATTTGTCATCATTCTAGTTGGCAGTGTGAACCTAGGAGAATAGAGCCTAAAAAATGAGGCAGACAAATGTCTCATGAAATAGCCAACTTTATTTAGAGCAACAGACAATTTACACCTTGAGGATTAAACAAAGACAGCTAAGCAAAGTTCACGTGAGTTGAAGGTATATAAAATCACAAGGATAAGTCTTGCCTGGAAATAAGTAGGGTCATTTGAGGAAGGTTCACATGACTCAAGCTATACACAAACTTAAGGACAGGGCAAGCTTTGAAACATTTTTTGATTAATTAAAGTAAGACAATGGGTGTCTTAGAGTCTCCATTCTGTTAAAGACACAATGACCAAGGCAACTATTAGACACGATTTAATTGGGGCTGGCTTAGAGATTTAGGGGTTCAGCCCATTATCATGGCAGGAAGCATGGCAGAGTCCTGGTAGGCATAATGCTAGAGAAGCTGAGAGCTCTATATCTTGTTCCAAAGGCAGCAAGAAGCAGACTATCATGAGCAGCTAGGAGGAGGGTCTCAAAGCCTGCCCTGATAGTGACTCACATCCTTCAATAAGGACACACCTACTCCAATAAGGTCATACCTCCTTATTGTGCCCCTTTCTGATCCAAGCATTTTCAAACTCCCTGGCCCCCATAGGCTTGTTCAAACACATGAGTCAGTGGGGTCCATACATAGCCATAGCATAATACAATCTACATTTAATTCAACTTCAAAAGTCCAATTGTCTATAGCAGTCTCAACAATGTTAACACTCCAAAGTTCAAAGTCTCTTCTGAGATTCATCCAATCACTTAAGTATCATTCCCTATAAAATCAAAATAAAAACAACCTATCACATACCTTCAATATCACAGGATATATATTATCATTCCAAAACTTCATAGTGAGGAAATACTGGACCAAACCAAGACTGAAAGCCAGCTGGACAAACTTCAAACTCAGCATCTCCATGTTTGACCTCAAGGCTGTCTTCAGATCTCCAACTTTGTTGGATCTTAAGTCAACTTCAGATCTTCATCTTTGTTGACTACAATACAATTCTTTCTCTCTGTTTTTTTTCCACTCACTGTTAGCAGCTTTTCTTGGTAGGAGACCCACAGCTCTGGCATCTGTAACATCTTGGAGTATCCAAAGAAACTTCAACTTTACAACTTCTTGTTCCAATGTCTGGGATCCACAGATGATCTTCTGGGATGCTCTAAAGGGCTTAGGTTTCTTCTTCACTGCTGCTGCTACTGTTCTTGGTGATCATCCCACAGTACCGACATCTCCAATTATCAGGAGTCTTCTGTGGCAAGTAGGCTTCACCAAAAGCCTCTCATAGGTTCCCTTCATGGGGGCAAGTCTCAACTTCTTTGCATGACCTCTTCAGTTCTGTGCCATCAATTGCAACTGAGACTGTACCTTCAACAATGGCATTTCCTGGCCTCTCACAGTGTCAAGCTTCAGCTGTTCTCCATGACCCCTTCATAGCTTTAAAACCAGTACCACCTAAGTGATTCTTACATATTGCCAAGTCCAGCTTCAGCATACCTTGCCTATCTCTGAAATACAGATTTTTTTTTTTTTTGTCCTCTCAGAAAACACTTCCAAGAAGATTTTACCACAGTGATGCTGGTCTCTTCTTAATCATCTGTAAATCCCTAACCAGCATCAATTGTCCCAGTAGTCCCTTCTATTCTTAACTCTAAAGGCAGTACCACATAGCTGAAGCTGCAAGGTTCTGTTTCTTGCTGTAGCTGGGAACATACCCTCCCCCCTTCTTGACTGTAGCACAACTCTTTCTCTTTGACTGGTTCCTTTCCCTGTTAGCAGTTTTCCTTAGCAGGTATCCTCTGGCTCTGTCTCTTGAATGACAGGATTAAAAGCATGTACTTAAGCTTTTATTTCCACCTAGCACTTGTTCAGTCCTAGAGTGGCCTGATGAGAGATCTACTTGCCTTTTATTCTGGGATTGTAAGTGTGTACCACCATTCCTAAGCCTAAGCCTTTCATGGCCACTATCTCCAAGATCTGGATCAATAATCTGTGTCTTCCATCCTTATAATCTGGATCCAAGTATTCCCTCCTTTTCTGTATTGTAGTTCACTCCAGATTAGAATCCAAGTGAAAATAATAGGCAAGTAATAACACCTAAAAGGACATAACTATTCCTTATTCAACTACAAACAAAAATAATAAGCTTAGCTCAGTGAGGTCTTTTCCTGAGATCACTACTTCATTAATCTGTTTAACTCTTTGAACACAGGATTCAGCTCCATTTCATTACCTGGTACCCCTTTATTACATGAACTATACATTTTATATTTTTCCTTTCCTCACTTGATAACTTGAACAAAATTCTCTTCATCAGAGTAAACTAGAGAACAAAATCTATGCTGGGATTTTCTGAGACCTTCTTTGTCAATGTAATTAATCTGATTCTCTTAACCATAACCTTATCCTCAGGCATAATCTTTAGACAAGAGCAAAAAGCAGCCACATTGTTCACCAAATTATCACAGAAACACTTTCTAGCACACATACGAATGTTCTTCTCCACTGAAACCTTTTGACTCAGGCACCCACAGTTCAAATGACCTTAGCATCAATGCCTTCCATATTTCTAATAGGATGGCCCATCAAGCCCTGCTTAAAGCATTCCTTTGCTTTCCAAATCCAAAGTCCCCAAATCCACATTCCTTCAAACAAAAACACGGTCAGGCCTATCACAGCAATACCCCATTCCTAGTACCAACTCCTGTCTTAGAGTTTCCATTGCTGTGAAGAGACACAATGGCACAGGCAATCCTTTTAAAGGACAATATTTAATTGGATATGGCTTATAGGTTCAGACGTTTAGTCCACTAACATCATGGCAGGAAGCATGGCAGTGTCCATATTGGCATGATATTGGAGCTAAGAGTTGTACATCTTGTTTCAAAGGCAGCTAGGAGCAGACTGTTTCACGGGCAGCTAGAAGGAGGTCTCAAAGCCTATCCCACAGTGACACACTTCCTTCAACAAGGCCACAGCTCCCAATAGTGTTACTCCTGGGCCAAGCTTATTCAAACCACCACAATGTGAAATGGAAATTTCTGGTTGTGTCATGTGATGTAGACTCATGTGATGTTTTGCTGAAGTAGACTCAAGTGATGTTTTGCTAAGACAAGACCTATGAGAGGACACATGGGAGCAACAGTGTCAACTGGCCTGACCCTCTTCCCGGTCTTCCTGGAGGCTGGACCACCAACCAAAGTATACACATGGAGGGACCCATGGTTCAGACCACATATGTGGCAGAGGAGGGCCTTGTTGGCCATCAGGGGGAGGAGAGGCCCCAGTAAAGGGGAATGTCAAGGTGGGAATATGGGAGTGGGTGGGTGGGTGGGAGGTGGAATTCCCTCATAGAGATGGGGGAGGGGCAGGGGATAGGTGGTCTCCAAAGATGAGACCTAGAAAGGGGGAAAACATTGGAAATGTAATAAAGTGTCAAAAAAAATAAAGAGTATAAATAGAACTGAAAGGACAGTAATGGGGTGCTTGCACAGCTAGCCCTGAAACTCTTCATTGGTCTCCATCTTCAATGATCTTCACTTTGCTAAGAGAGGCAGGTCAGAGTGCTTCCCATGGTATCCCAGCTGGTTCTGGTCACTCCCATTTATTTGTGCCAATTGGATGGAGGCCTAGCTATTTCTGCTGGATCATACCACCACTGCTGTGTCATGTTTGATATCCTGACACTTCTGAATTGAACTGTTGTTGTCCTGACAATAGAGATTGGAATTAGACCAAAATACGACTTATAAACTGGCCTACTTCCCCTTGTCCCATTTCTCATCTTTTGTCCCCTATATGTGGATAGTGAACTAGCAGAGGTTGAAACATTTGAGAATCCTTATTAAAATAGGTTTTGAAAAATCTAAGCCTAAAGCAATGGGTTATCTGAGGTAAACCTATTTATTACAGTGGCGAGGAACACAAAGGACATATTCCAAGAGAACATCCATGATTAAAAGGAACAAAAGGCACAAGACTCTTGTTTTGTTTTCTTGTAGTTTTCTTACAAACTCTTAGAATTCTTCTCACATAGCTCCACTCTTGGACCATATTATGAAACCATGCTGAGATGATCAATAATTCCCAAAGAATGGTCTACAGATGTTCAAAGTGCTGATCACCAACTTAGTCTATTCTTTATCAATAACCCCTTTCCTTCTACCAATTCCCTCCTCACTCTGCATGCCCTCATGCATTTCTTGGGAGCCTAACTAAAATATTGAGGCAACAGGAAATGCCAAATAGAACTTATGCTTTCATTTCTAGAGAGCTTGCCAGGTAGCCATAGCACAATATCTTCTGCTTTCATGGCCTTGTGATGGCTATAGGAGATCTTCGGGTCATTTTATCCTTAGTTTCTGGCTTATCAGGAGCAGCAGTAATGTTTCATGCTTCCAGGAATGAAATGAGAAATACACATGGGAATACAGATGAACAGATCATGGTCCTGTTGACAATGTCCTAGACAAAACCTGAGCAAGAAGAAGAGAAAGTTCAGAGGTTCTGGGCCTAGGTCTCCACTTGACATCTTGCTAAAGAATTCTAAGGCTTTATAGATATGCTTGAGAAGAATTTCATCTGCTAGAAGCAGGACATTATTTGGACAGTGATCAAAGTGATCTATTCTTTTTCTATCTCTTACATAAAATGAGGGGTGTATATACATTTACATATGAGAGATTTATGGAGTCTGTATGGTCTAATAGTCAAAGTCTTTAGCACAACTAGTCTATAGCACCCAGGATTTACATTCAAATTTCCTTTTAACTTTTAGTGAGGAACTCTGAGAGGTAATCCTGAAGGAGTTGGTTTTCCAAGCCACTTGCTCTAAGCCTCTCCCTGTTTCTGCTTTAATGAACACAAAGTCAAGCAATGAGGCATAATGTTGATGTGCTCTAGATATAATTATGGATATTTCTACCATACTTGTATTATAAACACTTCCATGAAAAAATCCCAGAATGTGGCACATAACCAGGGAGAAAGCCTTGAAAGGATATATGCCAATATATAAATGATGGGTTTCCTTTGGCAACTGCTCTGGAAATGTGGGTAATCATTTTTGACTTTGTTCTGCAATTGTACTATGTAATCTGTTTTTTAGAATCAATAGTTTTGTCAGTGTGTGCACAGAGTATAGAAGAAATGAGAGTACAATTTTCCTAGCTATTGGTGACATCTTTGAGCCTTGCATGGCACATTTATTATAAAAACACCTAAATTATTTGTAGCGACTACTATTTAAAGATGTTAAGAAAATGCTTGAAGGATTATTTTTAATCAAGGAAATTTTGTATATTTTAAGGTTCCTTCAAATTTGTATTAGAGGAACTATTTATATCAGATATTTCTTCAGATCCTAGAAGGCAGGGCATTTCTAAAGACAAATAGTGTAAAACAGATATCTGATGATGTGAGATGGAAGAAGGAAATTGAAATTTTAGTTATCTCTTTCATGCAGTTTTGATCACCAAAGCAACAATGTAGTTAATAATGTTATCAGCAAATATAGACTACTTTACTGTTGAACATATTTTCACTCAGATGTAATCTCATTTTGTATGATAGTAGAATGGATATTCAAGGAACTAAGCACTATTCATTTCAAATGTATGATGCTATCCCTTTGAAAATAAATGTGAATTCCATTCACTAATATTGTACAAGTATGAGGAGGAATGAAATCTCATCCCCACCCAGATATTAATAAAGCTACTAATGAGACAGTAACAAATGCTACCTTTACTATATGAGAAACATTTATCACAATGGCTTTTAAATTGAATATTTTTTTCTCATTTAAGAAATGAAGAAAATGATACTATGAACCTTGCCAACAGGTGGTCACATAATAATGTGCAAAATTAAAATCTGGGTGTTGTCCAAAAGGATAAAGACTTAATTGTGAAAAAAATGAGGTAATAAGCATTTTGATAATTGTATGATTCTAAAGAAAACTTCTGTCCTGGAATTTGACTTTCTTTTGCATTTGTCATTAGAGGCATGAGGTAGTCAATATAAAGGTTAGAAAGAGTAGATACTGGGTAGAATGATCTGAGAAGATGTGTCAGCATACCCTCTGAGGTTGATTTAAAGTGAACACAGTCTTCTTCTTCTTCTTCTTCTTCTTCTTCTTCTTCTTCTTCTTCTTCTTCTTCTTCTTCTTCTTCTTCTTCTTCTTCTTCTTCTTCTTCTTCTTCTTCCTCCTCCTCCTCCTCCTCCTCCTCCTCCTCCTCCTCCTCCTCCTCTTCCTTCTTCCTCTTCCTCCTCTTCTTCCTCATTCTCTCCTCTTCCTCCTCTTCTTCCTCCTCCTTCTCCTTCTAGCTTTGAGGTCTTGAACTCATAGAGATCTACCTGCCTCTGCCAAGTGCTGGGATTAAAGGCATGTGCTACCCCACTTAACTAGTGTTTTACTTTTTTTTTTTTTTTTTTTTTGGTTTTTCGAGACAGGGTTTTTCTGTGTAGCCCTGGCTGTCCTGAAACTCACTCTGTAGACCAGGCTGGTCTCGAACTCAGAAATCCGCCTGCCTCTGCCTCCCAAGTGCTGGGATTAAAGGCGTGCACCACCACTGCCCGACTGGCGTTTTACCTTTTTACAGTCGAGTATTTTGATATGTCAAAGTTGCCAGGAAAAATGATATGTTTATTTGGCATTATTTTTATTTTCAGTTTTCAAAGATTTGAATGTTTATAATTAAATTTGAACTTTTTGTGTTTCAACGATACCTCTCTGGAAGTTTTGACCAGCTTCCACATGGAAGTATCTGTGAGAGTGTGTGCATATGTGTGAGTGTGTGTGTTCTCAAGTGTGTGCATATTCCTATGTGTGAGGAGTTCATTACAACAGCATCACTGCCAAACACTAAACCCCGTGGAATTAATTTGGACTCTTAACACTGGGAATCATTTCATGTTACTTTTTTGAGTGGACTAGAGCTAGAAATGGACGAACATTAGTAAATACGTTAAATTTGTTTCTATAGAATCTTATGCATGTATCTGCATGTCTCTCTGTGCTTAGGGGGCTGTTAATCGATTATGGAACAAACTCCATTCAGTTACAGAGAGATAGGAAATGAGGCTGGATGCTAGGTGATGAGAGGCCCAAAGGTTGGGAATGAGAAAAGAAAACCTCAAGATCCAGGAGTCCTTCCTACACACATACCTAGAGGCCTCCTCATTCTCAGCATGTCAGTATTTCTCTCAGCACAAAGGACTTTTCACTTCCACTCACATCATGTTCAGAAGTTCTCCCCCAGAAGAATAATGGGTTCTTTAATCATCCTCAGTAGCCCATAAACAAGCAGAAGCCGTCTGATACCCACAGAACAGGTGAAGATTTTTAAGCACCAGCCATGAACTGAACACAAAGGTATAAAGCCAAATAGAACAGCAGATGGTTGAAATTATAAGTGAAACTCACTTGTAATTATGAAAGAGCTTGGCTGTGGTAAGCATTCACATTTAAGTGACTTACAGATCTCTCATGATTTCTGTCAGATTTAGGATTTTGTATTGTACTAATCTGCATGTTCTAAAAATTATACTTGTTTTCATTAAAGGTACTATAATAAAGATGCATCCTTAAAGTATCCTCATTATAGACTAGATTTTCACTTCCTCTTATTTTTTTCTCTATTTGTGTTAAATGAATGCAAAGAAGGATTGGTGATTATATGGATAGATAATAATCAAGCAAAGGACATAGCTGAGGGTACTTCTAGTTGCCTTAGTTTTTTCCCCTGTGGTCTGATAAAGTACCATGACAAAAACAACTTAAGGGAGAATGGTTTTTCACTTAGAGTGCCAGATGGGATACAATCCATCGTGTTGAGGAAGATATGTTGGCAGGCAAGAAAGCCATAGTGCCAGGAGAAAAAGACGTTCAGTAGCATTGTATCCACACTTAGCAAAAAGCAAAGAGGATATAGGACTAGGCTACAAAACCTCCAGGCCTCCCCTCAATGACCTGTTTCCTCCAGTGAAACATCACCCCCTAAAGGTCCAACAGCCATCACAAACCGTACCAACTGTTGGCCAGCACATGTTCAAACATATAAGCCAATGTATTTTACATTCAAACCATAACACCAGTAATGTTCTATCATTATATCAGTTTAATATCTCATGTATAGAGTCAGTTATTTATAGAAGAGTTATTTACAAGTGGATATTATATTATCTTATATGCACATAGGTATGCATATTTAAACATACATGTGCATGTATTTGCATATGCTATAAAGACAAGATGTCAGAAAAAGAAGTGAAGTTGGTGATGCTTTTTCTATTTCTGTTTCTTTACAGACCCCTCCCTTTCTAAACCTGCCACTATAGATTATCAGTTTGTCTCTTCACGGTTCTTTCGCCTTTTGTTCAGTACACAAAGTAGAATTTCTAAAATTCCACGTATGACAGATGGTCAAGTGGTAATCATAGCTCCTCTTTATTGTATCAGGAGTATTAATTTACTACTCAGCATTAAAGATGGTTACTCTGTTTTTCCCTTTGTGAATTGGAAGCAGTATTTAAAATGAGGAAAGAGAGTGTGGTGGAAAAGGTATCTCCAGAGAAGCAACAACATAAGGTGCTCTGCAGAAGTAGGAAAGTAAGGTATGTTCATGTCTTTGTCAAAGTAATAGTTCTCCAATGAATCTCCCTATAATGAAAAACAAGGGAAATGATTTTATAAAGTTTGAGAAGACACACTGAAGGATAATTCACATGTATGAAAGCATTTTTATGAATATTCATGATTTTTATATGGTTGATACAAAAATTATAGAAAACATAATTTAAAATTCTATATATTACCTTCAATTGTTATAGTGAAGAACATGAGATTATTGACATCAAAACTTTTTATAACACATTTAAAGTTATTCATGATTACATGCAATTCCTGATCAATATCACTTAGTGGTATTTATTCTTTTCAAATAATAAATAATAATAATAAATCACTATAGCAAAGACAGTAATACAAAATTTAAAATATTTTTCTTATCATAGTTCTTAAGATTTTATCTAAGGAAAGGATTAATCTTATAATTCGCTAAGAATTATAAAGTTGAAAATCTTTAATGTGAGTAATTAATTCACATAAATCTTTAATGTGAATATCATATAGAATTCAGTTAAACTCTTCTATATCAAGTTAGAAACAAAACAAAATAAAAAGCCAAAACATAGACATATGAAAAACCCCAAAGAAATTTTATTCTGTACAATTGCTCATATTATTAGGACAGGTGCACAACAGGAAGCTTGGATGCCACCAACAATGGTACCTGTCACACAGTCATAGTCCTTATATATGAAGCCAGTGTAGCCTCAGAAAAACCAAGTTACAAATAAAACAGTTTACAGATCTTAATTGGTTTTACCATCCTAAAACCACCTAGCAGCCCAGACCCCAAATAGTTTGAATATTTTATTCAATTCAGGTATATTTATAACAAAAAAAAGAAGGTGGCACCCAATGAATGGAGATGTGGCACCGAGATAGCTTGATTGGTATGGCTTGAGTTTCTTTTATTAGAACATAGCTGGGGAAAAATTGCTGGCTTGTGGTTTGAGTGTGACTCTGCTCCTTGCTACAAAGTTTACAATCTGTAAATCAAGTTAGGCTACAGCTCACTAGGTGCAGAGACACTTTTAGACCAGGTGAAATATGTATAGATTCAGCTTTAGGTGAAATGTAATTCTGTTTAACAGTAGGCTATCTTGTTTTGCTTGCTAATGTTTCCCTGCTCCCCCTCCGTCTCCAAAAAGCCTCATACCACATTAGCTGGCAAGAAAAGATTTTTTGTTGTGTTACTTTTATAAACACTCTGTGTACACTGTACAGCTACACTGCCCCATTGGCTGGCTGTCTTCAGAAGCTACATGTTACTTAACATACAGTCTCTCATAGGGATGCGAAGCAACACACGATGCTTTATTTTGATGATCTATTTTTTTTCCAGGAATTCCCTGCTAATTCTCCTCATCCGACAGATGTGAATGATATATCTGGAAACCTTAAATAACCCTCATACTTTTCCCAGATCCTCATCCTTGACACTAAAACTCTAGATTTTACTTCAATGAATTGTTCTATACTCTTACTTGTTTTAATGGTTTTTTTTTTCTTAAATTATTACTCCAGATTGGTTCTTCTGTGAAACAGAAGAAAATAGGCTTTTTTCTTTTGATTACATTTTCTCTTAGAATTAGTTCTCAGTAAAGCTTGATTTTCTCCATTGCCTTTTCAATCCTTGATATGTATCTTAGGCATGAAGACACTGCTGCTGACATGATGCCTTGATCATCACTGAGACCTTGTCCTGAACACTCTGTTCATTCTTTCCTTCTGAGTGACCTTACAACTACACATCTCACTTTTAGATGACCACTAATAGCAATGTCTGCCTCTGTCATCTGTTTTAATTTCCCAGTAAAATAAATATGCATCAGAAGATTCTTTGTCAGGATTTATAAAATGCTTGTTTGGGTTATAAACATGAAACCCCACTCTGGAAAAGCCATATAGATGTCCATATATTCAAAATGTCTTCCCAAAATAAAAGCCTACTTTAAGCCTGCAAACGATGGGAGATCAGGCTCCAGGTTAAAGGGAGGGAAATGTATCTCCCAAAGTATCATACCTACTAAATGTCAAGTCCAGCTATGGGTCAAAGCTTTCAATATAGCATTGCTTGCCCAGTTGCTAAATATATATTCAAAATATTTAATATTCTGTACATTTTGTTTAGTCCACAGCCTCAAAATAAGGACTCATTTCCCACCTAGCATGCATATGCATATATATATATATATGTATACACATACACATATGTATATACATGTGTGTGTGTGTGTGTGTGTGTGTGTATATATATATATAAAACTTAAGAAATATTAGGCTGGGTGTGGTGGTGTATACCTTTAATCTCAGTACTTGGGAGCCAGAGGTAGCAGGTTCAAGGCCAATATAGTTACAGAGTAAGTTTCAGGACAACTAGAGCTATACAGAGAAACCTTGTCTCATCAAAACAACACAAAAATATTTGGGGAAATAAATGAGAACAGTCCATAGTGAAATAAATAATTTGTCTCTCAATAACATATAATATACATTGCATGCATTTCATAATCACTAGCAATGAAAAAATTACCAAAACCACAAGGTATATTGAAACACAATGCCATATTAAGCAACTGACCTTTATTTATGACAAACTAATAGCTCTTTCATTAACTTAACTCTTTTAACATTTATTTAATTGGGTATATGAGTGCTCTATTATTATGTATGCCTACATGACAGAAGAGGGCATCAGATCCCATTGTAGATGATTGTGAGCCATCATGTGGGTGCTGGTAATTGAACTGAAGACTTTTGTAAGAGCAGCCAGTGCTCTTAACCACTTTGTCTACCCTCCAGCCAATGTTAAAATTTCTTAATAGCATCCAGGAGACTAGATAAATGTTATACAGATTGATTAATAAAAATTTATAAAAATGGGAGTGGATTTCAGAAGGAAAACACTACAATAGAATGCACAATCTTAACCTTATCAAAAACTAGCATTTAATTAAATATTTTGTCAAATGGAGAAACAAGAGTATATCTTCAACTTCACAAATATGAATTTTACATAGGTAGATTTTTTTAAAAATCCTTCTGTTTGGATTTCTGAGTTCGAGGCCAGCCTGGTCTACAGAGTGAGTTCCAGGACAGCCAGGACTACACAGAGAAACCCTGTCTTGAAAAACAAAAACAAAAAACAACAAAAGATGATGTAAAGAACATATTAGTTTGGTTCTTGTAGCAAATTGTGAGAATTTGGGTCCTAACAACCTGGACTCCAATGCAGACCACAGAGAGTACATGTAGGCTAGGAGTCAAAACAATGAATAGAACCCAAAATGCTGCTGTGACTGCTATTTAGTGGTAGTGTCAAGAAGGTTCTCTCTTGTGCAAATAATTGAGAATAATGAAATTGCTCACTCAGGCTAAGTCATGTTGACTGCAATTTATAAAGTTTTCTGCAGTATGCTGTAAGTTCTCATGATAGCTAATTTATACACAGGAAAGTCATTATCCCCCAACCCCATAGGACTACCCTACTTCTATAGGTTTTAACAAAGATCTGAGATTTGTCCTGTGTTCTGTATGTTTTTGTTTAACTCCTTTAGTGACATATAAGTTTCTGTGCTCCACATCTTCTAGAAGATAGCCATTTAAGAAGGATGGACCTGGGTTGTATTACATCATTATGTTGAATTATCTACAAAGAGGAGAAAGCATTTAGAAATTGTTAATCATGTTATCACTGACAAGCCATTTTCCCTCTGAACATTTTTCAATTTAAATTTCATGATGTCTTATTGTCTCAACATTCTATCTAGCCATCAATCTATCTAGTCCAAGACAATATCTCCATAATGAGCAGAACATGAACACTGTGGCCACAGGTGTTCCAGGAATCTGCTGATTTGTATCAAGGAATTCAGACTCTTGTCCCGAGTAGAAATTCTCAGTGGGCCCCTTAAGTTACAGTACACCTTGACCAAAGGAAGATGCACAGAGGCCTGCCAAGATCTGGGCACAAAATGGCTCTAATTCACTGTGTTAAATGGCAGAGCCAAGCAACTGGTGATTTATGGCTCTAAACTATCATGTTGTTCATTAGTGGTAATTGCTATTCAACCTTGAAATAAAATGCTAATCAATGTGCTAAAATGAGAACACCTACACCCGCTCCATGCTGTTCACCTGCAACTCTTTCTGTCATGCCTTGCATTCCAGGGGAAGAGGCAAGAGAGTAAGGGAAGCCAGAGAAGTGCAGCTCAGCTCCAAGCCTGCAGTCTCTCTGTTCAATAAGATGACAGGGGTTTATTGGGATGCTCTCCTAGGAGCAGATTCAGATTGCTTTTAGGGACTTGAGCTGTTGACGTTACAGAGGGATGAAGCAATGAGGCAGCACTGCTTGCGGAGCCATGCTTCCAGTCACTGCAGCTCTGATGAGCCCAGCAGTTCTGGCCTAGAGCAGTCTTCTGGCCACGACTGGAATATGATGGCCTTCTCCTTCTTTGCTAGTGTGGCACCAAATGTGCTAAGCTATTAGCTGCCAGGCAAATGGTCTCCATTTCCCATCTGTCACAATTATTTCCTTCTGGAGATAACTCCCATTCAGAGAAATGAGTTCTTGACTTTGATATAATAGTCCATGGTAACATTTAACATGGTTATATGAAGACAGTATATGGAGCAACCTGTCATCTTTCTTTGAAATGCAGGCCAGGATCACTCAAGTGTTAGTGATGACCAAAATTCCCTTCTCTGCCATTCCATCAAGAAGGAATCAGCTAGTCAACAAACATTTCAAAATTTTCAGGGAATCTGACTGACAAAAATAATGATTAAAAGGAAGCCTGGCTAATTCTTTTTACAGATGTGATTGTCTTTCTTTTAGATAGGGTGGTGGATTTACCAGCTGAATCTCCCATTTATCGTGGATCAGAGGGCTCAACATAAAGATGAACACTGTTGTTACAGTGAGAACAACCGAAGGCAGCTGGATCCCTTTTATGCTTGCTTAACTTAGAGTTATGAATCTTTAAATCTCTATAACACATGTGACATGGAGCTTTAAAGTATTCATAAGACTTCACTTTTCAAAAAGTTTTACATAAGAATGAAACTAAATAGAAAGTGTACAGTTTCTAAAAACCCCTGCACCCCCAGTTTTTCGTCTTAGTAAGTGTTTGCATGGTGCAAGTTAAATGTCCATATCAGGTCATTATTATTTTTAACTGAAGTTCACAGTTTATATTAGAATTAATTTAAATAAATTTGGTGAGTGTGTATATGTGTGTCTGTGTGTGTGTGTGTGTGTGTGTGTGTGTATGTGTGTGTACATGTTCTCTAGCACATGTGTGGCAGACAGAAGATAGCTTGTATGACCTGGTTTTCTGTTTCTGCCTTGTGGGTTTGGGAGACTGAACTGAGGTCCCTGTACCTACTAAGCCATCTTATCTGTCTTTACATTCATTTTTCCTGCTAAAGTTCTGTGGATGTTAGCCAAAGCATCATGCTGTTCACCCACTCTATCCTAAAGAATAGTTGGCAGATAGAAAACCCACCTCAGAACTCTATGCAACCTCGGAAACACCTACTCCTTCTATAATTTTGAGTTTTCCAAAATGCTATATACTTGGATTCATACATAGACTTTCCATACTTACATAACTTAGGAATTCCTTTTAAGAATTCTCTTTGTCTTTTCTTATCTTGGTGGCTCATTCCTTTGCATGGATGCATAATATTCCACTGTATAGATGGTCCAGTTTGTCCATTCACCTAATAATAGAATATCTCAGTAGCTTAGAGATCTGAGTGCCTTTGAATAAAGCTGCTATAAACATTAACATGAAAATTCTTGGATGTGGTGTCAGTGTGGAACAAATTGAATAATCAGGAATAACTTTCAGATGGAGTAAATGTTTTATATGAAACTACTACACTTTATCCCAAGGTGACCAAATGATTTTATATTCTTGAAAATGACTAAGAGTCTCTGTCTGTTCCATGTAAGTTGGACTTTAAATAATCATAATATATTATAGTAGTATCACATAGTAGTTTGAATTTTTAGTTTCCTAATGACAAATGATTCTGAGCAAATTTCAGGTGCCTTATGTCATCTGTATGGTGTTTTGACAATTTATCTGATGTGTGTGTGTGTGTGTGTGTGTGTGTGTGTGTGTGTGTGTGTGTGTGTGTGTGTGTACGCGCGCACTCACATGCGCGCACGTTTCTTGAGTATACCCTTGGATATGTGCCTTTAGATAGCCAGACTAGGAAGTCAGTTCCTGAGCACCTGAAGGGACAGGTGTTTCTGAAGGACTCCTGGCTTATTCTATGGATGCTGCGAGCTGAACTCTGCCCCTTCAGCTTGTACAGTGTACAGCAAGCTCTCTAAGCTATTGAGCCATCTCTCCGGGGCCCTGAATATTGTTTCTAGTGAGGCATTTTCTGTGGAGGCTCCAAAGGGCGTGAAAACGGAGGCACAGGGAATGTCAGTGCGGTGGCATGTGCCACCTTCAGGGAAAGTGATCCCGTGGCTAGTTGGTAGACCCTCATGAGTAGAATGTTAGTTCTCTGCTCTGGCTGAAGGCTCCATCCTCCTGACCGGAAACAACTAGTTTTCCTTTTCCTTTATAGACCCTTTCTGCTCCTGTGTCAGTTCTGTAATCAATACTCAGAGCTTTACTACAGTGGGCTGATTTCTTCCCCAGTGTTTTCAGGCTCGCAGGTCTATTTCTTTTCAAGTGCTTTCAGCTCCCTCCTCCCACATTCGCCCTCATTGATACAGCCAGGTTAGAGGGATGTGCAATTGGACTTTCCCTTTCCTCTGTTTGGATGAGGCAATAGACAGTGTCCCCTCAAGGCAGCTGGGTTCTGAGACAGTCATTTTATCTGAGGGAGACCTTTAAGGAGAAGGGACAACTGTGCAAATATTTACAGTGGGAACTTTTCTTCTTGTCTGGTAGATGAAAGAGGTTGTTTTTTTTTTTCTCCCTCTCTGGTCTTCATCATGAGCAATTGGAATGGAAACTCTTCACAGAACTGGGGGCTTTATAAAACTCTACCCCAGAAGATTTTTATCTTTTACAGTGGGACACACTAGGATCCAGCTGCTGGTAAGTATTTATGTTTTTCTGAGCTGATCCAGCAGTGGCTTTCTCTCAAGCCATTCACCAACTCTGCATTTTCAAAGCTGGAGTTTGTGCTATGGCCTCCATTACCCACAGGCACTAAGAATTTTCAGATGTTCACTTTATTCAGCTTTTTCCTTAATGTGAAGAAGAGAGCCACATCTTCCAAATTCTTTAGATCCAAAAATGAAATTAGATGATTTTAATAACCAAATATGCATTTTATACAAATCAACAGAAAGTGGTTTTAAAGTCATGAAATTAATGGCAGTTACAGAATTACAGACTTGAAATATAGTAAATTACAAAAAAGCAAACTTTGAATATTTCACCTGATATGTTACATGTCTTTAAAAATTAAATGTAATACAAATTTCCTGATCCCTATGCTAATAATATAATTAAATGAGTATTTCTGAACTTCTAGGACAAAAAAATCAAACATAAGTTTTCCTGGATGGCTGTTGACTAATCTGATAGACCAATGTAAGTGTCCCATATGACAATCTACATCTTTTTAAAGTTAACGTATACAGTCCAATGTAGGCTAGTCCTATAATAAAGTTGATAATAATTTTTATCATAGACATTAGGGAAGATATAAGTGCATTTCTAACTTTGTTATATTCTAATTTAAATACATACAACAAACATTTAGTGCTCTGACATGAATAAATTTACAGTAAAAACAAACATACCTAAAAAGAGATAATGTTACAGTATTGGCATTCTCCTGACCCAGGCTGTTTCTAATTCCAGATCACAGGAAACTAATTGTTATAGATAACAAAACAAAAGGACAGAGTGGTCACGCTTAGTTCCATTTGTTTAAGACTTTGTAATAGATAAATAAACACTCTCAATATTTGACTAGCTCTGCTAAAATTTATCTGTTCTCACTTAGAAAAACAAAAGAGTGCATGAATCAGGCTTGTGCAACACTGTCGAAGAAATCCTACAGAACTTATATGAGATCACCTACTTTTTAGTAGGGAGGTGCTTTTTGTTTTTGTTTTTGTTTTTGTTTTTTCAGTTCAGAGATATGAGTAGGCATATGCATGCTACCATAAATGTTCAGTAGAAGAATCTTAATGGTGACATTTAAACATGCCAATCAAACCAAGGACATTCACTGCACAACTGAAAATCCTCCCCTTAGAATTAGCCACATTTGGAATTTCTTCTGCTTGTGTCCAGTCTGTAAGAGCTTTGAGGAAGTCTCCATTTCCATGGCCCTGAGATTTACATAGTCCTCCAGGAATGTAATCATATTGCTGAATTAATTGAGCTTTAAAAGACTTTGTCAGCAAGGAGTTTGATAATGTAAGAGAAAATTAAATGTGGGCTTAATATTAACCCACTGGAGGAGAACCGAAATAATTAGAGCTCAATTCTTGATTCCTTTAGTAAATGTGCCTTCAGTACAGTTCCCATTTCAGAACGCAAAGTGGTAGGATGAACTCAGGGCTGCCACTCTCTGACGCCGCTGCCCCCTTAGCAACTCTCTCGTTAATATGACATCACCACCCATCCAAACATATATGAAGAAGGCTCCACAAAGTGTGGCAGGGCAAAAACAAAACAGAAGGAATGTCACCCTACCCAGTCTCACATTTAAGGCAGGCACTGTCTTCTCACGTGCAGAGCCTTGGTGTACATCAGGAATGGATACCTGGTTTCTTAGCTAATTTGTAATAGATGGCACATATATTGCACTGCTTTCTCCAACCAGAGTCATTGACCTACCTGGTAGATGCACCTGTCTTCTTTTCATGCCATTCATTCCTTTACTAGCTCTAGAACTTAATTTTCATTGCAGTTGTTTGCAGTCAAAGCTCGTCCAAATGCCTGATACAGCACCTTGGTATTCTAGAATAAGTTCACATTAACACTAATACTGAAGGATCTTGAATCTCAGATCTGGGCTCTACAACACTAAACACATTCATATTTTGATGCCCTCATGGACTACATCCAATGGGAACAAACCCCTACCCTACTGATGATGCTGCATATGTCTGCCAACCAGACTTTCACTTGGTATCAGCTCAACTCTGTTATATTGGGTTGAAATGAAAGAATTTATACATGTATTTTTCTGGCTATTCTTAGCATTTAGCAGAAAGGAGAAACTGAAAATTAATATTTTTCTCCCGGAAATGTGCTTTAATCACCAGTGACAGATTTAAAAAATAAATAGCTGAGCTGCTTAAGTTGGCACAATTACACCTAAAAAGAAGGTTTCATAAATATTTAACTTTTCAGATTTTCATATTTTAGGCATGCCACCCTTTAATAGAAAGAAGGTAGTGTCTGGAAAGAGCAAAGGGCTTTGCATCTAGACAGCTCTGAGTTTGAATCCCAGTTCATTACCACCCTTACCAGGAAACTGTCAGCAAGAATTTTTACTTCTCTGACACTTATTTCCTTGTAAAATGTGTGACAAGTTCACAAACTACAAGGTGGTTTTAAAGGGCAAGTGAAATATTAAATAAATAATATTTATGACTATAATTGACACAAGGGGGATTGCTTAAAGAAGTATAGTATCCTCATTGATCTTCTGGGTATGTATGACTTGTTTGACATCCTAAATGATGCTGAAGTAGTAGTTTCTGATTATAGCTGGGGAGATCTTAACCATAGAGAATTTTACAGTCTTCCTTTTCCCAATGTAGGTTTGATTTTCCTGCAGTAGTACCTGATCACAACTTTAGTGCATAAATGTGCCAGATGGAACAGGAATTTTATGTGGGAATTTGTGCAGTCTATGTGTGACTTTCTTTGATTACCCTGGAGCTCACATAATTATACAGATGCGCAAAGAAATAGTGACACAAGTCAACTGTGGAGATTAGTTGGAATAGTTTTGTAAGTGTTTATGAGGGGCATGATTATTTTTGGAAAAATAAAAAAAGCAAAATAGTTGGTCAATATAACCTGCCAATTTTCCCAATCATATGATAAGGAAATGACTGAAAGTCACAATGACATGTGAACATGATCTGACATAGGATTCTCAATAAAACACAACTAGCTCTCATAATCTGTACACATCCTGGAGGTTTCTTCAACTGCTGAAATTCTTTTCCCCAAGGACATTGTAATAAACCATTCTCTGAACATAGATTCTCAGGTAATAAAGAAATTCTAGTAGATGAAAAGGAGAACTTGGTGTATCATACTTATACTAAACACTAATCATTGTTTATCTTCAAAGTGAACTGAATATTCTTTAGTTTGTCTAATAATCCTTTTTATCATAGGTCACTGAGGTCACTGTTCTCAGATAGGCATAATGGCATTCACCTAGTCAGTGGTCCCCACTAAGCATTTCCTCTTGTTGTCAAGTTTAATTGTGTGTGTGTGTGTGTGTGTGTGTGTGTGTGTGTGTGTGTGTGTGTACGTGTGTCTGTGTGTGTACGTGTGTTTGTGTGTGTGTATTCTTTGTTAAAATTAAAAATTGAAATGAGGAGGTTATCTCCATTTTCTTGAAGTAATCCCAGCATGGGGAAGCTACCTAAATGATATTGCAAACTACCTCTCACTTCACTCAGATCCAGACTACTTACCAGCCTTTGTACACCTATAGGTTTCACTATAAACCCTAAGACAGACAGTCAATTGAAATACACTGGAGGAAATCAGACCAGCTTCTTCATAAAACCACTGCTGATGTAGACTTGTAATGATATTCTCTGCAATGTTTGAACCCAGTGACATCAAAGTGGAGTGAGCTCACTGATTTGGTGTATGAAGAGCAAATGTATTTTGAAAACATGCATGATAAAGAAGTACTCAACCAAAGCAAGTGAGCTGCCTTTTATCATGATTGAAAGTTCTAAGACAACTTCTTTACTTGCATCTTGCAATTATAAAGTACTTTTTTTTCCCAGATTAACTTTAGAGCAGAGAAAGTCTGAGTATACAAGCAATCTTCAGGTGCTAGACTGGGAAACAAAAGCCATTGGTACCCTCTACAGCTTATGAATCTCTCGTTCTGAGAAATTTGAACTGAAATACTGATAACTTAAAATGTAGCAAGGAATACCATAAATTGCACTAACACCCACTTCAGCACATATGACTGTACTTTAACTACTCACAATTCTCATAAATGTTTAGTCAACAATGAACTTGACTCCTGGGGAATTTAATGTTCACTAAATGAAAACACAAATTTCTGCAATTTCTGTCTTGAGATAGAAGGAAATATGAACATGTTGGTGCTCAAGCCAATAATACATGTAAACAGAAGAAAAACAAACAAACAAATAAACAAAATATTTTAAAGTGGATATAAGTTAAGTCCCAACTTCTAATTCAATGTATAAAGGGACCACATATTTTTCCTCCCATCTTCAGAGCAGTAATGGCTATAAAAACATTTAGTTGGTATGTTTTGTTGGACTCAGTCACTAGCCTTCTGAGTTTGTCAGAGTCATCATCTGGACATACAAAGGATAAACAAACCATCACAGTTGAAATAAACACACACATACACACACACACACACACACACACACACACATGGGTGGGGGTATCCATTTTAAACAGTTATTACAGGCTTAATGTGAGTGAATCTGAGAATGAGGAGCCTCTGAAATATAACCTAGTTAGCTGTAACTCTAAACATGTGAGTGCAAACAAAATATGTATCTTTCTCAGAGGCCTTCGGTGAGTGCATTTGGTTTTCAAAGGGAAGATTTAAGAACAATTCTGTAGTCAGGACAGAAGAAGAGTTTCATTGGGAAATACTCTTTATCCATACCCAGAATAAGCCTGCTCTCTGAAGAGGACTCAGGCTATAGCCTGGTATCTATTCCTTTTCAGCTTTTTTTCTTGAGCAGGAAGAAGCTACAGGGTTTATTGCCCAAAGACTGAAATGTGAGCATGAGATTAGAAAGCATCACTCCTCTACCTATTGCTGCCATATAAATAAGGCTCCAAGGCAGCAATGATAACTTATAACTAAAACTGGTGCAAGAAACACACTATGTGAAACTACGATTAAGAAGGTCAACACCAATTGAGTATATGAAAACAACACAAGAGAAATTCACTATCTCTTGCCAAATAGAAATAAGAAGCATTAAACAAATGCTCATTCCTAACAAGATTATCATAAAATCTTTTAGTGAAACAGCAATGCATTTAGTAACTATTATATGATCCAATATATGTGTTTCCAACAAAAAGTGACAGAACCTGCCAAAAGAGAGGGGAGCAAAAGAGTATGATAGAACCAGACTTCACCATGGCAAAGATATTAAAATGATCAAACAGGAAATTTAACTATGGTTAAAATGCTCATGACTCTCAATGAAAAAATAGCCCATGTATAAGAAAACACAATGGTAATTCAGGCAGAGAAGGAAGTTCTAAGAAAAACAACAGGAAATGCTAGAAAATAAAAGCATTATAACAAAATTGAAGAGTAGCTTTGCTGGTCTTATCAGTAGATTCTGCATAAGCAATGGGAATCAGAGAGCTTCGAGATAGTTTAAGCCAATTTCTCCAAACAGAAAAGGAAGAACAGAAGAGTATCTATTAACTGTGGAATATTTTAATGGTACATCATTGTTGTGGATAGCCCCGGGGTTCCTTGTATTTTGATGCTAATTCTGCTCTCCTGGGAGGGGCTTCTGACAAGGAGTGAGTTACATACTCATGTGACTTTTTGTGACCCAATTCCCTAATGAATAAAAGAGGCAATCACTGGGCAAGTAGGAGAGACTTCCAGGTTGGAGAGGGGAAGAGAGGAGGAGGTGAGAGAGAGGGTCCTTTTGGAATGGGGACAGCATGGGGACAGCATAAGGGTAAGATTTAGCTTCTAGAGTTTCCCAGTATCATGGCAGATCTGCAAGGGTTGCCCATCAGAGGAATTAGATTTTAATAAGCCTTACAAGATTAAGTTTTACTTGTTATGCCCAGAGAATACCGTTATTTCTGAACTAAGTTTGTGTTGTGTCTTCCTTCATGTGGTGGCTAGTCTGAGTTCAAGAAAGAAAGGTACAGAGGCAAAGTGGGCTTTTCCGATGTGTACCACAAAGGCTGTGGGGGTTTTGAAGCATGGGGTTGGCATGGTGGCAACTTGCCAGTGGGAATTTTGCAAGCTGGGTGGAGAGATTTTGGAGGTCTGAGTCATAGAGTCTCCACAAGATAAAATGGGTCAGCCATTCTCGCCTGGCCACCGGGGCAGAGAGTTGACGGCATAGTGCAGGAACATGCTGGTTCATTTTTTTAATATTTCCCGCAGCATACTATAACTCAAAAAATTGGAATATCAAAAATGAACCAGAGAACAAAATACATGCTTTGAAATAATGACAGCTGAGAATTTTAACATTCATAAATGACATCCTTCCATATTTTGTATTTTACTAATTCAATCACATGGCCTGTTGGAAAGAGCAGATTTTTAAGGTCACTAAAGATGATCCAGTGATTGTCTGGTTTTCTGGGACTGGTCAAATGGAATGTTGATCACAGAAGACTTTTAGGGCAGTGTATATACATTGTTTTAGTTTGAAGTCCTATGTTATTTTAATACTGAATTGGATGCATTTGCCAGAACATGTAGATATACACAGGACAGAGTAGACTTAATTGTGTATCAGTTAAAGGAATAATTTAGCTCACTAGAGTTTCTTTCCATGAAATACACAATGTGAAAAAACAACACTGTGTGTATATATGCAAAACAACAGAAGAATATGACATAAAAATGTTGATCCCAGGGATCTTGAAATTATAGTCTAGAGTTACAGTCTCAAAAGTAGTAGTAAAAGTGGCTATACTACAGAACTTTATTTACTAATATTTATTTATCTCAGGAGAAAATTAAGAATCTTGATTCCATTATAAATTTATAGTATAATTTAAAATATTTGAGCACAGTTGTGGTTTGTAGGGGTCAGGTTCATTGGAGTGACAGGCTACAAATGGGTCAGAAGATGAAACCAGAAAAATCTGCACAATACTGTATCAGAGTTGGACACCCTGGTATGAACTCATGTTGAGATATATACTGAAATTTACATATGAGATATGTACACATTTGTGTGCATGAAGTAGTAAGAGATATGTATGAGATAGTATACATATGTGCAGATCTTGTCATTGTAAATTAAAAGGACCTAGGCACAGGGGCACCCCAATAACCATAAGCACCCCTAGAAATCATATTGGGTTTTGAATATTCCTTATGAATTATTATCGGAACACAGATCTTATAGACGTAGTTGACTATAACACTGTGACTGAGCCTGGAGAACAGTGCTGAGAAGAAAGGAAATGTTCAAAAGTAGTAAATAATAAAGTAAATAAACTTTACCAGGAAAGTAAGGTCATATAAAACCACCCACAAATACAATGGGAAGAGTTCTAAATTGCTAAAATCACAATAAATAGAGTGAAAAAATAAACAGTTTTGGATTATATTTAGAAAAGTTGATATGACTATGATAGAAGATAAATAACTAAACAATCCATTGCAGGTAGAGAAAAGGAACATAGAAAAACAACTGAATAATCTATACAGTCTTTCTCATCTAAACAACCCTAATTGTGGTGTTCACACAGTAACTTGGTTTTCTAAACTTGTGCTGTATATAAAGAATAAGGGAAAATGGGATGTTTATCATTGAGAATATTGACCAGCACTACTTAATGTCATTTGACCAACATTTAACTTAACAGTGGTAAATTATATTGATACATTAATGTTATGGAATATTCTTTCTATTGGTATTTTAAGAAATGTGTTTTCATAGGTCAGGCTCCTTTTATGGCCAAGGCTGGCCTTTGAAGTCCTGATCATTCTGCCTCTACCATACAAGTGCAGGTAGGTCCACCTATGCCTGACTTCTAAAATAGTGTTTTAGCTCTATGTTTTTCATTTAGAAATTACTATGCAAATAAAATCTTAAGAGAAATATCAGAAACATTCTATAAAGTACTCCACTAGTACTCAGAAAAGCTGTTAACCATTAAACAAGAGAGCATAAAGAATCTGTGAAAACAGAAACCTTTTAGAAGCTTCTCTACAAACAGTCATGTAGAGACCTGGATGACATTAGAACAGAAAAGGAATGCTGATGGAAAAATCAAGGAAACTCAATGAAGTAGACTAGAGTTTGGAATATTGCATCAGTGTTGGTTTCTGAATCATGAAAAATATACTTACTGATACATTAAATAACTTGTTTTCTTGAACCTGCAACTAAGATAAGGTGGAAAGCCTCTATTTTTTTAGAATACATTTTCTAGTTTGTGATGTAAAGAATGAATAAATTAAGATAACTCAGTAACTAGAAAACATCTGCCTCATCTGAATTTTAAAGATTTTGAAGCTTTTATTAGTTTTATTGATTCCCAACATACATAATAATTTTGTTTTTATAGGAATTCATTTCAGTAAGAGAAAATTTTAAATGTTTGAGATTTCTGTCTAGGTTTCCATTGGATTTTGCTAAAAAACATTCAAGGGATTTGGAAATTAGTAATACTTTTTTTTTGTTTTTTTATTTTTTTTAACAGTATATATTCTTTTTTAAAATTTTTTATACTTTATTTACATTTCCAGTGTTTCCCCCTTTCTAGGTCTCCTCTTGGGAAACCACCTATCTCTTCCCCCTCCCTCACCTCTATGAGGGAATTCTACCTCCCAACCACCCGTGCGCCCACTCCCATATTCCCACCTTGACATTGCCCTTTAATGGGGCTTCTCCTCCCCCTGATGACCAATAAGGCCCTCCTCTGCCACATATGTGGTCCGAACCATGGGTCCCTCCATGTGTATTCTTTGGTTGGTGGTCCAGCCTCTATGAGGACCAGGAGGGTCAAGCCAGTTGACACTTTTACTCCCTCCATGGGGCTGCAGACTCCCTCAGCTCCTTCAGTCCCTTCTCCAACTCCTCCATCTGGGATCTCACTCTCAGTCCAGCAGTTACTGTAAAGTGAAACTTGGATATTCCAAACGTTTCAGCTAATATCCATTTATCATTGAGTACATACAATGGTCATTCTTTTGTGACTGAGTTACCTCACTCAGGATGATATTTTCAAGTTCCATCCATTTGCCTGCAAATTTCATTAAGTCATTATTTTTAATAGTTGGATAGTATTCCATTGTGTAAATGTACCACATTTTCTGTATCCATTCTTCTGATGAGGGACATCTGGGTTGTTTCCAGCTTCTGGTTATTATAGACATGGCTGCTCTGAATACAGTGGAGCATGTGTCTTTATTACATGTTGGAGCATCTTCTGGGTATATGCCCGGTATAGCTGGGTCGTCATGTAGTATTATGTCCATTTTTCTGAGGGTCCACCAAACTGATTTCCAGAGTGGTTGTACCAGCTTGCAATCCCACCAACAATGTAGGAGTGTTCCTCTTTCTTCACATCCTCGCCAACATCTGCTGTCACCTGAGTTTTTGATCTTAACAATTCTGACTGGTGTGAGGTGGAATCTCAGACTTGTTTTGATTTGCATTTCCCTGATGACTAAGGATGTTGGACATTTCTTTAGGTGCTTCTCAGCCCTGCGAATTTCCTCAGTTGAGAATTCTCTGTTTAGCTCTGTTCCCCATTTTTTGATGGGGTTATTTGGTTTTCTGGAGTCTAACTTCTTGAGTTCTTTGTATATGTTGGATATTAGCCCTCTATCGGACATAGGATGATAAAGATCTTTTCCCAATCTGTTGGTTGCCATTTTGTCCTATTGACAGTGTCCTTTGCCTTACAGAAGCTTTGCAATTTCATGAGGTCCCATTTGTCGATTCTTGATCTTAGAGCATAAGCCATTGGTGTTCTGTTCAGGAACTTTTCCCCTGTACCCATGTGTTTGACGCTTTTCCCTTCTATTAGATTCAGTGTATCTGGTTTTATGTGGAGGTCCTTGATCCACTTGGACTTGAGCTTTGTACAAGGAGATAGGAATGGATCAATTCGCATTCTTCTACATGTAGACCACAAGTTGAACCAGGGCCATTTGTTGAAAATGCTGTCTTTTTTGCCCCACTGGATGGTTTTGGCTCCTTTGTCGAAAATCAAGTGACCGTAGGTGTGTGGGTTCATTTCTGGGTCTTCAGTTCTGTTCCATTGATCTACCTGCCTGTCACTGTACCAATACCATGCAGTTTTTATCACTACTGCTCTGTAGTACAGCTTAAGGTCAGGAATGCTGATTCCCCCAGAAGTTCTTTTGTTGTTGAGAATAGCTTTTGCTATCCTGGGTTTTTTGTTGTTCCAAATGAATTTGAGAATTGCTCTTTCTAAGTCTATGAAGAATTGAGTTGTAATTTTGATGGGAATTGCATTGAATCTGTAGATTGCTTTGGCTCAACAAAACTGCAAAATCTGGATGAAATGGACAATTTTCTCGACAGATACCAAATACCAAAGTTAAGTCAGGAGCAGATAAACCATCTAAACAGTCCCATAATGCCTAAGGAATTCGAAGCAGTCATTAAAAGTCTCCCAACCAAAAAAAAAAAAAAAAAACCCAGGACCAGATGGGTTCACTCCGGAATTCTATCAGACCTTCAAAGAAGACCTAATACCAATATTCTTCAACCTATTCCATAAAATAGAACCAGAAGGAGCACTACCTAATTCATTCTAAAAGGCTACAGTTACTCTGATACCAAAACCTCACAAAGATCCAACAAAGAAAGAAAACTTCAGACCAATTTCCCTTCTGAATATCGATACAAAAATATTCAATAAAATTCTCTCAAACCGAATTCAAGAAAACATCAAAACAATCATTTACCATGATCAAGTAGGCTTCATCCCAGGGATACAGGGATGGTTCAATACCTGGAAATCCATCAATGTAATCCACTACATAAATAAACTCAAAGAAAAAAACCACATGGTCATTTCATTAGATGCTGAAAAAGCATTTGACAAAATTCAGCACCCCTTCATGATAAAAGTCTTGGAAAGATCAGGAGTACAAGGCCCATACCTAAACATAGTAAAAGCAATATACAGCAAGCCAGTAGCCACATCAAACTAAATGGAGAGAAACTCGAAGCAATCCTACTAAAATCAGGGACTAGACAAGGTTGCCATCTCTCTCCCTACCTATTCAATATAGTAATTGAAGTTCTAGCTAGAGCAATTAGACAACAAAAGGAGGTCAAAGGGATACAAATTGGAAAGGAAGAAATAAAAATATCACTCTTTGCAGATGATATGATTGTATACTTATGTGACCCGAAAACCTCCACCAAAGAACTCCTGCAGCTGATAAACAACTTCAGCAAAGTGGCTGGATATACAATTAACTCCAACAAATCAGTAGCCTTCCTATACTCGAAGGATAAACAGGCTGAGAAAGAAATTAGGGAAATGACACCCTTTACAATAGTCACAAACAATATAAAGTATCTTGGTGTGACTCTAACCAAACAAGTGAAAGATCTGTCTGACAAGAACTTCAAGTCTCTGAAGAAAAAAATCAAAGAAGACCTCAGAAGATGGAAAGCTCTCCTGTGCTCATGGATTGGCAGGATTAATATAGTAATAGTTTTTGATAGTCCATGAAACAGAAACAGGAGCACAAATACTTTCACAAATATGGAAGTGGTATATAAATCACATACCTTAGAATAACTATTTCATATTAACATTATGTACTCTTTAGTTTATACCACCATTAAAAAGAAATATATGTGAATAGATGCTCTCTGGACATGAGCCTGGCATTCTATACTAAATTTAAAAAAAAAAAAAAAGTCCACTTTCAGTTCTGAAATTCTTCTCCTGGACTATTTGACTCTGTTTCTTTAGGTAACCTTGTTGAAGTTCTACTGAGTAAGTTTTACTTGGTGGGTTTTCAAATGAAAGGCTTCACAAATCCAGAGTGACTTTGCAAGAGGAATGCCATTAAAACCATCTGAACCAGGCAACTGTATCCATTTGCCCTGCTCCTTGGCACCTGTCTAATGGGGGCTATGTCTCTAGCCATGCCTTGAGTTTCTGAATAATGCCACAGTATTGGATCAAATTTGAGAATATTTTATGAAATCTCTTTAAGTCTCCTCTTTAGAGGTTCTGTCAGGAATATAATCCCATCAAGTGTGATGAGAAGAGTGCTTGGAGTTTGTGTGTTGTGCTGCTCGCCACTGCCGCCCCCCCCCCCCCCAGGCAGCGCTGGAGTCAGCCAGGCGGGCCGCGGCCCAGCCGCAGTTGCCACTACCGCTGTGTTACTGCACACCCAGTTGCTGGGTCGCTCACCAAGACGCTGCTCCATCATGGGAGGAAGCACAAGCCAGGGTGGAGTCTCCTGACCCAAGTTCCTGTGGTGGCCGGAGGCCGCTGGGCCAGCGTGGAGAAGGAGCGCAGATGGAGACCGGAGTGTGGGCCATGGGTGCTAGCCACCTCAGGTGCTCTCCAGCTCCAGGCTGATGCTGTGCTCGTTAAGTGCTCGCTGCCCTGCACCAAGTCTTGACCTTAGCACGCTTCCGGTTGGCGCACACACCACCGCTTGGCCCGGAGCGGATCTCCTCACCGGCCCAAGTCTTACAGCCCCTTAGACAAAGTTCTCCAACGCCAAAGTAGTTTTGCACCTTTATTCCTTCTGAATGGCGGGCAGCAGGCATGCATGAGAGCAGATGGGCAGGCAGGTGGAGGAGGGGGAGAGAGAGAGAGCTACTCGGGTCAGGATGCTCTAAAAATACTGTATGGGAGGGGTCAGAAGTTTGGTAGCTGATACTTTCCATTGGCCTGGGTTGGGGACTCTGTGGTGCCTCATTTGCTTGCCCGGGACTCAGGGCTGCTTTCTATGTGACAAATCTCACACACCAGGTCTCTCTCTATACATGGGTTGTAAAGGCTGTGGCTGGTTTTGCAGGAGTCTTCCGGGAGTGTTGGCCAGAAGCATGAATTCTGGTTCCTCGTGGAGGTTCCAATGTTTGTGGATTTTCCACCAGGTCTCCCAGCGCTCCCAGCCTATGCTCAACCAGGTGCCAGATTGTCTGTCACAGACCACTGCCCCATATTTGTGCACACATGCGGTCTCATAGAATGATGGTGCAATCAGGAGGTCATCAATATAGACAAATGTAGAGCCATGTAACACTTAGTTTCTTGGAGACATCTGAAGGGCAACTTGAAGAGTCATATTAAGCTTCATGAAATTGATCCTATTCATCTTAATGAATCCAAAATATTCTCTGATGTAATAGGACTTCCAGAATTTCCACAGAGGAATCTTGCATGTTGGACAGTTTAGAAAACTCTAAGTTTTTGCCTTTTCTGATGTCTTCTATAAGATGCAGGTTAAAATAGATAAACTATTTTTATTTACATCTTCATGGAAGAAGAAAAAGAAAAATACTGTTCTAAAAATGATGGCTGATCACCTGTCAAATACAACGCTAAAACCTACATAAACATTTTAAAAAGTTATTTCTGTGCCCATGAATCCCTGATTGGGAGGTATCAGTATCCAATTTTATAGATAAGGGTATACAGAACCTCAAAAGTGTAATGCATATCCTCAAGTTAAGCATTCAAAATAGAATTGATATTTGAACCTATCAATTTGACTCTGCTAACTTTTATTTCATTTCTTATTACATCTGCTATAAGACTTTTTTTCTGGTAAGGTACTGATTTTCCAGTTGTGAAGTATAATAACACATTGCTTTTTTTCTCCAAGCTAGAAAAAGTTGATACAAATGTAGGTTCTAAAGTCAGGCTATATGTGACCACATACTCTTTCTGTGAATTTAAAGTTATATATAGTTCAAATCGCTGTGTCTTAAATTCTTCATCTGCATATAAGTTTGGTAAAGATCTGAGAAATATCCAGAAGGCTAAATTACTTTGTATCTAATGCTTTGTGATGTAAATGTCCAACAGTTATTCATGTTCTAGTTCCAACTATTATTGTAGCTGAGAACTTTTCTCTTAGAAATGGCTACACAGAAGTGGACTAGTGCATAGGACACTTTAATGTCACATCCTAAGTCTCCATAACTGAGAAATGAACAGACATTAGAGCCCATCTATCCACAGAAGATTGTGACACAGTAATTTATGAGTTGCAGATCAGCAAGAAAACTAAAGCCTTCCTTGTGATTGGAGCACGGACCCTGTATATCTCTGCAGCTTTGAATGTGCAGAACCTGCAGCTTGAACTGGTAGAAGCATCTATTGCAGTATACTTTCCCAGAGAGAAGCCAACAGCATGTACCTGGTGAGAGCCTGGCCAGATTAACAAAACTCTTGTAGGTGGCTGGATAAGCAGGGCCAGGCTGCCCGTGCATTTCAAAGAATGGAGCTGTTGGGGAAGCCATTCAAACAGTAATTTTTTTTTTAATGTCTACCTAAAAACTAGGTGTTGCATTTATTTCAAGCATAGTATTGGCACCAAATTACTGTGATGACTAAATGACACCAGCCAACAACCAGGATTACAGGCTTCTACCACCTTTTGAACATTCTGGTTCTCAAAGAGATTATAGCTTAGTATAAAGTTATAGGGGTTCATGAAACTTTCCATGTCAAGGAAGCTATTCTTTGCTTTCTTGTTGTATCTTTAAATAGGATCCCTCTAGTCTTAGATCCAAATGTGGGGTGCTGAATGATTAATATCTGACATTAAACTGTTCACATTTCAATCTCTCTGAGCTGTTTATTTAAAGAAACCAAGGCAAACATTGGGGACAGATTCATGCACTCAGGGGACTATCAGTACTATCGTTTTTAAGGTAGAGTGTTTGCTACCCAAACAATGTACAGTACTATATGCTACACATGTGCACCTGCTCAGGTCTACTTGCTCCAAAAGCTACATCTTAACAGCTGCCACTCCAGCAGAGTTCTAAGCACAGAAGATACACAGGCCAAATCTCTCATTTGTGTCCTGATGACATGGGGTGCTGGCATCCCGTGGAATAACAAACTTTTCTTTACCCAATCCATTAAAGTACCAAAAAGCTCCTCTTAGTTCCATTTAAAGGCTGCTTTAGAAGGTTAGAAGATAAAAAACAAATAGACTTAAACATTAATTTGGAGCAGTACTTAATTTGTAATTTAATTTTCATTTTAATGGTATATCAAATGATACAGTCTTGCTTGCTAGATTTTCTTATCTTCCTTTCAGAGTGAGAGAAGATGTATAGGCAAATATTTATATTTTGTAGGACCTGATTCAGTTCCTCAACTCCAACATGGTACTGCAGAGCCATGAACACTCACTAACAGATGAACAAGACCACATCCCCCCTAGCATGCGTTTATAGAAACAACCGCATTTGGCTGCAGTTCCTAGGCCCAGCTCTTCCTAGTGTACATGCATTGAACGGTATGCTCACACAGCCCAAAACACATGCATGTATTCATTTTCTTATCCATCGTGCACCTCCCTCTGATCCTGAGAATACCAGCTTCACAGAATTGAACAGGGTTTCCTCAGAAAGCACTCTCTTACAGTGGGGACAGAATGTGACTTGCTGACAGAACTGATGCCTTAGTATCACCAGCTGACAGGAATATTTATGGGAATTTCCAGGGTTATGAAGTGGAATGTTTTCTACAAGCAGGCACACCAATGGTACTTCTGTCACCCAAAGCATGTGCATCTGCTTAGGCATACCTAGACATCCTGCTGAAAATCAGGAGGGAATATGCTCCCCTGCCAACTCTGTAAGATGCTGGAGGGAGAGCTGTCCAGCTGATGAGGGAGGGCTCCTATCCTAATATGCTCTACTTTGACAACTCTGTTTCATCTGTTGTTCTCTCCTAAAATGAAGTTGTCTTTTGAGCCATTGTTAGCAAAAATGGGCTGTCATTTCTATGGCCTGAGGGATCCTGGTACCATTTTACTTTGCAGAAAGCCAATATTAAAACAGTCCCCAGGTATCCTATTTCTCTTCCCAAATGGTGGCCCTGCCAGCACTGCCTGTGGGCTTGTTTTTGTGGATGGATTTTCCTCTGACTGTGAGCTACTTATTTTAAGTTTGGTATAATGGCTATTTCTTTGCCAAGTTGACTTGCTTGCTTATTGTAGGCTTTCTGCCTGTTGTAAGTGATCAATGGCTATTTGATTCTCAAAGAAATGAACCTTTGTATAAACCAAGGGGGATGTTTTGATGTTTCAGCTCATGGAAACCCCCTGCCTTCTCTGCCTTCATCCACAGGGACAGCAGCAGATCCATACTTTGTATGGATCTCTTTCGTGAGGTTATAGGTTCATTTTAGTTGCAGGATTTATTCAGAATATCCACTTTGTGATGATTCTCTTAGGTGTTAATGCAGGGGCATAGCAGGAGATGCTGAAAGAAAGAGAGAGGTGGACTTCCATTCCTTTTTTCCCGTATGATTCTTACAATACACATGCTACCTTTTTATTCTTTTCCCCTCTTCTGATAAGTTCTTTGTAGGTCTTCAGTTAGCACTTGTGACATACAATATGTTTTCACAGTCATTGTAAACTACAAGGAATGTTTAATTAATAGACATTATTAAAAAATTCGAAGGTGACTTCAGCCTACAGACTACATAAATGTCTTAGGGTTTCTATTGCTATGAAAATACATTATGACCATGGCAACTCCTATAAAGGAAAATATTTATTTGGAACTGGCTTATAGTTCACAGGTGTAGCCCATAATCATGGTGGGATCATGGTGGCATGCAGGCAGACAGGGAACTGGAGAGGAAGCTGACTTAAGCCTCTAGATCAGCAGACAGCAGGAAGAACTTCTGATATCCCAAAGCCCACATCCAGTTACATACTTCCTCCATTAAGGCTAGGCCTATTCCCATACCTCCCAATAGTGCCACTCCCTATGAGCATATGGGGGCCATTTTACTCAAATCATAATCTTAAAGCATCGGTTTCAATTACAATAGAATGATGAGGTTGGCAAACTGCTTGTACCAAGCCCATACTTTGTTATGTACGGTGTTTGCAGGCTCCTGTGTAGTCTACGTAGCCAAAATGGCTCTGTTGTTTGCTCAGTCATGTGTTGTTTGTAGTCAGTTGTTGACTACAGTCCCACTGTATCACCTCATCCTACTTCTTTTATAGCATGGGAACCAAACTGACAGCAAAACTCCCTGAAAGGTATAATGACAAAGACCTGGCTGCAGGATTGGAACACAGTGTGGCAGTTCTTGCAGTGGAAGATTTCTTATCTCTGTTGTCTATAACCACAGACAATAAAAGCTTCCTCCTAGAATGTTGTGAGATAGAAGACAAGGGAACACTTCCACTTCATGGAAGCCTCAGGTCTGAATATTATGTTTTTAGCTGAGTGGGTAAAATGAGAGAAGTAGGGAAAAATTCCAGACAGGAGTAACATGTACATTGACATGGAGGAGGGGACAGGGCAGAGTCCTGCATGTAAATAAGCTTGGGGCAGAAAAGCAGAATGCAGTGGTAAGAGAGAATGCGCCTGAGTTAGTATAGGCCCAGATAGTCCAGAATAACAAGCACACCCCATCTGCCTCTCCCCCGTTTACTTGCTGTGCTCTCTATGCCTCCTACAAAATGTCTTAGTGTTGTTTCAAACTATTATAATCCTCAATAGTTATGACTTAAGCTGCCTGCTGACTGTGAGCTTCTGACCTCACGCTGCACTCTCCTCTTCGTCTCTGAAGTTGGTCTTGCCCCATCTACACCCTACTTCCTTGTGAAGTTCCATAGTATGCTTTCTTCTCTAGCTTTTCTAGAACATGGACTATAAACTAATCAGCTTCATCATCAGTTAGATGATTAAACATATTTTAGGAAATTTGTATTAGACTTTTAATATAGTTTTGCCAGCCTTCTGTGAAGCATTGCAAGCATGAGTTCATATAGTAGACATGCTCTGAAAAAATTCCATATCAACCTTTTTCAAGTATGTATAAAATAAATGTTTTTAAAAGTCATAAAAATTTGATAAAGCCTATTTAACTGAAATTTCTTACTCTTTGTATAAATCCAAGCAAGACATATCAAGTGTCCTGATGGTGTAGTTTGTGAATGTACTAGGATTTGTAATTAAATGGTCTCTTGATTTGGGCATAGGTAAGATACAAATCTTGGGAGCTAATAAATGTGTATGCATGTGTGTGTGTGTGTGTGTATGTGTGTGTGTGTGTGTGTGTGTGTGTATTTGATAAAGACTGTGTTGGACCTTTGTCTATGTCTGTCTTTCTTTGTGAACAGACGTGAGTTCAACAGAGCCATATTATGAGGTAAGCACTGGTTATTTCTCTCCAGCAAGTTCTCAGTGGAAGGCCTGGCACTAACTTCAATTCATCCTCTTCTTGGAATTTTACACTAGACTGGGGAGAAACAACCAAACAAGAGTACATATTCTGTAAGGGGAAGAGATGGCAGAGCTAAAGCCACTATGCTGTTCAGCAGGGAGATTCAAGAGGAGTAGAGGGTTTTTGAGGCTTGTTTCTTCCTTTTCACCCTGGATTACATTTCTCCCCATCCCATCTCAGCTTCCCACTGCTCTTACCAGCCTTTTCCTTCCCTGTCAGTCATATCTCATACTCTCATCTCCTTGTTGATCTCTCATTCCTCTTATGTTTTCTTCCTCATGTCCTTACTCTAGAAATATTTCATTGTCACCAGATCCAAATGCGAAATGTACTTTGGCTAACTCAAATTTAAAAGACGTTATTAAAAATTTTGTTTTCTTGAGCATAGAAAGCCTTCTCAGCATGGTTGTTCACTGATGATAAAAAATGTATGCCTAGTACATGGAACTGATATCCCACAGTCATTTCCTCATGGGGTAAATTGAGCTATACTTCACATCTGGTATTTTACAAGGTAACATGTGCCATATCCCAAATGCTACATTTCTTATACTTCCTTAAGTCATTGTCATAAATGGAAATATGGCTGTTCCTCTCTACTGAAGCCACTCCAGGAGTTGTCTCTAGTCTCTCTCTGGCACCTCTTCTACTCAGGGAGCACAAATGCATATAGATGCAGAGACACACATATTCACACCCACAGTAATTGTACAAAAAATATAAAACTGGAAAACATAATATATACAGAAACAACCTGTAAGATAGACAAAACAACAACAATCAACCAACCAACCAAACAAACAAAAACAACAATCCCTCTAACTTACCAATATGAGACAAAAAACAAAGAACCTCCAAATATTCTGCTGAGTTTATTTTGTGTTGACCACCTACAGCTTGGCATGTGGTTTATCCTTAAGAGTGGTTTGTTTTCCCAGACTGTCAACTGGTAATAGTTTCTGGGTTAGGGATGGTGCCATGTGTACACCTCTCCTCTCAGATCTAGGACCACATCTGGTACATAGGTGCAAGCAGGTTCAGTGTATTGTTCCTACCATCTCTGTGAGTTATATCTAGAAGGCCTTGATTCCTTAATGTCCTCCATCCCCTCTGGCTCTTATATTCTTTGCGCCTCCTCTCTCTCCAAAACCTAAGAGGAAGAATTCGGTGGAGACATTCCCTTTTAAGTCTGAGCATTGCAAGTTTTCTTACTCTCTGCATAATATCTGGTTCTGGATCTTGGTATTCCAGAATGTTTCTATCTGCTGTAGGAGAAGAGTTCTCTGATGATAGATGAGCAAGACAAGCATCTACACATATAGCAGAATGTGTTAGGAGTAGTTGTATTGCTATCATCGTCTGTTAGCAGAACAGGAGTATTTAGTTTTACCTTAGGTCCCTGTCCTGTCTATTCTCAGGTTGTTGGGCACCCAAGCAACTTTGAGAATGGATTCTACCTCGTGGAAAGGTCCTTAAATCAAATCAGACAGTGATTGGTTACTCCTAAAAGCTTTGTGCCACTATTGCACTAGCATATCTTACAGGCAGGTCACCATTATAGATCGAAGGATTTGTAGGTGGGTTGGTGTTTACCTTTCTTCTTTGGTAATCTTCAGAGTACCTTCTAGTACCATGAACATTGTTCTGTAGGGTGAAGTCTCTAGTGTGACATCAGCTCAATTTCTTCATGTTCAATGACTTGTGTAGGTGTTGCCTTCAGTAATAGGGCCTTACTGTCAGTTTGTGGAGAGTCACCAAAAGCTATGTAATAACCTGGGTTGTTTGGAAGTCCCTACTGGACCCCTTTGTCTAATAACGAGATTAGATGTAACTTATTCCCAGTATCAGAAGCTTCATTTGGTCAAGGGAGATGTTCAGGTGGGGCTTTCTTTCCCCTGTTATTTGGCAATTTCATTTAGATTGCCTTCATATATTTATATATTTTAGGAAAATCCTACTGTATTAGATTTACATATGATCCCTCAAATGGTTCTCAGTTTTAGCTGTTATTCTCCCTATTCCTCCCCTTACCCCTTGTTCCCTTTTCCACTTCCTTTTTGGTGCTTTCATTTCAACTCCCTCCCCCAACTAGTCTGTCCTTAGTTATCTGTTTTACTTCTCTTTCTTAGGGAGATGCATTCTTCTCCTCTAGTCCCTTACTCTATAATATCTGAATTCTTTATAACTTATTTGGAATATTGATCTTTCTTGCCATGGAAAAGCATATTTCCACAAAGATAAAGTGTTTGTAAGTCTTTGTAATGATAAATAATTCTTCTGAAACATTTATTGTAATAGCTTATGTTTATAAATAATACTGGTTTACAACTCCCTGTTTTGATTATCTAGTTTTTAATTGTAAAATAATTGCCATTGAGTGTATAATATGTTACAGAACCCATGATCAAGGGCACACAACATCCTGAGAGGCCATGTGAGCAAGCACTGGAGTCATTACAGAAAGGGAACCACAGGCAGAAACTGCTATGGTTTCTGTGAGAAGGAATGGATAAGGCACGGCAGTGAGACTTAGTGTTGGCTAATTTGAGCAATCCCAAGGACTCTGGAGCATAAAGTGTGTCCCTGGTTTTCTGGTACCTGACTTGTAATGATTAAGAAATGTGGATAGTGGACAGAGGAGCAGATAACAGGAGTGATCTAGGTATGATTTTGACTACTTGGTTTGCATTTGAAAAACAAACTCTCAGACAAGAAGTTTATTGTCTTTGGAAACTGACTGCTCTACCAAAGCTCAGTTATTATAGCCTCTGATATAGAAAATTAAACACTGAGTACAGCCCCAGAATCTAAAACATATTCATGTTTCTCTGCTGAGGGCTATGCAGAATGAACAACAAATGGCCTTTGGACTCATGGAATGCAGCTCACGAGTTACCATAGCCACATGGGTTAGCCTTGGTGTGGTATGGCCCCAAGGACTATGTGTCCTGAGGATTTCATGATGTTATGGAGTTCTGCTCTGCTTGCTGCCCCCACATCCCTCTTAATCTAAGAATTATGTGAAAACATTAAGGAAGATTCTAGTCCTTCACTGGGCAGTATCTCTAGCATTCACAATAATAATGCTTGATCTCTTTCAAGCATTTCTACAAGATCAGATTAATGATTCAATCACTACTCTAGAGAAGAATTTATGGAATTAGATTTTCAGCAATGATCACTACCCTTAGAAAACATTTGAAAACATAAAATTGTTAGTGTATCCAGGTTGAGATGTTTTTCTCCTGAGTCCAATGTAAAAAATAAAATATTAGGAAACAATTTGAAGTTCAGAAGGGTATACTCTTATTAGTTAAGCTAGGACTTTTATGGTCAAGGAACAAGAACAATAGTAGCACTGGCTGATATGACTCTCACTGAGGCTGGACTGGTGATAATTTAATTAATTTCTTATACCTATTTTTGCCCTCAGATTCCTGATATAATTTATTAAGAAATTCATTCTGAGGATTTAAGGTAGATATGACTGATTTTTATATAAAAGTTTAGATTTGTGGTTCTTTTAAGAGACTTACAAGATTACTTTAAAGACAAATAATAAAATAATTACTTCTTTCTTTTTACCTACAAATTGCTGCCTTCCAGTAAGAGAAACTGGCTGAGAAAACTTGACTTGCTTATCTTTGTTAATCTATAACAAGTTTTAGTTATAAATGTATGCAGTTTGGGGAATAATTTGTTTTTTTTACCTGTAGTACATAATGTTATTTCTTGTAAAGGTATTGGGAAACACTATTTTTTCATAATCATTTACTAGAAGAAAACTTGTAATTTACAGTATCAGTATTATAATACATGTACATATAATATAAATATATTATTATGTAAATACAATGCAAGTATTGGAATATACAATATAAAATTGTAATTTTATACTTCTTGAAAGATTTTGCTGGAATATATAAGTTACAGAAGAAAGAATAAAGTTGAGGGTTGGATCATCGTTCCTTCCATCCATCAGCTAAGAGTATGAGTGTATGTATGTAGGGTTTGTGTGGGAGCATGCTGGGACATTGTTCCATCTGTCAGTTATGTGTGTGAATATGTGTAATGTTTCTGTGAGTGGGGGCTGTGACATTGTTTATTCCACCCATCAACTATGTGTGTGTAGGCATATGTGTAAAGCTTGTCTGGGTATGAGTTGGAACTTGCTGTATCCACCACTTGAGAGTATTTATGTATGGACATGTGAAATGTTTGGAGCCTGCTTGCTGGAGCTTTGCTCTAACCATTCTAAATGTGAGTGTATATATGTCTGTTTGTAGGTCTGTATGCACATGTGAATGAGTGTATGTATGTATCATATATGTTTGTGTGTATGAAGTTATTGGATTCTGACTTTGTATAATTCACTGTTTGTATGTGTGTGTGTGTGTGTGTGTGTGTGTGTGTGTGTGTGTGTGTGTGTGTGTGTGTGTAAATTTTCTCTCTTTCCTTTTCTTTCTCACCAGCCCCAAGGAGTTAAAAGAGTTCATAGTTTTTCTTCTGACCACAGGAAGTGCCAGCCACAGTAAATTAATCTTTGTTCCCTCAGAAAAAAAGTCTGCCTAGTAACTTCTCTAATCAATGGCTGCCTTTGGCAGGAGCCCCTGTAGGTATCTGAATCCACTCCTGTTAGCCACTCTAAGCACTGCCTCCCAACGGCTTCCTGCCTCAGTTTAACCACCACTTGGATGCCAAAGTGGACCATCAGCATTTCTCTAGAAATGAATAAGCATACGGGCAAGTCCACAAATCCTTCACATACTTAGATGACTCTGGGTAGAAAGTTGGTTCAAATGCTTTTGATAGCGGTTTCCATCTGTGGCCGGGGACCTGAGCCTGTGCCACACGGCTTCATCCCCAAATAGCTCTGGGAGAAAGCTAGCATCCCATGAGTGTGGACAAGCCTGTGAGTGGAGGTAAGACCAGCACCTCTGCTCAGAGGGACCCACCGGAACCCTCAGGGGACAAAGACTGAAGAGCAGTCTGGGACAGGAGCCTTCTGGTTTATGCCTGTGGCCTGTACCACACGGCTGCATACCCAAATAGCGCCAGGAGAAAGCTAGCCTCCCAGGAGTGTGGACAAGCCTGTCAGTGAGGGTAAGGCCAGCACCTCTGCTCAGAGGAATCTGCCCGGAACCCTCCGGACACAAGGACCGAAGAGTGGGTGGTCTTTTGGTTTCCTTCTGTGGCCAGGGAGCTGATCCTGTGCCATAGGGCTCCATATCGAAATAGTGCCAGGAGAGAGCTGGCCTCCCTGGAGTGCTGACACAAACTCCCTGATATCCATATCCATACCTATGAGATAGGTACTTTATCACTTTACTTTTATCTGACTTTTGTTTCATTTGTGCTTCTACATGGTTCTTACAGTGTGCCAATATTCATCTAAAGTTAGGTTACTGCAAGCTTGTAAGACTCTACATCATATCAACCAGTACGACCACACCACAATAAATACACAAGTGCTCATATAACTTTACCTTATGATAAACTACTACACACTCATTGCAAAGGATACAATAGACCTATGAGAGCTAACGCATCCACATTTCCATAATTTTAATTTTATTGTACATTTATAAAAGTATGCTAACAGAAGGAAAATAAATGATTCATAGCAGCATGTAGCAACATGGTTAAATCTAAGAAGCATAATGCTGAAAAATTCGCTTGCCATAAGAATAATACATGATTGGGACTTCATGTATATAAAGTTCCAAAACATATACAGTTAATCTTTGGTGCTTGAAGTCACGTTATTGGATATGTATAGAGATAAGGTACTCATTGCTCTAGAAGAGGTAACCTGTCTTCTGGGAAACTGGTGATATTTTGTCTCTTGATACAGGTGTTGGCTACAAACTCATGTATATTTGTCCCCATATTATGTGTCCCCATATTTTAACTTAATTATGCATTTTAGCATTGTACACTTTAATATTAGGTTTATTCTAAAGGATAGTTTGAATATTTGAAGGAAAAAAAACAAACAAAGAGAAACTGGTCTCTTTATGAAAGTGGATAGAAAGTTAAAGATCCTCTCCTTTTCTGGCTGGAACCATGGAGACAGTTCCACAGAAGGAAAAGGTTGCCTTGTGCCAGAAACTCTTAAGAAAAAGTGAAGGAATTTTGCAGAGTTGAAGGCGACGTGCCTGAAGAAGTTTGCCCCAAGGAAGCTCATCTATGAGAAGGCAAAACACTATCACAAGGAGTACAGGCAGATGTACCAGACTGACATTCGGATGGCCAGGATGGCAAGGAAGCTGGTGCCCGCAGAACCAAAATTGGCATTTGTCATCAGAAACCAAGGTATTAATAGTGTAAGCCCAAAGGTCTGCAAGGTATTGCAGCTTCTTCGTCTTTGACAGATCTTCAGTGACACCTTTGTTAAGCTCAACAAGGCTTCAATTAACATGCTGAGGATTGTGGAACTGTACATTGAATGGGAGTACCCCAACCTGAAGTCAGTAAATGAGCTCATCTACAAGTGAGGCTAATGGCAAAATCAATAAGAAGCTGATTGCCATGACAGATAATTCCTTGATTGCTCGATCTCCTGGAAATTTGGCATCGTCTGTATGGAAGATCTAATTCATGAGATCTATATAGTTGGGAAATGCTTCAAGGAAGCAAATAACTTCTGGTGACCCTTCAAATTACCTTCTCCATGAGATGGAATGAAGAAAACGAGAACTCACTTTGTAGAGGGTGGAGATGCTGGTAATAGGAAAGACCAGATAAGCAGGATTATTAGACAGATGAACTAAGGTGTCACCCATGGTATTTTTGAAATCTGGTCAGTTAATAAACAGTCACAGCTTGACAAGTTGAAAAAACTGTTAAAGATCATTCTTAGGTCAAATGAGTGACAGAGTCATGAGCAAGCTAGGCTTCTGAGAAAATGGAAGCTGTGAACCTGTAGAGGAGGGCAGTTGGTACAACTAGAAGCAACTCAGACACTGGAGTGACAAAATGCTGAGAGGAGGGGTCAGCAGCAAGGAAATTCATTTCCAGTTCTATTTTATACACTCTTTAAAACCAATGTGAAAATGAGCCCAGTTCTGCATTATCAGCACTGAAGCTAGTAAGAGGACACATAATGACTAGTTTACTGTTGGTGGTGTTGTAAGGTCAAGTGTGTCTTAAACTTGACCACAGTGCCCTCTGTGAGCTTCTATTTCCTTTATGATTTAAAAATTTACAAGTTGTTTGCTTTTGTGGAATTTCATTACATCCAAACCCAACTTTGTTTTTTAATTTTATTTTTGATACTTTATTTACATTTCCAATGTCTCCTCTTTGGAAACTCCCATCCCTTCCCCCTCCACGCCTCTATGAAGGAATTCCACCTGGCACCCACCTACCCACCCATTCCCATATTCCCACCTTGACATTCCCCTTTACAGGGGCCTCTGACACCCTCAGGCCCAAGGGCCTTTCCTCTCTCCCTGATGGCCAACAAGGCCATCCTCTGCCACATATGTGGTCCGAACCATGGGTCCATAGATGTATATTATTTCGTTGGTGGTCCTAACTCCAGGATCACGGGGGGGGGGG